>CM038145.1:44738913-45338913 GCA_021437245.1 Aegilops speltoides | reverse complement strand
TATATATATATATATATATATATATATATATATATATATATATATATATAGTGTTACTATTCATCACCCAGGGTCCAGAATCGTTATTCTTCACCGAGGTAATCTTACGATCATTTCATAAATAAATTATGTTTCAAATACAAATAGTTACAGTCATATTGATTCACTGCGTAAAATTTGGCATAAAAAATGTCAGAAGACCAGAAAAAAAAATATATATATATATATATATATATATATGTGTGTGTGTGTGTGTGTGTGTGTGTGTGTGTGTGCGCGCGCCAGATTTGGGCCTCGTACTGCTTATACTTGTGGATTTTCTCACAAATTGGCATTCGATCGCTCAATAGAGCGGCTAGAACCTGATAGGCGAGGTGGGCGTGTGGGTGAGAATCTTCCGTATCAGGCATATTTTTTCGACCTCGTCGTCTCACCCCAAGCGCACAAGGTAGATTCGTGGTACGAGTCAAGACCAAGCGGTGTGAAAAAAGAAAGTCATCATAATGTCGATCGACCGAGTGCAAAACGTTCGCGCCTTTATGTGGCCGCGCTACCGGGATCCTCAATCCAAGCGTTCCCAACCGTAGGAGAAAATTTTATTGGGCAAGTGCTCAATCAATCAGTGTTGCATTTGAAATTTATCTGTAAGACAAGAGACGAATATATAGATCATCAATTCTCTGGCATCAAACATCCAGTGCCCGGATATGGAAGTAGAGTGAACATTGGGTAGTTAACAACGGTGAAGAAGTCAATTGAATTGAAATATGAAGCATATTGGTCTTTCTATGAAAAAGAAATGAAGCATAGTCTGAATCAACTACAAAGAAATTGCATACGAGGGAGGTATTGATCCCAGGACCTTCTTCCACGTATACTCTTTTTAGGTTTTTCGTTGTGACACAAGGGCCAATGTAAAATGTATATTCTACTAGACCGGTTTCTTTACCCCAAAAAATTAACTACAAGACCATTTTCTTTACCCAAAAAACTAAACTACAAGCTATACATGAAGCTTGATCAACTGTAACCGAAGAACACTCTGCTGTCGGAGGCATCTTTGCCGGCCAAGCCCGGCTCGTCTGATTAGCAAATCTTCTAGGCCTCCTTCCCGGCCGTCTGCAAGAAAATCAACATGAAACAAAGAATAAGATTAGTAACCAAATACTGTAAACTAACACGCGTGCAGTTGCTATCTCTGGTTGGTGGCGGCACTCTGGTGGTGTATCCTTCTTGAAGGTACCGCCCTATGGCTCATGGATCGACGGTTTGTAACTTAGTCTCTTCTCGGTGGCTTGTCCCCGGTTAAGTGCTCCCTCAACGTTCAAGTGATTTCTAATGTGTATCTTTTGTGTACTTGGCGTTGTCTTGGGAGTGTTGACTGTTTCTTTGCACGTATGAATCTTGCCTTGGGTGTGTGTGGTGGTGTGTTGTATCTCTGGTTGTAAGTTTGTTCGTACTTTATATAAAACGGGGCGAAAACCTTTTTTGAAAATGTGGTCCGGAACCTTCCAGATGGTTGCTAAAACTGGTCGTCACTTCTCCCAGCTGTTCGGCGCTCGCTTCGCTCGGTTATTAATGGGTTGGGCCATCTTCCAATGCTAGTGGGTGATTAATTAGCTCTACGCTCACGATAGATAGATAGCATTAGGGACTGCAAACCGGATATAGCCTCTCGGCTTCAACACCATAAGTGGCTCGATCGTTCTAACAAGTTTCTAATTAGTGTGCTCGCTCGCTCGATCAATGTATGTTTTTTTCTTTTTGTTGTCTACTAGCTATTTACCATTACAGTTGAGTTTAAGTTCAGTTCATTCATTTTCACTGCATTAGCCGGTAATTCACAAAGCCTATAAAAGCCGGGATGTGGCTAGGTTTTACGCTATGTTGGAATTCGCCTTTAGATGAAATAGTAAGAACATGATACTTACTCATATATACAAGTACGTGCAATTTGGCCTCGTACTGCCTATGTTTGTTGATTTTCTCACAAATTGCCATCCGATTGCTCAGTAGAGCGGCTAGGACCGGATAGGGGAGGTGAAACATGTGGGTGGGAATCTTTCGTATCGGGCATATGTTTTTCGGCCTCGTCGTCTCACCTCAAGCGCGCGAGGTAGATTTGTGGTATGAGTCAAGGCCAAGCGGCGTGGGAAAAGTAAGTCATGCAAAACGTTTCGGGCCTTCACGTGGCCGCAAGCCAAGTGTTCCTGTCGCATGGTCGTCGGACCTGACGGCCAGCGGCACGTCGCGCAGGAGAATTAAACCCATTAACATGCGCTAAAATGGCGGCCAAGCAGCTACGCCATGTGGCGTAGGCTAGTTGGTCACGGTGAGATTTTTTTTAGAGTTTTTTTAAATGATAGGGAGACTTTTTTTGAGAGAAGTTTTTCTAGGCTTTTTCTTTTTTCCTTTTAAGATGGTTGTGATGTCCACATGACGCGAGAATATTTTTAAGAAAAATGGACATGATGGTGAGATGCGTATAGCTTCCTGTCAAGCGGCCTGCAATGGCGGGCCCCGACCACTAGTACTTATTAAAGCACCCCTTCGCCAATTGTGGACATCTTATAAGATCCACCATATCGCTCCTAGCGACTGCTACAATTCACTTTGTTTACGCAGATCGGCATGGACAAGCGAGCGCGAGCAGAGTTACCGGAGAGCGTGCACGCCATTTTCATTCTCCTTTCATATTTTAATTTTCATTCAGTTTAATTTTAGTGTTAAAAATAATAAGATCAAAAATTTACGAATTAAAAAAACCTTCAGGAATTCGCAAAAAGAAGATGAAACTAAAATATGATCATGACTTTAAAACTTGTTCAACAATTCGATAAAATGTCTGCCAATTTAAAAAGTCTAGGATTCAAAAATGATTTCAGATTCAAAATATATTCCCAAATTTAATAAGCTTCATGAATTTGAAAATATGTTCATGAATTTAAAAATTGTTGCGTATTCAAAAACTATTCATGGATGTGAAAAATGTGAATTCGATAAAATTCATGAATTCCAAACAAAAAATTGAAAAAGCAAACAATTTTTAAAAAATGTGAAAAAATTTAGACTTCAGGACATTATTTTAAATTTTGAAAAATGATTTTTTTATATTTTTTAAATTTATATAATTATTTAATTGCTAAATATTTTTAAAATTCCTAGCATATTTTACAAAATGTGAACCTTTATTTGAATCCTCAATATCTTTTGAGAAACCAAACAATTTATCAAATTCCAGATAATTATTGGAGTTTTGTACAATTTTGAAATTTAGGAATTTAAATAATAATTGAAAAAATATATAAAAACAAGGAAGATAAGAAAAGAAAAGAAGAAACAAAAAAGCCAAAATAGATTTAAAAAAAGAAAAATTGAAAAAATATATAAAAACAAGGAAGATAAGAAAAGAAAAGAAGAAACAAAAAAGCCAAAATAGATTTAAAAAAAGAAAACGGTCGCATAACTTTCCAAATGAGGTCAGGAACTTAAAGTGTATAAGTATTAATATTTTCCCATCATTTTTGTACACTTCCATTGTCCTTTCCCTCTAACACAAAGTTCATAAAAAATACTACAACATGCGTATATTACCAGGCATTCATGATTTTCATCTGAAAAAGTAAACAACCGCTGAAGGCGCGTAAACTTTATAAACGTATACCATTAGGAAACGAAAATCTAATCAGGGCATAGAGTTTAAGAGATTCACGAACATCCCCCGGGCTGCACGGCTAATCTTCCTGGCCAATTGTTGAGACTGTGTCGTTGAGGTGTCATTCTCCACCAACATTGTTGCACCTTCCTAGTGCATGTAAAATGTATATTCTACTAGACCGGTTTCTTTACCCCAAAAAATTAACTACAAGACCATTTTCTTTACCCAAAAAACTAAACTACAAGCTATACATGAAGCTTGACCAACTGTAACCGAAGAACACTCTGCTGTCGGAGGCATCTTTGCCGGCCAAGCCCGGCTCGTCTGATTAGCAAATCTTCTAGGCCTCCTTCCCGGCCATCTGCAAGAAAATCAACATGAAAGAAAGAATAAGATTAGTAATCAAATACTGTAAACTAACAAGCGTGCAGTTGCTATTCGATCGGGTTAGGCAGCAGCTAGCTAGCGTTGGGCGGTGAGCAGAGCAAGCAGAGGCACCGCCGCGCGCACTGTGAGCGGCGAGCGCGGCGCACAAGTCGACCACTTCAATAGCGAGTCAACAAGCAGAATAACGAGGAGTTACACATGGAAAGGGGACACGCTACATGGGCACTTGAAGGGCCGGCGCAGTCTCTTCTCTGCCAAGACGAGGGATGGGCTGGAGCGCGGCCGATGGCGCGGCTTCCTGCATAGAAATGGGATGGCGAGGCGGCGACGTCTGGGAGAAGACACAGCGAGGCGGCGGCTCAGCGGAGAGGAGGCCCGGCGAGGCAGCGACATCGGGGAAAAGGCCCGGCAAGGCGACGGCGCACCTGCTTTGTCTCTCTGTCTGCTGTGCGTTCATAAGAGCACGTTATTTGATCGAACAGGAACGAGGTGAAACGAACTGCAGGGCAAATCCGTCCTAGAAAGTACTCCCTCCATTCCGATTTATTCGTCGTGGTTTTAGTTCAAATTTGAACTAAAACCACGACGAGTAAATCGGAACGGAGGGAGTATGACGTATATTTGCGACTCTCTAGGCGTTCGCTGGGGATGCCGGCGGCAACCCGCCTGCCGCTAGATCGGTGCGTGGGAGGCCGGTTCTGGGTGTTGGCCGACGAGGGCGATGAGGGGGAGGACAGCGAGAAAGAGGCTGGGCCGCCGACGACTCCGTTCACGTCGGTTGCGCCGAGCTCACCAGAGTCGGAGGGATCGCGATCGACGTTGATCTGTGAGCTCTTGAACCAGGGTTACGACGAAGATGATCTTAAGCTAGTGGTCGAGACGTTGGTTCCGGCCACCGATCCGGCGAGAGACGGCCTTTCGCGACGAATCACAAGGAGGTGATTCGGCGGCTTGTACATCGACGCACTTTGACTCGGCCTTGGCAGGGGCCGATCCTCAAGGTAAGGTTGCCGGCGTTAACTCTTGGTGATTTTCTTAACCCGGGAGCTTGGATGCAGGTTCAACGGCGAAGACAGAAGGTGCGGCGGCCGGCGCTGCCACCGGAGGCGGAGGATAGGAAGATCTCGATCCGGGAGGCAAGGTTGGAGCGTTTGAATTTCCTTTTGGGCCATAATGGGCCGGCTTCGGGAGAGGGACATGTGGGCTAAGGGCATGCGGCCCAGCCAGTTTTTTCTGAGCATGAGGCTCAGCTGGTTGAGGAAGGGCTGCACGAGCTGATGGTGGCGGCCCAACCCAACATGGGCATGACTAGGGTTCGACCGACGAGGGCGCGACCTGGTTTTCGATCTTGGCGGGTCAGACCGGCGCTGCGGGTTCGAGCGAACGCGGCGCCGATTGACAGGCCGTCCTTTGCCGCAGTTTTCATGGCGGGGAGGGGGATGGATCAGGCACCGGCGCAAGCAGTGGCTTCAGGTGCGTCAGGACAGGGAGCGGGCCAGTCTGCTGCTGGCACCGCTAATGGCGGGCGCGGCGGCGCGGTTGGGGCGGTGCACAACGGCGACCGCGGTGGTGCGAGTGCTGGACGTGGAGGATTTGCAGGGCGTGATGGCGGAGCAGGATACAGTCGACGTCGCTGGAGATGGTGGAGGCACATCTTATCGAGGAGGCGGCTATGGAGGGCCTCCGCACCATGATGGTTCTGGTGGCAGCTCTACGGCTGGCGATGGTCGTGGAGTGGCAGGCGGCGGTGTTTATCGTGGATCTGCATGTCAGTTCGATGGTGATGGCCGTGGAGCTTCGTCCGGTGCCGGTCGTGGCGACGCCGACTGCCGTGCTTTTCGCGCCCCGTTCGGGGGCTTTGTCAAAGGGCCGGCGGCTCCCCACGCGGCTGCGGTGGTTCAGGATCTTGCTAACGCGGTTTTACCGGTAGCGTTGATGCCGGTGGAGGGTGCTGCTAACAAAGGTGAAACAGACAAGGCGAGCAAAGGTCAGCGCAAGAGGGAGAAGATATATTGCTATCGTTGTGGAGAGCCCGATCACTATGCAGTTGGATGTATAACGGAGCTGTGTGATATATGCCTGAGACCAAAACATGAGGAGGAATGCCCACTTCTTTCAGCTCCTAAGCCGGTGGTGAACTTCTATGGTGTGTGTGATGAAAACTAATGTTCTTTGAGACACCCACGATGGGGTCTTGTAGACCACGGCTGGAGAATGCCAGAACCGACATCATTCGTGTGACTAAGGGCACTCTTTGCGGGGACCAAATTATTCTGCAACTTAAGAGATTGGTCTCTAATTCCTTTCAGTGGGCTCTCGTTTGGATTGATGAGATGAAGTTTAAGGTTGACTATCCTACCAAGTTGATCTGGACAAGATTAACGAGTTTGGCATGTGTAAGGTGCCAGGCAGTGCATGTATTCTTGAGTTTGATGAGTGGAAGCAAAACGATCCAGTGGGAATTCCGCTTATTCAGATCTGGGTCAGATTCTTTGGGCTTCCCCTGGAACTGCTTAACGATTTCCTTGAGACTTGGAGCCTTGGTTCTCTTATCGGAAAGACCTTGGAGGTGGATATGCCTTTCACTCGCAGGCATGGCATTGCACGTATGCGTGTGGGAGTTCTGGATGTGGATGCGGTGCCGTGCTTCTTAGGATGGGTTTATGAGGGCTTGAGTTATGATCTGAGGATTGAGATTGAGGGAGTTCCAATGATCCAGGATGCAGACAAAGGCATGGGTACAGATGGTGGTACTGAGGGTGGGGATGGCAGGCAGGATGATCTCATGGACTATGATCAGCCTACTAACCAGTTTTCTGCTTCCGGAGGGCAGGGTCAGGTTTCTGAGGCCCCAGTGCGCAAGACCTCTGCTTTGGCGCCCATGGCGAAACCCGGCGTGAATGCGCTTGATGCGGCTATGGCACCAGTTAAACCAGAGCGATAAGCTGGAGGATGATGACCCTACCCCTACGACTCCAGGGAGCACGACTCCAGCTCCCGCATCAGCGCCCATGGCAGGGCTTTGCTTCGGGTCTTTTGGTGCTGTTTCGGCACCTGGGCGCTTATGGGGTGATCGCATGGTGAGCGATGACCCGGTTAAGCAAGAGCTACCTCTGTTATCACCAGTCCGTTTCACTTTTTCCGATGGTGGTGCTACTTTCGAGGCGCCGAAGTCACCTAGGGGGAGGAACCCGAGGCAGGAGGCCTTACCCCTTCACCCTTCTGCTGACTTGGTGGATCCATCCATTGCTATGGCGGCGTCTCCGGTCACGTCACCTCGGAGTGCTGCTTCTTCACCACAACGACGGTAGGAGGCGAGAGTTGTGATGGAGGGGTCTGGGGCCTCGTCTACTCTGACTCCACAGGGGGACACGACTTGTCCACAATTGTCGCAGGACGTGACGACTGTGGAGGCGACTTCTGAGGGTGTGGTTCACATGCCGGTACCGGAAGCGGGCGCTCCGGTGTCACATCCCATGTCCTCATCTGCTGGACGGGTGACGGACTTCTCCGTCCCAGAGGTGGTGGCCTTTGGAGGCATCCCAGATCTGACCTCTGGAGGGAGGAGGTCCAGCCGGCGCATTCAGGAGCAGCCGAATGCGGATGATCTTCAGCTCGGACGCGCCATGCGGATGGCCAAGATCCGAGACATTGAGTCTTCTACAGGTCTGTCTTTAAATACCAATATTTCACTTTTGCATTTTTTAGCATGATATTATGCATAGGGCAGATAAATTGGGCATTTCTCTGGGTGTTAATGATCGCGAAGTAGCTACTTCTATCAATGAGCTTCTTGATTTAGAGACGGATAGAGCAATGGTTATGCTTGAAAATATAGCGGCTGCCAAACCAATGAGAGAAAGTGAGATTAATGAGTTGGGAATGTGCGAGTTGGAGGGTTTATGCGAGGATCTAGTTCCTGCAAACCCTCTTCATGAGGAGACCTTGGAAGTGGAGGGGCATGCGGCCACTCTGCCATCAAGTGTAGGTCTTGGCGAGGACTCCAATCATGCGAACTGTGAGATCTTGCTAGGGCACCTAGACGCAAACAACAAAAAAAAGGTATATGGCCTTTCTGCAGTGTGTCGAAGTGCTAGGCTTAAGTTCAAGAAGCAATTTCACGACTATTCATGAGAGGCATTTTTTGGAATAGCAGAGGTCTTAGGGACTTGGCTAAGCGTAGGTTTTTGGCGGAGGCCTCTCAGGAATACAAACTTGATTTTGTTGCGTTGCTCGAGACTGGTCGTGATAATTTCACCTCGCAATTTCTTGGGACGATTTCGGGTGGTCTTGATTTTGATTGGCATTGTTTGCCACCTCGGGGAAGATCTGGCGGGATCCTCCTTGGGGTCAACTACGAGTGTCTTGAGGTGATAGACGTATTCTGGGGTGAATTTGCAGTTAAATTCCATGTGCGATCGAAAGCTGACGGGTTCAGGTGGGCTCTAGTGGCTGTGTACGGGGCGGCACAGCCTGAGCTCGAACCAGACTTCCTTGCAGATCTAGTTAGGATTTGTGGGGACGACACTTTACCAATTCTGGTTGGTGGTGACTTTACATTATTAGAAGAAGAGAAGAGAAGAATAATGACAACTTTGATGGCAGATGGTCCTTTATGTTCAATGCGATTATTGAAAGCCTGGACCTGCGATAGATTTTTGAGCTCACAGGGAGGCAATTTACTTCGGCAAATACGCTTCCGAATCCGACTTATGAAATACTCCCTCCGTCCCAAAATAAGTGTCTTGAGCTTAGTACAAATTTGTACTAGAGCTAGTACAAAGTTGAGACACTTATTTTGGGACGGAGGGAGTACTTGATAGGGTTCTTACGAGTATAGAGTGGGAACAAAAATTTCCCTTAGTGATGGTGCATGCGTTACAGAGGGAAATATCTGATCATACACCCCTTCTTATGGACTCCGGTGAGGCGGTTTCACCGGGGAAACAAGAATGTTTTCTCTTTTGAAACTGCGTGGTTTGAGAGAGAGGATTTCCTTGAGTTGATCGCAAGGGAATGGGCAGCGGAACAAAGGGGAGAGTCCAATATTGATCGATGGCAGTATAAGATTAGACATCTTAGACAGTTCTTGAGAGGCTGGGCTAAGAACAATAGTGGAGTTTATAGGAAAGAGAAAGACATATTGTTGAAGATTACTAATGTTCTTGACATAAAAGCTGAGAGCACTTTGCTGGACATGTATGAGCGAGTGAATAAAAGAGAAGCTGAGGTTAGTCTGGCAAAGCTTCTTAGAGAAGAGGAACTGAAATGGGCACTTAGAGCGAAAGTGCACCAGGTTGTTCAAGGGGATAATAACACACAATTTTTCCATATGATTGCCAATGGGAAACATAGGAAAAAGAGAATCATTCAACTTGAACAAGATGAGGGTACGATTGTGGGCCATGAAATCTAAAAATGTATATTTCCAACTATTATAAAAATCTGTTTGGGGCCCCGGCTGAGAAATATGTCGCCCTCGATGAGAGCATGGTGGACGACATTCCTCAACTGCGGGATGATGAGAACGAAGTGCTCACTGCACCTTTCTCTATGAAGGAGGTGTTTGAAGCGATATCACAAATGAAAAATAACAAAGCACCTGGTTCGGATGGCTTCCCAGCTCAGTTCTATAAGAAATGTTGGGGTATTATTAAAGGTGACTTGATGCCTATGTTCCATGATCTGTTTAATGGCCACCTTCAGCTTTTTAAACTAAACTTTGGCACCATCACGTTGTTACCAAAGAAGGTGGAAGCAATTTGCATTGAGCAATTCAGGCCGATATGTTTGCTCAATGTGAGCTTCAAGATTTTCACAAAGGTTGGCACGAACCGTCTGACACAGATTGCCCATTCTGTGGTGCAGCTAACCTAGACTGCCTTCATGCCAGGACGACACATTCTCGAGGGAGTGGTTGTTCTACATGAGACCTTGCACGAAATTCACTCGAAGAAGCTCGATGGAGTGGTCTTCAAAGTGGACTTTGAAAAGGCATACGGTAAAGTGAAGTGGCCATTTTTACAGCAGGCCTTGCGTATGAAGGGATTCAATCAGGCCTGGAAGCAGGTTGAATCCTTTGTGCAAGGAGATAGCGTCGAAATCAAGGTAAATGACAATATTGGTCAGTATTTCCAGATGCTAAAAGATTGAGATAGAGAGATCTGATGTCTCCTATCCTCTTTAATGTCGTCGTTGACATGTTGGTTGTTCTCGTTAATAGAGCAAAACAAGACGGCCAAGTAGGTGGTCTTATCCCACATTTGGTAGATGGTGGGGTTTCCATTCTTCAATATGCCGATGACACCATTATTTTCATGGAACATGACCTTGTTAAGGCAAGAAACATGAAGTTAGTGTTGTGCCTTTTCGAACAATTGTCAGGATTGAAGATTAATTTTAATAAGAGTGAGTTGTTCTGCTTTGGACGCGCCAAAGAAAAACAAGAAACTTACAAGCAGTTGTTCGGGTGTGAATTGGGTTCGTTACCCTTTACGTATTTAGGGATCTCAATTCATCACCGCAAGCTCACTAATAAAGAATGGAAATGTATTGAGGATCGGTTTGAAAAGAAGCTGAGTTGCTGGAAGGGCAAACGCTTGTCTTATGGAGGAAGATTGGTTCTTATTAATTCTGTACTCAGAAGTATGCCAATGTTTCTCCTTTCATTCTTTGAAGTCTCGGTTGGGGTACGGGAAAGACTGTATTTTTATCGATCTAGATTTTTTTGGCAAATTGATGAAAACAAAGCTAAATATCGGTTGGCAAAATGGGACGTAATTTGTAGACCGAAGGACCAGGGAGGCTTGGGTATTGAAAATCTGGAGGTGAAAAACAGGTGTTTGCTCAGCAAATGGTTGTACCGTTTATCAGTAGAAAGAGAAGGGGGTTGGGTTCAGCTGCTGCGCAATAAATATCTATATGCCAAAACGCTAGCCCAGGTGACGGCACAACCGTCTGATTCCCCGTTCTGGAAAGGGGTTATGAGGACGAAGGTCGCCTTCTTCAACATGACTAAATTCATTGTTGGGAATGGATGGGATACTAGATTTTGGGAGGATACCTGGTTAGGAGAATCCCCGCTGGCCTTGCAGTATCCATCCCTTTACAACATTGCACAACGGAAAGAGGTCTCCGTTGCTACAGTATTGGGATCCATTCCTCTTAACATGCAGTTTCGGCGGTCAGTTATAGGTGAGCGGTGGGATAGATGGCTACATCTTGTGCGTAGGTTAATGGAGGTTAACATTTCGGATGTACCAGACACTCTGCAATGGAAGCTCTCTAGGTCAGGAGTTTTCTCGGTTAAATCCATGTACATGGATTTGATTAATACCGGGACTATCCCGAGTACGGTGCATATTTGGAAAGTTAAGGTGCCTTTGACAATAAAAGTGTTTATGTGGTTTGTGCATAAGGGCGTAATTCTAACTAAAGATAACTTAGATAAGCGTAAGTGGGAAGGAAGTAAAAGATGCTGCTTTTGTGATCAGGATGAAACAATAGAGCATCTATTTATCACATGTTCGCTTGCTAAATTACTTTGGAGAACTATTCATGTTACGTTTAACATCATTCCGCCTCTCACGATATTACATATGTTTGATAGCTGGTTGGCTGGGGTGGCACCAAAGACCGCGGCACATCCGAGTGGGAGCATGTGCTTACTTTGGGCTTTATGGAATTGTCGAAATGATGTCGCCTTTAACAGACAAACCATCACCAACATTTTGTAGGTCATCTTCAGAGCGTCTACTTGGATCCGTACGCGGTCCTTACTCAGCCATGCGGACCACAGGGCACATATGGATATTGGGTGCAGCCGATGGGAGATGGTTGTATGGGATACATACAACCGGTTTGGATGGCGGTCCAATAATAGGATAGGTCTTTAGTCTCCTAATCCTATTTTTCGCTGGTTGTGGCTTTTGTTTTTAGCCGGTTGTGGATTTTATTTATTTTCTAAGACTTATTGTTTCGTTTCGAGACTACTTGCTGAAACCTTCTGGAACCTTTTATTTCAATAAATGGTTGTGTGCATCAAGAGATGCAAAGGCCGGGGGTACGCCTCCTTTTTGAAAAAAATATGACATGTGGCCTTGAGCGTAAAGTAGGGGAAAACTCAATTTGTGGTGTTTTATCTAGCTACCAATGAAAAGTGTGCTATTTGGTCCAATAAAAAGAAAGATGTGCTACAGGAGCAGAGTCCCAGGAAAAGTGTGGCATTCCTCAAATTGCCCTATACATATTTGGTCTTCTAAATATTGATATTTTTTAATATAAATTTGGTCAGGCGTTGTAAAGTTTGACTTGACACAAATCTAATACGCAGAGTAAAAAGGATCGGAGGGAGAACCTACTTATAATACGCCTAATTTGGTCTCGTACTGCCTATACACTTCCGTTTTCCTTACAAATTGGCATCCGATCACTCGATAGAGCGGCTAGAATCTGACAGACGAGGTGGGACGTGTGGGTGGGAATCTTTCGTATCGGGCATATGTTTTCGACCTCGTCGTCTCACCCCAAGCGCACAAGGTAGATTCATGGTATGAGTCAAGACCAAGCGGTGTGGAAAAAGAAAGTCTATCATAATGTCGATCGACCGAGAGCAAGCAAGTTTCAGACCCATTTGACTTTCCAGTAAAAAATGTAAACTCATGCACTACAGCCAAAGTTTCTGTTTTTGTTCTGCACATAGTAAGCAAGCAATCTTATCATACTAAAACCAAAGCTAGGCACATTATTTTTATAATACAAATGATATATACAAGGGGGTAATTATTTACAGCGAAACTTCCATGAAAAATTTATATTGTTTCCGTGAGCATGAACACAAGTGCTCAAGGTCGACCCCCACTTCTTCAATGCATAACTTTCCAATCACTTCTCTTTTTTGAAAAACTTTTTTAGGCATGAGAGGCAAGTAATAATATTATTTTTTTTGTATTTTCATTCTTTAATTTTTTTTGTATGTTTCACCCACAACTAAACAGAAACAAAAAGGAAAAACAAAATCTACTTAATGAAGAAAGCAAACAAGCACATACGAGAATATCAACCCCACACTATTGCTCCCCGGCAATGGCGCCAGAAAAGAGCTTGATAATCTCCAAGTGCAGGGAATCATCGTAGCAATTCCCAAAGGTGGAAGTGATAAGTATGGAGTGTCGAACCCACAAGGAGCCAAAGGTAAGATCAATATTCTCTCAAGCCCTATCTGCCACTGATACGACTCTACGTGCACCGATCGTTTGCTTCCAACTAGAAACAAGAAATAAAACTGTGTTGTGGGTATAACGAGGATAACTTTGTATGATATCGGAGAGCTAAAATATAAAAGTAGGTGCTATTATCATAAAGTTAGAATATATTACTAAATAATATAAATAGCGAGTGTGGAATAATGATGGATCGGTGTGCGAAATTGTCCTAGGCAATTGTTACCAAGACTGGTAATCACTATTGCAGTTTCATATGAGGGAAAGGCATAAGCAAACATACTTTCTCTACTTGGATCATATGCACTTATGATTGGAACTCTAGCAAGCATCCGCAACTACTAAAGATCATTAAGGTAAAATCCAACCATAGCATTAAAGCATCAAGTCCTCTCTATTCCCATACGCAACAATCCCTCTTACTCGGGTTTGTGTTTCAGTCACTCACCAACCCACTATAAGCGAATCATGAACATATTGCAATACCCTACAGCGGGAATCCCTCACGCTTGCGCGACACGGAGGGCACCATAGGATAGCACCAAAATAAAACATACAACTCATACCAATCTAGATCATCAATCAACCCAAAGACAAAAGATATACTCAAAACATCATAGGATGGCAACACATCATTGGATCATAATATGTGGCATAAAGCACCATGTTCAAGTAGGGATTACAGCGGGGTGCGGGAGAGTGGACCGCGTAAAAGAGATGAGGATGGTGATGATGATGGTGATGCTGATGAAGACGATCACATGGCGATGATTCCCCTCCGACGGCACTCGGTGCCACCAAGAGAGAGGAGGAGAGTTCTCCCCTCGTGCTTCCTCCTCCATGGCTTTCCCCCGCTGGTCCTTGGCCTTCATGGCGATGATGGCCCCTCCGAGATCCTCCTCCATGGCCTCCGGTGATGATGGTCCCCTCCGGCAGGGTGCCGGAGAGGGCCTAGATTGATTTCTCGTGGCTACAGAGGCTTGCGGCGGCGGATTTTCTGATCTAGGTTATTTCCCGAAGGTTTCTGTATTTATAGGAACTAGCAGTGTGACCCGCGCATTCGCGCGGCTAGGATTACATAAAGTTTTTGTTGCCATTTAGTTCTCTCTTGCTTCCAACATTTATTCTATTTCTGTTGTCTGTAATTTACCCAAGAAAAGATGGGTGTAGCTGCCTAGATATCTTCCAAAATTACTATATTAATCTATTCTTATGGTGGTACTAATATTTCATCAAGCTTTTGGAACTACATTGCTAATCCTAGATTTCATTAAGTGATAATCTTGACTTCCTGTATTTTACTCGGAATCATTTAGTTTTTATCTTTTCAAATACTTTATTGAGAAAATTTTCACATTGCTTATGGTCTGCAATGGCAAATCATACATCCTCAGTCATATATCCGCAATCACATGTCATTCTTGAGTACATATTCATTACCCTACTAATGAAGTTCCTTCGTGGTATAAATCTGAGTGGTTCGTTAACGCCTCAGGATGAACCTGCTAGGAGTACCTCTTTTATCATAGCCTCTAGACTTGTGGTATTTGCCAACCCTGCCTTGCTAAAATACTTGTGAAATCTCCTTTGACACATGATCCTATGCTACGTAGACCTCTTGTATTGACTCATCTTAATTATGACCTCAGCTGCAGCATGACCATCATTCGCCAATGAATTCAAGGTATCTTTCTGGATGCATAGCTTTGGGTGATGTTTATAGGATGCAGCTGACCTCAGTGTACGTGTGAGATCACTGGTACCATCAACTTTCGCATGGGAGGCACTCCAATTCTGCGGCATAGATTTGCTACTTCCTATTTTATCGGTGTATGATTGCATTGTTTGTAATTTTTTTAGCGTGTTTGCCCTGATACTAATCCCAAATTAGGCAGACCTATCTAGTTTTAGTTCCGCGGAGCTCAAGCTGCCCATCTCATTTTCTCGCTCAAGGCTAGGGTCATTGATGATCAGAAAAAGAGGAGTGAAATTAGTGGTCTTGGTCACCGCCTCGCCGATGCGACCTCCTATTCATGTCCGCTGCCAACATGTAAATTTAGGAGTACAAATTCTTATCAAACGTAATTAATCTTTTTGGTAGCAAAAGGATGCAATCGGTGGTTGTGTTCGTCGTAACAGAACTGGTACGTGTTTTCCCTACTAAGATGATAATACTGCATGACTTTTACATTTAGTATACTCCCTGATGCGAGGTTGGAGTACTAATTAAGCTTGACCACTTGATTTGAGTGAACGGATGGCTCACATTTATTTACACACTCATACAAATCCAACTACTTCTTTGCTTTAAAACGATTTTAAAGTTCATCCGCTAGAGTGTATTATTTGTGTACCAAACAATCTCATTCATCTACGGCTTTGGGACACAAAATTTAGCTTACCAGATTCCAGTGGAATATACTCCTTCGATATCCATTCCACAGGAATCTAGACATGAACCAAAATTTCATTTTATGTTTCCTTTTAGATGTCCAGTGCATGTGCACACGCTCTCTCTATACAGTCCATACCAACCCTCTAAAATTCATGTGTTTATTTCATATGCCCTATTCGACTTGCGTGGCATTAAGTTTGCGCATTACATATTGCTATGTTTTCTTTTTGGTATGGAAAGAGTCACAAATTCTTCTGTGGTGACACTGGATTTTTCATATGATCTTGCATTCTCATTCCAAGGCAAAATACAATAGTATGTCTGTATTAAAAAGAAACATATATTCAAAGGTAAAACATGCATATTATTATTATTATTCCCGCAAAGTTTTGACTCTTTATTTCCTAATAAGTACACATGCTCTCTTCTTCTCTCCTTTTGAGATGGAATTGTTTAATCTACATCAATCTCAACCGGTGCTTCCCACCTTATGCATATGCATATTCATGTATATAGAGAGAAACGTGACGGCCCCTAAAAAAAGAGACGTGATGGTTCAATATGCTAAAACATACATGTTATCATGTTACGTAATTTTTTTTAAATCTCAGCCGTTAATAATCTAATCAAACGGTCATAATAGTTTAGCATATGTGGATAAACGTGATGGCTTGTTTGACTGTTGTTTATAATTATATAATAGATAGATTTTTGGCGTAGGTTTCACGTCAGGGGGGTGAGGGAGTCCTGGACTAGGGGGTGTCCGGATAGCCGAACTATCATCATTGGCCGGACTCCAAGACTATGAAGATACAAGATTGAAGACTTCGTCCCGTGTCCGGATGGGACTTTCCTTGGCGTGGAAGGCAAGCTTGGCAATACGTATATGTAGAACTCCTACCATTGTAACCGACTCTGTGTAACCCTAGCCCTCTTCGGTGTCTATATAAACCGGAGGGTTTTAGTCCATAGGACGAACAACAATCATACCATAGGCTAGCTTCTAGGGCTTAGCCTCCTTGATCTCATGGTAGATCCACTCTTGTACTACCCATATCATCAATATTAATCAAGCAGGAGTAGGGTTTTACCTCCATCAAGAGGGCCCGAACCTGGGTAAAAACATCGTGTGTCGGAGTAATGGGCCACGGGTAGGCTAACCCGAGCCCCAGAACCTTTCAAGACATCGGGGCAGACTGCGCCCCTCAAGTACCTGCAGCGACTCTCATTCAAGTCGAGTCCCAGAGGCGACTCCAAGATAGCCGAGTCCCAGAAGCGACTCCCATTCAAGCCGAGTCCCAGAGGCGACTCCAAGATGGCCGAGTCCCAGAGGTGACTCCCGTTCAAGCCGAGTCCCAGAAGCGACTCCAAGGAAGCCGACTGTGGGGAGTCAACCCCCGACTCCAACCACCCGATGATAAAGGGCAGGCATGGCCAAGGTGCGCCGTACCCGCGGAGATCTCCGCCCGGCGCGGCACTGTTGCCATGCCAGCCTTGACATCAGCCTTAGAGGCGGGGCCCTGTGCCCACGACCACCTGTCTGTACGGCTCGGAGATGGCGGGGCCTACCAGTCAGCGAGAGTATTGAAGACGGCGAGAGCGCCGAGAGTCGGACCCGTTGGGAGACGGCCCCCTGGAGTCGGGCGGCCCTACCCACGGGTCCCACACGCCATTAACCAGATGCGACCGGGGAATGGCCACAGTGATCGCCCGCCAGGCGGTGGTACTATTGCCATGACCCCCTGACCAAGCCCGCGTCATTAGAAGAATGGCTACAGTAACCTGCAGCCGGCAAGACCCGCCCGCGGTGGACACGGGCTGACGCCCTCGTACCAGGCCAGTCGGCGGGCCCTAGGAGTCGGCGGAGAAGACGGCGCCTGAGAGACAGACGGCTGGGACCCGCACCCAGCCGGTTTTACCGTTGTAACCCTGGGGGGTAGGCCTATATAAACCCCCCCAGGGCACCCATGCAAAGGGTTGGCATCCATTAGCATTAGACAGACCACAAGGGAAGGAGAGAGCTAGCCTTGCCCTCTCCTACCTCCAGAAACAGCTCTAGGAGCAAGCTTGTATTCACTTTGCCTTAGTGATCATGCGGAGACACCGCAGAGCAGCAGTAGGGGTGTTATCTCCTCGGAGAGCCCTGAAGCTGGGTAAGATTCGCCGGCGTGCATGTCTTCGCCTCATCTCGTTTCCAGGCACCGGCGATGTTCTACTCACCCCCACCATGATAAGCCATCCTTTGGCATATGTCGCACCCAACCCCTGACATCGTGTCCCTTGTCTCCTGTTACCATCCGCCTAGACGCACAGTTCGGGACCCCCTACCTGAGATCCGCCGGTTTTGACACCGACATTGGTGCTTTCATTGAGAGTTCCTCTGTGTCGTCGCTCATAGGCCCGATGGCTCCTTCAATCATCAACAACAACGCGGTCCATGGTGAGACTTTTCTCCCCGGACAGATCTTTGTATTCGGCGGCTTTGCACTGCGGGTCAATTCGCTTGGCCATCTGGAGCAGATTGAAAGCTACGCCCCTGGCCATCAGGTCAGATATGGAAGTCTGAACTTCACGGCCGACATCCGCGGAGACTTGATCTTCGACGGATTCGAGCCACAGCCGAGCGCGCCGTACTGTCATGATGGGCATGATCTAGCTCTGCTGCCGGACAGTGCCCTGGAGGCCGCACAAGAGTCTGCTCCGACCCTTAACTCGGAGCCGACTGCGCCGATCGAGGATGGGTGGCTAGACACCGCCTCGGGGCTGCTACCTCTGGCGATGGAGCGAATACCGACCTGTCCCTGCGGCTCGTGACTCGAGGTGCGGACTCCTCGCGGACTCCGAACCTCCGCGCCCCTACCAATCGAATCCGATTGGGCGCCGATCATGGAGTTCACCGCTGCGGACATCTTTCAGCACTCGCCTTTTGGCGACATCCTGAATTCTCTAAAGTATATCTCGTTATCAGGAGAGTCCTGGTCGGACTACGGTCAGGATGGTTGGGATGCGGACGACGAAGAAATTCAAATCCCACCCACCACCCACTTTGTAGCCACTGTCGACGACCTAACCGACATGCTAGACTTCGACTCTGAAGACATCGACGGTATGGACGACGATGCCGAAGACGACCAAGAACCAGTGCCCACAGAGCACTGGAAAGCCACCTCAACACACGATGTATACATGGTGGATACACCAAAAGGAAGCGACAACGAGGAACAACGGGACGCGGCGAAGGATAATTCCCCCGAAAAACAGCCAAAACGGCGACGCAAGCACCGCCCGAAGTCCCGCCTCGATAACAACAGCACCCATATAGACCCAGCCGTAGAGTAGGGCGAACCAGTGGACGACGAACATGCCACCAAGCAACCGTCCGAACAGGATGAATTGGACGAGCAACCCATCCCCGGCGAAAACAAAGTCCAGATGGTCTCACGCCGGACACATCACCGGAGCATGAGAACCTCCACAAAAGGCTCGTCGCCACTGCAAGAAGTTTGAAGAGGCAGAAGCGGAAGCTCAAAACAGCGGAAGACGTACTCAGAATGAGAAGGAGCAAAGTACTCAAGACCGCGGACAAGTACGTCTATAGACGCCAAACAAAGAGCTACCCGAAGCGCAAACTATTGTCCGAATTCGACGAAGAAGCCATAGAGCCCCGACAATCAAAAAACAAAGGGGCTGCCCGGTCGGATAGACGACCACATGACAAACAAAGAGCGGCAAGCGGCGCCGCACACAAGCCGGCACACGATCCACATAAGGATCATCACAAAAAGGATAGCCGGGTTAGGTCCATCTACGGGCCAAGAAGGAAAGCTCCTGGGAGCAAAGCAACACATCGAGTGTTCGAAAATAATGGCACATCCAAATACAGGGGCGCCGCACACCCCCTATGTTTCACCGACGAGGTACTGGATCACGAATTTCCAGCGGGATTCAAGCCCGTAAACATAGAGGCATACGACGGAACAACAGACCCCGGAGTCTGGATTGAGGATTACATCCTACACATACATATGGCTAGAGGAGATGATCTCCATGCCATAAAATACCTACCCCTCAAGCTCAAAGGGCCAGCCCGGCATTGGCTCAAAAGCCTCCCAAAAAATACCATTGGAAGTTGGGAAGAGCTCGAAGATGCGTTTCGGGCAAATTTTCAGGGGACTTATGCCCGCCCTCCGGATGCAGACGATTTAAGTCACATAACTCAACAGCCCGAAGAGTCAGCCCGCAAATTCTGGAATAGGTTCCTTACCAAAAAGAACCAAATAGTCGACTGTCCGGACGCCGAAGCCTTAGCAGCCTTCAAACATAACGTCCGAGACAAATGGCTCGCCAGACACCTCGGCCAGGAAAAGCCAAGGACAATGGCCGCACTAACAAGCCTCATGACCCGCTTTTGCGCGGGAGAAGATAGCTGGCTGGCAAGATGCAGCACCAGCGACCCGAGTACATCCGAGGTCAGGGATGGAAATGGAAAACCACGACGCAGAAAAGACCAGCTCTGGACTAAGGAAAATAGCCCAAAGAGCACGGCAGTCAAAGCCGGGTTCAAAAGCTCTCGGCCGAACAACAAAACACTGCCTCTTAAGGACAACAGTGACGAGCTATCCAACCTAAACAAAATCTTGGACAGGATGTGTCAAATCCACAGTACCCCCGGGAAGCCTGCAAACCATACCCAAAGAGATTGTTGGGTCTTCAAGCAGTCCGGCCGACTTAACGCCGAACACAAGGGGCTCGACACACCAAGTGAGGACGATGACGAACCCCACAAGCAAAGCACCGTGAAACAAAAGACTTTCCCACAAGAAATCAAAACAGTGAATTCACTTCAAGTGATAACAAGGAAAAATAGGGCGGCACCTACTAAAGTACGCGCCGCACGGTCCACCCCAGCGGAGTCCCGATACTGGATGTCAAAACCAATTACTTTCGACCATCAGGATTACTCCAGAGGTATTCGAAATGCCGGATGGACTGCTTTGATATTGGATCCTATAATCGACGGACTACAATTTACAAAAGTCCTAATGGATGGCGGCAGTGATATAAACCTGCTATACCAGGACACAATCCGCAGAATGGGGATAGACCCTACCAAAATTCGCCATAGCAACACTTCTTTTAAAGGAGTAACACCAGGCCCTTATGCCAATTGTACGTGCTCCTTACTAATAGAAGTCGTGTTCGGTTCATCCGACAACTTCCGTCGCAAAAATCTAATCTTCCATATCGCCCCATTTAAAAGTAGCCATCAAGTACTATTGGGATGTGAAGCTTTCGCCCGCTTTAACACAATACCGCATTACGCGTCTCTTACACTTAAAATGCCCGGTCCACGCGGTGTCATCTCATTAAAGGGAAACTTCGAAGTTCCTCGACCGCGGAAGAACGTGAGACTGCCTTGACAGCCACACACTAATCTGGCTTTGCTGATCAAAGCCCCTAAAATAGGTCATTCAGACCCCGGACACGGTTAGGCGAGTCCAGTATAAATAAACAAGGGGCTTACTAGCCGCGTACCCTTTACAAGGGGCTACACGCATGAACAATGAGAGCCAATAAAGCTCAATTTTTTAAAATCATACTCTGTTTTAAATACATTTTTCGCACGATATTTTTCCAAACTAAGTTCTTCTCTTTTTACAGATGAACAACGTGCTACACCCGTCTAGGATATAGCACAACGGAGATACAGGCGCAGACGTGCAGCAGGGACCCGTTACAAGGATTCTTTTCAGATTAAGACCCTGCGTAAACCTTTTTTACTGTCTCTTATTGATACACATCCCCCAGTTTCTTACCATAACCGAGGAGGAGGCTGGCGTTTTGGCATCGGCCGCGTCAGAAGTTTTCGCGCGTACCCGGACACTAGGGGCTTAGGGCATTGTTCTGCCCGTTATCATAAAGACCGAATACCTCAGGGAGTGTTCGGCGTCTCGAGTTAGGCCTTATATGCATCAGCTCTGAATCATGTCTTTGGTCAAATGTTGGGTTTGCCCGGCTCCTGTGTTTTGCTGCCTTATGTTCCGTTTTATCGGCTAACACGGCACCAGGAGAACTACTGCGATTGTGCCCCGGTTCGGCCTGACAAGCACCTCAGTAAAGAAAGCCGAAAACTGACTGTCATGATACAGCGAGAGACTGGTCAACCACTCGATCGACTACCGGAATATCTAGAATTCCTCCGCTTTGACGAAGGACCATTTCCTGGTCAGGCACACACGCGCCCCGAACTTGGAGAGCGCGGTGCCCCTAGGGGCTATATCGTAGCCCCACTTTCGAACTCCTATGGCTAAGTGAAAGTGATAAAGCATTATAGTCCAGTTGCCTAGTTTGCTACGCTACCACCTCCTTCACAGGACCAAGACGTTGGATTAAGTGTGAAAATGCGCTTTTTGCAAACACCCGCACCATGTGCGTGAAATGAAGTCAAGATGCCATCTTTCAGGTTATATATACATATACATTAACGGCCGCACAGGAGATATTTCAATACTTGAACGCACAAGTATAAAAAGCCCTTATATTATATATATATATGGTTTTACAAATCATACATGTCATTTGAACATAACGTTTTTCGAGCACTGCGACTCTATTAAACGAGCGCCCTGCAGGACTTCCTCAAAATAGTGCTCGACGGGTAATCGGCTTCTGCCCGAATCCCGGGATGCAACGTCGGTGGCATCCATCTCTGCCCAGTATGTTTTGACACGGGCAAGAGCCATCCGTGCACCCTCTATGCATGCCGACCGCTTCATCGCCTTGATATGCGGCACCGCATCAAGGAACTGCTGCACTAAGCCAAAATAACTCCTCGGCTTGGGCCTTTCCGGCCACAGATGAGCCACGACATCCTTCATGGCAAGTCCGGACAACCTGTTCAGCTCAGCCCACTCAGCCAACCGATCGGTTAACGGAAGTGGACGCTCCGGATTATGGAATTGAGACCAAAAAAGCTCTTCCATTTCGTGATCCTTTTGGCTTCGGAAGTGCACGATCTGCGTCCGCCCTTTTCGCCGCCAAATTCAGATAAGCATCCTCCGCACCCCACAATCGCCCAACCGAGCATACTTCGATCCGTGAACTTCCCACGCAGCGAAAAGGGCTTTCCGGCCGCAATGTCTCCGCCCGACGCGCTCCTCCTTTATAGCCCTCATCGCAGAGCGGCATCCTTAGCTTCGGCGGTGGCCTTCTTGAGTCCTCTTGCCCGCCGGCGTTCTCTTTCAAGAACCTCATAGCGGTCGGTAGCATCCTTCAGCTTCACGTCCATTCCGGCCATCTCCTCCCTGCTTCGGCATTGAGCAGCCTTTTCGGCTTTTAGCTCTTTGGCTGCCTTCGAGGCAGCCGCATCACTCTTTCTGGCTCGCTCCTTGGCTCGAGCAAGCTCTACCCGAAGGTCCTCCATAGCAGCGGCACCATCTGCATTAAGCATACATGTAGTAAGGCATGGTCGTCAAGCTCCCTTACCAGGTGTTCGCGGAGAAGCCACATACCTTGTGACTCGTCAAGTCGCTTCTTGACCAGCGCAATGTCCATATCCGCAACGTCCAGTTGCCGCTTCAGTTCGGCAACTCTATCAGTCCGGCTGGCCACCGAACACTCCGCCCCCTGAATAGGAACGGCGACATCTTTACACTGAGATTATGATCCTCGACGCGCGTCGCCGACAACGTCATCGAGTCTCGGGGCTACTATCTATCTGAGCGCACTCTATGTGCAAAAGCGTCAAAAGGTATGTCATTTTTACGCACCTCAAGCCCCGTCAGTAAACTTCTGACGGCCTCATGCAACCCGCTCTCAGCGGATGAAATCCTTTCAATCACCGTACTCATTAATGTACGGTGATCTTCTAAGATAGACGCCCTCTCGAGCAGATCCTTCAGCTCCCCCGGCCGTACACTAGTTGGTGCCGAACTCTCCGGCCCCGCCGGACTCGGGGAGACCCTCCGCGACGACACCTCAGGGTCGTCCACCCCACCTGACGGTGTGGTAGATGGAGGCGTCTCGCTCTCCATCATCTCCGGACGAAGATCCCCCGAAGATGAGCTCTGCTGAGAAGGGCTGAGATCGGAACTACAAGGTAAGAACTTCGGTTATCCTCAGAAATAAAAATAGGGATGTCCCTTATTACAAAACTCCCCCTTTTCTACTTACGGCTCGCTGGAGGGCTGATTCTCTTGGGGAAATAGTGCGGCCGGGGCTTCTCCTGGCGCAGGACCCTCCGGTGAAGATTTCTTCCCCCACTTTGAGGCCTTGGCCTCCGGATCTTCGGAAGTGGTCCTCTTCTCCCCTTGGAGGGAGGGATTCTCGATCCCCCTTTCTTGAGAGCCTCCTTAGCAGAGGCGGTAGTTTTCTTGTTTTCCCCTTCGCCCTCTTCTGAAGGCGCAACCTCCAGCATCTTGACTAACACGGGATCCGGCGTGGTCTCAGGGAGGAGGGCCGGGCACCGTATCAATTTTGCTTTCGCTATCCACTCATGTTCAAGGGATAGTTGGTTAAAAGGCAAATCTATGATAAATAAATGGACGGTATGTCCGGACACAGGACTACTTACTTGAGTATCCGGGCGATTGCAGCTTAGGCCGGCGTCCTCGGTCATGTTCGGACACATCTCTTGTGATCCGAAGAACAGTTTATACATCTCCACGGGTGTCGTACCCATGAAGTATTGAAGAGCTCGCGGTCCCTTCGGATTGAATTCCCACAAGCGGAGGGGGCGACGTTTGCGGGGCAGATGGCGCCGAATCAGCATAACCTGCGCCACTACGATCAGATTGATCTCCCTTTCTTGGAGGTCTCGAATGCGGCCCTGCAAAAGTGGCACATCCTTGGACGGCCCCCAGTCAAGCCCTTTGTTGACCCATGACGCCAGCCGCTGTGGAGGGCCCGGGCGAAAGGCAGGTGGCGCCACTTGCCTGGTGCCCCTGGGAGCGGTGATGTAGAACCACTCCTATTGCCACAAACCAAGCTCCTCTTGAAAAGAGCCCTCGGGCCATGGAGCATCGGCCCTCTTGCTTATAACTGCCCCTCCGCACTCTGCCTGTCGCCCCCCGATCATCTTCGGCTCCACGTTGAAGGTCTTGATCCACAATCCGAAGTGAGGGGTAGTGCGGAGGAATGCTTCGCAGACAATAATGAAAGATGAGATGTGGAGGATGGACTCCGGAGCCAAGTCATGGAATTCCAGCCCATAATAAAACATGAGCCCCCTCACAAAGGGGTCCGTCGGGAAGCCTAAACCCCGACGGAGGTGAGACATGAACACCACGCTCTCACCAGGCTCGGGGGTGGGAATGACTTGCCCTTGGGCGGGCAGCCTATGCGAAATCTCGCAGGTTAGATACCTGGCATCTCTCAGCTTTAGCACGTCCTCTTCCGTGACGGAAGAGGGCATCCACCGGCCCTGTAGGTCGGAGCCGGACATTGTCGAAGGTCAGGCGCCAATCTGGAGCCTTGGGTGTTGGAACTCGGGCGGGGGCGGATTCGATTAAGATTGAAGAAAAGGAACAGGCCTTGGTCTCATTATAAAGGGGTAGAGTACCAAGAGCCGTCCCGTGACCGTTGGAACTCGCCTCCGATGGAGGGGCGTGGCAACAGCGCGTTGGGTTACCCACGTCCGTATTGATGAGAATCCGGAATAAGGGACACGATCTACTTTTGATAAGACGTGCCAAGGAAACCGCTTCACTAAACGCGCTGAGGTGGAACAATAAAAACAATTCGTAAAGGCTTGGTCGTGGCGTGACGTCATGCTACGAAATACGTCAGCAGTTTGAAGTTGTGTAAATATTATTCTCTCTACGGTGGTATGTGGAATTTATTTTGCAGAGCCGGACACTATCATGGTGTTCACGATCTTCTATGAATTATTCGGAGGAGGAACCCGCCTTACAATGCCGAAGACAATATCGCGCCGGACTAAATGCGTCATTGAAGCCCGGTTCAGGGACTCTTGAGGAGTCTGGACTAGAGGGTGTCCGGATAGCGAACTATCATCATTGGCGGACTCCAAGACTATGAAGATACAAGATTGAAGACTTCGTCCCGTGTCCGGATGGGACTTTCCTTGGCGTGGAAGGCAAGCTTGGCAATACAGATATGTAGATCTCCTACCATTGTAACCGACTCTGTGTAACCCTAGCTCTCTGCGGTGTCTATATAAACCGGAGGGTTTTAGTCCATAGGACGAACAACAATCATACCATAGGCTAGCTTCTAGGGCTTAGCCTCCTTGATCTCGTGGTAGATCCACTCTTGTACTACCCATATCATCAATATCAATCAAGCAGGAGTAGGGTTTTACCTCCATCGAGAGGGACCGAACTTGGGTAAAAACATCGTGTCCCTTGTCTCATGTTACCATCTGCCTAGACGCACAGTTCGGGACCCCCTACCCGAGATCCGCCGGTTTTGACACCGACAGGGGGTCTCTGGGCTGTCCACGAGATAGGGGGGCGCGCCCTAGGGGGGTGGGCGCGCCCCCCACTCTCGTGAGCAGCCCGGGACTCTTCTGGTCCAACTCCGATGCTCCGTGGTCTTCTTTTGGTCCATAAAAAGTCATCAAAAAATGGTACGTCAATTGGACTTCGTTTGGTATTCTTTTTCTATAAAACTCAAAAACAAGGAGAAAACAGAAACTGGCACTGGGCTCTAGGTTAAAGGTTAGTCCTAAAAATTATATAAAATGGCATATAAATGCATATAAAACATCATAGATGGATAATATAATAGCATGCATACTTCATAAATTATAGATACGTTGGAGACGTATCAGCGCGCAAGGTAGATTTGTGGTATGAGTCAAGACCAAGCGGCGTCGGAAAATTAAGTCGTGTAAATCGTTCGCGCCTTCACGTCGTCCAATCCAAGTGTTCTTGCCGCATGGTCATCAGACCCGACGGCAGGCAACACGTCGAGCAGGAAAAATTCTTATTGAACCACCCCTATTTGCCAATCGTGGACGTCTTATAAGATCCACCATATCGCTCCTAGCGACCACTATAATTCACTTTGTTCACGCAGCTCGGCATGGACAAGCAAGCGCAAGCAGAATTAGCGGAGAACGTGCACGCCATTTTTTCTCGTCTCATATTTTTATTTTCGTTTAGTTTAATTTTAGTTTGAAAAAATAATAAGATAAAAAAGTTATGAATTAAAAAAAAGCAAAAAACCTTCAGGAATTCACAAAAAAGAAGATAAAACTAAAAAATGATCATGAGTTTAAAAATTATTAAAGAAATCAAAAAATGCCTGCAAATTTTGTAAATTCTGGGATTAAAAATGATTGCAAATTCAAAATATATTCACAAATTTAATAAAATTCTTGAATTTGAAAATATGTTCATGAATTTAAAATTGTTTGTGTATTCAAAATTTCATGGATGTGAAAATGTTTGTGAATTCAATAAAGTTCATGAATTCCAAACAAAATTTTGAAAAAGAAAACAACTTTTGAATAATGTGAACAAATTTAGAGTTCAGGAACATTATTTTAAATTCTGAAAAATGTTTTAAAATTTTATTATTTATGATAAATTATAAATTTTAATTGCTAAGTATTTTTTAAAATTCCTAATATTTTGCAAAATGTGAACATTTATATGAATCCTCAAATATTTTTTGAAAAACCAAACAATTTATGAAATTCCAGATAATTATTGGAGTTTTGTACAATTTTGAAATTTAGGAATTTAAATAATAAGAGGAAAAATATAGAAAAACAAGGAAGATAAGATAAGAAAAGAAGAAAAAAACCCAAAAAAGCTTTAAAAGAAAGGAAAACGGTTGAGTTACCTTCGAAATGCGGTCAGGAACTTAAAATGTATAAGTATTAATATTTGCCCATCATTTTTCTACACTTCCATTGTCCTTTCCCTTTAACACAAAGTTCATAAAAATTACTACAACATGCGATATTACTGGTCATTCATGATTTTCACCTGAAAAAGTAAACAACCGCTATAAGGCGGTATATGTTATAGACGATACCGCTAGGAAACAAGAATCCAACAGACATAGAGTTTAAGAGATTCACGAAGGTCTTCGTCCACCCCGTGGCTGCATGGATGATCTTCGAGGCCGATTGTTCAGACTGTGTCGTTGTGTTGTCATTCTCCACCAATAGCACTGCACCTTCCTAGTACATGTGAAATACTCCATTCATGTACGCGTATGACGAGGTGACATGGATAACTCCATGGGAATCCAGCGTAGTCACACCCAGTGTTGGATCTAGCTGCTCGATGTTGCCCACTACTCCTTCCAGAGGGATCCAGTCGACAAGTTGCTGGTTCGGTTCAGGCAAGCAAGTTAAATATCATTTACAGATGAAGGGGTAGACGGACAGTGAAGAGGACATTTGTCCGACTAGCATACCCATGTGATCTAGTAGGAGCTCCATCCCGTCAATGTGCCAATCGTCGACCAATGTACCCAAATGTGGCCAGGAACCCTCCATAAGGTTGCTATAACTAGTTGTCTCTCCCAGCGGTTCGTCGCTCATTTCATTGCAGTTACTAATGGGACGACCCATCTTCCAACGCTAGTGGGCAATTAGCTTACCACTCAAAACAAGCTATACATAGCATTTGGGATATCTCATCTACTGCAAAACAGATATAGCCTCCCGCCTTCAACGCCTCAAATGGGTTTACCATTGTAACATGTTTATAAGATACACTGCATCGCTCGTAGCAACTGCTATAGTTAGCGGAGAGCGTGCGTGTTTTTGCTTTTTCTCATTTCATATTTTTATTTTCGTTCAGTTCAATTTTAATTCAAAAATAATAATACCACAAAGTTGTGAATTCAAAAATGTTCATGAAGTCAAAAAAGCCTCAAGATTTTAGAAAAAGAAGATGAACTTGACTTTTTTTATGAACATAAAATTGATTGGGAATTTAAAAAATAGTAGCAGATTTAAAAATGTCTGGGAATTCAAAAATGTTGCAAATTCAAAAAATGTGCAAGAATTAAAAATAATTCATGAATTTGAATATATGTTCATGACTACAAAAAAATTGTGTATTAAAAAACGTTCATGGATGTGAAAAATGATTGTGAATTCGAAAAAACCATGAATTCCAAACAAATATTGAAAAAAGAAAACAATTTTGAAAATTTCGAACAATTTTTTAACTTCACAAGCTATATTTTAAGTTTTGAAAATGCTTGAAATTTTTTACACTTAAAAAAAATTGTTTTTTATGAATTTTTTTACTTTTTTAGATTGCTAACATTTTTTTACAATTGTGAACACTTATTGGAATCCTCAAATATTTTGTGAAAAACCAAACATTGATGTTTTGAACATTTTTTAAATTTCAGAATTTCAAACAATAAGAAGAAAATAAAGAAAAACAAAGAATAAAAGAAAAGAAGAAACAAAAACAGAGAAGGAACCGTCTAGATGGTTCCTAAAACCTGTCATCACCTCTTCCAACAGTTCGGCGCTCGCTTCACTCTGGTTACTAATGGGCCAGGCCACTTTTCAATGCTAGTGGGCAATTAAATTTACGTTCACAACGAGCGATACATAGCATTAGGGATATCTCGCCTACTGCAAAACGGATACATGTCGCCTTAAGCACCACAAGTGTGTTGGTCATTACTTATTACATGTTTCTAGTTAGCATGCTCACTCACTCGGTCAATGTATGTTGCTTTTTCTTTCTTTTTGTTGTTTACTGGTTGTTTATCATTACATGTGTGTTTAACTACAGTTCATTTACTTTCACTTCGATAGCTGGTAATTACCAAAGGCTATGTAAGCCGGGATGTGGTTAGGTTTACGCTATGTTTGAATTCTCCTTTAGTCTAAATGGTAGGAACATGATAGTTTCACCCATCCTTTTTAGTCTGCACATAAGTCAATGTATCTCTACTTTGATCAAACTTATAGAAAAAAGTATCAACATTCGCAATGCCTAATAAATATCCTTAGATACATTATGAAATGCAGTTTCATAGTATATATATTTTGGTGTTCTAAATATTGATTTTTTATTATCTCTCCGTCTGAATATTTGTCATCAAAATGAATAAAAGGAATGTATCTAGATGTATTTTAGTTCTAGATATATCCCTTTTGGTCCATTTTGATGACAAGTATTTCCGGACGGAGGGAGTATAAATTTAGTCAAGCGTTGTAAAGTTTGACTTGACCAAATCTAGTACGCGGAGCAAAAAGTACCGGAGGGAGTACTTACCCATATATATACAAATATGCCTGATTTGGCCTCGTACTGCCTACATTTTTGTTTTCCTCACAAATTGGCATCCGATCATTTGATAGAGCGGCTAGAACTTGATAGGCGAGGTGAGACGTGTGGGTGGGAATCTTTCGTATCAGGCATATTTTTTCGACCTAGTCGTCTCGCTCCAGTCGTGCAAGGTGGATTCGTGGTATGAGTCAAGACCAAGCGGTGTGGAAAAAGAAAGTCTATCATAATGTCGATCGACTGAGAGCAAAACATTCGCGCCTTCACGTGGCAGCGTGACTGGGGGATCCTCAATCCAAGCGTTCCCGTCGCATGGTCGTCGGACCTAACGGCCGACGGCACACCGTGCAGGAAAATTTTTATTGGGCAAGTGCTCGATCAATTGGTGTTGCATTTGAAATCTATCCGGAGGGCAAGAGTCACATAGATCATCAATTATCTGGCATCAAACAGCCAGCGCCCGTATATGGAAGGAGAGTGAACATTGGGTAGTTAACAACGGTGAAGAGGTCAATTAAATCAAAGAAATGAAGCACATTGGTCTTTCTGTGAAAAATAAATGAATCATAGTATGAGTGAACTACAAAGAAATTGCATATACGAGGGAGGTATTGATCCCAGGACCTTCTTCCACTACACAGGGATATGTAGAGTACACTGTTTTTGGGGTTTTCGTGGTGACACAACGACCAATGTAAATTCCCGCAAAAAAAAAAGACCAATGTAAATTGTATATTCTACCAGACCAGTTTCTTTACCCCAAAAAGATTAACTACAAGACCATTTTCTTTACCCAAAAAAACTAACTACAAGCTATACATGATCTTGATCAACTGTAACCGAAGAACACTCTGCTGTCCGAGGCATCCTCTTGCCGGCCAAGCCCGGCTCCAGTCATGGATATGTAACCGAAGAACATTCTCCAGTGTAGCAAATCTTCTAGGCCTCTTTCCCGGCCGTCTGCAAGAAAATCAACATGAAACAAAAGAATAAGATTAGTAACGAAATACTGTAAACTAACAAGCGTGCAGTTGCTATTCGATCGAGGCGGACGCCGCGGGTTAAGCAGCAGCTAGCTAGCGTTGGCGGTGAGCAGAGCAAGCAAAGGCACCGCCGCGCGCACTGTGAGCGTCGAGCGCGGCGCATCAAGTCGCCGTCGCTGCCGCTCTTGTCGGCCCACCGTCGAAAACCTGCGCCGGTGTGCCCGAACGCCGCAGCAACGCCGAGGTGGCCGGACGTTCTTGTTCTTGGACGAGCCCTTCCCGGCCATCCCCGTGAAGCTCTAGAATGTTCGGGACGAGGAAGCAAACGGAAGGATTCTTGGCTGGCGGCGGCGCGGCATAGCAAATCCGGCCGCGAGCCGCCCTCCGCTCGTCCGCGACCTCCATTTTCCTACCCTGGCCGCGCGTTCTTGGGTTCTTGGACTTCTTTCAACGCAACAGGACGGAAGAGGAGGAAGAAGGAAGGAGGGGCGTACCAGGACAGGAGACCGGAGCTGTCGATCAGCGCGCCGGTGAAGAGTAGTGCCTCTGGGCCGCGACGAAGAGAAAGAGGGGGGCGGTGGCGCCCGCGGCCAAGACGAAGACGAGGAAGAGGCGGCGAACTCCCCACCCACGGCCACCTGCTGCGGCATGTCCGCGTCCCGGTCGGCGTCGCCTGCGACTTCGGTGAGGGGGCTGCACGGCTGCGCCCACGTCCTGCTCGATGTCCTCCTCGTGGATCCTGTTGGACTCGGTGGTGGTGGCGGTGGCGGCGCCGACGTGCTCCCCGTCGACATCCTCGACAGAGAGCGGATCGAACTTGTTGCGGATACCCGAGGGCATGAACCTCACATTCTCCCGTCCTACCGCCGGCCTGTTCTTCGCATTCGGGGCGGTCAGATCACCGGTGGGCGGAACAACGTACGCGGGCGCGGCCATGGATGCTGCGCCTGCGCGATGGTGAGAAGGATAGCGAGAAACAGAGAGAAGAAGGGGAGGAGAGGGGCGATGCTATATAGCGCCCGCTGCGCTCGGGTGGCTCACACGCGCCTCTGCTGGGCCAGCCCAAGTAGCGCAATTTTTTTCTTTTTCTCGTTTGAATATTTTTTCTTTTTGTATTTAACCTTTTTCAATAATCTCTTCTCTGGGCTTTTAAGTACAATAAACTAGTCATATTTTCTACAGATGCATGGACACATTTTTATACAATGTTTTGCACATAATCTATTTGTGTTACTAATTTATATACAATTAATTTCAGAATAAGGCTAAAAATGATTCATGTGTTGTACAAGATTTCGCACATACAATTATTTCACAGATTTTTTTGGTGCACCATTTATAATTAAGGCAAAATTATTATTTTTATATATTTTTATATATTTATACTAGACAAAATATAGAGTTTTTTTTTGCCACATTGCAGTTCTAAAATTTTGACAACCTGCAAAAGTTAAAAGTTCATATGTTGTTTCATGCGTGAGTACGAAAAAGAGAAACTTTCATCAAGTAATAAAATTAGTTGGCTAGCACATATAAGTTCTCGACGCAATGATGGACGGTGGATTATAGATTCTATTGGGATAACATTTTCCCTTTTCGTGGTTAAGTCATCAGGTTGTGTCTTGTGTATGCCAGTATGGTTGTGGAGTAACGGCTCCATGAAGACATATAGGCTCTATTACGCTCAGGTCGCTCACACGCGCCTCTGCTGGGCTAGCCCAAGCAGCGCAGTTTTTTTTTCTCGTTTGGATATTTTCTCTTTTTGTATTTCACCTTTTTTCAATAATCTTTTCTCTGAGTCTTTAGGTAAAATGAACTAGTCATCTTTTCTAGAGATGCATGAACACAGTTTTATAAAATGTTTTGCACATAAACTAGTATACAATTAATTTCAGAATAAGGCTAAAAATTGATCAAAATGACTTACCAAAGGCTTAGGTCTAGTTTGGCATATTGAGAAACAAATGTTCCTTCATGCTTTATTTCAGAAATCATATACTGAAATAAGTGATAGTGTGCTTCTGTGTAGTTCCAAGTTTTGACCGATTTGCAGAAATTTAATGCCTATTATGTTTGTGGTGATGAACTGTGCCAAATTGCCACACCATGCTCTAAGCTTAGCTATTTAGAAACGAAGATAAAAATGCCTTCTATCTACGAGTAAAATCTGAAAAGAGTGCAATATTATTCTCAGAAAGAATAAAGAAGTATATTTTATTGGTGGCTGGGCCATTCCTTTCTAAAATTCCTTTCATGTTAATTGCTGAGTTATTTATTTCCATGGATGGCATTATAGTAGTTAAAAAAGTTTAGCATGCACGGCGTGATGCAATGTGTACAACATATTACTATATATCATGATGTACCCCATCATCATGTCTGTTCTAGAGAACACTTCTAGAGAACACAGTTTCTTAAAATCCCCAGTTCCTGGCTTCTTTCTGTTATTGTCCTAGATATTGTCATGTGTTATCTACTTAAGGCTTGCTTAGAAATGTAATTGTAGGCTTAATTGGATACTGGGATTACTAATTGATTAATTGGTATTCTATCTAGCATGGACGGTATGCTCTGTTTCCAGTACTTATGGTAGTTCCAGGGCATTACTTAATACTTCCTCCGTAAACAAATATAAGAGCACTTAGATCACTAAAGTAGTGATCTAAACGTTCTTATATTTGTTTACAGAGGGAGTACTTGATAGCACGCTTCATTCTCCTGTTTAGTGGCTAACTACTCCCTGGTCGTTTCAACCAATGGTTGGATCCTATAGACTGAATCTATGGCATGTTTAGGTTGCAGGTCATGAGTAAGTGTTCTATTGTGGTCTCGTTCTTCTCTAAGAGTATATATTGTTCTTTTCCTTTAGAGTCGAGGCGCCGCTGCCAAGACCAAGCCTACTTCCTTCACACGTGTTCTACTTGCTTTACAAGTGAGCACCATTTTCCATCTTAGTTGATCCAAACCACCCCACCCATTTGCTTGTCGTCATGCTGTTTATGATGCTTATATTACTATTTATGATTAAATTGATGATAATTCCATGATTTTTCATCTGAGTCTGAGCACCTTCAGTTCCAATGGCTCTTAATCTCCCAAGAATATTTGTTATCTTGTCTGCCATGTGCTTTGTTGTTACTGTTTTGTTGTGCGCACAAAAGTTCACACTAAAAATGGTACTCCCTTCATCCCATAATAGCAGAGAAGACAAGATTAGTTAGTCCTATGTTCTGTTATTGCTATTTCTTGAAGAAATATGAGAGGAGAATCATGTATTTAATTAGAGTATGGCTGTACTACAAGTTCTACTCGTCTATGTTTCCATTTTTTGTGACACAGCCAATGATTTGTTCATAGACAAGATGTGTTGTTGCTTTGTATCATGTTCTCAGTCTAAGGACATGGAAGTTATGGTTTTAAGTTGGGAAACTCGTTGTCTTGATGGTTTTATATGCTAGTACATCTGGGTGTCTCGCGAGTACTTGTGTGGAACTAATAAAAAGGAGCCTTTTGTCCTGGTTCTAGTAGTAACCATGCTATGCTTTTGCTATTTTTTAGACGACTCTGAATGGGATCCAGAACGTAGCTTTTGTTTTGGAAATTCTGGTTTGGTTAGTATTATGAATTCTTAAACTGTTGTGGAGTAGCTGGCTGGTATTATATGCTCACCAAGTGTATGAGTGGTGCACCCTGAACATAGCATTTATTTCTTAAACTGTTGTGGAGTAGCTGCTAGTAGATGCTCAATTTGTACAAGGAGACAATGATCAGGTTAAACTTGTTTTTGCTGCCCTGTGGATATCCTACTTGTTGGAAGAAAATGAAAGATGTACGTTGTAGGGCGCCTTTCCATTTGCTGTAGATACTTGATGTTTTTGAACAAGTTGCCTTGTGGAGCTTAGGTGATGAAGGGGAATGGTCCCTGTTTAGCATTTGTGAAAGCCCATAGGATGGATGGATGCTGGGAGGGTTTCAAATTGATTTTGTTCAAAAGATGCAGAGCAAAATGACTATTTGCATCACTGTTGTGTAAACGTAGTTAGTTCAAGCATGGCTTGTAATGTGGTGAAAGTGCTAGTTATCGACTAGAGGGGGGTGAATAGGCGATTTTTATGAAAGTCTTCAAAACGTGGAAGTTTCGAAGACAAACAATAGAAATGACCTAATTGATATGCAGCGGAAGATAAACTACAACAAGCAAACCATAGTCAAGTATGCAATAATGTAACAGTACAAAGACTAATAGCAGCTCAGTAGTAAGGATCAGGATGGAAGATAGTATGAAGCCAATCAACGATAGTAGTCAAGCAATGAAGTCAAACAGGTACGACAGATAGGCAATGACTTCACGAAGACAAACTCTAAGTAAAGGGAGGGAGAGGATAGAACCAGTCACTTGTTGAAGACACAGGATTTGTTGGACCAGTTCCAGTTGCTGTGACAACTAAACGTCTGGTTAGGGAGGCTGAGATTCAACTCATAAGACCGCGTCTTCACATTATTCCCCTTGAGCTAAGGACACACAGTCCTCACCCAATCACTCTGGTAAGTCTTCAAGGTAGACTTCCAAACCTTCACAGACTTCGTTCACCGGCGATCCACAATGACTCTTGGATGCTCAGAACGCGACACCTAACCGGCTGGAGGATTCATAGTCCTCAAGTGTAATAAGTCTTGTGTCACACGCATGTAAAGACTTCATGATGCCTAACACTCTTTGGCTCGGGTGTTTGGGCTTTGTCCTCGCAAGATTTCTCTCTCTCAAAGGCTTCGTGGTGGGTTGCTCTCAAACGACAAAAGCCGTGCACTAACTCTGAGCAGCCACCAATTTATGGTGTAGGGGTGGGCTATTTATAGCCACAAGGCAACCCAACCTGATATGTCCGAAATGACCCTGGGTTACTAAGGAATTGACACGTGTTCCAACGGTCAGATTTCAAACACACACGGCAACTTTACTTCGGCTACAAGCAAAGCTGACTCATCCAGCTCTGGATAAGATTTGCTCTCATTGTCTTCGCCCGAAGACAGAGGATTTGGGTTGAGCATCACTTCAGTCATTCCGACTTTGTTCACTTGGACCCCACTTAATAGTACGGTGGTTCCTATGACTCAACAAAGAAGAAAAAGGAAACAACAAAACGACACAGTCTTCGTGCTCCATAGTCTTCACTCAATGTCTTCTCATGTCATAGTCTTCAATATGAATATCTTCACATACCACCATTGTCGTCAATGTCTTCATACATTTTAGGGTCATCTCCGGTAGGTAAACCGAATCAATGAGGGACACTATCTGTGTTATCCTGCAATTCTCACAAACGATTAGTCCTCAACCAAATTTGTCATCAATACTCCAAAACCAACTAGGGGTGGCACTAGATGCACTTACAATCTCCCCTTTTTGGTGATTGATGACAAACCGTTGAAGTTTTCAACGGGATAAAGTATGTGAAATTGTAAAGGATAGGTATTGTCTTCATAAGTGGCAAAGGCTCCCCAAAGATGTGCATATAAGTAATTTGCTTTTGGAATGCAAATGCACATGGCAGGTTGTACTTGTGGAGATCCTCTTCAACTTATGAAGATAATTCATCATGCATGAAATGATATAACTAACAGAATGACATGCATAATGAAAAATGGACGTCTGCAGAATGATCTAAGTGCGGAAGTTATCATCGCACATGCGGAATTTATCATCACATCACAGAAAAGCAAAGAAGTAGCAGACGACCATTGAGTTTAAGTGCTACAACTCAAAGAACCAAATGTATCAAAAGCGAGAGTTGTAAACACTAGGCAAAATATAAAGCAACCGCCCAAATGAACCCGCTTGAAGACTATCAAACTCATACGCTTCTCCCCCTTTTGCCAGTAAGGACCAAAAAGGTTTTGAAGACATAGAGCATCTACTCGTTCTCATGAGTAGGTGAAGCAGCAGGGTTGTCGTTGTTGTTTGGCGGCGCAGACGTACTTGGTGCAAAGGTCGATCGCGCGCGTAGGGGCGGTGAAGTAGCATCGTCTTCATCATCGATCACTTTGGCATTCACAGTTGCCGCGGAGGAAGAATAGTCAGAATCTTCAAGGGATGGAGTTCGACGTAGGACAGCATTCCGTGGAGGAGTGGAGTCAAACTTGAATCTTTCATTGAAGCCATCATCATGAAGATCTGCTTTAGCACTGAGCAGCATCAAACTCTTCCATGATCGCCGACAGGTCTCGTGAGTGACAAAAGCATTCTTGGTGGCAAGATTTCTAATGCGATTGACGTCCACCAAGAGGCTTTGCATCTGTCGCTTGAGCCAAAAGTGATGCTTGTCCTGTTTCTGATGCAGTGCCACAAGAAGTTCTCGGTCATTTAGGACGCGAGAGCGCTTCTTAGGCCTTTGGGCAATTGTGCTCTCAGTAGCTTCAGTTTGCGCACGATGAGGCAGACGAGTGTTCCCAGCCATTGGATAGACACGAGTTACTGCTTGGACTCCTTCCATGGATTGAGTGAAGCTTTGGTGATCAGCATTTTGACAAAGAGGCTTCTTGGCAGGCTCAGGGTATATGGCTTCAACTGACATATCAACCTCTGGTAGAAAGATCAAATGATTGCGAGCAGAGGGCTGATAGTTGATAGCAGAGTGTAGCTCGATGAGGCGCATGACCCATGGAGCATAGAATTTTAGGCCAAAAAGGTCAGATCCAGACGCAGCCAGTTGCCGGATGAAGAATTCTTGTGTATTGAAGCTGATGCCATTGAGGATGTAGAAGACCAATGTCTTCATGGTTCCTTCAAGTTATATATTGTGCGAGGCGGATACTCAAGGTCATCAACAAAGAACTCCTTTGGGTATTCAGCGTCAGGTGGAAGAGGCTTCATCATGCTCAACATCTGGCTCATATTGGGCTCTGGCTTATGGAAGATGCTCTCTAGTGCATTGCGGTGGAGTTGACAGTCAGGTTCGAAGAGCTCTCCGGGAGTGGGTAGGCCTATAAGTTCAATGATGAACATTTCCTGTCATCCACTCGAGAACCCATGTCGTGGTATCCCTGTTGTAGCCGCGAATGTGGAGGGTAGCATAGAATTGAAGCAAAAGTTCCTCATTCCAATGTTCTTTGTCTGTCACAAAGTCGAGCGATCCCGCATCACGAAAGCGGTCAAGTGCTTCTTCTAAGCATGGCAGTCCAGCAATGGCTTCAGTGTCGAGGCACATATGAGGGAAAATGCGCCCTTGATCATACAGAATGCAGGAGTAATAGCTTCGCTGCTAATAGCTCCAGAAACGATCAGATGATATTCATGGCCTTGAGTAGGGGTTCTTTGCGCTGTCAAAGAAGGTGTTGTGGCTTTTGAAGCCATTTGCATTGAAGGACCCTGTAGAGCTGGCAGTACCTGGGAACCTTGGCTGTCTTGGCTTTGGTTTCTGGACCTGAGGCCTATGCTTAATATGATAATCAAACTGAGGACGAGAGGCATTAGGCGGAGGTACCAGAACGGGCCATTTGACAGTGATTAGCTGGCCATAGTTGTACGCTTGCTCAATTGTATGGTGTAAGTGCATCTAGTGCCCCTTAGTGATTTTGGTGTATTGAAGACTTATAGGTTAAGTAACTGATGCGTTTGTAAGTGTACACAAGTCTATAAGTCTATGAGGAGTTTGATATTTACAGAGAAAGTCGACCCCTAAAAATGAAGTTCTTCAACTGAAGACTTTGATATTCTGAAGACTTTGAAAGTGAAGAAATTGGTGTGACCATGAAGACTTGATATTCATTCGAGGAATATGAAGCGTGAAGACTTTTGTTTTCGTAGTTTCATTTTCTCTTTCTTGAGTCATAGAAAACACCGTACTTCAAAAGGGGTCGAGGAAATACTAAGGAAAAATTTCCATGTGATGCTCAACTCAAAATCCTACACCTACCTATCCCTTCGAGTGAAGCCATTGAAATCTCATACGCTTCAACAAATTCTTCAAAGGTCGAGACGCAGCTTCTTCCGTCATCGATGACTTTGCTCGATCGAGGAGTTAGGAATTCGCCAAAGGCGAATTGCCTACACAAAGGAGGAACATGATAGCCCCGAGGACTTTGAAAGTCAAATTTCCGACCATTCATGGTGTCATAGGCCAATGACCAAAATATCTTATCCACCTAACGGTCATATCATTGAAGGGCATTTATGTCTTATCATGTCGGGCTGCTCCCTAGGCTATAAATAGCCGCCCCCTACAACCACTAGTTGGTTGGCTGCTCCAAGAGAACTTGACACTTGTCATTTGAGAGCAACCCATCCTCCGAGGACTTTGAGCGAAAATCATCAAGTGAGGAAAATCCAAAACCAAACCCCCACAAAAACCCCAAGTGATTGAGCATCACTGAAGAAATTGATCCTGCGTGGATCCAACGCTTGTTACCTTTGAAGACTGTGCTTCTTCCAGACGGTTAGGCGTCAAGGTCTAGAGCATCCAAGAGGAATTGTGGATCGCCGAGTGACCAAGTCTGTGAAGGTTTGGAAGTCACCTGAAGACTTACCACGAGTGATTGGACGAGGCCTGCGTGGTCTTAGTTCAAGGAGAATACGGTGAGGATCGGGTGTCCCGAGTTGCGGCTCGAGATCGGGTGTCCGGACTGTGTGTCCTCGAGTTTAAATACTCACCGCTCCAACCAGACGTATAACCGAGACAACAGTTGAACTGGTCTACCAAATCATTGTCTTCACCAACCGACCGGTTCTATTTCCTCAACTCATTCATTTCTCATTCTCATGTTGCATGTTGTTCATATCTGTGCTTGAAGACTCGATCAAGACTTTCACAAATTCCTCGCTCAATTTCTTCACCTGTTTGTCTTCATCTTGTTATCCTATGTTTACGCTTCTCAGACAATCGCTCTAGTCTTCATTTCATCATGATGACTATGTGTGTAATCTGTTATGTTTACCTCTGAGTACTTATTCCGCTGCAAATAGTTCTTCACTAAGGAATTTCCTCACCGCAAATTCCTCGATGAAGAATTTCATAAAATCGCCTATTCACCCCCTCTAGTCGATATAACGACTTTCAATTGGTATCGAGCAAGGTACTCCCTTGTTACGTGTGATTTTGGTTTAACCACCGGAGTTCTAGTTATGTCGACCGCAGTATGATCAAGGTCTCGGCTGGGTGTCCTACCTTTGATGGGACGGACTATCCCTCTTTCGAAGAACAAGATGCGGATGCATCTTGAGGCAATTGATAATGATCTCGGTATGTTGTGGAAAATGGTGTCCCCATTGCCATCAAACACCGACCGCCATCGACGTGAAGAGATTCAAACAACTCGACTCTCAAGCGAAGAATATCATCTGTGGCCATCCGAGCAAAGGACAAGATGGAAGAGTGAGTGCTTTGGAAACCGCCAAGCTTATCCGGGATAGGCTGTCCAAAGTAAATGAAGGAGTCTCAACTCAGCAGTGACTCTCGAGTTGATGTTCTTCGAATCTCTTCAACCGCTTCAAAAGACTCTACAACGAAAATGTTCAACAAACCTTCGATCGCTTCATCGACATCTCAAATGAGCTTCAAGCCCTCGGTGCCACTGATATCACTGACCATGAAGTGGTGAAGAAACTGCTAAGATCGCTTGATTCCTCATTTGATACTTTGGGACTGATGATACAAGAGCGTGCTGACTACAAATCACTTGATCCTGCTGATATCCTCGAAAGGCTTAACACTCACGAGTTCCATCTTGCTGAAAAGAGAGATCTCTATGGCTCAAACTATGGCAAACCACGTGCCCTGAAGGCTAAGGTTGTGTCTGACTCTGAATGTGAGGATTCTGGAAGTAGCCTTGGTGATCCCGAAGAACTCGAGCCAGATCTAGCTCTCCGGTGAAGAAATTCCAGAAATTCACAAGACGTGGTCGCTTTGGAAAACCCTCAAGGGAAGTGATTCTTCATCCAAAGGACTACAAGAGAAGACTTTGCCACAAATGCAAGAAGCCCGGTCACTATATTCAAGATTGTCCTCGATGGGAAAAGGAAATGAAGAAGAAGAAATACAAGGACTACAGCTTACGATGAAATGAAGAAGAAGAAGAAATCATCAAAATCTTCGTCTTCAAAACCATCAAAGTCTTCATCTCACAAGAAGGGCAGCTCTAAGAAAGCTCGGGCATTCATTGGCAAGGAAATGAAATCTAAAGCCGAATCTGAGGAAAATGATGAAGAGGAGGAGTCTCAAGAATCTGAGTCCGTGTGGCGAAGTCCGGCGCTACTCGCTTTCGTCAAGAAGTCCATCTTCAACATCAAGAAACTGATTCCACCAACAAGCCCGATGAAGATAATGATGGCTACGCCCCACCTATTGCTTCATGGCAAAAGCAGCTAAGGTACTCAAATACAACTCTCCGATTCTAGTGAAAATGAATCTGATGAGGATCTTAAGCCTAGCTACTCTAAACTTGCTAAAATTGCTGTGAAACAACAACGGGCCCTTGAAAAGGTTCAAAACATGCTAGATAAAAGTGATGATATGTTGGGTGAAGAAATGGATCGCACTAAAGCCCTAACTGAAAATCTTCAGAGACTTCAGTCTAAGTATGATAACCTTCAAGGTCATCATAACTCCCTCTTGTCTGATCATGAGAAACTTTCTTATGAATTTCTTCAAGAAAAGCAAGACAATGAGAAGCTTTCTCTTGAAGCTATTCAAAGAAAGGCAGATCTTGAAAAGCTAAGAGTATGTTATGAAGATCTTCAGAAGGAGCGCGATTCATTACTAGCTCAACAAATCAGCGCTTCTCAGGAAGAATTTGTTCCTCCATGCTTAAAGTGCATTGAACGTGAATCTGCTAATTCTTCACCTGAATGTTCAAATGCTTCAACTGTTACAAATTCTTCATCTGCCTCTGCTATCACTAATAACTCATTTGAGGACTTTGCTAGTATCATCGACAATGCAGGTTGAAGGAATTATACATGACAGCATGTACAAAAGCCTCAAAGGGCATCGACACTTTGTGATGTGCTCAAAAGCAGATCCTCAACAAAACCCTAGGAAAGAGGGTATTGCCTTTGAGAGGAAACTCAATGCCGATGGAACATATTGGAAACCCGAGCAAGATCCCAAAACCTCATGGGTTGTTTGCAAAGGGACCTCCAGCTGATCCATCTAACTTATCTGGCTTTACATGTGAATCCCTCATTCTTCCGATGAGTCATTTGACTCCAACTATAAACTGCTCAAAAATCGAATGGTGAAGTATTTGCTAGATATGTTGGCACTAATCGCAGAACGGTTCCCTATGAAGAAAATCTGGGTTCCCAAAAGTTGTGTTGAAAGTCTTCGTGAATGTCCTCATGACACCATCTGTGAAGAACAGAACCCTAGATCAAATTCTTCATATGGACCAAACTCTTCATATGGATCCAAATCCTCATATGGACCAAATTCTCACGAGGATCAAATTCTCAACCGGATCAAAGTCCTCATATGATTATCATTGTGCTAACAAATCTGTCTCGCAGGTAAAGCTAAGGGCTATGAATATGTGCATTATTCTTCAAACCATTATGTTCATAAGTCCTCAAGAATTACTCGCTTATTCATATGCTTACCCTAACCCTCCAATGCTAAGCTTAAATGGTTTGGCATCTTTGCCACCTTTCTCACATGGTGCTCGCAGGATGATGAACTCTTTGCCACCCCTCCAGATGTGGGTGGTGAAGAAAAAGAACTAATCTCTTCTGCAGGGTCAGGTCTCCAGACGTGCTCGAACGTCTGAAGAATTTGCTGGGACCTGACAAAATGCCTGAAAGGACGCAGGCGAATCATGATGAAATGAACTTTCATTCACACGTCCTCATATCGCTATATCTGTTTATTGCTTGATGAAATTCATCTGATGAACTTGATATCATATTCTTCATTGATGAAGCATATGAGATTGTAAGTTACACTAATTCATCTGCAGGATGATCAACCCAAAACCACTGAATGGGTCCTCGATAGTGGATGTACAAATCACATGACCGGTGACAAGAATCTATTGATGAATGCTCCTTTATCACCGCCACCTCTGAAGCATATCATATTTGGCTTGACAAAGGCAAAAGTCGTATTGGGTCTTGGTAAGGTTGCTATCTCTAAGGATAAGCACATGGACAAAGTCATGCTTGTTGAATCCTTAGGATACAATCTCATGTCGATCTCAATGCTTTGTGATCTTGATATGGTTGTTGTCTTTGGCAAATATCGCTGTGTTGTGATTATGGAAGTCGACAATTCCAAAGTCTTCAAGGCTTTAGGAGAGGAGATCTCATATTGTTGATTTCTCTACAGACCACAACCAGCCATGTGCCTACTTGCAAAAGCCTCGTAAGGCTGGCTATGGCATCGACGACTTGGTCATGCAGCATGAGGAATTTGAACACGCTATGCGAAGAAGAAGCATGTCATTGGCATTGAGAATGTCAAATTCCTCAAGGATCACTTATGCGGAGCATGTGAAGCCGAAAATGACCAAGGCCAAGCATCCAAATAAGACTATCATGACCACTACTCGTCCATTCAATTGCTTCACATGGACCTCTTCGACCTAACCATTATTCAGCAAATACTAATGATGCATCTCTATATGGTTTTGTCATTGTTGATGATTATTCTCGATATACATGGGTACACATTGTTACTTACAAACATGAAGTGCGTGAAGTCTTCAAACGATTTTCCTCGAGGGCTTCAACCAACTTTGGTGTGAAGATCAAGCATATCGGCGTGACAATGGAACCGAGTTCAAGAATTCTGGTCTTGATGCCTATCTTGATGAACTTGGTATTACTCATGAATTATCTGCTCCTTATACTCAAAGAAATGGCGTCGTGGAGCACAAAAATGTAACTCTTGTTGAGATGGCTCGCACTATGCTTGATGAATACAAAACGCCTCGGCTTTTTGGATTGACGCAATTGATACTTGCTCGCACATCATCAACAGAGTATATCTTCACAAATTCTTCAAGAAGATCGCATATGAACTCCTCACCGACAAGAAACCCAATGTGAGTTATTTCAAAGTCTTCGCGCTAAATGTTGGATTAGAGATCCTCACCACAACTCTAAATTTGCACCGAAAGCACATGAAGGTTTTATGCTTGGTTACGGAAAGGACTCAGACACCTACAGTAGTCTTCAACATTGTTCTTCACAAGATTGTTGACATCAGATGTGCGGTTCGATGAAACTAATGGCTCGCAAAGAGAGCACCTACCTTCGTGTTAGATGAACCAGCACCGAGGATGCTATCAATCACAAGGCAACCGAGGATGTCATTCCCATCAAGAATCTGTGAAGAATTCATTCCTGCTCGTGAAGAACGCCGAGCTGATGCACTCAAGAACATGATGAGGAAATTGGTGTCAAGAAAATGCTGATCAAAATCCTCACGACAACCAACTCATCCACGTGTTGCAAAAGAAGCGCAAGTGGAGAAGATCATCGATGACATCAGCGCACCAGTCCTCTCACCCGCTCAAAAGCCTCACACTTATCTAACTTTTGTGGGCACTATGCCTTTGTCTCCATCTCGAGCCCACTAAGGTAGATGAAGCATTTCGAGCCGAGAGGATTCAGGCTATGCAAGAAGAATTACATCGATTCGAGCTGAACAATGTCCGAATTGGTCAATCGCCTGCATCCTCGCAAGCATAATATCATTGGCACAAAGTGGATCTACCGCAACAAGCAAGATGAAAATGGCCTTGTTGTGAGGAATAAGGCACGACTAGTAGCTCAAGGCTACACACAAGTTGAAGGAATTGATTTCGATGAAACTTTTGCACCTGTTGCTAGACTTGAAGCTATTCGCATTTACTTGCCTATGCTAACCATCATGATATCATCTTATATCAAATGGATGTGAAAAGTGCATTCCTCAATGGTAAGCTTGAGGAAGAAGTATATGTTGCTCAACCCCTGTGTTTTGAAGATCCCAAGAATCGACAAAGTCTTCGACTAAATAAGGCTCTCTATGGCCTCAAGCAAGCCCCTCGGCGTGGTATGATACATCAAGGAATTCTTCGTGAAGAATGGCTTCACACCCGTTCACTCGATCCTACTCTATTTACTAAATCATATGATGGTGAACTATTTGTGTGCCAAATATATGTTGATGATATTATCTTTGGCTGTACTAACCAACGATATAGTGATGAATTTGCCTATATGATGAGTGAAGAATATAAAATGTCTATGATGGGAGAGTTGAAATTCTTCTTAGGTCTTCAAATTCACAAGAAGACACAATGGCATATTCATATCTCAGAGAAATACCTCAAAGATGTAATTGAGGAAATTCGCATGCAAGATTGCAAAGGCGTCAAAATTCCTATGCCCACAAATGGTCATCTATGCATCGATGAAAATGGTATCGACTTCGATCACAAGGTATACCGCCCATGATTGGTTCTTTATTGTAACTATGTGCATCTAGGCCGATATAATGCTTAGTGTTTGCATGTGTGCCCGATTTCAAGCTGCAATCAAGGAATCACACCATAAGGCTGTGAAGCATATTCTTCGATATCTAGCTCACACACCAACTCTAGGATTATGGTACCCCAAGGGCTCGCTTTTGATCTCATTGATATTCGACTCGACTATGCTGGTGATCGTGTGGACCGCAAGTCAACATCCGCACTTGTCATTTCCTCGACGATCTTTGGTCCGCTGGTCCTCAAGAAACAGTAACGTATCGCTGTTCATCGCTGAAGCTGAATATATTGCTGCTGGGTCATGCTGTGCTCAACTGCTTTGGATGAAGCAAACCTCAAGGACTATGGCGCCAACGTGAAGAATGTGCCTCTCCTCTGCGACAACGAGAGTGCCATCAAGATTGCTCACAACCCGTTCAAGACTCAAAGACTAAGCACATCCAGATTCGCCATCATTTTCTTCGTGATCATGTGTTGAAGGGCGATATCTCCATCGAGCATGTGAAGACTGAAGAACAGCTAGCTGATATCTTCACCAAGCCCTTGGATGAGAAGAGATTTAGCAAGTTGCGGTGTGAGCTAAATATCTTAGAATCTTCGAATGTTCTTTGAAAAGGACACACATCCTAACCCTTATGCATAATTGATGACTTAGATGTGCAACACATGAAGAAACGTTGTTCCTCAATCAATGAAGAATAACACTCTAGTGTGAAGAAATCAATGAAGAATTTGATTCTCGTAACCCTCGACAATTGTACGCGTGTCCAAATCATCATTCTTATATGGTGGGCTACGCCACCACAAAAGTTGAAAATCTTCAATTTGAGTTTTTCCTCATTTTGAAATTCCTCGCTTTCAAATTCTTCAACTTTGCAAAATCTTCAATGCTTCCGCTGCTTTTTCTTCATTGGCTATATATATATATATATGAGTTTATGTCCTCTACAAACATTCACTTATTGCTATTTCTTCAAGTTGCTATTTCGCTAAGTGAATGTGATCGGACCCTTCCCTCTATGCTATACTCAATCCAATCTATTCACAAATTCTTCATGTGCATTCTGATTGAAACTCGCTCAAAGTCTTCACCGGTCCTTGACAAATGAAGAAATTGCGAATCTAAACTTTTAAACAAATCTTATCCAAGTTTTCGGTTTTACCGCCAAACCGCTCCGCATTCCATGATGTATTAGTTTAATCACCCACGATCTTACACGATCTCATCTCAGACAAGACGTGGGTGACACACGCCACGTGAAGGAGAAAGGGCAGGGCATGTTCGTCCAAAATCTTCGGCGAATAGTTTTTCGCCGTGACTATAAATACCCCTTTACCCTCCTCACTTCATTTACTCCGCCGATCGCTGTCTCTCGCCGAGCTCCTCAAACCCTAGCGCCGCCACTCCATCGCCGCCAAGTGAGGAAAAGCTTCACCGCCTCGACCTCATCGCCGTCAGACTCGCGGCGGTCGCGAAATCTTCACTCCGCCGCGCCGTAGCTGTCTCCCTCTGCCAAGTTAGGGCGTGGAGATCTAACGTGATTTAACTTCACTACAGCTCATCTCTGTTCATCATGTTCTTCATTCGTAATTAAAAGTCACTTTTATTACTCGCGTTGATTCTCAAAATCTTTCTGAAAATCTTCAAAGGTGTTTTTACTCTTTAAAATCTTCACATATGAACACCTCACACACTATATGTTCTTGATTTTTCTCCCTAAGCATTCATTTCTTCAAGATTCCTCAATTGTGCGGATTTTCAATCTATACAGCTCTGGAACCTAAGACGAAAAGCTTAGTGAAATTCCTCAAGGCTCAAACTGGTCAAATTCCTCAAAACTTGCTTCTTTTGAAAAATCTTCTGAGAACGCATATGACCTCTCCAAATTCCTCGCACCTACACTCTGTCACAGTATTCATGTCCGCTGTGAATCACTAGGTTCTCATCAACTTAACTCATTTGCAGCGTTCCTCAAAGAAAACTGCATACTTCTTCGAGTGCTTTATTGTTCAAATTCCTCACCAAGAAAATGGCGTAAGGCAAGAGACCACGTAAGGGAGGAAAGAAACCGAAGTCATGATCGCTTTTGAAATTCCCGAGGAAATATACACAGACTCGCACACCGATGAATCCAAGTTTGGCAAGGAAACTAAGAACCAGCGCAAAGTGCGATACAAAGAATAGAAAGGAGATGGGCACGAGAATGGCGAGAATACCGCTATGTCACTCCTAAGTACATGAGGAAATTCGCTCAATCCTCCATGCCCAAGAGCTCCTTTGGCACTGCCAAATCGCAGATCCCACTAGCATCAAGAGTGGTGAAGACTTTCTGAAGAATGGTCCAGCGCCAAGCCAAACTGGCAAGACAGCCAAGGAGGCAAGTGAGAAAATTCAATGAGGATTCTGCTGCTGCCGCTGCTGCTTTGAGCCCTCGGTCAAGCCGAGGAAATCAATGCCAAAGAAGCCTGCACGCAAGCCAAGTGCTTCACCGTCACGCCCTCACGGCCCAGCTTCCTCACCGCACCCTCACGGAAAATTCCTCGATCGCTGCTGCTCATTCAAAATCCTCGCAGAGCTCCTCCAAGTCCTCAACACATGTGCATCTTGAAACTTGTCAAAGGACTCAAGGATTCTCCATTGCTTCGTGTTTCAAAGAAGTTCCTCACCGCACCAATGTCCTAAACAGGTCCCACTCAACAAGACAAAGCAATCGCTGGACGCGGTCCTCGCCAAGTCCAAAGAAGAAACAGGTTGCATTCAACGCTCCTCTCGATGATGAAGCCTCGATGAAGAACTTGAAGAAATCATCGAGACAGACCGACCAAGGCCGCTAGAGCCAAAGGAACAAGTGTACCTCGCTTTTGGATCCAAGAAGATCCTAGACTTCATTGACCTATCGCATCGATCCACACACTCCTCTTCCGGATCTGCCATCGACTCTGGTCAAAGTCACATGTCAACCATTTCATCTCTCAAGAGAAATGGAAATTTGAAAAGGCTCGTGAATTGAAGAGAGCAAAAGCAAGAAAAGAGAAGCTTCAAGAAAAACATCATAAACTTGACTCTCAAGAACTTCTTAAAGCTCAATCAAAATCCAAGCACTCAAAGAAGGATTTTGATGCTTATAATGCCGACCGGCAAGGAGCCAAGGTGAGATTCGCCACTCTAACGAAGAGAATGTCAACTGCTGCGCTTCATCGCAACAAGAAAATCCTCGAGCTCAAGAATCTGCTCACCTGCTGAAGAACATGCCAAGACTATCGATGACTTTCAGCGGCCGATGAGAACACAAGTTCTGTGGCTGATGACTCCATTCCAATTCCAAGAAATTCCTGGGCATCCACTAGTGGTGCGCTCAAGAATCAAGGAAACAGACAATGCACTGTTTGTGCTCAAGAAACTGTACCACAATCCCCAGCTCCTCCTGCACCAGCACCAACTCCAATTCTTCCTTCTGCCTATGAAGTGAAGAAGACAAAGGCTGCAGAACGAGCTGCAGTGAAGAAAAGGAAGGCATCAGCTGCGTCAAATTCTTCGGCTGCGAAGAAATTGAAACCAATGACCAGCTCGATTGAAAATCCTATCGATGCCATCCCCATTTCCTCCATGTCATCCAAGGAAATTGTTCCCTTTGAAGAAGAATACACGATCCCAAGCGGATCAGATGAAGAAAATCAATCTGTTGCTACTTCAGAACAGCTTGATGAAGAAATTGAAGTGGAAGCTTTCCTTCAACTCCTGTTGCTTCCTCACCCGTGCCTCGGTTCACACCAAGAGGCAGTGTTGAGGAAATTGAAAAGAAGATGAAGATGTGGATATTGGGAGCACTACACCTGTAATGAACGATGACTTTGGGAAAGTCAAGACCCCAATACTCCCTCTTCACTCCGCTTCAACAAGTTCCTCACCACCGACTACTACTGCTCAAATGGGCTCAAGAAACTCATCCCACATCATCTCGTCAACGAAGAGATTCCAGCCACTAGCGCCAAGAACCAACTAGCGATCCTCAAACCGCACAAAGAGAGGAACCAGAAATTCTCACCAAGAACCTGAAATCGCGATTCCCGAGGTTGTGCTTCAAATAATGATATTCCTCTGCCCAAGCCAAAGAATCCGCTTCGAGCAAGCAAAAGTTCAAGGCTGAAGATTTCTTTTCCGAGCATGTGTTCTTCATCGCCTACAATCTTATGACTCGCTCGAATGAGGAAAAGACGCTCGACTCCAACACAAGCAAATTTCTATTCCTCGCTATTCGACAAGGACAAGATCTTCACCATGAGCATATTCCTCATGTGGATATGGAATCACCGCGTGCTTCGAGCCAAGATTCGTGTTCTTCACGATGCGTGGCTGTTGAATTTCTGCACCGATATCTGTGGATCGAATGAAGAACTCATTCTTCGCCTCTATGCCACCTGCACATCACCGGAGATGTCAAGACATCAACTCATGGGTTCTAGATTGATGACTGAAAATACTCACTACAAGGCACCAAAGAATCGAATTGCTTCGTGTCCTTCCTCTTGATCCTCCCCATGAATCGCTCGTTGCCTCTACAATGAACGTGAATCTGTCGATCACTTCATGCAAGTACTTGATGAAGCCATTGAAGCCAGGCCAAGCCCTCGAACCAAATTCTCGTCAAGGATTTGTCAGATGTGCCTCGGACCGTATAGAATCTTGACGAAGACAATGAGTCCAATCAAAGGCCACAACTCAAATGACGAAGACGTAGTTGGCATCATGAAGAACATGCTCTTCAATATCATTCATGGCGTTCCCATCAACTTCCATGATTTCTTCATGAGGACTCTAGCCAATATTGCAATGTCACCGTTTGAGCTGAAGCCATATGCGCCTTGGATCATGAGATTCATAAGGGCAAGATCTTCACTGAACTATAAGGCTGACACTCTAAACCATGGCAGCTTCCTCGCCGCCCATTGAAGTCCTCGTTTACCAATTTCATCATCCGATGACAAGGGCAAGGCAGCAACTGTAATTGATGAAGGCACTCGCCCATTGATGGTCGGCCGCAAAGCTGCATCTTACTCCACCAATGACGATTCGCTCGCATGATACCGCCGCAAATACTTCAACCAAGAAACAGCCTCAAGCCACAAAGACCTGTGGTGATGACCGATCGTGAGTTACTCCTCGCCTTCATCGGAAGGTTGATCGCAATCGAAATGGGTCAAGCGCCAATTTGCTGCAATTCTTCATAATATGACCTCAACGCATAATGCTGTGAAGAAAACCAGACTACCTTCATGAAACCCTCAACCGCACTGGCTGTTCTCAATCATGTCTACTCCGCAGAAGAATTGAAGACTATGGGTCTTCGTGAAGCTTATGACCGGTCCGCACCACCTCCAAGAAATTCAAGAGAGTCAAAGTTCCTGATTTGGTGGCTATCTCTTATTCTTCATCGCGCTAAACCGATGAATATGAAGATTTGGACGACATCGCGGCAGCCCTACTTCAACAACCAACCCGGCTAATGTCAAGCTCCTCCATCAACTTGAATATCTTCGGGCATTAGTCCTCGCCGATCCTTTTGGTCATCCGATGACAAAGGTGGAGAAATCTGAGTTAGTCTTCGCCGGTTTATACTATGGGCGTTTTATTAAGTTACAACTCTCGCTCTTTCGAAAGTTTTATTGGATCGAGTTGTAATCTTAAACCGATGGTGCCTCGATACTTTTGATCGTGCATTGTGCCGACTTTGCACTGTGCTTTCAATACTTTTGATCGTGCTTCGGTGCTCGATTTTGATACGTGTTATGCTCGATGCTTTTGAAGCACTAAGCTCTGAATGTGATATTTATGCTCTGAAACTTTTGGTGTGATATTCCGCATGCTCATTCCTAGTTAATACTATTGCATGCATGCTGAATCTCGTCAGGCACCATATTTCACCATGCATTTCAAATTCTTCATAGTATATATATCAAATGCGTGTATGAATTACAAGATATAGGGGGAGTTCTCCATGATTCAATTCTTCAAATGTGCACTGCCTCAAAAGCAAATTCCTCATTATGCACATATTCAGGGGGAGTTCTTCTATATCTTGCAATCAAATTCCTCAATATCAGTATTTACAACTCATATGTTTATCCCCATTGAAAACTTAACCTATGTTGTCATCAATCACCAAAAGGGGGAGATTGTAAGTGCATCTAGTGCCCCTTACTGATTTTGGTGTATTGAAGACTTATAGGTTAAGTAACTGATGCGTTTGTAAGTGTACACAGGTCTATAAGTCTATGAGGAGTTTGATATTTACAGAGAAAGTCGAATTCTAAAATGAAGTTCTTCAATCAAGACTTTGATATTCTCAAGACTTTCAAGACTTTGAAAGTGAAGAAATTGGTGTGACCATGAAGACTTGATATTCATTCGAGGAATATGAAGCGTGAAGACTTTTGTTTTCGTAGTTTCATTTTCTCTTTCTTGAGTCATAGAAAACACCGTACTGTTAAAGGGGGTCGAGGAAATACTAAGGAAAAATTTCCATGTGATGCTCAACTCAAAATCCTACACCTACCTATCCCTTCGAGTGAAGCCATTGAAATCTCATACGCTTCACCAAATTCTTCAAAGTCGAGACGCAGTTCTTCCGTCATCGATGACTTTGCTCGATCGAGGAGTTAGGAATTCGCCATGTAATTGCCTACACAAAGGAGGAACATGATAGCCCCGAGGACTTTGAAAGTCAAATTTCCAACCGTTCTTTGTCACAAGGCCAATGACCAAAATATCTTATCCACCTAACGGTCATATCATTGAAGGGCATTTATGTCTTATCATGTCGCTGCTCCCTAGGCTATAAATAGCAGCCTCTACAACCACTAGTTGGTTGGCTGCTCCGAGAGAACTTGACACTTGTCATTTGAGAGCAACCCACCCTCCGAGGACTTTGAGCTAAAATCATCAAGTGAGGAAAATCCAAAACCAAACCCCACAAAAACCCCAAGTGATTGAGCATCATCAAGAAATTGATCCTGCGTGGATCCGACGCTTGTTACCTTTGAAGACTGTGCTTCTTCCAGACGGTTAGGCGCCAAGGTCTAGAGCATCCAAGAGGAATTGTGGATCGCCGAGTGACCAAGTCTGTGAAGGTTTGGAAGTCACCAAGACTTACCACGAGTGATTGGACGAGGCTGCGTGGTCTTAGTTCAAGGAGAATATGGTGAGGACTGGTGTCCCGAGTTGCGCTCGTAGATCGGGTGTCCGGATCGTGTGTCCTTAAATACTCACCGCTCCAACTGCATATATACAACCGAGACAGCAGCTTGAACTGGTCTACCAAATCATTGTCTTCACCAACCGACCGGTTCTATTTCCTCAACTCATTCATTTCTCATTCTGTGTTGCATGTTGTTCATATCTGTGCTTGAAGACTCGATCAAGACTTGCACAAATTCCTCAATTCAATTTCTTCACCGCTTTGTCTTCATCTTGTTATCCTGTGTTTACGCTTCTGTACAATCGCTCTAGTCTTCATTTCATCATGCCGACTATGTGTGTAATCTGTTATGTTTACCTCTCGAGTACTTATTCCGCAAAATAGTTCTTCGCTAAGGAATTTCTCACCGCAAATTCCTCAGTGAAGAATTTCATAGAAATCGCCTATTCACCCCCCCTCTAGTCGATATAACGCACTTTCATATGGGGCCTTGGTGGCGGAATAGGAGCAGTGGCAATAGCAGATGCTTCAGGCTCCACATTATCTTCAGCCATGACTACGTCATTGGCTTCATTTGTGTTGGTGGTGGCAACCTCAAGATTTTCAACCTCCACTTGATGAGCTGGAGGGTCGGGCACTGGCACGTTCTCATCAGGAACAACTTCTTTAGTAATGGGGGGAGTAGGGACACGTTCTTCTGCTTGATTGTCATCGGCTGATGCAGCCGGATTGTCTTCAATAGCTTTGGCTTCAGACACGAAGACATTCACAGTCGGAGTGGCTTCTGGAAACACTTGACATGCAACAGGTTGGTGGTGCACTTCTCCTTCTGGAACGCTCGGAAGAGAGACTTGAGGCCTTGGTCCTTTGCGAAGCCTGCGTAATGCTGGCGACGCCTTTGGAGATGGAGTTGCTTGGGCTTCAAAGTCTTCCTCTTCTTCTTGCACAGGTGGTGTGACTTGTTGTTGTTGTTGGGGAGTACGCGGGGAGTCTTGTTGTTGTGGGTGATCAGCCCATGATGCATCCTGAGCAATTGGCGCCAGAGGACGACCAATGCTGATGAGCTCGTTGTTCGTGAGAACAGGCGATGATACCAAGTTGTGTTCGATCTGAGGAAGAACTTCATCATCTTCAACATTGTCATTGTGACCAATGTCTTCAGCAGCGGTAGGATCAACTGCTGGAATGTCTTCAGCTTCATGAGCCTCTGTGGAAGCAGGCTCATGAACAATCATCCGTCGTTCTTGGTGTTCCGATGCAGGGCGAACCATTGAGATAGGTTCAACAACCAAGGGCTTTGTGGGAGCAGCCCGATTCTTCTTGGTTTTGTGCTTCTTCTTGGAGGGAGCAACATCAGAGGCTTCTATATTTTTCCTTTTTCTGGCTTCAGCCTCGGCGGCCCTCGTCTTCTTCAGTTCTGAAGCGGTTGACTTGACCTTTGGCTTCGAGCCAGTCATGCTGCTTGGGAAGACTATGCGAGGTTCTTCCTGCCTTGAAGGTGCAGATTGGTCAGTTGATAGCTTCTTCTTCTTTGCAGCCATTCTGGGTCAATGCCAGATCGACCAAGAGCCTTGCGCTTCTCAATTTCATTGTAGGCTAGCACACACTTGTCAGCCAGACTCTTCATGCGCTCACGAGAGCCTCTAGCTTCTTCGCGCTTCTTGAGAAAGGCTTCTTTGAGCTCGTGCAGCATGATCTTGAAGTTTTTGGCATCTTGCACGCTGAGCTTTGCCACATGCTTCTTGAACTGAGCTTTCTCATAGTCGATCTTGTGCTTCAGTTCAACGATGCGCTGAGCAAGAGCTAGCTCAGAAGCAATGGCGCCATTGAAGGAGACGCTGAGGCCAATCGGAAGTTGCAGATCTTCAAAGATGAGATTTGGGGTGTCAAACCACTCATCAATGAAGTGATGGATGATTGCCACATCAAAGAGAGGCAAATCATTGAAAATCTCTGCTTCCTCCTTGCTCTTGATCAGTTTCTCAAGAGCATCATCTGCAAGATCTTCATCGCTGGACAGATCAATGTGCTCTTCTCGCAGAATGGCAGCAAGAGTCAATGTTTGATCAGTATGCTTGACAATTTTCTTTTTCTTCTCTATCTTCTTGGAGATACGGGATAGATCTTCGATCGCACAATCGCCTTCGTGTGTGCAAGGCTGCTGGCTTCGCACGTGAAGCTTTTGGAGGAGCAGCTGATTTTGAAGCCTTAGTCTTCTTTAGCTTCTGCGGCTTTGGAGGAGGAGCTGGGGCTTCATCAGTGTCAGCATCATTATCAGAATGATCCACTTTGGCACCTTGGACCAAGACGTAAGTGATGAGGCCATCAAGGTTGGAGAAAGGGCCGATGACATTGGGTTCTGCATCACGTGAGCCATCAGCATGGGGAGCAGAGGGACCAGGGTTGAAGTCTAATCCGAATGACTTCTTGTTTTCCTTGGCCGATGCCTTTGCGTGCCAGAAGTTGCGCTTGAAGAGATTATCGTCATGACACCAGAGCAATGATGATGGGTCGGCATTTTCAGGCCGAGATCCACGGACCATACAAGGATAGAAACCCTGTGCAATAGCTTCAGCTCTGTTCTTGGGTGGAAGGCTTCGATAGAGAATATCACCCCAAGGGCTTTTGATAGCATTCTTCTCAGCGTATTCCTGGGTCACGAACTTGTATTTGAACCATTGTTCAGACCAATATCGTCGAATCCATTGGATTCGTGTCTTGCGCTGATTATAATCCTCTTCAGGATCTGTCTTGTAAAGCTCTCCGAGGTCATCAGGAAAATCTTTTGATGTTCCCCCACGACGCTGTCTACCACCCTTCCTTACTGATTTGTTTGCAGCCATGAACTTCAAACTGAATGGCTTCAACACGTTCAAAGGCTTCAAAGGCTTTCGCTTGCTGGAAAAATAGGAACTGGCTTCGGGAGAGTTAATGTGATGCTGTAAGAATTCTGCAAACGAATGCAGACTATGAGAACCAAGGGATTCTCCCACGGACATGTACCTATGACAGCATTAGAGATGCGAGGGAAGGGGAAGAGGTCATATGCATTCTCAGAAGATTTTGAAAATAAATCAGTTGAAGACATTGACCTCATGATGCGAAGACATTCACTTATATGTTGAGAGTTGGTTCCAGATTTGTACGAATCCTTGAATAAGTACAAGTGAGGAATCTAACTATATATGAAGCTTAAGTGAATATACTAGGCAAGATGAGATGCGCATGAATAGATCTAACATTGTATAGGCGTAAACCAATTTTGGTAAATAGGATGAATCTTTGAGGATCGAAAAGATGGTAAAAATAGAGTTATATTTACCACACGAAGAACTGCTAGATGGGATGAATAGGAGACCGAGCAGTTCAATCCACCGTGCCCTAACTTGGCGACGGAGGACACCTACAGTGGCGGCGGAGAGGACGATGTCCGCGTCGGCATGAGGACGGTGTCGAGAAGTCGCGCAGCTAAGCGCTTTGTCGCCGGGCGTTGCCGAGAGCTAGCGGTGGCGCTTAGGGTTTTGACGAGGTGGAGAGGTGGAAGAAGGTTTTTTTTCCGCAGGGACATGTATTTATAAGGAAGTGAGCGGCACAAGCACAATTACGCAGTGCCTCGGCGGTTCACATTCGAGGGGCACGTGGCAAGCATGCAACATACTCAGAGTTGTCCCACGTTCCCACGCCCGCCAGGTTTGTCGGATGGTCGTTCCGCTTCTTCGGATTTCAAACAATAAGGATGAATCATTTAAAACAAACTTAATGTTTATCTCTGTGTCTTCTGCTGACAAGGACACAGAGAAAACATTCGACAGTTTCAATAGAATGCATATGATTTGGACAGATAGAGTTTGAGATCGAAAGCATAGAGAGATTAGGGTCCAATCACATTCACTTAGTTCAAAAGATTCAACTAGGAAGACATAGCTATAAGTGAATGCTGTAGAGGACAGAACACTAGTATATATATCAGAAAGCAATCAAATCAACATAGTGAAGAAAATCATGAAGATAAATTGAAATTGAAGACAAACTAAATGCGAAGACATTGCAAAAATAACGCCATGAGTGAAACACTCCAAACTGAGAAATTTGGTGGTGGCATTACCCACCGTATAGGAAATATTAGACCTGCATACGGCGCACAATTATTGTGGCGCCCAATTCAAATTCCATCGTTAATGTATTCACACTCAGAATGTAAGTCTTCATTGATTGAAGATATACTTTACTTCGTGTGTTGCACATCTAAGTCATCAACATGCATAAGTGTTAGGATGTGTGCCTGATCACAGGACATTTGAGGATTCCAAGATATTTAGCTCATACCATAACTTGCAAAACCTTTTCTCATCCAAGGGCTTTGTGAAGATATCTGCCAGTTTCTCTTCAGTGTTGACGTGAATGATGTCAATATATTTCTTCATGACATGATCTCTGAGAAAGTGATGACGAATTTCAATGTGCTTTGTCTTCGAGTGCTGGACTGGATTGTTGGCAATCTTGATGGCGCTTTCGTTGTCGTAGAAGAGAGGTACTTGTTTCAGATTGATGCCATAGTCTTTGAGAGTTTGCTTCATCCATAGAAGCCGAGCGCAAGAAGATCCAAAGAAGAATGTATTCAGATTCAGCAGCTTGAGAGTGATACACGCTCGCTTCTTTGAAGACCAATGACAAGTGATCGCCCCGTAAAGTGACATGTGCCCGATGTAGATTTGCGATCCACCTTGTCACCAAAGATAATCAAGATCCGAAAATCCAACCAGATCAAATTTTGAGCCCTTTGGATACCATAATCTGAGTGTTGGGGTGTAAGCCAAATATCAAGAATTCGCTTCACGCCTAAGTGATGCGATTCCTTTGGTGCCGCATGGAATCGAGCACACATGCAAACACTAAGCATAATATCCGCCTAGATGCACATAGGTAAAGTAAGGAACCAATCATGGAGTGGTATACCTTTTGATCGAACTCTTTACCATTGTCGTCGGGACCCGATGGTGTTTAGCGAGCATTGGCGTCGTGTAACCTTTGCAATCTTCCATTCCAAACTTCTTCGCATAATCTTTGAGGTATTTTTCTTGAGATATGAAGATGCCATTCCTTTGTCGATTTAATTTGAAGACCAAGGAAGAACTTCAGCTCACCCATCATGGACATCTGATATTGTTCTTGCATCATGTATCCAAACTCATCACTATACTTCTGGTTGGTGCAGCCGAAGATAATGTCATCCACATATATTTGGCACACAAACAGTTCACCATCATATGTCTTCATGAAGATTGTGGGATCAAGGGATCCAGGTTTGAAGCCTTTGCTCTTGAGGAAGTCTTTGATTGTATCATACCATGCGCGAGGAGCTTGTTTGAGGCCATACAGTGCTTTGTTTAGCTTGTACACCATATCAAGATGTTTTGGATCGTCAAAGCCAAATGGTTGACGACATATACTTCCTCTTCAATCTTGCCGTTGAGAAATGCACTCTTCACATCCATTTGATATAGCAAGATGTTGTGGTGGTTAGCATAGGCTAGCAGTGTGCGAATAACTTCAAGCCTAGCCACAAGAGCAAATGTTTCATCGAAGTCAATTCCTTCAACTTGAGTATATCCTTGAGCCACAAGACGTGCTTTGTTTCTGACGACTTGACCATGCTCATCTTGCTTGTTTCGATATATCCATTTTGTGCCAATAATGTTATGCTTGTGAGGGTCAGGACTTTTGACAAGTTCCCAAACATTGTTCAGCTTGAACTGTTGAAGTTCTTCTTGCATAGCTTGTATCCATTCAGGTTCCATAAAGGCTTCAGCAACTTTCTTGGGTTCTGATATTGACACAAATGAAAAGTGCCCACAGAAATTTGCTAACTGTGTTGCTCTTGAGCGAGTAAGTGGACCAGGTGCATTGATGCTATCTTCTCAATTTGTACTTCATTTGCAACACGAGGATGAACTGGACGAAGACCTTGCTCTTGCTGATCATTGTCATCATTGGGAGGATTGTCTTAGGTCTGAGCATTGTCTTCAGGTTGGTTAGGTGCAGAAATGATAAGTTCCTCTTCAAGCTGTGCTTCAGAAGGCATGATTTCACCAGCCCCATCAGCTTGATAGATTCGCCGGGCGTAGCTTCGTCTAGTGTACTTGGCAGGAGCTCTCTTTGTGAACCATTGGTTTCATCAAATCGCACGCCCACCGCTTTGACGATTTTGTAGAGATAGAGGTTGAAGACTCAGAAGAGTGCGAGTCCTTTTCAGAATCGAGCATGAAGCCTTCTTGAGCTTTAGGTGCAAATTTTGACTTGTGATGGGGATCCTTGATCCAAAGACTCTAGCACCAAATACTCAAGTAGCCGACATTTGGCTTCTTGCCAAGAAGGATCTCATAGGATGTTTTGTTCAAGCTTATGGATGTAAACATGGTTGATGATGTGACATGTCAGTATCAATAGCTTCAGGCCGTAACTTTCTTGGTGTCTTGTATTCATCGAGCATTGTTTGAGCCATCTCAATGAGGGTTCTGTTCTTGCGCTCTACGATGCCATTTTGCTGAGGTGTGTATGGAGTAGAGAACTCATGAGTGCTTCCCATTGTATCCAGATAAAGATCAAGTCCGGTGTTCTTGAACTCAGTGCCGTTGTCACTTCTGATATGCTTGATCTTGACGCCATAATTGTTCATGGCTCGATTGGCGGCGTCCCCAAGACATCTTGCACTTTAGTCTTGTAGAGAATGATGTGCACCCATGTATATCTTGAGTAGTCATCAACAATGACGAAGCCATAGAAACATGCAGTTGTTGTGAGGGTGGAGTAGTGAGTAGAGCCAAATAAGTCCATGTGTAACAGCTCAAGGGTTGAGATGTCGCCATGATTGTCTTCGAGGGTGCTTTGCCCTAGTCATCTTTCCACTTTCGCAGCACCACACAAATGATCCTTCTTGAACTTGACACCCTCGATGCCTATGACATGCTTCTTCTTGACGAGTGTGTGTAAGTTCCTCATGCCAGCATGCCCCAACCTCCGATGCCGAGCCAAGATTCAAGCTTTTGCAAGAAGACATACGGCAAGTCAGGACTCTGTGAGAAATCTACTATGTATAGATCATCTTTTCGATACCCTTCAAAGACTAGAGACTTGTCAGATTCCATTAGCACAAGGCAACGATATTTTCCGAATAGCACAATCATGTTCAAGTTGAAGGAAATATGCCCTAGAGGCAATAATAAAGTTATTATTTATTTCCTCATATCATGATAAATGTTTATTATTCATGCTAGAATTGTATTAACCGGAAACATGATACATGTGTGAATACATAGACAAACATATAGTCACTAGTATGCCTCTACTTGACTAGCTCATTAATCAAAGATGGTTATGTTTCCTAACCATAGACATGTGTTGTCATTTGATTAATGAGATCACATCATTAGGAGAATGATGTGATTGACATGACCCATCCTGTTAGCTTAGCACTTGATCGCTTAGTATTCTCGCTATTGCTTCCTTCATGACTTATACATGTTCCTCAGAATTATGAGGATTGTGTAACTCCGCCACGGAAGAACACTTTGGGTACTACCAAACGCCACAACGTATCTGGGTGATTATAAAGGAGTACTACAGGTGTTTCCGAAGGTACATGTTGAGTTAGCATAATTCGAGATTAGGTTTTGTCACTCCGATTGTCGGAGAGGTATCTCTGGGCAGTCTCGGTAATACTCATCACCCAAGCCTTGCAAGCATGTAACTAATGAGTTAGTTATGAGATGATGTATTACGGAACGAGTAAAGAGACTTTCCAGTAACGAGATTGAACTAGGTATTGGATACCGACGATCAAATCTCGGGCAAGTAACATACCGATGACAAAGGGAATAACATATGTTGTTATGCGGTTTGACCGGTAAAGATCTTCATAGAATATGTAGGAACCAACATGGGCATCCAGGTCCCGCTATTGGTTATTGACCAGAGACATGTCTCGGTCATGTCTACATTGTTCTCGAACCGTAGGGTCCGCACGCTTAAGGTTTCGATGATAGTTATATTATGAGTTTATGTATTTTGATGTACCGAAGTTTGTTCGGAGTCCCGGATGTGATCACGGACATGACGAGGAGTCTTGAAATGGTCGAGACATAAAGATTGATATATTGGACGAATATATTTGGACATCGGAAAGGTTCCGGAGAAGTTTGGAGCTACCGGGAGGTTACCGGAACCCCCCGGGAGGTATATGGGCCTTATTGGGCCCATATAGGAAGAAGGGAGAAGGAACAAGGGAAGGGGGCGCGCCCCCCAGCCCAATCCGAATTGGGGAGGGGGGCCGGGCCCCCCTTTCCTTTCTCCTTCCCCCCTCTTCCTATTACTACTACTAGTACTTATTCCTAATACTAGTACTCTTTCCTTCCCTCCAAATAAGATAAGAAAAGGGGGAAACCTAATGGAGTAGGTTTCCCCTCCTCTATGGCGCCCCCTGGGCGGCCTCCTCCTCCCTCCCTCCTTTATATACGGGGTAGGGGACACCCTAGAACACACAAGTTGATCATTGAGATCGCTCCTTAGCCGTGTGCGGTGCCCCCTCCACGATATTACACCTCGGTCATATTGTAGCGGTGCTTAGGCGAAGCCTGCGACAGAGAACATCAAGATCGCCACCACGCCGTCAGGTTGACGAACTCCCCTCGGCGCCTCTGCTGGATCGGAGAGCGAGGGTGCGCCATCGAGCTGACGCGTGTCAAGAACTCGGAGGTGCCGGAGTAACGGTGTTCGGATCGGTTGAACCGGAAGACGACGACTACTTCCACTACGCTGTGTCAACGCTTCCGCTTCGGTCTACGAGGGTACGTAGACAACACTCTCCCCTCTCATTGCTATGCATCACCATGATCTTGCGTGTGCGTAGGAAAATTTTTGAAATTACTACGTTCCCCAACACAAGTCACAAAGCATTGAGACAGACATTAAGTTGAAACAAAGGGATTCAACAAGCATCACTTTTTCCATGTGTTGATCCTTTGAGATTGCAACTCTACCTAGACCCAATACCTTGCTTTTACCAGTGCCAGCAAATGTGATGTGACTCTTGTCTGATGGATGTAAGGTTGAGTCCATGAGAAGACTTCAATCACTGGTCATATGATTAGTGCATCCGCTGTCCATAATCCATTCTGAAGCATGAGGTGTCATACCCTACAGTGCAGTTAGGAGGATAGGCTTCACAAAGAGTGTTGTGAAGCATAAGCATTTGACACACACAAGGATTATCACAACATAGATCAAGGTTAGGACTCATAGTATGACTGGTAAGCGATTCAGATGTGGAATACATAGTAAGAACATTTTATCATGCGTCCCTTAATGTGTTTTAGGTCCCCAGCAATAGCATCGGACGCCTTTGATTGCAGGCTGGAGACCTTATTCTGCAAAAGAAAGTTAATTCTTCTTCACCACCCACATCTTCAGGGGTGGCTTAGAAGCAATGAGTCTAAGTGCAGCATCTGAGAACTTCGGCTTTGGAGCCCTAGCAAATAGCCTTGCAGGAGATGAATGATACTATATGAATAAGGTAAAGTTCTCGCTTCTATGAACATAGCGGTTTGAAGACACACGCCATATTCATAAGTTTGAGTACGATTTCCTGCAAAACATTGGCGTTAGGGTGACTCGGTGAGTCTCAGATTCAGATGAAGCCTTTGGGCCATATGAAGCCATAGGTCTGGTGTTTGTCTTCTTCCTTGGTGGTGTCATGATGACATTCATAGGAAGATTAACAATACACTGCTTAGGTACCCAGATCTTCTTCATATATAGGTGGTCCATTCCTGCAGTTAGTACCAATATACCTGGCAAACACTTCACCATTCTGATTCTTGAAGAGCTTATAGTTTGCATCAAAGGATTCATCAATGATGATAGGGTTAGCGCAAGTGAAACCAGATAAGGTGGATGGATCTACTGAAGGTTCCTTTGCAACAACCCATGTGGTTTTGGGATACTGCTCAGGCTTCCAGTAGGAACCATCAACATTCATTTTCCTCTCGAACCCAACACCCTCTTTCCTAGGGTTTCGTTCAGACCGCTTTTGAGGACATCGCAAAGTGTTTGATGTCCTTTCAGACTTTTATACATCCCTGTTTCAAGCAATGTCTTCAACCTAGCATTTTCATCAGCAATAGTAGTGGTATCCTCTGCAGAGGGGTTAGTTACCACATCAGTAATTGAAGACAATGCAACAGTAGCAGCAGTGGAACATTCAGCAACAGAGGTAGCGTTATCATGCTCAATGCATTTTAGACATGGTGGTTCAAATCCATCCTAAGCAAAACTGATCTGTTGAGCGCGAAGTGACTCATTCTCTTCTTGAAGATCTTCATGAGCCGCTCTCAATTTCTCAAGCTCTTGCTTCCTTTGAACATAATCATAGCAGAGCTTTTCATAAGTGGTTGAGAGTGTTTCATGATGACTTTCAAGTTCTTGGTACTTAGCATGAAGATTTTTATGTCTTCAACTAAGGACTGTGAACGTGTCATTTCCGCATCCAACAAGTCATCGCTTTTGTCTAGCAGTTTTTGAGTATGTTCCATAGCCTTTTGTTATTTAGTTGCAATTTTAGCAAGTGTTTTGTAGCTGGGTTTGGATTCACAATCAGAGTCATCTTCACTTGATGTTTGAAAGTAAGCATCATGTGATTTTACCTTGGCACCACGTGCCATGAAGCAGTAGGTGGGAGTAGGATCATCTTCGTCATCAGCTTCAGCGTTGGTATGGAAGTCATTGTCTTCAGTGTTGAAGATGGACTTGGCAACATAAGTCGTGGCTAGAGCCGACTTGCAACGCCAGGTCGACTCCTCTCCGGACTCCACCTCCGCCTCCTCGTATGCATCCTCCTTTGAATCCATTTCCTTGCCAACAAAGGCACGAGCCTTGCCAGATGAGCTCTTCTTGTGTGATGAAGACTTGGAAGAAGACTTAGAAGAAGACTTTGAGGATTTCTTCTTCTTCTTGTCATCAGAATCGTATTCTTTGTTCTTCTTCTTCTTCTTCTTCTCATTGTCCCACTGTGGACACTCAGATATGCAGTGACCAGGTTTCTTGCACTTGTGGTAGGTTCTCTTCTTGTGGTCATGGGTGGAAGCTTCATCATTCCTTGAGCTGGATCGTGAAGACTTTCTGAAGCCTTTCTTCTTGGTGAATTTTTGGAACTTCTTCACAAGCATAGCAAGTTCCTTTCCAATGTCTTCGGGATCATCGAACTGCAATGATTCTTCTTCGATGAGGAAACAACTTTTGCCTTCAAAGCGCGAGTTCGGCCATAGTTGGGACCATAGATATCTCTTTCTCAGAAAGCTGGAACTCATGTGTGTTGAGCCTCTCAAGTATATCAGACGGATCGAGTGTCTTGAAGTCAGAACGTTCTTGTATCATGAGGGCAAGGGTGTCAAAGGAGCTGTCAAGTGATCTCAGTAGTGTCTTGACGATTTCATGCTTGGTAATCTCAGTTGTGCCGAGAGCATGAAGCTCATTTGTGATGTCGGTGAGGCGATCGAACGTGAGCTGGACATTTTCATTGTCGTTTCTCTTGAAGCGGTTGAAGAGGTTGCGAAGAACACTGATCCTTTGATCTCTCTGGGTTGAGACGCCTTCGTTGACCTTGGATAGCCAGTCCCAAACTAGCTTCGACGTTTCCAGAGCACTCACACGGCCATACTGTCCTTTGGTCAGATGACCACAAATGATGTTCTTGGCAGTAGAGTCTAGTTGAACGAACTTCTTGACATCAGCAGGGGTGACACCTTCACCTATTTTGGGAACGCCGTTCCTGACAACATACCAGAGGTCGACATCAATGGCTTCAAGATGCATGCGCATCTTATTCTTCCAGTAGGGATATTCAGTTCCATCGAACATGGGGCAAGCAGCGGAGACCTTGATTATCCCTGCAGTCGACATAGTTAAAACTCCAGGTGGTTCAACCGAATCACACAGAACAAGGGAGTACCTTGCTCTGATACCAATTGAAAGTGCTAGTTATCAACTAGAGGGGGTGAATAGGCAATTTTTATGAAAGTCTTCAAAACGTGGAAGTTTCGAAGACAAACAATAGAAATGACCTAATTGATATGCAGCGGAAGATAAACTACAACAAGCAAACCATAGTCAAGTATGCAATAATGTAATAGTACAAAGACTAATAGCAGCTCAGTAGTAAGGATCAGGATGGAAGATAGTATGAAGCCAATCAACGATAGTAGTCAAGCAATGAAGTCAAACAGGTACGATAGATAGGCAATGACTTCACGAAGACAAACTCTAAGTAAAGGGAGGGAGAGGATAGAACCAGACACTTGTTAAAGACACGGGATTTGTTGGACCAGTTCCATTGTTTGTGATAAGCTATGACGTCTGTTAGGGAGGCTGAGATTCAACTCAAGACCGCGTCTTCACCTTATTCCCTTGAGCTAAGGACACACAGTCCTCCCCCAATCACTCTGGTAAGTCTTCAAGGTAGACTTCTGAACCTTCACAGACTTTGTTCACCGGCGATCCACAATGACTCTTGGATGCTCAGAACGTGACGCCTAACCGGCTGGAGGATTCACAGTCCTCAAGTGTAATAAGTCTTCAGGTCACACAGACAGAAAGACTTTAGTGATGCCTAACACTCTTTGGCTCTGGGTGTTTGGGCTTTGTCCTCGCAAGGATTTCTCTCTCTCTCTCTCTCAGGCTTCGAGGTGGGTTGCTCCCAAACAACAAAAGTCGTGCACTAACTCTGAGCAGCCACCAATTTATGGTGTAGGGGGTGGGCTATTTATAGCCACAAGGCAACCCAACCTGATATGTACGAAATGACCCTGGGTCACTAAGGAACTGACACGTGTTCCAACGGTCAGATTTCAAACACACACGACAACTTTACTTGGGCTACAAGCAAAGCGACTCATCCACTCTGGATAAGATTTGCTCTCATTGTCTTCGCCAAGACATAGGATTTGGGTTGAGCATCACTTGACCATTCCGACTTTGTTCACTTGGACCCCACTTAACAAAGACGGTGGTTCCTATGACTCAACAAAGAAGAAAAAGGAAACAACGAAACGACACGCCTTCGTGCTCCATAGTCTTCACTCAATGTCTTCTCATGTCATAGTCTTCAATATGAATATCTTCACATACCACCATTGTCGTCAATGTCTTCATACATTTTTAGGGGTCATCTCTAGTAGGTAAACCGAATCAATGAGGGACACTACCTGCGTTATCCTGCAATTCTCACAAACGCATTAGTCCCTCAACCAAATTTGTCGTCAATACTCCAAAACCAACTAGGGGTGGCACTCGATGCACTTACATGTGGTGAGCTTGTAATCACATCCTTTTATTTTTGTGTACTGTAGTTGGGAACCTTTCGTGTTTTCATAGAGTGGGCATCAATCAATGAAAATATATGCCATTTATTTATGTAAAGAAACAAAACTGGTATTGAAGCTGCTGATTGAATTGGTTGTTTGGAGGTGTGGAATTTGTAGTCCCTCATTGGATTTATCATGTATGTCTGTTGAACTAGCTAAAGGGTGCTTGCTTCGTGTCATGTTGTTAAACTTTGCAAAATCTAGTTTGGTGGAAAGTTGTTTCACTAGAATCTACTCCCTCTATAAAGAAATATAAGAGCGTTTAGATCACTATTCACTAGAATCTACTGCCTATGTAAAGAAATATAAGAGCGTTCAGATCACTACGTTATATAAGAGCGTTTAGATCACTAACATAGTGATCTAAACACTCTTATATTTCTTTACAGATGGAGTAGTGAAATACTGGAAATTTGTTGGAATGAGTTATTCTAGTCAGGTATGTATGAAAGTTTGCTTTGTTTTAATTAGTTGACGATATGCATACCACCATCTATTCGACTCAAATCTGCTGAAAAGAAACCTGATCCTGATCCAGTGAAACAAGTGGGAAATCTGCTGGAATGAATTTATTCTAGTCAAATCAAATCTACTGGAGTATTAAAGAAAGAAGGAAACTTGAGTCTGTATGATCCTAATCAAACGAAACAAACATGTTCATCTACCAACAAAAGTAAGTAACATGATGCAAATTCCTCGGAGAAAAAAAAGTAACCTGATGCAGTACAAGCATCAGGTGGTCAAGTCCAGACATTGATCATGTGCAACCTGATAATACATACCATTCCCTTTGAATGAACGTTGGGCCTGCCACTTCCAATCTCCAATGGACTTCAAGAAATATGGCATTCAAGAAATAGATGGACACATGACACTGAGAAGTAAGTCTAATCCGGAGAACAGTATGTGTATCATCAGACAAACGTTGGCTATTCTCGAGCTGCCACGTGAACATGCCATGATCCTTCCTGCTCATGGATGGCGTCTAATGTCTACTACACAATCTTCTTCTTGTAGACGTTGTTGGGCCTCCAAGTGCAGAGGTTTCTAGGACAGTAGCAAATTTCCCTCAAGTGGATGACCTAAGATTTATCAATCCGTGGGAGGCGTAGGATGAAGATGGTCTCTCTCAAGCAACCCTGCAACCAAATAGCAAAGAGTCTCTTTTGTCCCCAACACACCCAATACAATGGTAAATTGTATAGGTGTTGTCGGGGATATACCCCGCGGTATGAACCGGCTGGAAGTATGACCCGACCGGACTTGGCGACTCACTGGTGAACCGCCCTGACTTGGCGACTCACTAAGTGATCCGCCTGGATCTCTCCACTCACTGATGATCCGGCCGAGCTAGGTGATTCACTGATGACCCGACAGGCGGGTTAGAGGAGCGACAAGACCCGGAGGCCCAGAAAGCTCAAGGCCCAGAAGGCCGGCTCATGTTATGGTGGGCCGGCTTAAGAGGAAAGCATAAAGGAATATTCCCTTACAAAGGAAGCAAGACTAGGACTCCACTTGTAATAGAATAGTACTAGTCCTATTAGAACTAGTCATGTAAGCCCACCCTTCAACTTATATAAGGAGGGGCAAGGCACCCCAAGAGGGACAAGTTTTTCACGAGTTAGACAAGTTAGGGTTAGACAGACAAGTCTATAGCTCTCGAGATAGAGCATCCTTGTAATCGTGATCATCACCATCAATATCAATGAAGCAGGATGTAGGCTTTTACCTCCACCATGAGGGGCCAAACTTGGGTAAAACCTCACGTCTCTCGTCCCACTCAACCCCTCTAAAGCTACCATATAGATGTGTTGGCCTCACGACTAAGTACTCACACTAGGACATCTACCGTGACAATTCCAAGCATGTAAATCTTATTACTCTCCACATAAGAAAATTTATTCTCATCAATAGTAGTGGGAGGAAACTCAACAAAATAACTATCATGTGATACTTTATTCACATAATCAATTTGAGCATCAAAATCATGATGAAAAGTTTCATGGATATCATTAATCTTTATAGTATACATGTCATCACAATAATCATAATAGATAGGAGGCATGCTTTCATCACAATAAATTTTCTCATCAAAACATGGGGGACTAAAAATATCATCTTCATCGAACATAGCATCCCCAAGCTTGTGGCTTTGCATATCATTAGCATCATGGATATCCAAAGAATTCATACTAACAACATTGCAACCATGCTCGTCATTCAAAGATTTAGTGCCAAACATTTTAATGCATTCTTCTTCTAGCACTTGAGCACAATTTTCCTTTCCATCATTTTCACGAAAGACATTAAAGAGAGAAGCATATGAGGCACCCTCAATTCCATTTTTTGTAGTTTTCTTTTATAAACTAAACTAGTGATAAAACAAGAAACAAAAAGATTCGATTGCAAGATCTAAGGATATACCTTCAAGCACTAAGCTCCCCGGCAACGGTGCCAGAAAAGAGCTTAGTTGACAGGGTGTTAATGCTGCTTACCTAGCCTCCCCGGCAATGGCGCCAGAAAAGAGCTTGATGTCTACAACACAACCTTCTTCTTGTAGACGTTATTGGGCCTCCAAGTGCAGAGGTTTGTAGGACAATAGCAAATTTCCCTCAAGTGGAAGACCTAAGGTTTGTAGGACAGTAACAAATATTCCCACAAGTTCTATCGACCACCGATACAACTCTACGCACGCTTGACGTTCGCTTTACCTATAACAAGTATGAAACTAGAAGTACTTTGTAGGTATGATAGGATAGGTTTGCAAGATAATAAAGAGCACGTAAATAAAAAGTAGGGGCTTTTTAGATAAAGAAGAAATAAAGTAAATATAGCAAGTGTGGAAAAGTGGTGGCAGGAGTTGTGCAAGTGTCACTAAGCAATTGACTACTTTACTAGACCGATAGCAAGTTTTATGTGGGAGAGGCATAAGCTAACATACTTTATCTTCTTGGATCATATGCACTTATGATTGGAACTCTAGCAAGCATCCGCAACTACTAAAGATCATTAAGGTAAAACCCAACCATAGCATTAAAGTATCAAGTCCCGTTTATCCCATACGCCACAACCGCCTTACTCAGGTTTATGCTTCTGTCACTCAAGCAACCCACTATAAGAGACTCATGAACGTATTGCAACACCCTACAGCGGGAATCCCTCACGCTTGCGCGACACGGAGGGCACAATAGGAAAGCAACATAACCACAAGCAAATTAAACCAATCATAGCAATTCACCAATCACCGATAGGACAACGAAAATCTACTCAGACATCATATGATGGCAACACATCATTGGATAATAATATGAAGCATAAAGCACCATGTTCAAGTAGAGGGTACAGCGTGTTGCGGGAGAGTGGACCGCTGAATATAGATAAGGGAAGGTGATGGAGATGTTGGTGAAGATGATGGAGGTGTTGGTGTACGGTGATGATGATGGCCCCCGGCGGCGTTCCAGTGCCACCGGAAGCAAGGGGGAGAGGGCCCCCCTTCTTCTTCTTCTTCCTTGACCTCCTCCCTAGATGGGAGAAGGGTTTCCCCTCTGGTCCTTGGCTCCCATGGCATGGGAGGGGCGAGAGCCCCTCCGAGATTGATCTATCTCTCTGTCTCTCTCTGTTTCTGCGTTCCTGGATTCTGCCGTGACACTGTTCTTTTATATCCGGAGATCCGTAACTCTGATTGGATTGAAACCTTTGCCCAGATCTTTTTCCAAAAATTAGCTTTCTTGTGGCCAAAGAAGGGCATCAACCGCCTTACGAGGGGCCCACGAGGGTGGGGGACGCACCCACCTGGAGTGGGCATGGGCCCTGTCTCGTGGCCACCTCGGGCACCGTCTCGCGTTGATTCTTCCTCCCAAAAATCACAAATATTCCAAAATAATTCTCCATCCGTTTTTATCCCGTTTGGACTCCGTTTGATATTGGGTTTCTGCGAAACATAAAACATGCAACAAACAGAACCCGACATCGGAGCAATCGGATCAATATGTTAGTCCCAAAAATAGTATAAAAAGTTGCCAAAAGTATATGAAAGTTGAATAATATTGGCATGGAACAATCAAAAATTATAGATACGACGGAGACGCATCAGCATCCCCAAGCTTAATTCCTGCTCGTCCTCGAGTAGGTAAATGATAAAAAAGATAATTTTTGATGTGGAATGCTACCTAGCATAATCTTGATCATAAGTCTAATCATGGCATGAATATTAAGACACGAGTGATTCAAAGCAATAGTCTATCATTTGACATAAAAACAATAATACTTCAAGCATACTAATAAAGCAACTATGTCTTATCAAAATAACATAGCCAAAGAAAGCTTATCCCTACAAAATCATATAGTTTGCCCATGCTTCATTTTCGTCACACAAAATACTCCCATCATGCACAACCCTGGTTTCAGCAAAGCAATTGGTTCATACTTTTTAACGCGCTTCAGCTTTTTCAACTCTTATGCAATACATGAGCGCAAGCCATGGACATAGCACTATGGGTGGAGTTGAGTATGATGATGGAGGTTGTGTGGAGAAGACAAAAAGGGAGAAAGTCTCACATCGACGCGGCTAATCAACGGGCTATGGAGAGGCCCATCAATCGATGACAATGCGAGGAGTAGGGATTGCCATGCAACAGATGCACTAAGAGCTATAAGTGTATGAAGTTTCAAACTGAAAACTAAGTGGGTGTGCACCCAACTTGCTTGCTCATGAAGACCTCAGGCATTTGAGGAGGCCCATCATCGGAATATACAAGCCAAGTTCTATAATGAAAATTCCCACTAGTATATGAAAGTGAAAGCATAGGAGACTCTCTATATGAAGAACATGGTGCTACTCTGAAGCACAACTATGGTAAAAGGATAGTAACATTGCCCCTTCTCTCTTTTTCTCTCATTTTTTATTTTCTTTTTTTTGGTGGGTTTCTTTGGCCTCTTTTTTTTATTTGGGCTTCTTTGGCCTCTTTTATTTTTCATAAAGTCCGGAGTCTCATCCCGACTTGTGGGGGAATCATAGTCTCCATCATCCTTTCCTCACTGGGGCAGTGCTCTAATAATGATGATCATCACACTTTTATTTACTTACAACTCAATGTTACAACTCGATATCTAGAACAAAGATATGACTCTGTATGAATGCTTTCGGCGGTGTACCGGGATGTGCAATGATCTAGCATAGCAATGACATCAAAAAACGGACAAGCCATGAAAACATCATGCTAGCTCTCTTACGATCATGCAAAGCAATATGACAATGAATGCTCAAGTCATGTATATGATGATGATGGAAGTTGCATGGCAATATATCTCGGAATGGCTATGGAAATGCCATAATAGGTAGGTATGCTGGCTGTTTTGAGGAAGATATAAGGAGGCTTATGTGTGATAGAGCGTATTATCATGGGGTTTGGATGCACCGGCGAAGTTTGCACCAACTCTCGGGGTGAGAAAGGGCAATGCACGGTACTGAAGAGGCTAGCAATGATGGAAGGGTGAGAGTGTGTATAATCCATGGACTCAACATTAGTCATAAAGAACTCATATACTTATTGCAAAAATCTACAAGCCATTGAAAACAAAGTACTACGCGCATGCTCCTAGGGGGATAGATTGGTAGGAAAAGACCATCGCTCGTCCCCGACCGCCACTCATAAGGAAGACAATCAATAAATAAAATTGTGCTCCAACTTCATCACAAAGCGGTTCACCATACGTGCATGCTTCAGGAATCACAACCCTCAACACAAGTATTTCTACTAATCCACAATCACCCACTAGCATAACTCTAATATCACCACCTTTATATCGCAAAACTATTGCAAGGAATCAAACATATCATATTCAGCGATCTACAAGTTTATGTAGGATTTTATGACTAACCATGTGAATGACCAGTTCCTATCATCTCTCTAAATAGATATAAGTGAAGCAAGAGAGTTTAATTCTTTCTACAAAAGATATGCCCACGCTCTAAAAAATATAAGTGAAGAAAAAGAGCATTCTACAAATGGCGGTTTTCTATGTAAAGAGAAACAAGCAATCCAAACTTCAAATGATATAAGTGAAGCACATGAAGCATTCTATAAAGCATACTCAAAAGATTTAAGTGAAGTGCAATGAGCATTCTATAAATCAACCAAGGACTATCTCATACCAGCATGGTGCATAAAAGAAAAATGAAAACTAAATGCAAAAGACGCTCCAAGATTTGCACATATCGCATGAACGAAACGAATACAAAAACATACTGATACTTGTTGAAGAAAGAGGGGATGCCTTCCGGGGCATCCCCAAGCTTAGACGCTTGAGTCTCCTTGAATATTTACTTGGGGTGCCTTGGGCATCCCCAAGCTTGAGCTCTTGCCTCTCTTCCTTTTCCTCATATCGAGACCTCCTCGATCAAACACTTCATCCACACAAAACTTCAACAGAAAACTCGGTAAGATCCGTTAGTATAATAAAGCAAATCACTACTATAGGTACTGTTGCAAAGCAATTAATATTTTGTTTTTTCATTGTGTCTACTGTAATATATCTTTTCCATAGATTAATCCACTGATATAAATTGATAGATTCATCAGAACAAACAAACTATGCATCAAAAACAGAATCTGTCAAAAACAGAACAGTCTGTAGCAATCTGAATATTCACCGTACTTATGGTACCCCAAAAATTCTACCAAAATTAGAACAAATAAAACATTTGTACAGAAAGACAGTGCAAAAAGAATCAGAACCTTTTGACGTACCAGTTAAAAATGTAAAATCTCACACTACAGCCAAAGTTTCTGTCCTGCACCGTACAAACCAACAAGCATTGTAAACATCCTAAAGGCAAACCTTAGCACATTATTTTTATAATACAATGGAATTGTACAAGGGGATAATTATTTTTGATGAAAATTTTCTGTAATCAAGATTCACAAAGTTTCCGTGAGCATGAACAAAGTTCAAGGCTAGCTCCCACTTCAACAATGCTTGTCTTTCTCACTTTCACTTTCCTTTTTAAAAAAAGTTTTGGGTTCCCCTCTTTATTTTTTTTGTTTTTAGACTATATGACCCTTCCCCAGACCCTGCGCAAGCGGGAGCTACATGCACTGGGGCTGCCCTTTTTTTAGACTATATAAAAGCACTAAACAGAAATAAATGACTCTCTAAAACTTCCGGGTTGTCTCCCTGGCAGCGCTTTCTTTAAAGCCATTAAGCTAGGCATATAGTGCTCAAGTAATGAATCCACCTGGATCCCAAGGTATATCAAAACCAATTTTAATTAACAATGATTTTTAATTTAGTAGTGAGCACCAAGTAACATATATCATGCAACAACGAATTCTAACTCTCTTCCTATGCATCGGCATGTCATAAAAGAACAATTCATGCACACATAGTAAAGGCCAATGCATAGTATAAACAGTTTCTTGCAATTTTATCATATTGGAAACATAGAGAGGTGGAGATATAGTTCCTCTCTCATAATAATTGCAAGTAGGAGCAGCAAGCACATGCATATTATATCTATCAAAATCATCATGTATAGTAGTAAAACGCAACCCATCAATATAATCCTTAATAAGTACAAACTTCTCTGATATAGTGTAATCGAGAGAATCCAAAAAGATAATAGGACTATCATGCGTGGTTGCAATAGCAACAATTTCATGTTTAACATAAGGAACTATAGCAAGTTCATCTCCATAAGCATAATTCATATTGGCATCTTGGCCACAAGCATAGCAAGTATCATCAAAAAGGGATATTTCAAGAGAATCAATGGGATCATAACAATCATCATAGCAATCATCCTTCGGTAAGCACGAAGGGGAATTAAACAATGTATGAGTTGAAGAGTTACTCTCATTAGAAGGTGGGCATGGGTAGCTAGTCCGCTCTTCCTCCTTTTGTTCTTCGCTCTCCTCATCATCTTTTTCATCCAATGAGCTCACAGTTTCATCAATTCCTTCTTCCATAGACTCCTGCAAAATATTAATCTCTTCTTGGACAGCGGAGGAGTCCTCAATAGATAGTTTAACATATGCATTAGAAGCATAATTATCATAACAATATTCAAGTATGGCAAAATTTTCAGATTTGTAGAGAGTAGCATCATACTTTTCAATCAAAGAAGCAATTTCATAAGAACCCTTAAAAGCAACAAATTCTTCAATTTGTTGAACATCATAGTAATTATAAACACCCTTAGCATACGAAGATACGATTCCATTATCAATAAACTCACATTGGTAGGGAAGGTGTTTCTTAGGGTTTTTTAGAACAACAAGTAACATCATATATTTCACATAAAGTCCAAGCATAGCATTGCAAACGATGAATTTGATCCACTAAAAGTTTCCCCTTTTCAGATATACGGTGTCGCACATAACAAGCATGCTCATCTAAAGATTTTCCCTCAACTAAGCTAGTTGGGGTTTCAGCACGAGCACATAGGGATCGAAGATTATCCAAGTAAAAGCTTCAGGAGTGTGATAGATTTTGAGTGGTTCTTCAACCATTGGTGTAGTAGGTACAACTAATTTTTTTGGTATTTTGCGTTTCCTACCCATAACTAAAGATAGAAAACAACTAAGAACAGCAAATAAAAATTACTTAGTGATAAAGCAAACAAGCACACACGAAAATATTCACCCCACGCTATGACTCCCCGGCAATGGCACCAGAAAAAGGTCTTGATAACCCACAAGTATAGGGGATCGCAACAGTTTTCGATAAGTAAGAGTGTCGAACCCAACGAGGAGCTAAAGGTAGAACAAATATTCCCTCAAGTTCTATCGACCACCGATACAACTCTACGCATGCTTGACGTTTGCTTTACCTATAACAAGTATGAAACTAGAAGTACTTTGTAGGTATGATAGGATAGGTTTGCAAGATAATAAAGAGCACTTAAATAAAAAGTAGGGGCTGTTTAGATAAAGAAGCAATAAAGTAAATATAGCGAGTGTGGAAAAGTGGTGGTAGGAGTTGTGCAATTGTCCCTAAGCAATTGACTACTTTACTAGACCGATAGCAAGTTTTATGTGGGAGAGGCATAAGCTAACATACTTTCTCTTCTTGGATCATATGCACTTATGATTGGAACTCTAGCAAGCATCCGCAACTACTAAAGATCATTAAGGTAAAACCCAACCATAGCATTAAAGTATTAAGTCCCCTTTATCCCATATGCCACAACCCCCTTACTCGAGTTTATGCTTCTGTCACTCAAGCAACCCACTATAAGCGAATCATGAACGTATTGCAACACACTACAGCGGGAATCAATCACGCTTGCGCGACATGGAGGGAACAATAGGATAGCAACATAACCACAAGCAAATTAAACCAATCATAGCAATTCATCAATCACCGATAGGACAACGAAAATCTACTCAGACATCATATGATGGCAACACATCATTAGATAATAATATGAAGCATAAAGCACCATGTTCAAGTAGAGGGTACAGCAGGTTGCGGGAGAGTGGACCGCTGAATATAGATGGGGGAATGTGATGGAGATGTTGGTGAAGATGATGGAGGTGTTGGTGTAGATCGCAGTGATGATGATGGCCCCCGGCAGCGTTCCGGCGCCACCGGAAGCAAGGGGGAGAGGGCCCCCCTTCTTCTTCTTCTTCCTTGACCTCCTCCCTAGATGGGAGAAGGGTTTCCCCTCTGGTCCTTGGCTCCCATGGTGTGGGAGGGGCGAGAGCCCCTCCGAGATTGGATATATCTCTCTGTCTCTCTCTGTTTCTGCGTTCCTGGATTCTGCCCTGGCACCGTTTCTTTTATATCCGGAGATCCGTAACTCCGATTGGATTGAAACCTTCGCCGAGATCTTTTTCCAAAATAATTCTCTGTCCTTTTTTATCCCGTTTGGACTCCATTTGATATTGGGTTTCTATGAAACATAAAACATGCAACAAACAGGAACTGGCACTGGGCACTGGATCAATATGTTAGTCCCAAAAATAGTATAAAAATTTGCCAAAAGTATATGAAAGTTGAATAATATTGGCATGGAACAATCAAAAATTATAGATACGACGGAGATGTATCACTTTCTAATTAGCAACCTGATGGATGATTGTGCTAGGTATGCTTTTGTTTAATATAAATATCCCCTATGTTTCCATGCCAAAAAATAGACTTGAGTCAATCCATCGAGAATTAAGGAGTGTGTATCTATCAGTTCTGCTTCCTCCTTGTTTCCAGGCACTCCCAAAACCAGTCTCGTTCCATCCATAATTCTCTGGTCCCGAAAGAACACATTAGGCTTCCTCCTTGTTTCGAGGCACTCCCAAAACAAATGCATCCTTCAATTGCCCCATCTCATCCAGTGGCGGTCCGTTCAGCTTCGATCCATCGGCCGCCGCCTCCTCTCATGCGGATCACTCTCCCATCCAACAACTCCCCACATGACCCGCTTGTTACTCTGTCTCTATTTATGGCCTTGTGCCCCCACCTTGCTCCTCCTTTATCCTCAAGCCACCAACACCTCACATCATATCCAACAAGTACACCGAGCGGCCAACAACCAAAGGCAATTCTAGTGATGGAATGCCTGGCTAGCACGACACCATGAGATGATCCGTCGCTGCATAGATCGGTCGGCCAGGCGGGCACGCAGCAAGATCGGAGGTATCTTGTTTCTCGGTAAGGGCACATTCTTTCTTGATCTAACCTTCTCTTAATGACATCTTGTGGCATGATTAGTTTGACTACTTCCAGTTAAAACTTGTCTTGGTTCGAGCAGAATAAGATGGCAACAACTTCGGTCACTGATTTGCGAGTAGTCTTCAGAGGTATTTCAGGCCTGGTTTCATTTCGTCCATGCCAATTCTTCAATTCCTGAAACTTAGAAAAGCAAATAAGAACCAAGTACTTATAGCCAAACAACCAAATGTGTTACATTTCTTATGCCTCTTTGAAGTATGTATTAAGAATTTACTCAGGACTCTGAAAATCTATTTGTACAGGATGTGACAAGAATTAACAGATGTCATTGTCATGATATCAGTGAGTGTTACTATTCTTGATGTAGAAAGCTTGGTATAAATAAAACCAGAGGCAGAGCAATTGCATGGCAGTCAAGCCAATCTATTTCAGCCAATACATTTTATAATGAGTTGAAAATTAGAAATTGAATTGCTCAATCATAATTCCGGCAAATATATAAGAGTGAAGTGTCATAGGTCCTCGAACTATTTCTGAAGTGTTACATAGGTCCTTGAACTACGAAAATCGTCAGTCAGGTCCTTAAAGTGCAATATGTGTGCATCCTGGTCCTCAAACTATTTGAAAGGTGTCACGTAGGTCCTTGAACTATTTCAGAGGTGTCACATGTATACACACCTATTACACTTCAACTAGTTTTGAGAACCTAGATGACACTTTCCATAGTTTGAGGACTACATGACACCTTCAAAATAGTTCAAGGACCTAGGATGCACTTCACTCAATATATAATGAGCTGGGAGCACTTGGTGTAGGCGTATCTAAGCTCGAACTGCTATTCCAAATCAACATTGAACACTCATATTGCCTTTTCATACGCGATCACGATGCTGCATAATTAAAGACGTTCTGGGTTGACAGTACAAAGGATGCAAAAACTTGTACAACAACATAACATAGCAAAAAACAAAAAAATTAATCACGTTGATCCTTCATTATTGTTTATTGAAACCCCTTCAGTAATTTTACATGTCTAAACTGCACTTGTTTAGGCAATTCTTTCACATTCTAGGATTTTCTCCGGATAAATTAGAACTGCAGTTGCCAATGCACAAGAATTAACATGATACTAGCTTGGCCTATCTTGATGGTATCAAACTGCGCTCTAGAACACTAGCTCTATCAGGTATCTCTTTGGAGGTATTATTACAACATTTCGTGTCATCCCTCTTGCTTTTAATGTCTTCAAAAAAAATCTTTGGTGGTGCTTAATGAGCTTTCTTATGTTGCTTTGACGATGTGGTAGAATGCCAAGAGAGGTGGCTGCCCTCTATTGCACGAAGGAAGTCGTTGAGCTTCTATTTCCTTTATGTGTAAATTGATGTCTTAATATGTGCAGAGCGGTTCTTGTAATGGCATGCAGTGCTTGCCCCAACTTGGGTTCGAAATAAAAAACCTCCACAACGCATTATGCTGTCGAAATTTCGATTGTAAATTGCCCGACTTGTCAAAAAGTTGGCCTTGTTTGTAAGGGAACAAAAACTTTAGGGGGTTGGCTACAAATTGTTAGGGACTTTGTTGCAAGATTTGTTGTTTGTGCGGATGTAAAAAGAATTACTGAATTATTTTATAATTAGATGATATCATTATTCTATGATCGTATTATGAAGAAAATGGTTTGTAACTTACTAGAGGAGGATAAAGAATTGGCTTGGATTCCGCATGCCAACGCCCTAAATCACCCTTGTACCCAGTGTTCAAATTATGAATTCAAATAATGTTCATGGATTCAAAAAAGTGTTTGTGAATTCAAATAAAATTCATAAATTTGAAAATATGTTCATGAATTCAAAAATATTGATACTCCCGTTGGATCCTAGAAACTCTTGTCACCGTGAACACCGACGGGTCGTCACCACCTGAGCTGGTGCTCCGGCCATAGTCGTCCGTCAACGAGCCATCTTTCTTTGTCTGCACGCCATCAATGGAATATGACTATAGTTTGGAACATGAAAGAAAATGTGCTTTTATTATACGTAATTACTTATTGTTCGTGCTAGTCAAAAGGAAAAAGCTATCATGCAACCGACCGATCACGCGCGCCGCGCCCACCGGCTCCACGTCTGTCGGATCGTCTCTTTCATCGGACGGACGAGAGTGTCCCCGCTCCCACGGCGCCCGCGTTTGTTTTCCTGAAACAGAGCCGTTGTTTCAGGGAAACGCCCCTGCAGCTGAAGCCGCGACATGTGCCCGCTGGGTTGGGAGAGGCGACGAGGTCTGGATCTGGGAGGGCGGCGGCGTGGCCGGGGCTAACCTACCGTCGTGACGACGACTTCGTCTTCGGGAGCGGCGGCGTCCGCCGACAACCCAAGCATGTATGGATGTCCCTCCGGTGATTTCTCCCCACGCGCTTGCCCTGCTCCGCCGCCTCCCGTCCCCGCCCTCCTCGTGGCTCCTCCTCCTGCTACTCCTCTCTGTCCTCCGCCTCCGCCGCCCGCCCCTCCTCTTCCTGTCCACCTTCAACACCCTCTTCGTCGCTGGCCCCAACCCCCTGTCGCTCCACCCGCAGCTTCTCCTCCGCCTCCTCTCCGCTCTCTCCTCCACCGTCGCTGGCGATGTTGTTGCAAATTTTGCAATAGGGGTCTTGTTGCAGGAATTGTTTCTGCAACCCGGCCGTTGTTTCAGGAATTGTTTCTGTAATCTCCAATTTTTTGCAACATGGTAGCTGTTTTCGCAACGCAGATGTTGTTTCAGGAATTGTTTCTGCAATGCGATCGTTGTTTCAGGAATTGTTTCTGCAACGTGACCATTGTTTCTACAACTGGTTTGTTGTTTCAGGAATTAATGTGTCGGGAAGGCGACGCGCGCGTGCGAGGAGTTAGATCGGACAGCTCACTCGCGGAGATCTGACGGCTGTCGAGGTGGTGGATGTTTACTAGAAATCTACCGACGGACGCGTAGCGTTTCCCTAGTCAAAATCCCTAGCCAAGTCAACATTGGAGGCTCGTGCTGATAATGGAGTGTCGGTTTTGAACTCACATGCAACTTGCTTGCGAGTGTTGAGTATATTGTGTACGTGTATATTTGTGTGTAGGGCCCACCTCATGTTTTCTTTGTATAGTTGAGGTTGTAGCCCACCTATGTACTTATATATACGTGCCTGGTGCACCGATCAATACATCGAGATTGCACAGCCCATATCTTGTCCTTCTACATGGTATCTATCGTAGCAAGATCCTAACCCTAGCCGCCGTCGCCGCCGCGCCTCCGCGCCGCCGCTCATCCCCGCCGCCGTCACCAGCCGCCGCCATCGCCACCCTCCTTCCGGTCGCCGCGCGCAGCGCTGGTCACCGCCGCCTCTCCCACCACCTCGCTCGCCGCCGCCGCCGCCACCTTTCTCCAAGGCCGCCGCTGCCGCGGGCTCCCGCTTCCGCCAATCTCACACGCACCATCGACCCACCCGCGCGCACCCTCCCTCCCCTCCCACCCGCACCGCTAACCTCCCCCTCCTCTCCCACCCGCACCGCACCCGCACCCCGTCTCCCTCCACCCGCACCGAACCCTAGCCATGAGCTCCTCCTCGTCCACCGTTTCAAACCCGTTTGCCGGTCCCGATGTCACTCTCGTCCGCGACCTCAACATCCACAAGCGTGTTCTGGTCAAGCTTGATCACACCACCGCCTCCTACTCCGGTTGGAAGCGGTATTTTTCGCTTGTGCTCCGTGAGTACCTCCTGCACGGTCACGTGGACGGCACCGTGGACTCGGCGCTCATGATCAACGACGAGGAGTGGATGATCCTCGACGCCACCATCATCCGCTGGTTCTACCTCACCATCTCCAGCGACCTCTTCCACACCATGGTGAACGACGAGGACGACGCCTATGCGGTCTGGACCAAGCTCAATGGCCTCTTCACCGACAATCGGTTGTAGCGCAAGATCCTACTCTATGGTGAGTTTTACGGGTGCCAGCAACTTGACTCATCCATCGATGATTTTTCCATGCGCCTCAAGAAGCTCACCGATGAGCTCCGTGATCTCGGGAAAAAGATCGGCGACGAGCTCCTCATCAGCACCCTCTCCGGCGGCCTCAACGAGGACATCGGGAACGCCGCCTCCAACCTCACCCTCATCCTTCGCCAAGGTGGTCGTGTACCTCAAGTTGGAGGAGCGCCGGATGCGGGTGGCGCGGACTTGCGCGACCCACACCGCCCTCGTCACAGGCACCCGCGGGGGTTCGGCCCAGCGCCCGCCACGCCCGACGCCGCCATAGCGGCGGCGCCCGCCTTCCGCTGGGTCCCGCCCGCCGCCGCCCCTTCCGCCGCCCGGCCGGCGGCCGAAGTGCGTCGCCGCGGTCGTCGTGGCGGCCGCATAGCGAAGTGCGGTGCTCGGGAGGCGCCTCGCCCGCCGCAGCAGGCCCCGCAGCCAGCCATGTGGTACGCCGGCCAGAACCCATGGACCGGCGTTGTCCACGCCTACTCCATGCCGGTTCCTCGGGCCCCTGCCCCAGGCCTTCTCGGCACCCCGCCTCAGCCACACCAGGCGTACTACGCCACGCCGCAGCCCTACGCGGCGTCCTATGGTCAGCAGCCACCGCCAGGTGGGCCACCGCTGCTGCCCCTGACGGCTGCGCCGCCTCTCCCGCCGGCACCGTGGGACCCGCCCTCCTGGCGGCTCTCCACAACGCTCCTTCCCCGTCTAGCTACACCGGCGGCGGCGATTGGTACATGGACAGTGGCGCCACCGCTCACATGGCGGCATACCCCAGTAACCTCCACACCGCCCATCCTGTCCACATCTCCAACCGCATCACCGTCGGTGACGGCTCTTCCCTTCCCATCAGCCATATTGGTCATACATATTTTCCGTCTAACTCCACTCCTATATCCAGGTCTAATATTCTAGTTTCTCCTGAACTTATTAAAAATCTTGTTTCTGTTCGTTCTCTTACACGTGAAAATCCGGTTACCGTTGAATTTAACGAATGTGGTTTTTCTGTTAAGGACGCTCGCACGCGGATGGTGCTCCACCGATGTGACACCCCCGACGAGCTCTACCCGGTTCACTCCGCCACCTCCACCACTTCCGCCGCCCCTGTCGCTCTCACCACCGGAGTGGATCTTTGGCATGCTTGCTTGGGTCATCCTAATCCTGCCACCCTTCGCCACATACTTCGGAGTTTTTCTTTCATGTGTAATAAGAACGAGGATCACTCGTGTCATGCATGTCGCCTCGGCAAACATGCTCGTCTTCCGTTTAGGGCTTCTTCTTTTGTTGCATCGTACCCGTTCGAGTTAATTCATAGTGATGTTTGGACATCTCCTATTGCAAGTAATACGGGCTTTCTTTATTATCTTGTCATACTTGACGATTTTTCGCATTATGTGTGGACCTTCCCGTTGCGCCACAAGTCGGATGTTATATCCACTCTCGCCACTTTCTATTCTTATGTTCTCACGCAGTTTGGTCGTCCCATTCTTGCGTTGCAGACAGACAACGGGAAGGAGTTTGACAACATCGTTGTTCGTAATCTTCTCACCACACATGGCACGATTTTTCGTCTCACTTGCCCGTACACCTCGCAGCAGAATGGTCGTGTTGAGCGCATCCTTTACACTCTCAATGACTGCATTAGGACTCTTCTCTTTCATGCCAATGTGCCTCCGCGCTTTTGGCCTGACGCTCTCGCCACCGCTTCTCTCCTCATCAACATCCGTCCATGTCGTACTCGCGGGAACTTTACACCTCATCATCTTCTCTTCGGTGCACCCCCCTCTTATGATGGGCTTCGCATCTTCGGCTGCCTTTGCTACCCTAGCATCGCCTCCACTGCGCCTCATAAGCTTGCACCCCACTCCGTCGCCTGCATCTTTCTCGGCTACCCACCTAACACCAAGGGCAATCGCTGCTATGATCCCGTCTCCCATCGTGTTTTCACCTCCTGACACGTTTACTTTGATGAGATGGTGTTTCCGTTTCAGCAGCAGGTACCCCTTGTCATCTCGTCACCGCCGGCCACCGGCGGCCCTTCGACGACCTCGTCAGGTGGACGGTCCCATTTGGCCCGTGGACCGCCTCCGGGCTTTGGCGGTCCCCGCGCCCTCATGTCGGCGCCCGCCCCCTCGGCCTCCTCGGCCGGCTTTGACGGTACAGCCGGCGTCCCGCCTTCACCCGCCGCCCCGACTTCGGGCGCCCGGAGATCGGCGCGCATGGCTCGGCTGCCTCCTCCGCGGCCTCGGCGCCACCCACCTCGTCGGCCCCGACGCGGCTACTCGCCCGGCCCACGCGCGGCAACCGCCGCCGCCGCCTCGCTAAATAGCTCGGCGGCGCCGCCCGCCCGATCACCGCGCTTTCGTCGGGCGTTCATCGTCCGAGCCTCCGGTACTCGGCGGCGAGTACATCCTAGCCGCCTACGCCGCGGAGCCGTCGCCCATTTCCGCATCCGCTCGCGCCGCCCTCCGTGATCCTCACTGGCTTGCGGCGATGCAGGAAGAGTTCGATGCTCTTCAACGGAACCGCACCTGGACCCTGGTTCCCCGGCCTCCTCACGCCAACGTCATCACCGGCAAGTGGGTCTTTCGCCACAAGACCCGCTCGGATGGTACTCTCGAGCGCTACAAGGCTCGCTGGGTGGGCCGCGGTTTCCGCCAAATAGGCTGAGTGGACTTCATCGAGACGTTTGCCCGGTTGTCAAACCGGCACGATCCGCACCGTCCTCCAGCTCGTCGTCTCCCGCGGCTGGCCTGTTCACCAGATGGATGTCTCCAACGCCTTTATCCACGGCCATCTTGAGGAGCAGGTGTATTGTGAGCAACCCACCGGTTTCGTCGACGCCTCACTTTCCGGCCATGTGTGTCTGCTGTCCCACTCTCTTTACGGGCTCAGCGGGCACCCGCGCTGTACCGGCGGATCGCCGGGTTTCTTGAACCTTGGGCTTCAGCGTCACTCGCTCGGGCGCCTCCTTTGTTTGTCTATCGCCACACGGTGACACGATCGCATACTTGCTGCTTTACGTCGATGACATTATCCCGACAGCCTCCTCCGCAGCTGTTCTTCAGTAGATTACTCTCTAGCTGCGTGACGAGTTTGCTATCAAGGACCTGGGTGCTCTACATTATTTCCTCTGCATTGAGGTCGTTCGTCACCCGGACGGCTTCTTTCTTCATCAGTAGAAGTATGCACATGGGCTTCTTGAGTGTGCTGGCATGCTCAACTATCATCCCGTTGCTACTCCTGTTGACACGAAGGCCAAGGTCTCTGCTCTTGAGGGCTCGCCTGCGTCGGATGCTCCTTTCTACCGGTCTATTGTCGGCGCTCTACAGTATTTGACTCTCACCAGACCGGATCTTCAGTATGTTGTACAGCAGGTGTGTCTCCACATGCACGCCCCCCGTGACTCTCACTGGACTCTCGTGAAGAGGATCCTTCGCTACATCCGCGCACGATGACCCTCGGGTTGACACTCATGGCGTCTCCTTCTCTGGAGATGGTGGCCTACTCCGATGCAGACTGGGCTGGCTGCCCAGATACTCGTCGGTCCACCTCTGGTTACTGCGTTTACCTCGGTCCTTCACTCGTCTCGTGGTCGTCAGCGACAACCCACGGTTTCGCTCTCTAGCGCGAGGTCGAGTACCGAGTTGTGGCAACGCCGCCGCCGAGTGCACCAGCTCGACAATTACTTCCGGGAGCTGCATCACGGCGTCTCCCAGCTACGGTTGTCTCTTCAGACAACGTCTGCGGTGTACCTCTCCGCCAACCCCGTTCATCATCGCCGGACTAAACACATCAAGCTGGACATTCATTTTGTGCGCGAGCAGGTGGCTCTTGGACGTATGCGGGTTCTCCATGTGCCGACCGCTCAGCAGTTTGCCGATGTGATGACGAAGGGACTGCCGACCTCTACCTTCGAGGACTTCCGTTCCAGTCTCTGCGTCACTGGTGCCGCTTCGACTGCAGGGGGGTGTTGAGTATATTGTGTACGTGTATATTTGTGTGTAGGGCCCACCTCCTGTTTCCTTTGTATATTTGAGGTTGTGGCCCACCTATGTACTTATATATACGTGTCTGGTGCACCGATCAATACATCGAGATTGCACAGCTCATATCTTGTCCTTCTACAAGAGCAGACACTTGTTGCCCAGTTGGCGGCGGGCGGCGGTATGCATATGCTCATGAGACAACATGTATGCTTGTTAGTGGTAATTTTGGATTATTCTATGTGCTTAACAGTGTATAAGCATTAATATTTGCTCATTATTTTCTACAATTTTAGTTCAGAGATGTACATATTCCTCGTATATGCACATGCTATATGCTCGTTTCTAGTACAAGTTTGTTCCATTAACGTACCATGTCCAGATCTAACATACTCCCGCTACATCTCGTCCGGCTTTTGAATGCAAATACGACATGAGCATCAATTTTTCTAATGTTGTTTCACCCCTACACATTAGTTTGTATGCAAAATTATTGTTCGGATCAAAACTACTCCTTTTGTTCCTAAATATTTATCTTTCTAAAGATTTCAACAAGTGACTACATACAGAGTAAAATGAATGCATCTACACTCTAAAATATGTCTATATACATCCGTATGTAGTAGTCCATTTAAAATCTTTAAAAAGGCAAATATTTAGGAACGGAGGGAGTAGTTTTTGTGTGTATTAGTGATGGAGTCAAGCCTCTATTATAATGTCCCTCCACTCCGTATGTGCTCCGACAGGTCATTCTTCAGCTCCGACAGGGAGTTTCATGTGGGGGTTGTTCCCGACGAGCCTCTTCTCGACCCCGCAGGGCGGCAGGGTTGTTTGGGGTCCGGTTTTCATGGAAAATATAATTGACTAAGCACAACAAAATAGGTGACAAGCCCTTGTCCGAAAACGCATCAGAGTGTATCGATGATGGGGAAAAGCTCGCCCAACGCCAACAAATGGCGTGTCTATCCGACGGACGAGCCATTGCGCCAGTCCTTGGGCATCTCGAGGCGACTGCCCCGATCACTATGGCATCAACTGTGAGGCCCTGGTCGATGAGGATTATATAGGTCGGCAAGTTATAATTGGCTCGGAAGGAGACGCGGACGACAGTGGTTAAAGCATCTCTAGCAGACCCGTTAAACCGCGGGCGTTTTCAGTTCGCGAGAAACACGTTTTAAGGGTCAGTTTGAGCTGCTACCGAATAGATCCCTCAAACTTAAAATGTATAACCGAATATTCGCTTATATTTTTTCCGGCGTCTTCTTCTTCCTCTCGCCCCTGTCCACGGTCTGCAAGCTGGCTCCTATGAACCGACGGACAGTGCACGAAGCAGCCAAACACGAAGCCGTCGGCGTCCAACTAGCATGAAGCGGCGAAACAGGAAGCCACTTAATTAGGCACATCTCCTATAGAATAAGCTTCTCTTTACATGAGGGGTAGACTCTTAATTAGACACATCTCATATACAAATAAGCATCCATGCTTAAGAAAAAATTGATTTATTTCACTAAGCATCTTGCATTGTACAAGGCCTTGTAAGACCCACTCGCTCGTAGCGACTGCAATAGTTCGGGCGAAGGTTCACCCCTTGCAAAGCTCACTCCCATTTTCTCAGGCGCTGACAAGTGGCATACTGCATGTGCGCCACTTGTCATAGCCAAGGAGTATATTCCTGTTTTTACTTGTATTCGTTTATTCAAAACGTTTTATCTATTGAACCGTGCGTTCAAATCCCGAACCATTTTCATCGTTAGATTTCTTGCGTTGAGATCGTAGAAGCTTTATCCCATGCTAAATTTGATGAACTTTTTTCATGAAAAAACCCGAAAAGCTGAATAAAAAACAACAATAATATGCAAATCCAAAAGAAACAAATGATGAAAAAAACTCATAGCATGCTTGTTCCCACTGTTTTATCTTGTCTAGAAGTACAGTTGTGCTTCTCGCTGAAGCAAATCTGTGCCTCCACAGAAAGCACATTTCACTTTCCAAGAAATATAGCTCTGCTTCTCACAGAAGCAAATATGTGCTTCCATCAGAAGAAAATTCGCGGATTTTGTGGAAGCGCAATTTTTTTACAGAAACACAGATGTGCTTAGCACAAATTTAAGTTGTACTTCTCATGAAAGCACATACTTTTAATTTATGAGAAGCAAATATATGCCTTCACGAGAAGCAAGTGCTTCTCGTGGAAGCTATGTTTTTTTCCTTTTTCCAGAAGCACATTTCTGCTTCTCGCAAAACCAAATCTATGGCTTCATGTGAAGCAAATCTGTGAATTTCTCATGGAAGCACATATTTTCCTTCCGCGCAAAACAACGAAATTTTTCTCTCCAAAACCTATGGGAAAGCATGTGAAAACCGAAAAACTAAGAAACCCATCTAAAACTCGAAAACATAACATGTATAGAAAAATTAAAAAAAATAGAGGGAGCGTCCAGCACACGACATGTGGGGCGGCTGAACACACCAGTTGACGTGCTCTCAGGACACCAAAAGTGACCCCTGAATGTCCCCCACAAAGAGTATCCTTGAGTTAATTGCTCTCCAGTTTGCATTGCGTGCGCCAGCTGGGACTAGCCCTGTGAACGTGAGCAGAGTTAGCGGAGACCCAACATTGTCAATTTTTGTTTCTGTTTTTCACATTTTTTGTATTTTTTATTTTTGTTCACTTTAATTTCAGTTTGAAGGAAAGTAAGAATAACAAAAGTTGGGAACTCAAGAAATGTTGACGCTAATACAAAAAAAATTCATGACTTCCAAAATGTCCATGAATTCAGAAAATGTTCATGAATTCAGAAAAATCATGAATTCAAAAAGCTTCAAAAATTCAAAAATAAAATGATTTGAAAAAATGTTCATAAGTTAAAAAAGTGTTCAGGAATTTGATAAAAAAACTGTTCGCAAATTCAAAAAGAAACTGTGAATTAACAATTGTTTGTGAATTAAAAAACAAATCATGAATTTGAAAGTATGTTAATGAATTCAAAAAATAGTTGTGAATTCAAAAAATTTAATGGGCGCGAAAATTTTGTGAATCAAAACAATTCATGAATTAAAAAATGATACGAAAACGGTTATGAAAATTATGATTTTTTTTCATCTTTTTCAATTTTATTTTAAAATTTTGAATAATGTTTGATATTCCGATCATTTTTGGGAAACACGGATATTTTATTTTTGTAACTTTAGCAATTGTTCTATTTGACATAGGTTTTTATAAAATGTGAACAATTGTTCGAAATCCCTGTATGTTTTTTGAGAAAATAAAAAATATGAACTTTCAAACAATTATTGAAGATTTTGAAAATTTTAATTTATAATAAAAACAGAAAAAGGAAAAAATCAATAAAGAAAAGAAAAGAAAATACCAAATGGGTGGAAACGTGAAAGAAGAGAAAACCGGCTGAGGAACCTTCTAGAAGCTACCCAAATGTGGCCAGGAACCCTCCAGAATGTTGCTAAAACCGATCGTCACCTCTCCCAACGGTTCGGCGCTTGCTTCCTTGACGTTACTAATGGGTCGACCCGTCTTCCAACGCTTGTGGACTATTAGCTTAACGCTCAGAACGAGCGATGCATAGCATTTGGATATCTCGTCTACTACAGAACGGATATAGATTGTCGCGTTCACCACCGCAAGTGGGTCGGCCATTCTAATAGGTTTCGACTTAGCACACTCACTCGCTTGGTCAATGTACATACCGAAGCAACGAATGATGCACAACATATGCTCGCACAAACGGCCCAGCCCACCTACCAGCGCTATAGCTGGTGCCCCCCTAATTGTCGCCAAATCCTATTTGGCTCCTAAAGCGCCGAATACAGGCCATTTGGTACAGGGCGCACACACCCCCTGTACACTTGGTTTTATAGCGGGCCGTCACATCTTGCTTTCCTGTTTCTTACAAATCTCCCCAAAAAAGGTGCGCTAGCCGAGACTTGAACCACAGCAGTTCGTCCAGGTAACCATCACACCAACCAATTGGACCAGATGACCACATGTGCTATAGTCGTTCTTTTTATTTTCTTTATATAAACACAGAAAAGGCAACTATTTTCCCTGTTTCCTTTTCTTTTTTCTATCTTTATTTCTTTTCTCTTTCTTAAAATGAGTGAACTTTTTTAAAGGTGACCAAACTTTCGCAAAATCTGTGAACTTTTCTCAAATTCGATGAACTTTTTTCAAATGTGATGAACTTTTTTAAAAAAATGATGAACTTTTTTCTCAAATTGATGAACTTTTTTTTTAAAAGTTGATGAACCTTTTTCAATCTCGATGAACATTTTTTCAAATTCGATGAACTTTTTTTGAAAATCGCTAAACTTTTTCCATTTTATGAAACTTTGAATCGGTGAATGTTTTTGAATACATGATTTTTTTTTTCTAATTCATGATTTTTCTAAATATGTGGACATTCAAAGTTTGTTCATATTTCTTTTCAAAAGAAATCTTGTTTTTCTAAAAAGTGCATCTAAAGTTAGTTCTTAGAGGTTTCGTGTTGCAATCTATCAACAAGAGCTTAATAGGACTATTGGTTGGCCACCAAGCTTTGGAGCTAACTACCGCGGGATCGAATCCTATCAAGATTGAGATTCTCGGGTAGTTTTTCTGCGCATTAATACATTTTTTGCACTCCCTTGCGTTCTCATGGGCCGGCCTACTCGTGTGGTGCAGTGGGCGCCAGTTGCGTCAACGGTCGCGGCGCTGGGGAGGAGCTCTCCTAATTGCCAACCGCGGACGGCTTATAAAGTCCAACACATCGCAGAGTTAGCGGAAGCGTGTACATCATTACTTTTTTTTGTTTTCTGTCCTTTCGTATTTTTATTTTCGTTCAGTTTAATTTTAAGTACAAAATAGTAAAAACACAACAAATTTGTGAATTCAAAAGATGTTCATGAATTCAAAAAAGCTTCACGAATCCAGAAAAAGATGAAATTGATAAAATGTTTGAAATTTTAAAATTTATGAAGGAATTTGAAAATTCAAAAATGTTTGGGAATTTAAAATGATTGCAAATTCAAAAAAATTAATGAATTCAAATAAACTTCATGAAATTAAAAATATGTTCATGAATTAAAAAATTGTTCGCATAATCAAAAGACATTCATGGATGTTAAAAATTGTTTATGAATTCAAATAAAATCAGGAATTCCAAACGTTTGAAAAGAGCAAACAATTTTTGAAAAAAGTGAACAATTTTTAAACTTAGCAAACATTATTATAAATTGTAAACAATGTTTGAAAATCCGATTTTTTTCATATTTAATAGTTTTCTTATGAACAATTATTGTAATCGTCAATATCTTTTGGAAAACCAAACAATTTATGAAATTTCGAATAATTATTGAAGATTTGAAGGTCTTGGAAATAATGGAATTTAAAATAATATGAGGAAAAAGAAATGAAAGCAAGGAAGAAAAGAAAAACCATAAAAAACATTAAAAGGAAAAAACGGCTATGTAACCTTGCAAATGCGGACAAAAACCTTCCACATAGTTGTTAAAACCGGTTGTCACCTCACCCAGTGGTTCGGCGCTCGCTTCGCTCCGGTCATACACATCTTCCATGGGATGCCGGCGACGTTCTCTTCTTTAAATATTTTGGCCACAACCTATACCATTCCACAGATATATTTTCCCCGCGGTTCCTCTTAAATGAGAGTCTGTCAACTACTCCACACCTCATCTTGTTTATCATAATTATTTTATTTCATTGGAAGGGGCCATCCTTCATGGTAGCAATTTTCTTCTTTGGCCCAGCGTAGCCTAGTTCGACGACGCCCGAAAAAGGCCCAGCGGGGTTGCTGCGTAGTGTATGCAAAGACCGATGAGTATGTACGCAGCGTAGACGGGGGTCCCATCGCGAGTGATGGATTTACAGGATCGACCTATGGCTTCTAAGATTTATTCTTTTGAGAAAACTCCTTAAGCAATAAAACAGTACCTTTTTTGTTTCTCTAGCAATGTTGATTAGTAGATGATTTAGTTCGTGCATGCAGACTTCTTAAATGCAACCATGGTTCAAGTCCTTGTTTTATCATTTTCTTTTTTGAGGTGAAACACTGCATGCAACGAAATGATCTATGAAAAAGACAAAGGGGTGTTTTTGTGATTTATGGATGGCATGGTGAGAAATTACTCGCACATCAAGGGCACAAATGAGATGAGATAAATTATGATAAACATGGTGATCTCACACAAGTTGCACAAGATTAAATCAACTCCAACTATTGTATTACAATGGAGAGGGATGAGGAAACATCCCCGTGCGTTGCAGCGGGAAAAAATATTGGCATGTTCCTAGCACAATAAGCACTACTGAAGACTCCTCCACATATTCGAACATGGTGCCTCACCAGTGTTGTCGCTTATCCTACTTTCCGCTTTCATCAACCATGATCGTCGTGTCCACCTTATCGCAGTGCGTTCGACGTGGTCACTCCCATGATGATGATCATGACTACTGCACACACAACTGACATTGAAACACGCCATCGCAAGTCAATGTCTAATAGTATTAAAACTAATATAATTGAGCTGGACGTGATGGCTACCCTTCCTGAGCTACAACGTATACCTAGTCCATACGCCATCCCTCATAGACCCACTCACTTTTAAATTGTATACTAGCAAGATGCCCGTGCGTTGCACGGAACATCAAGATGCATTTGTATGATTAGTTGGGAGAAAAGGATGAACAAGGGAAGGCCTTATCTGCAAATGTGGAGAGGAGTGCGGCCAGCCTGTGCATTCGGTTTTTTCGGTTTGATTCGGTTCGGTTTATACGGTTTTCGGTTTTATACGGTTTTTATACTTCGGTTTATACGGTTTTATACAAAATATGGTTCGGTTTAAGTAATAACCATTTAGTTTCGGTTTGGTTTCGGTAATAACCAAAATAACCAAAGTTGACGCGAATTTGAATTACATATTTTTTTCTCAAAAGAAAATTGGTGTTGTCTCCAAATAATGGTACTAGGCTACTATTACCAGCCATGCATACCCAAGCATCTATTCCAGGGAGCTTTTTCGCTCCAAGAATCGCCCACTTGGGTGAAAAGCAACATCTGATGTATTACTTTTGTGACGCGTGGTATTATTTTGGTACGGGGCGGGGTAGAATTGCTTGGTGGCCGGATCCAGTTATTTGGTTCAAATTTTTTGAACGTGTGTGGCACTCCGTTTGATTGCTTTAGCGTTTTTTGAGTGTGTGTGGGCCAGGCTGATGTGGTTGTTTTCCATAGGGTCATCCCAATTCGTTTGTGTCTCTGTTTGTGTATGTGCGGTCGCTTTCTGCTTTGAACGTCATTGTTTTCTTACCGTGTGCCATTGGCCATTCTAGCTCTACCGGGCAGATTTTAAATTTTTGCCTTCCTTTGTCTGCACCGTTCTAGCATGGAATAGGTCAGCATGTGCCACAGAGATTATATATACGTGTTTGCATTGTAGGAGGTCACTTCAGGTGTTGCATGCATGCAGGTTAACTCAGCGATGCCGCGTGGTAGACGATCGACCAATTGAAACTGACCAAGAGATTCGCACTTGCCTCCAGAAGCAAAACGACAAGAGATATGGGCAGAGTCATGCAGCGGAATCGGTGATATGACTGGCCAACGGTGATCGGCCGAAGCGGTGCGGTGCTGTGTCGCCCGGATTTCTTGCATGGTCTTCACGCTGTCGTTTTCACCGTATAACTTATCGGTGCCGCTTTGGTCGGGCGGTGGCTTTTTAGGCAGGTGTGGCATGCAGCATGCAGCATGCAGCTGTGGAGATTATTTAATGTGACCCCATGGCCCATGCCATGCATCATGTAAGATGTGACCACGTATATGCATGTGCATCGGCTTATTTTTCTAGCGGTTTCTAACCTTCTCGGTGTTTGATTAGATATTTTGTTTGGTTTCCCGAAGGAACCCGTCTAATCTGGTGTCATCACCCGCTGTTTGCTCCTATAAAGTCTCTCCGGTGTGTCTCTTGGACACGGATGCAGCAGTCCTCCCCGCCTCTGTCCCAAAGCCGCCCCTCCACTCCCTCCTAGCCTAATCTCATCTCGGCACGGAGGCCATCAAAGACGGAGCACGGCTGTGGAGGCCAGGACTGGAGGTTGCGTGCATGCATGACAAAGGATGAAGGACCAAGGCCGTGGCAGCATCGCCGTTGTTGGTGTTCTCGCTGTCGTCGACCGTGGCGGCCGGTCGGGCTACCGGGAGGCAATTGTAGACACCGTTGTTGCAGTCGAAGGCGATCTGGGGAAGCTGCCGCTGCCCTAGGAGTGAACCGCCTGGTGCCGCACCGACGGGGCCGCTCTACCGAGTAAAGTCGTCGCGACAAGGATATGCTTCCCGCTGCATCACCGTCAGGGAAGACCATGCCGATCTGCGGGGCAGTTCAGAGCCAGGGGTGCGGGGGCTGCGCTGTGTGTGGGAGTTCGGGGGCCGCTTAAGCGGCTATCGCCTAGGCGCCAGTGGCACGTCACAGGGGTACAGGTGCTGCGTCGCCAGCAATCTCTCTGCAGGTCCAGTCACCAGCGCGCTCCTCTCTCTCTCTCTCTCTCTCTCTCTCTCTCTCTCTCTCTCTCTCTCTCAGCCCCTTGGCGCGCCTTGCTCCAGCTGCCTTGCGGCTTCATCGCCTCGCGCGGTACGGCGTCGCCTGTACCCTGTAGTGGTCACGCCGTTGTGCCCACGCCGAGCCAAACTTGCTGCGCTGCGTAGGAGGCGAGGGACTCCAGGCTCAAGATCTTCTCCGGTAGCATCAACGGCTGTTCACGCAGGTTCCTCTCCTGTTCCTTCCCGGAAGGAAAAACATACCTTTTTATCCGATTTGCAGCATACGGTTGATTCTTAGTGTTTGGTTGGACAATAGTAACCCAGATTCACAATTATAATTTTTTAATTGCTGTTGATTTGTGGGCTTTATATGAAAAGGGAGAAGGGATTTGCGCCTGCCGTAGTTGCTATGCATGCACTGAAGAATATACACACCGGTTCTAAAAAGAAGAATGTATACACACCATAGTGAAGTATCTATGAGATATTGATATTTTATTTTCTGGATTTTCTTGATCGGGTTGTCCGTGTATTATTATAAGCGGATGGTGCTTTTGCCTAGAAACTGTAGTTTATTGTGGACAACTGGAGAGATTACTTTAGTATTTAGGTCTAAACTTCTGAAGTCAGATGCAGGCAGGTGCGTGGCGCGTGTAGAATTTACTGCCATTTTAGTGCATATGCACATCTCAAGTTTTAGAACGAGAGCTTGAGCGCGCCAAGTGATTTCAGTATTTCTGTTCGTCACGGACAGAAGAAAGATTAATCGCAGGTGATGAGCTATTTGAATTTGATAAAATAATACGACCTTCCTGGTGTATGTACTTCTAAAAATGTACTATCTTTTGTATTTTGCTTCTCTTATCTGGGCCTAGACCTTGACAAGATCCTTATCAAGCGCTTTGCTTACAGTGAAATTTACATGCAACTCCAAGAGACTGTTAGGGGCTGCGATGTCTTCTTGGTGCAGCCCACTCGCTCTCCCATCGACGAAATGCTGATGGGGCTTTCATCATGATTGATGCATGTCGACGTTCGTGATGTATTGGTGTAACCAAGTAGTAGATTATGAGATTTACTTAATTGGATTTTCCACTTCCCAGCTCATGATCTGGATTATGTTGCTATCAGAACAATTTCGAAGGATCTTGTGGTTGTTTCCCCTTATGTCGGTGTTGTTGTTAGAGCACGAGCAATTGCCAATAAATTGTCTGATGCTCCTATTGCAATTGTTGATAAAAGAAGATAGGGTCTTCATGAAATTAGAAGGTACATATTGTTTATGGTGGTGTTCACTGTGGGCTTCTTTATACATCATTTAGATTGGATCTGTGGAAGCTATTTGAATGAATTTGTTAATACGTGACTTCCCTTTGTTGAGTCTTGGATATCTGGAACCTTAGTGTATACCAAACTGTTGCATTATGGCCAATTGATCCATTTTATTTGGATCTTTGAAAAAGGAAAAAAATAACATGTCTTGGTGCATATATGTGGCGATCAATGTTCGTCATTCTCAGTTTTACCTTAATCTTACTGTGTCTCAACATATTTAGATTGGATCAATGTTCATATATTTCAAGGTTTAGTACATTTTGCTAGCATCAGCTGTGCATTTTTCCTCCACTGGTTATTCCAGATATTGGGGTTTCACTTATAATACATTGTTATATATTTTTTTGTGGGAAAATACATTGTTATAATGACTTGGGAGTGCATAATTATTTACCGTCTATGTTAAACAAATAATTTATATAGCATAATACATTTCTCTGACAAGTATTTTCAAACGAGGGGAGTAGAAAATGACACCAGACCCAACCAGTTAACATTGGCTCAAATAAAAAGGTAACAAATAGGAAATTTACACTTTCAACGCTACATTCTACTACTCGAATAACTATTAACAACTCAAATAACTATTCATTAAAGAAAAGGATTCTTCGTTGTGGTCGTTGAGCAGGCTCACAACGTGTAACTAGATGTATTTAGCACTAAAACACGTTTAGATACACCTGTTTTAGCAATAATTAATATGGATCAGAGGAAGTAGTAAAGAATTATATATTACACTAAACAATTCACATAATGTCTTAACCACAATTTGCAAAGGCCCTTTACCACTTCATCACATGAGCACATATTCTGCAGGGAGCTCCACCAGAAATGTTGTAGACCAGAAGTGAATGTACTATGTTTAGTCTTATTAGAAATGTATCAGTAGGTGCTTCATGTTCCCTAATATGTACCACTCCCGGTAAATATAAATGTCTCATATTCGGTTTCTTCAAAGCATGACTTTGTTTGTTGTGACCAAAACCTTACCAACATAGTATATAGAAAAGACAAAGATATCATGTATAAACACAACGTATCGACGAGGCGCGGCGTGCCGCCGCGCGGGTATATGCTAGTTTAGAGCTAAAGCTAGCCTACATGCGTACCTTATGTTAACCCATTAAGATTTAAGAGTAAAGACCATTGACTTTTCAAGCTGACATGACGTGATGATTATAGTGCATAAGATCGCCTACATGCATACCTGTACTAAGACTTAAATTTCTCAAAAAAGAGACCTGAATTGACATTTTTCTAGGCAAATCTGAATTGACATGCAAGAGCCCATGTCCCATCACAAAAGCAAGCCCACGTGCACATAATTAACTATGAAGCCCACTCAGCCCGCCAGCCCAACACATGAAATCTCCACTGTCTGTCGTTGTTGCGTGGTGGTGAGTTCCCGTGAGAATAGTCCCACCTCGCCAGTTGAGGCAGCACGTAGCCGGCTAGCTGGTTATATAATGGAGCGGCCTTGCAGTAGAAAAACGCACACAGCTCTGCGCCTCTCTCTGTTGGCCCTTGCGTGCACATTTTTTCCAGTTCGGTTAATTCGGTTAAACCGATCGGTTTTCGGTTTTTAACCGAAAAAACCGAGGATCAAATGGTTTCTAAATTTTGGGTTCGGTTTTTGTTTTTTGGTTTGGTTTTGCACAGCCTGATAAATTGTCATAGTTTCCTTCTTATCTGTTAGATATAGATCAGACGACCTATATTGTAGGATGGCAGCACACCATCATCACCAACTCTACTTTTATAAGAGTATATATATTGTTTTTGAAAACGCATCAACCTTCTTTTTAAAATAGATAAATACTTTTTAAATCATATGCACCTTTTTAAAGAGCATATTTTAAAAAATATGAATATATTTGTAAGCACGTGAACACTTTTTAGAATTACATGATTTTTTTAGAAAATAAATAACATTTTTCAAATTATATGAACACTATTTTAATACATGAAGACTTCTCTTAAAACTACAGAAAAAAGTTTAAATTTATGAACGAGTTTTTAAAATTACATAACATTTTTTTAGAGCCACAAACACATTTTAAAAGACACGAAAATTATAACATGTGAACAATTTTTGTACGCGTATTAGTCGGATTTGGAGTGCGATTAGGTTACACATATGCATGCCCAAATTTAATCTCAATGATTTGGAGTGTGTCATTAGATATTAGCATCGGATTGCAGGGTCCATACATGTGGAAGGTTAGGAGAGCGAGGAGGGCTATTACAAGGTGGTCACATCAGATCGAAGTTAGATTTTTTGGATTATGATGTCTTGCAGATAGCATGGAAAAGAATGTCTAATTCAGAAATATTTTCACCAAGTCTTTGACAAGACATGCGCCTATAAAGGGCAAACATACACAAAATTATGGGGATAGGTAGGCCTTAGTTCATCAAGAAAGAAGAGCAAGAAGTTGAAAAAACTTCTCTCAAAAAACTCTGAGAGTATGACCACGTCAAAACAACAACTCCCTCCGTTCCTAAATATAAGTCTTTTTAAACATTTCAAATGGACTATAACATACAGATATATGTAGACATATTTTAGAGTGTAGATTCACATTAGTGCTGGTTCAGTTACAAACCGGGACTAATGTGCTTCACATTAGTCCCTTTTTCTACTAGTGGAGAGCAAGAAGTTGAGAAAACTTCCCTAAAAAAACTCTAAGAGTATGACCACGTCAAAACAACTACTCCCTCTATTCTTAAATATAAGTCTTTATAAACATTTTAAATGGACTATAACATATGAATGTATGTAGACATATTCTAGCTCATTTTGCTTCGTATGTAGTCACTTATTGGAATCCCTAAAAAGACAATTATTTAGGAACGGAGGAAGTATATGCCCAGGGACATCAAGACCTAATATGCGAATTTGTTAAGTGCGGGAATGAACAACTTTGAGATGGCGATATGCCTTGGCGAGAACCATACTCGTTTTACGCTGTCTTGGCTGGGCTTCCGTGGTTCGATACTCCGCAAAGATTAAAAAAACTCGGCAACAACCAATTTTCCTTATTGATGTGCTTCACTTGTTTCTAGCAGCACTTTAATTAAAGTATTTTTATTGTAAAAATTGGACTTAAAATCAGTATCGATCTTACAAATGAAGTACATATGGATGATACAAACTGAAATGTCGCCGATCACTTTGCCAACTCATATTCTAAGACGTTGTGTATTTGTGAGCGGGACATGGTCCACCTATCCTTGACGAGTCCCTCTGTGGTTGCTACGAGACACCATGCACACAAGCAGAAGACCAGCACCAGCAGCCACAAAAGCGGCATGCCGAGGCAGAAACTCCCAACCATTATCCGACGCTCCAGACTGGAGCAGGCCATGACTGTGACCCCAAACGCCAGGAAAGGGTAGACCATCCCGTGCTTGTATCGCGCCCTCAGGTACCGCTCCGTGGCGCTCGCCCTAAGCTCGTCCGGTGCGGCGTCCCAATAGGCATCCATGAGCATGTGCTTCCATCGCGCGATCTCTCTCGTGGCTCGCTCGTCGTACTCCGGCCAGTTGTTTAGTCCGAGCTTGCGCAGGGAGCGGTAGGCCTTGACGAGCGGAGCGAGATCTGCGACCAGCGCGCGGCAGCTGTGGTGGCGCGTCTTGCGGATGTAGCGGCGCTTCGCCGTGGAGTAGACGCCGGAGCGGTCGACGATGAGCAGGCTCGGCCGGCTGCTGCCGCGGAAGCCGGCGAATCCTTGTCGGTCGCGGACTCCGAACCAGTAGTCCAGTACGGTGCTCTCCGGCTCCATGGCTGGCCTAGTTTGTTCCAGCTAGATTTTCTATCCACGCACGCTAGTCTAGCTTGCACGTACGTAGTTACGGGTCACAGCGTGATGTATATATAGAGAACTGTCCAGGGCAGTAGTAAGAGCATGACTCGGATTTCGAACTTCTGTCTAAATCGGACCAGGTCATTGTCTTTTTCTTTTTTTGCTTGTTGTTATTTAATGCTTGTTAGCATTTCCGATTTGGACTTTTCTATCCTTCTCGATAAAGGAGGTTAAGACCCCGGCCTCTGCATCAATCGATACATACGGTCATTTTTATTTATTATTCAACATATGTCTAAAAAGAACACACATCAAGCCATCCGAATCAACCACTCACGCTATAAAACTCGATAATGTGGAGTGTTCTCACTCTTCATATCTAAAACCGGTGTCGTTGCCGATCCATCCACATAACGTATCGGAACCCACAGCCCGTGCACCAGACCTAAAGTGTACACAACATGCACACGTTTTAGACGCCGCCAGCATCATCGAACCGCTGACCCATCTTCAGGAGAGAGATCTGCATCATCCTTGCCAGTCCGTCCATCCGTCAACGCTGCCACGGCGCCACCACCTCGCGCTCGTCCGTCCAGACGCGAAGATTCTAGAATATCAGTCGTGCGTAGCACCTAACGATCAGGCATGACACGGCGTAGCACATGTCGGCCAGGCATGACTTGACATCTCCACCGAAAGCTCCGTGCAAGACAAAGCCGTACCACCTCTTGCCTCTGTCTTCCAGCTCTGCTCGACAAACGCCGCCATCACCTGCCATCGGCTCATTTTTCACTGGCAACTATGTCTTCCCAACTTGCGGCCGGAACTAGATGGCGGATCTTGAGATCTGACCATCCAGCCTCAGGCCGACCACCTCCGACGGAGGAGATGGCCACCACCACCAGCGGCACCGACCAGATCAGATCTGACCGAAGGTGCCACCGAGCAGTCAACCATAGCCACATCCCCTCCTGATCTGCCCTCCCCATGAAGCCGCCGGAGCAGCGCCGAACCGCCGGGAAAGACGAAGACCGAAGGGCGATCTCGCGCGGCCGGTCCCTCCAAACCGCAGGGCTGTGATGTCTACTATGCAATCTTCTTCTTATAGACTCGTGTTGGACCTCCAAGCATAGATTTTTTGTAGAACAATAGCAATTTTTCCTCAAGTGGATAACCTAAGGTTTATCAATCCGTGGGAGGCGTAGGATGAGGATGTGGTCTCTCTCAAACAACCCTACAAAAGATGGTCTCTCTCAAACAACCCTGCATCCAAATAACAAAGAGTCTCTTGTGTCCCCAACACACCCAATACAATAGTAAATTGTATAGGTGCACTAGTTCGATAAAGAGATGGTGATTGAGGGAGTTCTGGATTAGGGGGTATCCGGAAAGCCGGACTATATACTTTGGCCGGACTGTTGGGACGTGAAGATACAAGACTCAAGACTTCGGCCCGTGTCCGGATGGGACTCTCCTTTGCGTGGAAGACAAGCTTGGCGATTCGGATATGAGTGTCCTCCTTTCCTCTTTGGTGCAAAGGGAGCAAGCGCAGGCGGGAGCATCAAGCAAAGGCATCCATTTCGGTGCAACAAGACCAAGACCAGCCCAACGACAGGAAGGAAGTCATTGTGGAGCCCAAGCAGGCGTCACCACCAGAGCCTTTGACATGCGAGGACCAACTTTAGTCAAGATAAGTGTACCATATGTTCCCCTTCAAAATGGCCAATTGTTGGCGCCCTTCCCGCTCAATATTTGGGAAGAGGCCCAGGGCCTTTGCCTATAAATAGGACTAGCCATCCCCAGGGTAGAGACATCGAGAATCCTCACCTGGAAACCAGTAGAGAGAGCGACTGAACTCCTCCTAGCAGTTCATCGCACCAGCCAAGAACAGACCCTCGCGAGGCTGTTCTTCCTTGTATTGTTCATCATCAGCCCAAGAGGCAATCCACCACACCACGCACTGGAGTAGGGTATTACACCACAATGGTGGCTTTGAACGATATAAACTCTGTGTCTCTTGTGTTGTTCCATTCGTAGTTTAGATCCTAACGAGGCGGTGAGGAGGTAGGTAGAGGCGAAATCTCGCGCACCCGGTGTTCGAACCTCAAGGGTCTGCCGGAACCCGAAATCCGACATTTGGCGCGCCAGGTAGGGGTGCGCCGGAGTTTTCCTCTCCGCCACCGTCGCAACCTGCCTCGCGATGGGCAGCACGCCGCCCGCTCCGGTCGTCAGCGCCAACGCTAGGGCCAGGGGGCTCCGAGCCCTGGCCCCAGCCTTGCAACGGGTGCGGTGGCCGGACAAGTTCGAGCCAACGACGCCACCGCGCTACAACGGCGCGACCGACCCGCTGGCCTTCCTGCTGGCGTATGCGGGGCCGTTCTCGAAGCTGAAGGTGACAACGGGGTCATGGCCAACCGGCTTCCCATGGCCCTCACCGGCGCTCCGCGCGCATGGCCGCTCCACCTGCCGGCGGCCTCCGTGGCCTCTCGGGAAGAGCTGCGCGGCCTCTTCCCCGCCCACCATGCCGCGCCGGCGCCCTCAGTCATCGCGGCCCTCTTGGGCAGCTTGCAGGCGCCGCCCTCCAGTCGCCACGTCAAGCCATTCGTCCGCCGGGTCGCCGCCGCCTCCACGTGGCAGGGGGCTCCCCCGGATCGGTCGGAGCCACATGCCAGTCTGGCCTTCAGCTTGGAGGACCACCCCTCCAACTCGGCCTGCTCAGGTGCGCTCCCATGCTATGCACCCCCACCATCTACCAGGTGGCCGTCACCAGGACTCTCATCGACGGCGGCGCGGGCCTCAGCGTGCTCTCAGTTGAGGCCTTCAACCTCCTCCGCATAACCCGGGAGCGGCTGTAGCCCAGCCGGCCCTTTTCCGGCGTCGGGGGCGGGTCATCTAGCTCCTTGGGACAGATCCGGCTCCCGGTAACTTTCGGCACCTACGACAATTTCCGCACGGAGCTGGTCGATTTTGATATCGCCCCCATCGGCCTTCCCTACAACGCCATCCTTGGCTATCCAGCACTGGCCTAATTCATGGTCGTGACTCACTCGGCGTACAACCTTCTGAAGATGCCCGAGAGTAGCGGTGTCCTCACCGTGCCTGGGGACACCGGGGATGCGCTGCGAGCGCTCAAGCTCGCCTTCAAGTCGGCGGCGTCAGCACAGCCCGCCAACGCGGGGACCCCCTAGCCCAAGGGGGCTGCACCAACCAAGAAGAAACAGATGTTCACCCAAGACAAGGCGGAGACCAAGCAGATACCCATCGATGAGGACGGGTCCTCTAACGCCACTTTCACCATAGGCGCCAACCTCGGGCCCGAGCAGGAGGAAGCCCTGGTCAAGTTCTGTAGCAAAACAAAAGGTGTTCGCCGGGAGCCCGATCGGTTGGCGAGGATCGCGCGGGCGTGTCGAGCACCACCTCAACATGTGCCCTAACGTGCACCCGTGAAGCGGCGAGGTGGCGATCCACGAAAAAGCGAGGCCTTCATCGTCCGGAGACCCACAAGCTAGAAGCAGCGGGGTCATTAGCGAGTGCGATATCCAGATTGGTTGGCAACCACGTGGTTGTGCCAAAGAAGGAGGAAGGGCGCGATGTGTGTCGGCTTCACCAACCTCAACAAAGCATGCCCGCAAGATCCGTTCCCGCTCCCTCGCATCGATCAGATCGTCGATTCCACCGCTGAGTGCGACCTGTTATGCTTCTTGGATGCCTTCTCCAGGTATCACCAGATCAAGATGGCGGTGGAAGACGTGGAGAAGACGGCCTTCCTAACCCCGTGTGGGGTGTACTGCTATACATGCATGCCGTTCGGACTGCACAATGCGGGGGCAACCTTTCAGCGGCTCATGCACATCACCTTGGGCTCGAAACTCGGGAAGAATGTGGAAGCTTACATGGACAACATTGTGGTGAAGTCTCGCGATGCCAAGACCCTGATACAAGACCTGGAGGAAACCTTCGCAAGCCTCAATGCAGTGAACCTGCGGCTCAACCCGGAGAAGTGTGTGTTTGGAGTCCCCTCGGGCAAGCTCTTGGGCTTCCTCGTGTCCCACCGAGGCCAATCCAGAAAAGGTCAAGGCGGTCGAGGACATGAGCCCGCCAAAGACCCTCAGAGAGATGCAGAAGCTCACTGGGCGCGTGACTGCGCTAGGGTGCTTCATCTCCAGGTTAGGGGAGCGAGCGCTGCCTTTCTTCCAGCTGATGAAGAAAAAGGGGCCCTTTGAATGGACCGAAGAGGCCGACAAGGCGTTCCAAGATCTCAAGAGATACCTAACCAGCCCTCCAGTGATGGTGGCCCCACGCCCTCAAGAGCCCTTTGTGCTATACCTTGCCGCCACTCCCTACTCCGCCAGCACCGCTCTGGTGGCGGTTAGAGAGGAGCGTCGGACCAAGGCCGCGGCAGCTACCCGTGTCAAGACAAAGCAGGACCAAGAAGGACTCGCAGAGATCACTACCACGGCTGAGAACGATCAGCCGCCGCAGGGAAGCGCACTGGGAACGAAGAGGCTCTTCCCCTAGACAACCAGCTTCTGGAGGCTCCATCGCCTCAGGAGGCGCCACGGCCTCCGGAGGACGCCACCGGCACCGATGCTCCGAGCCTCGTCGAGCACCCAGTGTACTTCGTCAGCACGGTGTTGCGGGATGTGAGGGCACGGTACCCCATGCCTCAGAAACTCCTCCTCGTGCTACTGGTGGCCTCTCCCAAGCTGCGGCACTACTTTCAGGGTCACCCTATCAAGGTTGTCTCAGCATACCCCTTGGAAAGGGTGCTCAGGAGCCCTAACTCAGCCGGAAGGGTCGCCGAGTGGAACATTGAACTGCAAGCGTTTCAGCTCGAATTCAGCACGACCAGAGTCATCAAGGCGGCCGCGCTAGCGGATTTCGTGGCCGAGTGGACGGAGGCACCGGGCCTCAAGGCCGACGAGGATCAATCCCTCTCCCCAGGAAGTGAGGCGCTAGAAGGCTGGGTCATGTACTTCGACGGGGCATTCTCCAGGCATGGCACTGGGGCTGGCGCGGTGCTCATATCTCCCACTAAGGACAAGCTCTATTACGTCATGCAGCTCTGTTTTCAACAAGGCGAAAAGGTCTCCAACAACATAGCGGAGTATGAAGGTCTAATAGCAGGCTTGAAGGCCGCGGCTGCCCTAGGGGTAAAGCGCCTTACCATCAAGGGCGATTCGCAGCTCCTCGTTAATTTCTCCAACAAAGTGTATGAGCCAAAAGATGAGCACACGGAGGCCTACCTTGCGGAGGTCCGCAGGATGGAAAAGCAGTTTTGGGGGTTGGAGTTGCAGCATGTGCCCCGTGGCACCAATCAGGAGGCCGATGACATCGCCAAACGAGCATCCAGGCGGTTGCCTCAGGAGCCTGGCGTCTTCGAGGAGCGGCTCTTCAAGCCCTCGGCCATGCCATCGCTATCAAACATGGCGCAGCCTCGGGAGGAGCTCCCCCAGCCACCTGCCTCGGGAGCCCCGGTTTGTGGCCCAGCCTCAGGAGCGCGCCTGCTCCTGACAATGGAGCCTCGGGAGGGGTGCTGGATCACAGAGTTCCGGAGTTACTTGACGCAAGGGACCCTGCCGGAGAAGGAGGAAAAAGCGGAGCGTGTGGCGCGGCAAGCCATAGCGTACTGTATCAGGGATGGAGAACTCTACCGGAAGCGACCAATTGGTGTGTCCCTACACTGCATATCCAGGGAGCAAGGGAAAGAGCTGCTGGCGGATATACACGATGGAGACTGTGGGCACCACTCGTCATCACGGACCCTCGTGGGCAAGGCATTCCGCAGCGGCTTCTATTGGCCTACTGCGCTCAACGACGCTATCGAACTAGTGAAGGCTTGCGAAGCCTTCCAATTCCATGCCAAGCAGATCCATCAGCCGGCAGGAGGTCTGCAGACTATAGCCCTCTCGTGGCCATTCGCAGTCTGGGGGCTGGATATCCTTGGCCTGTTCCCTCTGGCGCCCGGGGGCTATCGCTACCTCTACGTCGTCGTGGACAAGTTCACCAAGTGGGCCGAAGTGGAAGCCGTCCGCACCATCCCTGCGGGTTCAGCGGTCAAGTTCATCAAGGGCATCATGAGCCCGTTCGGGGTGCCGAACCGCATCATCACCGACAACGGTTCGCAAATCACCAGTAACCTCTTCAAAACATACTGTGCTAACCTTGGAACGCAGATATGCTACGCTTGGTGGCGCACCGGCAGCAGCCGAGCCGAAGCGGGCCAACGCGGAGGTCATGAGGGGCCTCAAGACCAGAACATTCAAGAAGAAGCTGGAAGCCCGCGACAGAGGTTGGTACGATGAGCTTCAGTCCGTGTTGTGGTCCATCCGCACGACTGCAACCAAGCCGACTAGAGAGAGCCCGTTCTTCCTGGTCTATGGAGCCGAAGCGGTCCTCCCTCACGAGGTTAGACGTTGTTCCGCACGGGCCTTGGCGTTCGACGAGGCGCAGCAGGACACCATGCGGGGGATGGACCTCGTGCTGGGGGAGGAGCGTCACCGAGAAGCCGCGTTGCGAGCGGCGAGATACCAACAAGCACTGCGGCGGTACCACTGCCGCAACATCCGCCCTAGAACTCTTGAGGTAGGGGACCTCGTGCTCAGGTGGGTTCTCTCCAGGGAGGGACTGCATAAGCTCGCTCCCATGTGGGAGGGCCCGTTCAAGGTTGTTCATGTTTCCAGGCCCGGCTCCGCGCGCTTGGAGACTCAGGAGGGGGTGCCAGTCCAGAATGCGTGGAACATCCAGCACCTCCGGAGGTTTTACCCCTAAAAAGGCCCAGAGCCTGTGAAGAAGGAGAATGCCTGTGAAGATCATCTTTTTGGGAAAGGCCCAGAGCCTGTGAAGAAGGCGAACGCCTGTGAAGTTTATCTTTTTGGGAAAGGCCCAGAGCCTGTGAAGAAGGCGAATGCCTGTGAAGATTAACTTTTTGGAAAAGGTCCAGAGCCTGTGAAGAAGGCAAGTGCCCGTGAAGCTGTCACGTTTTGGAAAAGGCCTGGAGCCTGTGAAGAGGGCCAATGACCGTGAAGCTTGTTTCTCCCAAGAAAGGCCCGGAGCCTGTGAAGAAGGCCAACGCCTGTGAAGCTCGCCGCCCGTGACACTCTCACGTAATAATGAGTTGGGGTTGTACACGCCCGAGTCTCGAGGCGCCGGCCTCGGGCCTGGGGGCTCCCTCCCATGCCCGATGGCAGCACTTAGCTCCTACTGTGAGAAGATGTCGAAGACTAGACTAGGTGCCGGACGCGGCTTTTTCATTTGCTTTCTGCAGTTGGCTAGTTCATTCTCATTTGAAGTTTTATTGAAACTGTCGCCGACTTTTGACTTATGGTCTTCGACTTTTCGCCCTCCTGCCTCGATTTCTCTTGCGCAAGGTCTCGCGCGGGGGGAGGGGGGGGGGCAGCCCTAGCGCCCTCGCGAGTGTTTCTATCCTTATCGTTCAAGGTTTCACAACCCGGGTCCACTATGGGAGCACCCCTCCAGTCCGTGCCTCACGGGCACCGCGACACAAATACAGGACCTGGGTCGATCGCCCCCACGGCTGAGGCTGGGAATTACCTACGCGCGAGCGTACGACCGGAAGGAACAATACCGAAATAATGGAAACGGTGCAATGATTAACAGCGGTAACCCAAACACGCCCCCATGGGGCCCCACACTACTGTCTTTTTGCGCAGGAAAAAGGAAAAGAAAGAACAAATCAGGCGCGGCTCGCCCTACACCGTCCCTCAGGGAAGACTCGAGCCGCCTCCGGGGCTCAGGCGGACCCCCTCTCGCGCTTCACCGAGGTGCGACGGCGGGCAGACCCGCTGCCACCCTCCAAGCAGGCACGACAGCGTGGAGGCTGACCACGGCCGCTGCTAGAAGAGTCGCTGCCCAAAGAGGATCCAGTGAAGCTTGAGGAACCCTGGGCGCCGCCGACCACGCGCGTGCTGTCCCCTCCGTCCTCGCCGGGCTGGGTCCCCGGCCACGGTCGTCGTCTTCAGGGCAGCACCCTGCGCGGCGACCACCTTCCCCAAACACCCTCACGTAGAGGGTGGCATCGCCGTCGAACTTGAAGTGCAGGGTGCACCGGCGGCTCAGGCCACGCGCGCGGGCAAACGTCTTGTTACATCCCAAATTTTCAATTTGGAATGTTATACATTAGATCATCATGCATTACATATTTTCTTGCATTGTTGATCCTAGAAATTTCACGCAACTCAAGGACCCACGAAGAGAGTTGGAGATTTCGAAAATTTCGTATTTGAGTTCTCTCAAATTATGAAAAGAGGATCATTTGATTTTATTTATTTTATCTTCAAATATTTTTTCCAATATCAAAAATAAGAGGGGGAATAATATGACTTTCCCAAAAATTTGAAAAAAATGAGGATTTAATAAATAAATCAAATTTTGGATTTTTTCCCGGAGTTTATTTGCCCTAGGAAAAATGCTTATTTTCAAAAATTGCATTTTAGGCCCCAAGTAAAAGTTCATTTTGTTCGACTCATTTTTAGGAGTCGGGGAAAATTTACTTTGTAATTTTTGGAGTCCGGTAGATTTTATTTTCTGTGTTTTTCATGCTGAAACCGTTTTTTTTAAAATGCATTAACGCCATCGGCCAAAAGGCCCAGCCGCCGCCACCGCCAGTCAAGACGCCGCTAGAGCCTTGTATGCCCGTGCCGTGCCGAGGCCAGCCCGCCGTTTTTTTCTTTTGCAAATCCTAGTAGGATTTGGACCCCGTTTCGTTATTCCGTTTTTGTTTCTAGGATTCCTATTCCTACTCTTATTCCTTGATCCCTCCTCCAAGCAAAACCCTCCCCTCCCCAATATAAATATCCAAGCACCCCCCTCTAAACATCAAATCAAAACCTCTCCTCTCCTCCTTGCCAGCGAGTAGTTGCCGCCTTCCCCCTCACCCACGCCGCCGCTTGCCACCGCCGCCTCCAAGTGCCGTCGCCGCCGCCCAACGCCGCCGCCGCCGGAGCCCCTCGCCACTTCGAGGTACTAGCCCCGCGCCGCGTCACTTCTTCCCCTCGGTTTGGTTTTTCTCGTAATCCGTTCCGGTTTTCTAGATCATTTTTTTCGTTTCGGTTTTCTTTCCGAAACCCTAGATCAGTTTTTCTCGTCGGTTTTTCCGGTTTTGTTGTTTAGCGAGCGTTCGCCAGACCGTTCATCTTAACGAACGTGATCGCCGGTTATTCCCGGTTAACGAACGTCCGTTCGTTTAACCGTTCGTCGTTTTCCTTTTAATCGGATTTATTCCGCTATTTTTCTGATAGCGATTTCAGATTCGATCTTCTTTCTAGTTTATCTTCTCGCTCGTTTATCGGAATCAGGTGATTCAAGCGCCTGGAGTTTCGTTTCGAAACCGCCGTTCCGGCTAATCAACTTAAACCAAGTTTTGCTACTGTAAAATTTGACCTAGTTTCAAATTGCTAGAACCAAGTTGTTTTCTCTCGCCGCTTGACTTTCGTTGCTTTATTCGATTTGATTCTTTTGCAACCAGGGTTCTTAAGTTGGACTTTCTGGTTCGATCTTTCATTCGAGTTTTACCTGTGCATTAGATGAGTACTTATTGTATGCTTGTTGTTTGTCTGCGATAGATCACCCGGAGTGCGCCGCTTGTTACTTCGAATCTCTAGGTTTCGCGGATCATTAGCAAGGCAAGTAACACTTGATCATACTTTTTTCTACTATCCAGTTTTTATGCATTAGATCAATCCTCAAACATTTCATGATTTGGATCTAATTAAATTGTGGGATGGGAAGTAGATGAGGTAGTACCTATTACCTGTTTTACTTATGAAACCTTTGGAGTTACTTCTACGTTTGCTTATTATGCCATGCTATGCTAGTAGACGTGGATTGGGTGAGTGAATATCCATGACAGATGTGAGTTTGTTAATTAATGGTTTATCTAAGGTGGCAACTTAAATACACATCTGGTGGATGAGGCACTGGAGTTACCAGACTTGCCTGTTTTTTGGAAATCCGGGGTACCGTGTGATTTTCCTATGGACCGCCACCTGTGCTCAAAGGGATCATAAGATAATTCATACTAGTAACTTACGTGTGCAGCCACAAGCCATTATGGGCTCTGGCATAGTTGACTAAGCCGTGCGAACTCTTATAGTGGTGGACTAGCAGATGTAGGGGATGTAGGTGTACCGGTCTACCCATCATAAGGTGCTAGCGCTTCTGAAAGACTATGTCTCGGTCATCCGTTTCTCAAACACCATGGAGTGCGGGAAACCAAACGGAGGCGATCGAGTCTTGTGGGGAAAAGTGCGCAAACCTCTGCAGAGTGTACAAACTAATCATGATTAGCCGTGTCCCCGGTTATGGACATCTTGAGTATCTAGTACTTGAATATTCTGTGAATCTCAACATGTTACCCTAATTTAATATTGATGGGTTTGTAAATGAGTATTTTTAATTGGGATTGAGGATGCTGTCAACCATTCTCAATGTTTAACAACCACCATGATAGTTAAATAAATTTATTCCTTTGCAGTAGGGAAAAATTGGCTTTATGCAAAAACTGTAACCATAAAGCTTTACCACCAGCCATATATGCATGTAGTATAGGCTTATCATTCATTATTCTCTATGTGTTACATTGCCAAATATTCCATGTCTTGACCCGTTTCGGGCTGCAACTTTCATGTTGCGTACTTTTCGCATTTAGTAAGGTGCTTTTAGGTCGTGGTTCTATACTCAGTGATGCCGTTGGAGTTGATGGACTCACTTATCTTCCAAAGTCTTCCGCTGTTATCGTTATTAGGTGGCCTTAAGCCATGATTGTTGTAATAAGTCCTCTTTTGGACAACGATGTAATAAGTGTGTGATTGCTACTCTGTTATAAATCCTTTGAAGTACTGTGTGGTGTCAGCATTACTAATCCAGGGATGACACCTGAGCACAGAGACTTGACCATCTGAGGTCGGGTCGCTACACGTCTGCCAGCCACGGGTCAAGGCCAGGCTCCCGGCTGCAGAGACCTCCAGCGAAGCCCACGAGGCCCGGCTGCAGCAGCCATCTGCCTGGACCCATAGGCCGCCCAGGGCGCCAGCCGGGAGCTCACCTAGGAGGAAGCAAGGGAGCTGAAGCCGGGTGCTGGCCGGCTCCGCCGACCACACAACAAACTCCGGCAGCACCTCTGCGGCGTGGAAGCGCGGCCTAGGGGGTCGCATGGCCGAAGCACGCCCCCTGGCCGCGGCCAGCCGCCCGTCACCGCACGGGAAGTCACCTCCACGACCGCGGGGAGCCACCATGGAGGCCACAGGGTGTTTGCGAGGGCGGCCTCGACCGCGCTTGGGCGGGGGAGAGGCAGGTTCAACCTGGCGGGCCTTTCCTTTCTCTGCGGCCGAGAACTTCCTTGACGGAGCCATGAAGAAGAAGGAGAAGCAAGAGGGGATAAACTGTAAGGGCACACGACGTGCCGTACTTAAAGCCGGAGGAGGCCAACCGCCGACCCCCACGATCGCAGGTAATCATGACTCGCTTTGCATGCAGGGACTTCTCAATTCGTGCAGTTGCCGAGGCGTCATGGGGAAGTGGAGACGCCCGCGTCCAATCAATCGCCACGCGGCACCCAAAGCCGCAGGCTGTTAGGGCCCGCGGTGCTTCGTACTTGCCCTTTCGCCTCTCTGCTCGGCGAAGTCCGGGCGCGGCTTGGGCCCGGGGGCTACTGTCGGCGTTCTAGGAATGGGGGTCCGCAGACTTGCCTGCCTGCGGCCTGCGGCATGGCTCAAAGGGGGGCCCAGCACGGCCCATCTTCATCAACACAGGCTCAAGACCCTCGCGAGGGGCCAAGCCTCGCGGGGCGGACGACCAGGAGCTTCCTCAGGCACGACCTCATCAGTCTGGCTCACGAGGCGGAGAGTTCAAGGCGGGGTACCTCACGAGGTGCCCATGACGAAAGCCATGATGACCAAGGGCGCCAGTCTGGTGCCAGCCCGCGCAGTGTCCTCCTTTCCTCTTTGGTGCAAAGGGAGCAAGCGCAGGCGGGAGCATCAAGCAAAGGCATCCATTTCGGTGCAACAAGACCAAGACCAGCCCAACGGCAGGAAGGAAGTCATTGTGGAGCCCAAGCAGGCGTCACCACCAGAGCCTTTGACAGGCGAGGACCAACTTTAGTCAGGATAAGTGTACCATATGTTCCCCTTCAAAATGGCCAATTGTTGGCACCCTTCCCGCTCAAAATTTGGGAAGAGGCCCAGGGCCTTTGCCTATAAATAGGACTAGCCATCCCCAGGGTAGAGGCATCGAGAATCCTCACCAAGAAACCAGTAGAGAGAGCGACTGAACCCCTCCTAGCAGTTCATCGCACCAGCCAAGAACAGACCCTCGCGAGGCTGTTCTTCCTTGTATTGTTCATCATCATCCCAAGAGGCAATCCACCACACCACGCACTGGAGTAGGGTATTACACCACAATGGTTTCTTGAAACAGTATAAACTTTGTGTCTCTTGTGTTGTTCCATTCGTAGTTTAGATCCTAGCGAGGCGGTGAGTAGCAAGTAGGTAGAGGGCGAAATCTCCGTGTGCACCCCAGTAGTCGAACCTCAAGGGTCTCCCGGAACCCGAAATCCGACAACGACACTACTTTCAGGAGTGTTCGATTATGATGGCCTCCGAAGTACCACTCAACGACATAATAAACAACCGCGACGCTACAGGACGGATTGCTAAATGGGCCATCGAGCTCCTTCTGTTTGACATAACATACAAACCACGGCGGGCCATTAAGTCGCAAGTATTGGCTGACTTTGTCGCCGAATGGACAGAAGCCGAACTCCCTAAAGAGTACGGCACATACTCTAATTGGATCATGCACTTCGATGGCTCTAAAATGCTGGCCGGATTGGGAGCAGGTGTAGTCCTGACTTCCCTCACCGGGGACACGGTCCATTACGTACTCCAAATATTATACACAGACTCCAACAACGCAGCCGGATACGAGGCTCTGTTGCATGGTCTTCGGATGGCAGTCTCTATGGGCATTCAACGCCTGGAGGTGCGCGGGGATTCAAACCTCGCAATATCACAAATAGATGGAGATTTTGATGCCAAGGATCCGAAAATGGCGGCCTACCGTAATGCTGTCCTCAAAATGTCAGCTCGGTTTGAGGGGCTCCAATTCCACCATGTGGCTCGAGAAAACAATCAAGCGGCGGATATCCTCGCTCGCATCGGTGCTAAATGCGACCCTGTCCCACCTAACTTATTCCTGGAAAATCTGTTCAAGCCATCTGTGATATTGGAAGGGGAGTCCGGCAACACTAGCCCGGATCCGAATACAACCCCAGATTCTGAACCATCTGACATAATCGGAGGCTCCGCCACCGAAATAACACCTTCAGCCCACGAAATCATGGCTGTAATCGCCTCGTGGACCGAGCCTTTCCTGGCCTACCTAAATAGCCAGGAGCTCCCCAAGGACCAAAATGAAGCACGTTGTATTGTGCGGCGCTCCAAGGCCTACAAAGTCCATGAGGGCTATAAGAAAAGTGTGACTGGAGTGCTCCAAAGATGCATCTCCGAAGAGGAAGGGCGGCAGCTCTTGGGTGAAATCCATGCCGGACTCGGCGGGCACCACGCTGCGGCTCGGGCACTTGTCAGCAAGGCCTTCCGTACAGGTTTTTATTGGCCGACAGCCCGAGCATATGCACAGGACCTTGTCCAACACTACGTCGGTTGCCAGCTCTTTGCCAATCAGAGCCATATGCCCCCTACCGCTCTCCAAACAATCCCCATTACTTGGCCCTTCACGGTCTGGGGGCTGGATATGGTCGGACCCCTTAAAGGGGAAGCCATAAGAAAAAATACTTAATTGTCATGGTGGACAAGTTCACCAAATGGATAGAAGCCAAACCAGTTAAAACGGCCAAATCCGCACCAGTGATAGACTTCATATCAGGGGTTGTACACCGTTACGACGTCCCCCATAGCATCATCACTGATAATGGCTCAAACTTCATAGCCGATGAAGTGAAAACTTGGTGCGGCAACATGGGCATTAAGCTCGATTACACCTCCGTCTACCATCCCTAAACAAACGGCTAGGTCGAACGTGCAAACGGTCTCATCATGAGCGGCATCAAACCCAGGCTAGTGCGGTCCTTGACAGAGTCGGACACGCACTGGGTCGAGGAGCTTGACTCCGTACTCTGGGGGCTGCGGACCACGCCGAATCTCACCACCGGATACACACCATTTTTTATGGTGTACGGCGCAGAAGCAGTACTACCCTGTGACATAATCCACGACTCACCTCGCGTGCGCTTGTACGAAGAGAAGGAAGCCGAGTTAGATCGGCAGGACAACTTAGATGCCCTAGAGGAAGAGCGCGACGTCGCAAAAGCCCGTTCCACATTCTATCAGCAGCAGGCTCGACGTTATCAAAGCAGAGAAGTGTGGGCCAAAACTTATAATGTTGGCGAACTCGTTCTACGCCTACCGGAGAAGAAGAAGGACAACCTCAAACCTAAGTGGGAGGGTCCCTTCATTATTGATAAAGTTCTCACCGGAGGAGCGTACCGCCTGCGTAATGCATCCGATAGAAGACTCGAGCCGAACCCATGGAACGCGGCCAGACTCCGAAGATTCTACGCCTAGTGCCGAACTCAGTGTTCGTCCCCTTACCCCTGCTCTTTTAATTATGTTCCTCCCCTTTTCCTTTCTCGCCATTTTTCCCTTCTTCACACAAAGTACTCAATACAGTGCGGATGCTCGGATCACTCCGGCCGCACTATGTGTGTAAACCATACCTGGGGGCTTCCTATACGGAAGCTAAATATAATTACTTTCATGGCTTCTTGCCCATCACATATGCGTTCTTTTTCCATATGTGCCTTTTATTCACCATTATATGCATCGATATGACTTAAGATGTGGCCATGCTGGGTTGCCTGGCTCTTGTGTTTATGCCCTACGTTCCCGTTAATTCGGCTAGGGCATAAGGGGAGCACCTCTGTGATTATTCTCTTTGGTTCAGCGGATGTGTACCTCGGTCGGGCGGCCGCAAAGCTAGCGTTCTTAAGGGAATATTCGGTCGGTGAACAAAAGATGTTTCTTTCGTTTATTACAAATGTGAATCCCCAGAAGTTTTGTATCCTGCGTTTCTGTTCGCAATCCATACATGTACATCGATGCATGCGTACCCAGGGAAAGGGACCCCTAAAGGAACTATTCTCCCTGGAAGATGTTTCTTACTACCCATGTAATATAACATAACTAGTTGGGTACTTGTTTGTTCAAGCACTTATGACCCCTACGCCTGGTTTCCACGCATACCCCGGTTCTGCATAACTGAGCGGGTATTCGGATACACCCCGGACTGTCGGATCCGGGGGCTGAAGCAAAAAGGTCCGCTATGACAAATGATTTTTAATCCGGCTAGGGACTACATATGCCCATTGAATTACATAGTCACTTGGACTGACTATATTCTTCCTCTATACCGTCCAACAAGCTATCTAGCTTGAAATCCTATTGGGAATACTTTGCGGCTAATGCTACCTGGTCATACACCAAACTCACGGGAATTTCTTGCCCATCTGGCCCCGCCGGTCCGACTTCGGCCATATGGTTCGGGTCAAGCTTGGTGTAGCGCGTCTTCACCATGGCCCAGGCTTCCCTTGCACGTTGTCGGCAGGCTGACATCTTCCACAATCGGAAGCGCCGCCGTGCTCCTTGGAGCATGTCCACGAGCTCCCCCATGCCTTTTGGCAGGGAAGTAGATGGCTACAAGGCCTGGGCAATACCCTGCATCACCTGCCGAGCTCGCTCGTGCAGCTATGGGAGGTCTTGCAGTAAATCACCTGCAGACGCGGGCATCTCCTCTTCAGGACGGCCCATCAACATACCTACAGATATAAACTCTTTCAATATGCTTCCTCGCTGAGCTGTACTACAGTTCGTCGAGGCACTTACAATAAATGCCGCGACGAAGCCTTCTGTTCTCCTTCACGGACTCCGCCAGCTGAGCGCAAACATCTCCTAATTCGATGCCCAGCCGGAAATTGGCATCTTGAAGATTGTTCTTCTCCCGCCTAACTTGCGTAAGAACACGCTCGCCAGCTTTTAGCTGCCTTTGGAGATATGACTTGGTATCTCTAACGATCTCCGGTTCACCCCGGGATTGTCTGCAGAATATTCTGTTAGACTTATCAAACAAGCAAATTACTAACTAGTACATTTCCATAAATTTTCGTTATTAAAGACGAATGTTACCAGGGGAGGCCTTTTGGGATTCCTCTAGTTTGGCAACCGCGGCCCTCAACTAGGTCTTGCACTCCTCCAGCTCTTGAGACAATTGGGTATTCTTCTCTACAAGGACGTGTGCATAAAATGATCCTTAAATCAGTTGTTCCAACCATTTCAAGTCTCAGGGGCTACTGCTATACATGCTTATCAAATTTCCTTACCCGTATATATTTTGCATACTGGTCTATCGCTCGGGCGAGTCCGCATTGAGCAGCCTGAATATATGCGTCTCCCAAAATGAAAGCATTAAATGCCTCTTCGGAAAAGATGCTATTCCGAAGTACGGCCCGTCGGCGCCGGTGATTCATGGCACTCTCCACTTCGGAATTTGTTGCGGAGAGCATATCTGCATCCTATGTCGGAGGACAATTCGGCATCAGCCCCGCATTGGCCTCCTCTCTCAAAGCCGGTTCTGGAATCCTGCTGGTGGAGGCGTGATCGGGAGCCTCCCTGGATATAGTCCGGCGACTCCTCTTTCTGCCAGAATACGAAGGACGCTGTTACATTTCAAACACAATAATCACAGAGCAGGTTTTTACCGTACCTCTGTAATGGCGTCTCAGCCCTAACCGCCTTCCTCTTAAGCCTGCCTGACCCGGACGCCCTTTGCCGACGAGCCCCCAGGGGCTCGGCGCCGTGTTGTGAAGATCGTCTCTATAAAAATACGATATCTTATGCATAAGGCACGGTATCAGAAAGGAGTACTCTTCAGAGGATAAGGTTTCGGCTTTGCTTACACGCGATGCAGGTAGTAGTTCGGGATAGTCGGTGATAATGGCCACCGAGGCGCCGTCATGGCTGGCCTGATAAAACGTCCCATTGACGAGCTCCACAGATATATCCGGATCTTCTTCAAGTCCTGGATCGAAGGCCCTTCCGGGCTCCTCTGGCTGTGGGGAGGGGCTGTTGAATCCTTTCATGGCCCTCCTCAGTTCCTGCTCAGAAACATCAAGGTAAAATATCGTGATGAAGAGCGCCAGAACGAATAGAGTGGGGGAAAGAGTGATGACTTACCTAGCTTGGGGGGTTGTACATGGAGAATCCATCCCGCGGTTTAATGCGAAGGAATTCTTCTTCTTCTTCTCCTTTATACAAATCAGACAGTATTCTCGCCAGAGCATTGGCGGAGTCCAGACCTTTACGACCACAGTGGATGGCATCATCTTCCCCGCTGTAGTGCCACATGGGCTTCCCCCGATATTGAAGTGGCTGCACCCCCCGCATTATGCATATTGCCATAACCTCGACTATTGTCAGCCCTGACTTGGCCAGTGTCTTTATCCTACTCATCAGGAAGTGGACTTCTCTAGTATATTCCTCTTAGGGGCCCCGCGGGCGCCAACTTCGGCGTGTCTTTAGCGGAGCGTTATTGAACTTAGGGAGGCCCGGCCGGACTGGATCTGGAAGGGGAACGTCATCAACATAAAACCACTCCGAGGGCCAGTTCTCAGGCGCCTTCTTGGGAGTACCGGACAGGTATCTGGTCTCGGCGACGCGCCATATTTCAGCTCCGCCCACTTGACATATGGATTCCCCCTGGTTGCGAGGGACGAGGCAGAACAACTTCTTCCATAACCCGAAGTGAGCCTCGCAGCCCAGAAATAATTCACATAGGGCAACGTATCTTGCGATGTGCAGCATGAAGGCGGGGGTGAAGTTATGCAGCTGGAGGCCATTGAACTCCAGGAGCACGCGAAGGAATTGGTGAATTGGAAACCCGACGCCTCTTAGCAAATATGGGATGAGGCATACTCGCTCCCCCTGAGATGGGCTAGGAAATCTCTCCGCTTGCTCCCCGCCATCATAGGTGGCTAGTCCGGCTCGGACGGGGATCATGAATGCCGGTGGAAGAAACCCTTGGGTCTGCAACTCTACTAAACGACTATGGGGAACAGTACACTCTTCCCAATCACCTGTCTTAGAGCTAAGGGAGCGAGAGGAGGTGCCGCGGCGACCGGCCATGTTGGAATGGTTTTTTTTGGGCGCACTCTGCTGGATGCTCGCTCAAGGGAGGAAGGTGAGGTTTGGATCCGAGGATCCCCGTCTCTTCAAATAGACGGTTTGCCTGCAAGGCCAGGGTGGCAAATGCAAAAATGCTCCGGCTCCTCGTATTCGCTCGACACGTGGAGATGGCCATTATTGAAGCACAGAAGCCGAGGAGTACAACATTTATGGGAAGCCGGACACTGTTCATTACAACAGGTACTTTGGAGCATTCGGAGATGGAACCCGCCTTGCAATGCCGAAGACAAACTGCATGCCGAACTCATCGTCATTGAAGCCTGGTTCAGGGGCTATTGAGGGAGTCCTGGATTAGGGGGTATTCGGACAGCCGGACTATATACTTTGGCCGGACTGTTGGGACGTGAAGATACAAGATTCAAGACTTCGGCCCGTGTCCGGATGGGACTCTCCTTTGCGTGGAAGACAAGCTTGGCGATCAGGATATTAGATTTCCTTCTTTGTAACCGAACCCTAGCCCCCTCCGGTGTCTATATAAACCAGAGGGTTTGGTCCGTATAGGGACAATCATAATCATCATAGGCTAGCTTCTAGGGTTTAGCCTCTACGATCTCGTGGTAGATCAACTCTTGTAATACTCATATCATCAAGATGAATCAAGCTGGAAGTAGGGTTTTACCTCCATCGAGAGGGCCTGAACCTGGGTAAAACACCGTGTCCCTTGCCTCCTGTTACCATTAGTCTTAGACACACAGATCGGAACCCCCTACCCGAGATCCGCCGGTTTTGACACCGACAGTGATACAAGTGTAATATGGATGGTGGACATAGGTTTTTGTAATCTTAAAATATAAAAACATCAAGGTAACTAGTAACAAAAGTGAGTGACACGGTATTGCAATGCTTGAAAACAAGGCCTAGGGTTCATACTTTCACTAGTGCAAGTTCTCTCAACAATGATAACATAATTAAATGATATGGCAATCCCTCAACATGCGAAAAAAGTCACTCCAAAGTTCCTATCATGGAGAACATAAGATGAAATTGCTTGTAGGGTACGAAACCACCTCAAAGTTATTCTTTACAATCAATCCATTGAGCTATTCCTATAAGTGTCACAAACAGCCCTAGAGTTCGTAGTAAAATAACACCATATGACACACATCAATCAACCATAATGTCACCTAGATACTCCAATGTCAGCACAAGTATCTGTGGGTCGATTATACGTTATGCATCAAACAACTTCAGATTTATAATACTCAATCCAACATAAAAAACCTCAAAGAGTGCCCCAAGATTCCTACCGGAGAAATAAGCACGAAAACATGCATCAACCCCTTTGCATAGATTTGTTAGAGTACGTAATGGGCCTAATGGGCCTGGTCTGGCGGTATAGCCCGTTAATCTTAGGGTTAATTAGAGATAAGGGTCGCTTGCTTAGGGGTCAAGTAAAGCCTTGCTTGGGAGTCAAGTAAATCTCTCTATATAAAGAGAGGAGATGTATCAATCTATTCAAGCAAGAATTAAGAAGGAAATCCCTTCATTCTTGCCCGGTCGTGGGCAAAAAGGCCCCTGGCCGACCCTCTCGTGCCCTCCTTCTAGAAGTGCCATAACAATTTGGTATCAGGTAGCTCAGTTCTGATCATGTCTTCGTCGCCGCCCACCCCGTCGCTTCCGCTGCCGACCGTCACCACCGCACCGCTGGCCATCTACACCATGCCGCTGCCCTCCCCGCCCGCGCCGCTGGTCGCATCCTCCAACGCCGCCACCGCCCAGATGCCGGCGCCCTCCATCGCACCACCAGCCGCCGCCTACACCCCGAAGGAGATCACCGTGTTCCTCAACGACCTCGTCACAGCCGTCCAGGGGATCTGGATGTACCTGGATATGAAGGAAATATGCCCTAGAGGCAATAATAAAGTTATTATTTATTTCCTCATATCATGATAAATGTTTATTATTCATGCTAGAATTGTATTAACCGGAAACATGATACATGTGTGAATACATAGACAAACATATAGTCACTAGTATGCCTCTACTTGACTAGCTCATTAATCAAAGATGGTTATGTTTCCTAACCATATACATGTGTTGTCATTTGATTAATGGGATCACATCATTAGAAGAATGATGTGATTGACATGACCCATTCCTTTAGCCTAGCACTTGATCGTTTAGTATATTGCTATTGCTTTCTTCATGACTTATACATGTTCCTGTAACTATGAGATTATGCAACTCCCGTTTACCGGAGGAACACTTTGGGTGCTACCAAACATCACAACGTAACTGGGTGATTACAAAGGAGTACTACAGGTGTCTCCAAAGGTACATGTTGAGTTGGCGTATTTCGAGATTAGGTTTTGTCACTCCGATTGTCGAAGAGGTATCTCTGGGCCCTCTCGGTAATGCACATCACTATAAGCCTTGCAAGCAATGTGACCAATGAGTTGGTTACGGAATGATGCATTACGTAACGAGTAAAGATACTTGCTGGTAACGAGATTGAACTAGGTATTGGATACCGACGATCAAATCCCGGGCAAGTAACATACCGATGACAAAGGGAATGACGTATGTTGTTATGCGGTTTGACCGATAAAGATCTTCGTAGAATATGTAGGAACCAATATGGGAATCCATGTTCCGCTATTGGTTATTGACCGAGAATAGTTCTAGGTCATGTCTACATAGTTCTCGAACCCGTAGGGTCCGCACGCTTAACGTTACGATGACAGTTTTATTATGAGTTTATAAGTTTTGATGTACCGAAGTTTGTTCGGAGTCCCGGATGTGATAACGGACATGACGAGGAGTCTCGAAATGGTCGAGACATAAAGATTGATATATTGGACGGCTACATTCGAAAACCGGAAGTGTTCCGGGCATTTTCGGAGAAAACCGGAGTGCCGGAGGGTTACCGGAACCTCCCCGGGAGAGTAATGGGCCTTATGGGCCTTAGTGGAGAGAGAGAGGGGCGGCCAGCATGGGCCGCGCACCCCCTCCCCCTCTGGTCCGAATTGGACTAGGAGGGGGGCGGCGCCCCCCTCTTTCCTTCTCCCTCTCCCCCTTTCTTTCCCCTCCTAGTAGGAGTAGGAAAGGGGGAGTCCTACTCCTACTAGGAGGAGGACTCCTCCTCCTGGCGCACCCTCTAGGGCCGGCCGGCCTCCCCCTTGCTCCTTTATATACGGGGGCGGGGGGGTGACCCTAGGACACACAAGTTGATCTACGGATCGTTCCTTAGCCGTGTGACGTGCCCCCCTCCACCATATTCCACCTCGGTCATATCGTCGCGGAGTTTAGGCGAAGCCCTGCGCCGGTAAAGCATCATCATCGTCACCACACCGTCGTGCTGATAGAACTCATCCCCGAAGCTTTGCTGGATCGAAGCCCGGGGATCGTCATCGAGCTGAACGTGTGCTGAACTCGGAGGTGCCGTACGTTCGGTGCTTGGATCGGTCGGATCGTGAAGATGTACGACTACATCAACCGCGTTGTGCTAACGCTTCTGCTTACGGTCTATGAGGGTACGTGGACAACACTCTCCCCTCTCGTTGCTATGCCATCACCATGATCTTGCATGTGCGTAGGAAAATTTTGAAATTACTACGTTCCCCAACAGGATAACCCCTACGGGCCGCCGCCTCCCCTGCCGTGGTACTCGTCGCATCTAGGGGCCTCTACGGCGTTCGTTGGGACGCTGCAGCCCCAGCTGCAGCTGCCGCCACCGCCCGCCGCAGCCCCGCAGTGGCCAGCGTCGGCTCCTGCCATGCCTCTAGCGCCCATCGCCGCCCCCGCACCGCCATGGCTGCCATGGCAACTGCCGCACCAGGCGGCCTTCGCCGCGCTCGCCAGGACACTACAGCAGCCGCGACACCTGCCGTCCATCGCCACCACCGCCCAGCCCTGACTGAAGTGGCAGCCGCCGCTCCTGGCGGCCTCCGCCGCTCCCGGCGCTCCGCCGTAGCAGCCACTGCCGCTGCCCGGTGCGCCACCGCAGCAGCCGCTGGAGCTGTAGCGGCCACCGCCGGTCAGCTCTTCCCCTGCATCGACCGCACCGGTGGGAGTCCCACTTCACCAAGTACAGTCCCCGTCATTGCCGTGACCCCTTCTGTCTTGGATCGCTACCCGCCACGTGTCGGCGGCGGCGATGCTGCAGGCTGCTGCGCGTGGCCTCCTAGTGTGTCGGCGTGTGCGGGAGATGCGTGGTCTGCAGCTGCCGCTCCTCCAAATTGCCCTTCGCTGCACAAAGGACCTTGATCTCGTCCACTGCGTCGGGGATCTTGGGCATGCGGTTTCCCCCATGGGCGGCGGGCATGCTGTTTTCCCCGTGCGCAGCGACCTCAAGGTCCGCGACATCGACAGTTGGGGGGCGCACCCCTCCTCATCATTCTCCATCACAAGCCCTCCACTCTTCCCTGTGCGGTGCAGACCAACAGGCACAAACATGCACTCCTTTTGTCCTGGTGGTGTCCATGGGATCCAGGCGGCTGTACGCGTGCACGTCCAAAATAAAGCGTCCCAGTCTATTTCAGGTTGAGAGTAATAACACAAGCCGAGATGTAAAAGGATTGTTTTTAGGTGTTAGGCTTGTGTTGCCTCGAGTCATGGTTATAATTTAGTTAGGCTGCAGCTCAAGGACAAGCTGCATGTCCAGGTGGGGTGTAGTGTTAGAGTACGTAATGGGCCTGATGGGCCTGGTCTGGCGGTATAGCCCGTTATTCTTAGGGTTAATTAGAGATAAGGGTCGCTTGCTTAGGGGTCAAGTAAAGCCTTGCTTGGGAGTCAAGTAAATCTCTCTATATAAAGAGAGGATATGTATCAATCTAATCAAGCAAGAATTAAGAAGGAAATCCCTTCCCTCTTGCCCGGCCGTGGGCAAAAAGGCCCCCGTCCGGCCCTCTCGTGCCCTCCATCTAGCAGTGCCATAACAAGATTACACCATTGTCACCTCAGGAATCCGCGAGTTGAGTGCCAAAAGATACATCAAGTGAATCAATAGAACACCCCATTATCACCATGGGTATCCCACGCAAGACATACATCAAGTGTTCTAAAATCCATAATAGTATTCAACCCGATAATAGTGAAACCTCAAAGGTAAAACTCAATTAATCACAAGAAGGTAGAGGAGGAGAAACACCATATGATTCAACTATAGTAACAAAGCTCGCGATACATCAAGATCGTGCCAAATCAAGAACACCAGAGAGAGAGAGAGAGAGAGAGAGAGAGAGAGAGAGAGAGAGAGAGAGAGAGAGAGAGAGAGAGAGAGAGAGAGAGAGAGAGAACACATTGCTACTGGTACATGATGACCCACAAGTGTAGGGGATCTATCGTAGTCCTTTCAATAAGTAAGAGTGTCGAACCCAACGAGGAGCAGAAGGAAATGATAAGCGGTTTTCAGTAAGGTTTTCTCTGCAAGCACTGAAATTGTAGGTAATAGATAGTTTTGTGATAAGATAAATTGTAACGAGTAACAAGCAATGAAAGTAAATAAAGTGGGGCAAGGTGGCCCAATCCTTTTTGTAGCAAAGGATAAGCCTCGACAATTTCTTATAATGAGAAAAGAGCTCCTGAGGACACATGGGAATTATCGTCAAGCTAGTTTTCATCATGCTTGTGGCAGCCCGGACTGGTTTACCTTGCATTGCCAGCCCAGAGACCTTGTCTTCTGGCAACACACAACAACTTGGTAAAGAAAAACAACCGCTTTATTCATGCAAGCGGAGCATAGTTCACATTACAACAGTTAGCGAGGCCAAGCGGCACACACGGTGCGGCTGAACAATATGTACATTATTTAGTGAACATAAAGGGGCCTCGATCATGACAACTACGCGGTAGCGGAACAACGTCGTAGCGGGACTCCATAGCACATGGATACCAATGTGGACACGATCTAGACTCGAACAACACTACTTTCCAACAAGACTTTCCTGAAATCTGGCATGACATGGCAGGTCAGTACATTGAATGTACTTGCAAGCTCACAACAACCATAAACATAATGACAGATAATATCATGATATTTAACCATTTAATAACAATGCAACCACATATCCAACATGCTGTGACTATGCTCAAGTGTTACTCGTCCCTTGGACTGGCTTACCGGACAAGATCACTTCCTGACCACAAACGTGATGATCTCAAAACCAACTCATGATCCTTATGGCGATCACAACCCAACCAATACATGGCTCGTGATCCTTACGACAATCACAACCCGACCAATACATGGCCCATGATACTTACGGCGATCACAACCCTACCAATACATGGCCCGTGATCCTTACGGTGATCACAACCCGACCAATACATGGCCCGTGATCCTTACGACGATCACAACCCAACCAATACATGGCCCAACTCAACACGATGGCCTTACTGCCATCCTTAGTGCAAACTTAGTGTGCAAGTTTATTAAGTGTTGACCCATGGTGTACCCTACTTTCGAGCATGTCCGTAACCATGGATTCGGCTATCAATAGATTAATACACTCTGTAGAGGTAGCGCACTGGACCCACACTACGGAACCGTGGCCTCGCACTCCCATTCGGGAGGACCAACGGCATTCCGATGAAACCACTTCATTGTCATGACACTCTCCCGGCCACTCCGACTCAATCCCCATCGGGCTAGTCCTGGGTGGCCCCGTGTCTACCTCAAGACACCTCGACCACCGTCGTGGCCATGATCCACTCTGGGACCCGGTACCAAAACTTAACTTAACAACGGGCTCACAAGGTTATGCCTTCTTACCGGGCCAAGGTACAACACGCCCATAACCTTCCCTAGATGGAGGCACCGACCAGAGGCACAACAATGAAACGCATTTAGGCCATCCCATACCGACAAATGTGGTTGCGCTGGGAAAAACTCGTTTCAGCGGCACCATGACCCGGTCAACAACATATTCAAGTTGAGTTACTTATCAGGTTCAACTTAGGATGAAAATAACCGGTGTCATAATGCCATGCCATGCATCACCAACATATGCATCACATATCCATGAAAATAACTAAGTCAACTATGCTCCCACGGAGCCATCATCATCTCATGATACTTCTCTGGTTATGATACAACCTCACTTAAACCAGAATCATTTCTAGCAATCTCATCATTTTTCATCATGCAAGAATAATAATTAAACCGATTATTAATCTCCATGACCATATCATTTTATCATTATTCATAACTAAGTTCTTGTTAGCTTATCAACAAGATTCACTTCAAACTTTCTGTAAATCAAGCATTTTAACATGACAAGCATCTATCTGAATATAATTATCATATTAATAATTTAAATGCATGAATAATCATAAGTTCAAGTAGGAAAATCACAAATATTGAAGTGGCACTATGAAAATGTTGCTGTGGCTTGCCTTAGTGTTGATGAGGTTCACAAACCTCCTGGTGATCCTCAAGACAAGCCTGCTCTTCTGAAAACAAATAAAACCACAAAAAGAAAACATCAAGAAACCTTCTGAAAATTACCAGAAAATCTATACAGCAAGGAAAAATCCCATCTTTTGGGTGCTGTTAGATTTTTGGACAAAGAACACAATGCAAAAAGAATCAATGCATTTGGACTTATAGATAAAAAGTTATGGCTGTTTGAAGTTTCCTGGATTTAAATGAATTTGAAATAAAATAAAACAGATCGGGGGTGACATCGAAGGCGTAAAAGCCCAGGGCGCCACCACTCGTACCGCTTCGCGCGCGTACTGAGTGGCTGACTAGCGGGCCCCGCTAGTCAGGCCAGAAGGAGGAGGAGAGGGAAACAGAGGGAGGCGGAGCTTCGCCGGAGCACATGCCGTCGACAAGGGTTCTTGGGATCAAACGAGAGGGGGGAATCTAAGGAGAAGAAGATTGCGCACCTGCCCGTACCCGTAGCGTGGCTAGAGGTGACCGTACGACGTCGGAAACGGGCTCTCCAGCAAAGGCAGAGGTCACCGGAGATGAAGACGACGGCGGCTCGGGGCGGCTCCAGGGGCTCCAACAGGGCAGAACGGCCTCACCGAAGAGTGGCGGAGGCCCTGGAAGGGTCCCCCTGGCTTGGGAGGGGTCGGAGCTGCAGGGACAATCCGGAGGGGATCGTCGATGAGCTCGAGCTTCGGGACGGCAGCCCGCGACCAGCCCGGCCGGGCTACGGCTTCTACTGGCTCGTGGGGTGTGTGGGAGTAGCTGCGGGTGCTCAAGGAGGGCTGGGGTGGTGGCTTTCATAGGCGGGCAGTGAGAGGGGTTTGGACTCCACCGGAGGACACCTGTCCACGGTGCCCGACGACGAACGGCGCCAGTGAGAGAGGGGTAATGACGACAGAGGTCACGCGGCAACAATTGGCGGGCGCGGATGAGCACAAGAGCGAGGGGGAAGATGACGAGCACAGTGCGTCACACACTGTGTCTTTGGCCGGACCGTGCCCGTGCCTGCTACAGCGAGCTTCGGCGTCGACAAGTGCTAGAGGGAGTTAAGGGAGTGGAGGCGGGGATGGCGGCGAGGATTGGCATGCTCGGGCAGGCTGGGCAGCGAGCATGCGCTCAACAGAGCACTAGGCAGCATGTAGAGCGCATGTTATGCATGCCAGCACGCCCGAACGAACGCGGTCACCGCGTGAACCGTGACATCAGGCCACCCTAAGCACTAATCTTGATGTCTGGCGTGTAGTCCTTGGTAGTTTGAAGTGTTACCATGGTTGGGCTTGGATCCAGGTGCAGTAGAAATGGATTTGTACTGCTAACAAGTTTCTGGATAGTAACTTTGGAGATTTACTGTGGTCAAACCACTGAGAGTCAAGGGCTAAGCTTTGGAGGCTTGCTTATACTTACTAAGGTAAATAGGCACAAGAAAAACCAGCTACAATGGAGCTAGTAAAATGGTAGTTGTTGTAGAAACTACCATTTCTGTCCAGAAATGAATTTATTTTTTGTAGCCAAAATATTCCAAATAGTGATGAAATATTTTTGCTCAGAGAGGTGCCCTAGGGTTCAAAGAATAATTGGGATTTTTCTCAGGAATTTTGGGGCTAGAAAAATTAGGGTTGCTTTGGAGCACAAAGGGCTAGCTAGGGTTTTGGAGGGCAAAATGAATATTTTTCATTTAAGAAAAGTATTCCAAGCAATATTTTGAGATGATCCTGAGGTGAAGTGATGGTTTGAGTAGGAGAAGAAACACTTGGGTGAAAGTCAAGGGGTACCCAAGTGGTTAAGTCCAAATGAAATGATTGAAAAACTTCAAACTCAAAACCAACTCAACTGGAAACCAGGCAAAGAAAAGAGGGCAAAAACCAGGCTGTCACAAACCTCCCCCACTTAGAATGAATCTCGTCCTCGAGATTTGGTTGCTTGGGAAAACCATTTTGGATAACATGCTAGAAATTCTTCTGATTCCCATGTGGATTCTGACTTTGTGTGATGCTTCCATTGGACTGTAAAACTTTCGTGCTTTACTGCGAGTGACTCTTTCCATTTGATCCAAAATTTTCACCGGCCTTTATTCATACGTTAAGTCCTTTGCCAGCTCTATTTCTGTCAAATAAGTCTTTTTCTCAGGCGGCGATATGCACCGTCGCAATTGTGAAACATGGAACACGTTGTGCACGTCTGACAACTCAGGGGGGCAACTCCAACTGAGATACTACAACACCCACTCGTGTCATAACGGGAAATGGACCAATAAATCCTTGTGCCAATTTTCCACGAGTTTGAAACCTCTTGATACCTTTCATAGGCGTGACTCGAAGGTATACATGTTCTCCGGGTTCAAAGCTGATCTATCGGTGTTTTGCATCGTAATAACTTTTCTATCGCGATTTGGCCAATTGCAATCTGTCTCGGATCTCCTTGACTTGCTTTTCGGCTTCCAGCATGAGATCCGTTCTGAAAATATGGCTATCTCCGGTTTGAGACCAATTCAATGGAGTGCGGCACTTACAGCTGTACAAAGCTTCATATGGTGACATCTTTAAACTGGTACGGAAGCTATTGTTATACGAGAACTCGGCGTACGGCAAGCAATCTTCCCATTTTGGGCCCTGGGCCAAGGCACAGGCTTGGAGCATATCTTTGAGTATTTGATTTACCCGTTCTGTCTGTCCATCCATCTGAGGATGATAAGCGGTACTGTATTTCAATTCCGTTCCTAGGGCTTGATGGAGACGGGACCAAAAAGCGGAGGTAAAAAGTGAACCTCAGTCAGAAGTGATGGTTCGGGGAACTCCATGCAGACTGACTGTTCTGGATACATACAGTTGTGCAAGCTCATCTGCTTGATATGAGGTTCTGATCGGGAGGAAATGGGCTACCTTGGTTAATGTATCCACTATGACCTAGTCGCATCATTGCCTCGTCGGGTCTTAGGTAGTCCTTTGATGAAATCCATATAGACATCATCCCATTTCCATTGTGACACTGGCAGCGGTTGGAGAAGTCCGGCTGGCTTCTGATGTTCTGCCTTTACTTTGTTGCATATGTCACAACAGGCCACGAAATAAGCAATGTCTTTCTTCATTCCATCCCACCAGAATATTTGTCGAGGGTCTTCGTACATTTTTTTACCTCTAGGGTGAATTGAATACGAGGATTCGTGGTCTTCTGACAGGATCTTCTGCTTCAAATCTGCTTGATTAGGCACACAAATCCTTCCCCTGAATCGGAGGGTACCGCACTGATCCTTCGAGAAATCGGAAATCTTGACACGTTTCTGCAGGTCGGCATCGCCTGGCTGGGCTTTGTGGATTTCCTCCTCAAGAGTAGGGGTAACTTTCAGAATATTGGCAAGGCCAGCCTCAACTATGACCAGGTTAAGGTGAGCAATCTCTTCTTTAAGTTCGAGAGGTAAAGATTCCAATATGACATTTAAACTGACGGGATTTCGACTGAGCGCATCGGTAACCACATTGGCCTTACCCGGATGGTAATTTATTCCGAGGTCATAATCCTTGACCAACTCAAGATATCTTCGTTGATGGAGATTTAAATCCGGCTAAGTAAATATATATTTGAGGCTTTTGTGATCGGTAAAAAATTGGCACCTTTTTCCAATGAGGTAGTGTCTCCAAATTTTTAAAGCATGAACCACCGCGGCCAATTCCAAGTCATGAGTTGGGTAATTCCCCTCGTGGGGTCGTAGCTACCGTGAGGCATAAGCTACTACCTTGCCATCTTGCATAAGTACGCATCCCAGTCCTTGCCTGGAAGCGTCGCAGTACACATCAAAGCTGCGGTAGATATCTGGAAGTGTTAATACTGGTGCAGTTGTCAGGCGTTTCTTTAACTTAGTAAAACTTTTCTCACAGTCCGCAGTCCATTCAAACTTCTTATCCTTTTTGAGCAGCTCTGTCATGGGTTTAGCAATCTTGGAAAACCCTTCAACGAAACGGCGGTAATATCCGGCTAATCCAAGAAAACTCCGGATCTGAGATACGGTTGCGGGTGGCAACCAATTGAGTACATCCTTTACTTTGCTTGGGTCCACAGCTATACCTTTGGCGGATAGCACATGCCTGAGGAATCCAACTTGCTTGAGCCAGAACTCACATTTACTGAATTTGGCGTATAACTGATGCTCATGGAGTCGTTGTAACACTGCTCGGAGGTGTCCCTTGTGCTCTTCTTCATTTCTTGAGTAAATGAGTATATCATCGATGAAGACTACCACGAACTTATCGAGGAAGTCCATGAATACTTTATTTGTCATGTGCATGAAGAAATCAGGGGCGTTGGTGAGGCCAGAAGACATAACTGTATACTCATAGAGACGGTAGCGAGTGGTGAACGCGGTCTTGGGAATATCCTCCTTTTTAATTTTGAGCTGATAATATCCAGTCCATAAATCAATCTTGGAGAACACCTTGGCTCCACTGAGCTGATCAAACAAATCATCAATTCTTGGCAGAGGGTATTTGTTTTTGATTGTGACATCATTTAGCTATCGGTAATCCACACACATGCGGAGGCTGCCATCTTTCTTGTCCACGAAGATAGCAGGTGATCCCCATGGTGAGGAACTGGGGCGGATATACCCTTTTTGGATCATTTCATGAAGCTTTTTCTTTAGCTCCACTAATTCTGATGACGACATTCGATAATACTTCTTGTGTATTGGTGTGGTTCCGGGCACAAGATCTATTGCAAACTCAAGCTCTCGATCAGGTGGCATGCCTGTCAGTTCTTCTGGGAATACATCAGGAAACTCGTTGACCACTGGAATTAACTCCATTTCAGCTATTGTTGTAAAGACCATTTCCTTAGAGGGTCTGCTTCTACGAGCAATAAATTTTGTAGTTTGTCCCTCTTGGCTGGTCAAGTTGACTTCTCAGGTCGCACAATTTATGCACACTTTATACTGAGTCAGCCAATTCATACCCAAGATAACATCCAACTTATCAAACTCAATAAGTATCAAAGAAGTTGGAAAACAGACTCCTTTGATATTGACTTCCAAATTGCGGCAGACTAGATTGCTTCTGATTAGAGATCCCGGGGTTTGTACCAGCATATTATTTCCCAAAAGCGAACAAGGAAATTTGTTTTGGGCAACAAAACTTCGAGAAATAAAAGAGTGGGAAGCCCCAGAGTCAAATAAAATTACTGTGGGTATGCTATTTACAGGGAACATACCAATGACGACTTCGGGGTTCTCTTGTGCTTCATCGGCGGAAATGTGATGAACGTATCCCGTGATGTCATGCTGATTAGGGCATGCCTCCAGATAATGGACTTGTGGCTTGAGTGTAGCATCGGTCCTGGTTGTTCTTGGGACACTGTTTGGCATAATGTCCGGTTTGTCCGCAATTGTAACAAGAATTGCTGCACAGACGATTCTCTAGAACTGGGTTGAGCACGTCATTCTTGACTTGGGTGGCCTTGTCAACATTTTGTTGCCAATCGGGCTTGTATGCTACCTGAGTCGGTTGCCAGGTACGAGCCTTCTGCACTGGCTGTATTTCCTTTCTTGGCTCAAACTTGCGTTTGTGATCGTTGTTGGCAGGCTTATTATCTGATACAAGCTTGTGTTCCCTTTTAGCAATGAAAGCCTTGTTCACCAGGGTTTGGAAGTCTGGGAAATCGAACATGCTGAGTGTACACCGGAGTTGCGGGTTTAACCCACCAAGAAACCTGTGAATCTTCCTTTCTTCAGTGGCCACGTCATATTGAGCGTAACGTGACAGATGATTGAATTTTTGCAAGTATTCTCCCACAAACTGACTTCCTTGGAGGAGCGCGAGAAATTCACGCTGCTTAGTCTTCATAATTCCCGCAGGGATGTGATATTTCTAGAATCGTTCCTTGAATCTTGACCAGGTAATTTCTTCATCAGCAAACCACATGCTTTTTCATTTTCCTACCATATGGCAGCAGAGCCTTTAAGATAATGTGTTACATATGGAACCTTATCCCCTTCATCAGTTCGATCAACCTCAAGCTTCTTTTCCATAGTTCTCAACCAATCATCTGCATCCAAGGGATCAATGGCCTGACTGAAACTGGGAGGCTTAGTCCTTTTGAAATCTGATAGCTTGGAGTGAGGACCGAGCTGATTTCCATTCTGTCCAACCACAACTTGAATACTTCTTAGTATTTCCACTAGATCATTATTTCGTCTCTCCTCAAACATGCATAGAATTTGCTCGGTGGAGGGCGGATTTGGCGGTGGAGGCGGTGGTGGAACGTATGGCTCGGGTGATTGTCCTGCCTATCGTGCGGAACACCAAACAGGAGAACCCTCGCGAACGTTGCTACTGGAGCCTCCCCGCGTCATCCTAATATGATTTTTACCAAGTCAACGCAACCGAGATGAGAAGCATTCAAGATAAACTGGGGAGAAGCCAGCAACAAAATCCGAATAAAACCGAAATAGCGGAGAAAATACGACGAATAAAATAAAGTTCCAACATAATTATACATAGACTCATACATGAAAGATAACAACATGCCAGGTCCAACTACCCTCATACATGAAACGAACATCATGACTCGTACAACTACATCCATACTCCATCCTGACGACTACGAATACTCGGAAGCTCTACTACTCTGCTGGTGCTGCGGGGTCCTCTCCTGAAACGGACTCGGATCCTGAACTGACGGGGTTAACTGAGACCTCCGGGTTAAAAGTGACACGACGACGCTGCCTCGAGGGCTCTCCCTCTGGGGCAGGTGGAGGGTGAATCATCGGGGCTACAGGAGTGGCGAGGAGTGAAATCCACTCAGCAGGAGCACTAAGCGAACTCACAGTCGCGGTGCCCGAGCTACTCGGAGGAGTAACCGGGGAAACAGGGGATCTAGAACTGGCAGGAATATAGGGAGTAAATCCTACAGATGGTGGAGTAGTGGCTGAGCTAGCAGAGACTAAAGCAGAGGCTAATGCAGTACGGGCATGACTCAGCTCACGAGCCAGCTCGTAGATCAGAAGATAGCTAGCAGTGATATAGCGAGAAAGGTGGCTAGCTACACTATCAGACTCCGGATCAATGACAGGGAAACGGACACGACCATTATCGTGGAGAGAAGGATAGTAGTGGAAACCTGGGTGGTTCTGCATCCGGACCTCGTTGTAGCGGAGCTCAACAAGTACCTCAAATGCAGCAAACTAGACAGCGTGAGAAGCGGTAGAAGTGTAGCCGCTTCGACAGGTACGAGTGTAAGTGCTGGAATCGGAACTGGTGCGCAGAGTAACCACGGCGTGATACTCATACACTGGGTCAGCTTGACGCTCCCGGTACACACGATAGACTGGATCGTCACTGTGGGGGTACAGCCGACGCCACACGTTACGAAGGAGATGCGGCGGCGTTCGGCATCACCGCAATCGCACGGATACAAAGACCGAGCCATCTACACTCACAACCATTAGCAAGTTAGCATAAAAATAAAAATCAGTGCATGCAATGCAACAACCAGCTACAAATGTTACCAGCACTCAGCTACAACTCGTATCTAACGTCCAGTTAACTCGGCTTAGTCTAGCATGGCCTACAGTCAGCGCGGCTCTGATACCAAGTGCTGTGACACCCCGGATCAGAGCGACCGTTTTACCTTGCATTGCCAGCCCAGAGACCTTGTCTTCTGGCAATACACAACAACTTGGTACAGAAAAACAACCGCTTTATTCATGCTAGCGGAGCATAGTTCATATTACAATAGTTAGCGAGGCCAAGCGGCACACATGGTGCGGCTGAACAATATGTACATTATTTAGTGAACATAAAGGGGCCTCGATCATGACAACTATGCGGCAGCGGAACAACGTCGTAGCGGGACTCCATAGCACAGGGACACCGATGTGGACACGATCTAGACTCGGACAGCACTCCTTTCCAACGAGACTTTCCTGAAATCTGGCATGACATGCCATGTCAGTACATTGAATGTACTTGAAAGCTCACAACAAGCATAAACATAATGATGTAGGGTGGAACCCTATAGCGACGATCTTTCACGTTTGGAGTGGGATCCCTTGAAGAACACGATGAACACGGGGAAGAACAGGGAGAAATCACAAGGGCAAACACTCAAGAACAAGTCCAAATCACACATCCACTAGACAATCAAACACACAAGATCACAAGGTACATGAACAACAAAGGGAAAGATACAAGGTAAGGTTCATCTCCAAGAGGAGGTCTTGATGATATCCTAGATGGATCTTCCCACAAGGGGGTCTTGATGATATCCCGCAGGATCTTCTCACATGGAGGTCTTGAACTCCATGGGAGTGGTAGTCTCTCTCTCTCTCAAGAGTAGAGGTAGGAGCAAAGCTCACCTAAGAATGAGCTATCATATTGGCTAACCCTAGAAAGGAGGTGGAGGAGGTCTATTTATAGTCTAGTGGGCAAAGGGGTAAGTGAGAGGGTGAATGGGTACATGGGCCTCGGCCCGAAGCGTTGCACACAGGTAAGGCCCGGATGATCCGGATGGGGGTTCCGGATGATCCGACCGTCGTCCGGATGATCCAGGAGGGGGCCCGGATGATCCGTCTTCACATGAGGCCTTCGGGTGTCTTCGGACGCAATTATCCGGATGATCCGGAGGGGTACCCGGATGATCCGGCTGAGCCCGGATGATCCGGACGGCGGTCCGGATGTCCGGCCTGGCTCCTGCAGCCGCTCCGTCTTCTTCTCCTTTCTTCCGTCTTCTCTTCCACGCTTCCCTCGCGGATGGTGTAGTCGTTCCTTGGCGCTTGCACTCCTCCTTGACATCCGTGAGCTCCAACAATACCTATGCATGCACACGGGAGAAGTGTCAAGTAGTACACCATCCTCAAAGGGGTCATGTGAGCACGTGTAAAGGAGAAGATTCACCTTTGTGTATGTGAAGTAGAGGTCGCACGTGTCACTTGCCAAACGGACTCTTGACATGGTGATGACCGTAGGATGCTCCGCATCATCCCCTCCCCTTGGAAAAGATCCGACCTCGGATCGAAAACCAAATCACCATGGGAAAGAGATGGCGGTGCCGTGTCGAAGTGGTCGATCACCAAGCACTCATCGTCTAGTAGCTCGAATGTGGCACTCTCCAATGTCGCACCGCCTTGTGATTCCTTCAAAAGGAGCAAATAGAACAAACACTTGAAAAACAAATGTGGTTAGCGTTAGTGCAAAACCAATCATTGAAGAGGTGATTCACCAAACAAGTGTTGTCATCATGCATAGCATATGGTTTGACAAAGGATTGTGACATGGCATGTAAGCATATCAATCGAGCACAAGCAAAGATATCATGGGGACAAGTATGCAAATGTGAGATAGAGATGCAAACATGTGTGACAAGAGAATAAGCATCTACCTCGAGGTCATAGCAAGCATTGACAAATTGCTCAATGAAAGGTCTATGGTAGGCATAGGAAGTATTCACAACACCAAATAAAATGAAGTGTCTAAACACATGGGTCAAGTGCAAGACAATCCAAGCATAATGTGCATAGGGTGTAGTGAATATAGTGTGGCACTCAACACAATAGAAAGAGCAATTGTTCATCATGTGTGAGGCAATCAAGTCAAGCATGTGACAAGCAAAGGGACATGGCAAATGTGAAGAAATGATATTGGTGCAACCAACCATATGATAGTAGCAAGTAGTCCAAGAATTGGATGCAACACACAAGGTATATATGTCATGAAGCATGGAAATGTGGCAATCATGGTAGAAAGCAATATCTCGAACATGCGTGCAAATGGTGCAAGCAACACATGAAGTATGATCCACAATATCCAAGCTCAAGAAGGATGTCACCTTGAAAGTGTGTCCTTGTGCATTCTTCATGTGACGCCTGGATAATTAGGTTAAAGTAATCCCACGTTAACAATGCCACATCACCTCGGTTACTGTTGATAATCTCGCGTTAGTTCGAAACGATTCAAATTCAAATGATGAATTTAAGTTAAAACAATTAAAGTTTTCAAAAGTCAACACTAAATTGTTCCTAATGTGTCAAATAATCCATAGTAAATGATGGTGGAATAAATTATCTTTTAATAAAATATTTAAATGCACTAAAGTAATAGAAATGATAGCAAAAACAATTAACTAAATGCCTTTTTCAAGTTATAATAATAAAACTAAATTAGTAGTGTGCCAAAATAATTGTGGCAGTGGATTGATTAGTAATACTAATTTAGGTGCTCACTGGGTATTTTATAAAACTAAAATAAAAGAAACTATAAATGAAAACAGAAAATAATAATAAAGAAGAAGAAAAGGAAAAACAAAACAAACAGAAGGAGAACAACCCCCCGGCCAACCGGCCCAGCACGCCACTGACCCAACTGGGCATCCAACCCACCAGCCCACAGGCCCAGCCGCCCCCATCGCATCCTTATCCCCATGGGCAACCGGAGCCCTAGCGGTTCACTCACCACTCGCCCTCCCCCCGCACGATCCACTCGCTCTCTCTCCCCACTCCCCCGATCCAGATCAGGATCGGGGCGACCACGCCCCGCCCCGACGACCTCGCGATCGATTGAGCGCTTTGTCGCCGCCGCTGAGAGCCACCTCGCCGGAGCCTCTCCGCCTTGACCACATCGCCACTGCCGCTCGTCCCCATCCTCCCCTCGCCGGATGCTCGTCCTCGCCTCGACGGCTCCACCGAGCCGCCGCTGAACCCCTGCAACGTGGGGTGAGGACCCCGAACCCCTTCCCGCGTTTCCTTCTGCTTGCTTCCGCCGCTAGCTGCCGTTGTTGCCACTGCTGCTTAGCCGCGCCGTCGTTCACCGCCGTTGCGGGACGCTTCATCGCTATCGCCTTGGCCGCCCTGCCTGCCTGCCCGCGCGCCGGCCGCCTTGTGGTTGCGCCCGTGTACGCTTGGCTGTGCGAGGCCATGCCTCGCCACGTTGGGTGGCGCCATCCGATGCACGCGCCGCTCCTCCCCCTCGCCAGCGCCCATGCGCGAGCACCACCTCAACTGTTGGCCTTGCCCATGAAAGACTCCTCGGCTGGTGAGCGCGGCCAGCGCCTGTTGCCATAGAATCAGTGCCCATGTGGGCGCCCGCGCCTGCTTTCTCTGACTGACTAAGGCCCCTAGGGCCTATGACATGTGGGGTCCCAACCCCAGAACGTATTAAAAAAAAGCGATAAAAATAAAAATAAAATTAATTAATTAATTAATTAATTAAAGAACTAATTAACTTAATTAATTTTGGTTAACTAAACTAAACAACTATTTAAACTAATTTAACATTAGTTATCTAATTAACCTAGTTAGTCAATTAGCTAATTAATTATTCAATGGCGGTGCCCTCTAATCGCACTAATTAGGTTAATTAATATGTCTAATTAAAATGTCTCATCGACCGATGGGGCCCATGGTCAGTTGACCACCAACCTGTTGACTGCCGACGTCGACATGACATCATGTCGATGTCATAAATACATTTTCAATTAAATTAAATAATTAATTAAATTCCGAAATTATTAAAATCTTTAGAAAATCATATCTTTTAATCCGTAACTCGGATTAAATTATTTTCAACAAGAAAGTTGCTCGAACGATTTAGACGGATCCGATACGCAGCCCGCTCATCCGCCATGCGTCCATAGCATAGTGAACTCTGCAACATTTCACCTCTGTTCATCTGTCTGAAAACACGGAACACCGGGATACTTTCCTGATGTTTCCCCCTTCACCGTATCACCTCATACCGCGATAGAACACGCCTAGCTCGCTTGTTGTCTGTTATGCAATTGGTTGCTATGTATTTACCGTCTCTCCCCTCTTCTCTCCGGTAGACCCGTGGCGATTTGCCGATGCCCCTGTGGTCGACTACGTCACCGACGACCCCTCCTTCTTGTCTCGAGCAACCAGCAAGCCCCCTTGATCACCAGATATCGCCTATTCTTCTCTATACTGCTTGCATTAGAGTAGTGTAGCATGTTACTGTTCGGTTACTCCTATTCTGTTGCATAGCTTGTCATTGTTGCTACAGTCATTGATACCTTACCCGCAATCCTAAATGCTTAGTATAGGATGCTAGTTTATCATCATTGGCCCTACATTCTTGTCAGTCTGCCTTGCTATACTATCGGGCCGTGATCACTTGGGAGGTGATCACGGTATATACTATACATACATACATACTATACAGATGGTGACTAAAGTCGGGTCCGCTCGAGAGTACCCGCGAGTGATTCACAGATTGGGGCTGAAAGGACCTTTGTCCCGACGGCCCTCTGTGTGGATCTTTGTGGCGGAGTGACAGGCAGGTTGAGACCGCCTAGGTGAGAGGTGGGCCTGGCCTCGTCGGCGTCATGGTTGCTTCATAATAACATGCTTAACGAGATCTTGGTATTTGATCTGAGTCTGGCCATTTGGTCTATACGCACTAACCATCTACGCGGGAGTAGTTATGGGTATCCCGGCGTCGTGGTATCAGCCGAAGCCTTCGTGACATCAGCAACTGAGCGGCGCGCGCCGGATTGGACTAGAACGCCACTAGGCTAGGTGCGCTTCGCCGCCCACGCAACGTCTTGTGTGTGCTCGAGGCGATGGGCCCGGACCATCGCGCTTAGGTTTAGACCGCGTCTTGACCTCTCTGTTGTGCCTAGGTGGGGCTGCGACGTGTTGATCTTCCGAGGCCGCATGACCGTGAAAGTGTGTCCGGCCAAATGGGATCAAGCGTGTTGGGTTATGTGGTGCACCCCTGCAGGGAAGTTTATCTATTCGAATAGCCGTGTCCCTCGGTAAAAGGACGACCCGGAGTTGTACCTTGACCTTATGACAACTAGAACCGGATACTTAATAAAACACACCCTTCCAAGTGCCAGATACAACCCGGTGATCGCTCTCTAACAGGGCGACGAGGAGGATCGCCGGGTAGGATTATGCTATGCGATGCTACTTGGAGATGCTACTTGGAGATGCTACTTGGAGATGCTACTTGGAGGACTTCAATCTACTCTCTTCTACATGCTGCAAGACGGAGGCTGCCAGAAGCGTAGTCTTCGACAGGATTAGCTATCCCCCTCTTATTCTGGCATTCTGCAGTTCAGTCCACTGATATGGCCCTTTACTCATATACCCATGCATATGTAGTGTAGCTCCTTGCTTGCGAGTACTTTGGATGAGTACTCACGGTTGCTTTCTCCCCCCTTTTCCCCCTTTCCTTTCTTTTTGGTTGTCGCAACCAGATGCTGGAGTCCAGGAGCCATACGCCACCGTCGATGACGACCCCTACTACACTGGAGGTGCCTACTACTACGTGCAGCCCGCTGACGATGACCAAGAGTAGTTAGGAGGATCCCAGGCAGGAGGCCTGCGCCTATTTCGATCTGTATCCCAGTTTGTGCTAGCCTTCTTAAGGCAAACTTGTTTAACTTATGTCTGTACTCAGATATTGTTGCTTCCGCTGACTTGTCTATGATCGAGCACTTGTATTCGAGCCCTCGAGGCCCCTAGCTTGTATTATGATGCTTGTATGACTTATTTATATTTTTAGAGTTGTGTTGTGATATCTTCCCGTGAGTCCCTGATCTTGATCGTACACATTTGCGTGCATGATTAGTGTACGATTGAATCGGGGGCGTCACACTTCACAATGCTGAAGTGGAAGCAAATACGGTGTAGAAGCGAGTCGTGGTGGAATGTATGAGGCTCGCTCTCAAGAGCTCGAATGGTCAACTCACGTGAAGTGGAAGTCGACACAAAGTCCAAGTATCCAAAACAAAACAAAGTACGTATGCACATGGTAGACAAACACATCATCCATCATGATGGTTCTCTTCTCTTGCACATAACAATTAGAAGCACAAGTGCATGAGTAATATGATTCAACAATGGCGATATTCACGGCACAAGGTATATGGTGTAAAGAGATAATACAAGCATGCTTCACAAGGAATATGTCAAAATCTCCAAACATGTGTGAGAATGCTATGGGGGCAATCTCATGAGCAAGACTATAAGCATTGTTGCACTCAATACATGGGAAATCATCTAGCATGAGAGAGGAAACACATGGAGATATATGACACGAAGCAATATGAATCATGTGCAAAGCATATAGATGGTTGTCATCAACCGCATGAGATGAGCACTTATAACACAAGAGACAATGATCAAGATATATCATGTGAGAAGCATGAGCATATATGTCATAAACCCAAGAAAGCAAGTAGTGGAGCATGGGTGATGCAACATAGTGAGCATTCATAGCTATCAAATCAAGCAAGCTAGTAGTGCGAAGATGCAACATACTAGGAGGAATCATGGCAAACATGTCATTGGTGCAAATAGTGGGCATGAATAATTCACAAGTCATAGCACAAGCATGAAAGCAAGATATGAGTACAATATCATGAATGTATTGGCGAGAGGCCATATGTGAATAGCAATGGGTCATCATGACTCTCCCAACACAACAAGCATCAATAGAATGGGGCACATGATAAACATGGCAAAAGCAACAAGGATCTCCACCAAGCATGCCAATACACATAGGAATATCATAATGGAGAATCATGGGTAGATGCAAACAAGGGTCACAATTGCATGGCAAATGCATAGAAGCAAGCACAGCATGCAAAGTGAACACGGTGAAATGAGCATAATGTGAGAAGTGGTAAATGGCCCATAGCCGTGTGAGAGCCAAGTAGAGGAGTTGCGCGTAGTCCTTGCGCGAAGGGAACGGTGGTAAGGATAGTCCACGGGATCCCAAATCATCATTGCTCTCAAGAGCTCGTTTTGTCAACTCGTGGGATTGCGAGGTTGACAAGTATTCATGGGTACCTACACAAAAGAGACACAATCCAAAGAAATTGTGCACGTGGTAAATGTACACATCATCCATCATGATGTGTATGTGCACGTGTGAGTTAGCACAAGATAAGCATCGCTCAAAGAAATTTGATGCATGGTATAAGAACATGTCATCCATCATGAAAGAATATTTATTGTGTATGACACGATGGGGACACAAATTGAGAATGCAAGTATATGGCACATCAATAGTATGTTTATTCGTGGGTAGCATATGGTGCACACAAGTATGGGGATCATGCAATGAATGGGATGGATCAAATTCCCCTAACATGTATGAGGAAACTATGGGGGCCTCCTCATGAGCAATATTGGAAACATCATATGGAGAAAATGGACAACATCCAAAACAATGCATATCCAAAGCTAGGTGGTCATGGCATGGCATATGAGATAAATGATGCAAAGGGAGCATATCAATATCATCACAAGAGAAACAAATGCCAATAACCATGGGCTTGTCATCTATGCCATATGTGCAAATTGGGTTTATTTTAATGGCATATGGATAGTCACTATGAAGAGATTGCAAATAAGACATATGGTTGATCTCATGCATAGCATATGACAAGTCAAGCGGATTATCAAACATGATGTGACCTAAAGAATTGTCACAAGAAATCCTATGTAACATGGCATCACAACTAATAGACTCCACAATAGAATCATCATACTCATCATAAATGGGCAAATCATCGTATGGGGAAATCATACTAGCATGAAGCATGGCAATAGGTGGATCAACATCATGCAAGCAATCAATGTCAAGAATGTCCACTAGTGGGACTAGAGCATCACCTTCACCTATGTTACCTTTGTCATTCCACTCAAGTGGTGTAGGTGAGGTGGGAAAGACCAAATGGTCGTCATCATCATCATCTTGATGGAACCATGTGGGCGGTGCATCATAATCCACCATGTCCATCGTCTTGTCCAAAGGGAGGTCGAAGTCGTCGAGGATCGGCGCGTCATCATAAATGGGACCTAGCACCAAACGAGAAGACTCAATAGAGGCAGAGGTCAAGTTGTTAGAAATGCAAATGGCCTCACGAGACCTATCAACTATCTCACTCTCTCTATGTGGTGGTTCACTCACTCCCTCAAAATAGGTGCACTCAAACTCACGTATGGTGGAGTCACTCATCTCACTCAAGTGGTGGGGGTTGTGGCTCTCCTCACATGGGAATTGTGGCAACTCATCATATATGGGGCTAGTGGTGAAGTCACTCTCACTCTCAATATGGTGGCACAAGTCACTCAAGTCATCATACGTCGCCGTGGTCGAAGGGAAGATCCCATGCTCAACCATCTCGTCATCGTCGCCGTGGATGAAGGCCGAAGATGGCACATCATCACTCTCCTCCATGACCGAAGGGAAAATCCCATGCTCGATCATCTCGTCACCGTCGCCGTAGATGAAGGCCGAAGATGGCACATCATCACTCTCGCCTCCAAAGATGGAAGCATCATCCTTGCTCGCCACCTTGTCGCTTGCCTCCAAAGCTTGGTCCTTGAGGGTCTCCATAGTCATACTCGTCGCCGCACCGTCTTGAAAAAGAGTCGAAGTAGACTCGGCACCATCAATGCCACAAAGAGGGATGGCGGTGAAGTCAAACTTGGGAGCATCGTCTTGGAGCTCGTCGGGCTTGGACATCTTGGTGGTACTAGCCTCATTCTTGTCGTAGAGCTTGGTCGCCGCGAAGTTTGCTTGGGGTGGAGAAGCCTTGGCCTTCATGCGTTCTTGTTCCGCCTTGAGAGCACCAATGTAGTAGTCATCGATGGACTTGTAGTTCTCGAGGAAGATGGTCTTGGAGATGTCGTTGTGCAATCCCATCATGAAGTGGAACTTCATCAAAATGGGGTCGTCCACGCCGGCTCATCGCAAGGCAATCATCATCTCCTTGAAGTACTTGTCGATGGACTTGGATCCTTGGGTGGTGTTCTCCAATTGGCGTCGAAGTTGTTCCGTGTAGGTTGGAGGCACAAACTCTCGCCGTAAAGTTCTCTTCGTCTTGGGCCAACTCATCTCATAGCTCCCTGAAGGTGTGTGAAGCCACCATATCGAGGCGTAGTCGTGGAAGTTTCTTGTGGCGCACTTCACTTGATCTTCAGGACGAACTTGATGTAGCTTGAGGTAGTCGTCCATCAAACGCTCCCACTCGAGGTACTCCTCGGGTTCTTGAGTCCCATAGAAAGGAATCGCGTGGTCGATGTCGAGGTCGTAGTAGCTCGTGGAAGTCGCGGACTTGAGCTTGGGGGCTTCTCTTGGCGTAGTCTTGGGGTTCTTGTTGGCGAAGATGCCGTATGTCCGTAGGCAGAAGATGCCTTGAAGTCGCTTGGCGAAGATGCCAAGGGAGATGGTGAAGTCATTGGCGGTTGTTGATGTAGAGCTCTTGACCTTCACGTTCTTGTTGGTGATGGTGTCGATGCCGATGTGATCTTGCGGAGATGGTAGCTCGGAAGCATGTGATCTTGGCGTCTTCTCAAGATGAGGAAGATCGCTTGTAGGACTTGATGAGGGCTTTGATCTCCTCCATTTTAGCTTGCATCTTGGCGTCGAGTTGTTGTTCATGGCATCGAACTCGTCGTTGTTGTTGTAGACCGAAGATGAAATGCCTTGCCTATCCATCACAAGACTCGAGTAGAGGTGAGTAGGAAATGAGATAAACAATACCAAGTTACCTTTTCCCAAAGTTGAGGATGTATCCCGTGTCACTCAATGTGAGATGAAAGAATAGTGGAATTGGTACCGGACTTGTTCACTCACACCTATCAAGTAAAGCTTATGGTAGAGCTCGGTTAGGATAGTGGCACAAAAATTTGATGCAAAATGTTAGCAAGAGTCAATAATGTTGAAAGAGATTCACAAATTCGCAAGCAAAACAAGTAGACCAATAGCAATATGTGGCTCATGGAAACACACACACGGATAGATAAATGGGGTCGTGCAACCAAGGAATGAGCACAAAATGTGGAATCCACGGAAAACGCTCATGTTGCACAACTCAAGAGAGACGCTAGCACGATTGCTCAATAGGCGGATACGACACTTGTGCACAACATATAAGATGCAAAATGGATAAACTTTCTATCCCAAGTATGCTATATATGTATGGTTCCCGGTGTTTCTCACACAATGATCTAAGATGATCAAGTATGATATCATATGATATATTTTGATGCTATGGCTATTGCTTACAAGCTCTTTGCTCTCTTTCTTTTGCTTAAAAGCTTTATTCTCTCTTTTTTTTCTATGGCCACTTTTGCACAATGCACAAACCAAGATAGCAATTGTGTATATGCGGGAACAAACTTGAGGCACAATGGATGATATGATACCAAGATGATATGGTATGTATGCAATGGATGGTGTAGACCACTAATGTGCACAAGTCACGTTGCCGGCAATACTCAAATGGCTAGTCTCGATAGGCAAGTAACACAAAATGGGCTAGGGGTTAACAATGCAATTGCAAGGGAATATACAAAGGTGTCGTCGAGGTTACCGTCCTTTGCGATGATGAGTGGCGGTGTTCTTGGTGTAGATACCAAGATGATGGAGACTCGTCCCTAAGTAGCCGAAACACCTTTGGAAACGGAAAAACCGCAAACTCAAAATCTCAAATGACAAATGTCAAATGGTGGTAGCGGAAAGCGGTGGTGGTGTTGCACTAGGCAATGCGGAAGTGGAATGATGGGCTATACACGAATTGGAGTTGAATTTGCCGTCCCTAAGTAGCCGAAACACCTTAGGAGACACAAGCCACAACTCAAACAAAATTGGGTTAAGTTGGGGTGGAAATGTATGGTGGGCACGTCTATGCGGAAGTGGTGGTGGTGGTTGATGAAGAAGTAATCGTGCCTAAGTAGCCGAAACACCTTAGGAGACTCTAATCATAACTCAAACAACCACATATGCAATGGGGAACAAAATGGGTTAGGCTGCGGAAGTCGGTGGTGGTAATGCGGATGATATGGTGGAGGGCCTAGGCAAACTTGCCAAATTTCAGAAAATATGATGGAGTCAAATGATGGTGGTGGTATTTTTGTGGGATGGGGTATGTCAATAGCTTCAAAACGAGCTAAAGAACATCAAAATCGGACTCCGGATGAATTAGTTATGACCAAAACAAAATTTCAGCCGAGTCAGTGTCAGGGTTAACCGGACATCCGGGAGGAGGTCCGGATGATCCGGGCTAGGTCCAGATGATCCGGGTGTACATCCGGATGATCCGGGTTCGTCAGCTCCGGTTCCGTTTTCTGGGTGCGTGGGGTATCCGGACGTCCGGGAGAGGTTCCAGCTAATCCGGGAGAAGGTCCGGATGATCCGGGCAGGTCAAACTGCTCGGGATTTCCTCTCGGGGACGAAAGTTTTGGCGGAAATTGGGGATTTTTGGGGCAAAATTGACGAGATTTCGTGGATGGAAGGTGGGGAAACTTGGGGAGATGCTAGATCCACTTGAAACCAAGCAAATCCACGGATTAAAATCAACAAAACATCATCAAACCAACAAATCACAAAAATTTTGGGGCTATTTTTGGTGGGGATTTTCGGATTTAGGACGAAAACAACAAAATCAAGCTAAAAAACGAAGGGTAGGGGCTCCAAAAATGTGATCAACGTGGCTCATGATAGCATATGATGTAGGGTGGAACCCTATAGCGACGATCTTTCACGTTTGGAGTGGGATCCCTCGAAGAACACGATGAACACGGGGAAGAACGGGGAGAAATCACAAGGGGAAACACTCAAGAACAAGTCCAAATCACACATCCACTAGACAATCAAACACACAAGATCACAAGGTACATGAAAAACAAAGGGAACGATACAAGGTAAGGTTCATCTCCAAGAGGAGGTCTTGATGATATCCTAGATGGATCTTCCCACAAGGGGGTCTTGATGATATCCCGCAGGATCTTCTCACATGGAGGTCTTGAACTCCATGGGAGCGGTAGTCTCTCTCTCAAGAGTAGAGGTAGGAGCAAAGCTCACCTAAGAATGAGCTATCATATTGGCTAACCCTAGAAAGGAGGTGGAGGAGGTCTATTTATAGTCTAGTGGGCGAAGGGGTAAGTGAGAGGGCGAATGGGTACATGGGCCTCGGCCCGAAGCGTTGCACGCAGGCAAGGCCCGGATGATCCAGATGGGGGTCCAGATGATCCGGCCGTCGTCCGGATGATCCGGGAGGGGGCCCGGATGATCCGGCTTCACATGAGGCCTTCGGGTGTCTTCGGACGCAATTATCCGGATGATCCGGAGGGGTACCCGGATGATCCGGCTGAGCCCGGATGATCCGGACGGCGGTCCGGATGTCCGGCCTGGCTCCTGTAGCCGCTCCGTCTTCTTCTCCTTTCTTCCGTCTTCTCTTCGACGCTTCCCTCGCGGATGGTGTAGTCGTTCCTTGGCGCTTGCACTCCTCCTTGACATCCGTGAAGCTCCGACAATACCTATGCATGCACAAGGGAGAAGTGTCAAGTAGTACACCATCCTCAAAGGGGTCAAGTGAGCACGTGTAAAGGAGAAGATTCACCTTTGTGTATGTGAAGTAGAGGTCGCACGTGTCACTTGCCAAACGGACTCTTGACATGGTGATGACCATAGGATGCTCCGCATCACATAATGACAAACAATATCATGATATTTAACCATTTAATAACAGTGCAACCACATATCCAACATGTTGTGACTATGCTCAAGTGTTACTCATCCCTTGGACTGGCTTACCAGACGTGATCACTTCATGACCACAAATGTGATGATCTCAAAACCAACTCGTGATCCTTACGACAATCACAACCCGACCAATACATGGCCCGTGATCCTTACGGCGATCACAACCCGACCAAGACATGGCCCGTGATCCTTACAACGATCACAACCCGACCAATACATGGCCCATGATCCTTACGGCGATCACAACCCGACCATACATGGCCCATGATCCTTACGGTGATCACAACCTGACCAATACATGGCCCAACTCAACACGATGGCCTTACTGCCATCCTCAGTGCAAACTTAGTGTGCAAATTTATTAAGTGTTGACCCATGGTGTACCCTACTTTCGATCGTGTCCGTACCCGTGGACTCGGCTATCGATAGATTAATACACTCTGTAGAGGTAGCGCATTGGACCCATACTACGGAACCCATGGCCTCGCACTCCCATTCGGGTGGACCAATGGCATTCCCACGAAAACACTTCATTGTCATGACACTCTCACGGCCACTCCGACTCAATCCCAATCGGGCTAGTCCTGTGTGGCCCCGTGTCTACATCAAGACACCTCGACCACCATCATGGCCACGATCCACTCTGGGACCCAGTTCCAAAACTTAACTTAAAAACGGGCTCACAAGGTTATGCCTGCTTACTGAGCCAGGGTACAACACGTCCATAACCTTCCCTAGATGGAGGCACCGACCAGAGGCACGACAATGAAATGCAGTTAGGCCGTCCCATACCGGCAAATGTGGTTGCACTAGGAAAAACTCGTTTTAGCGGCACCATGACCAGGTCAACAACATATTCAAGTTGAGTTACTTATTAGGTTCAACTTAGGGTGAAAATAACTGATGTCATAATGCCATGCCATGCATCACCAACATATGCATCACATATCCATGAAAATAACTAAGTCAACTACGCTCCCACAGAGCCATCATCATCTCATGATAATTCTCTGGATATGATACAACCTCACTTAAACGAGAATCATTTCTAGTAATCTCATCATGCAAGAATAATAATTAAACTGATTATTAATCTCCATGACTATATCATTTTATCATTATTCATAACTAAGTTCTTGTTAGCTTATCAACAAGATTCAATTCAAACTTTCTGTAAATCAAGCATTTTAACATGACAAGCATCTAACAGAATATAATTATCATATTAATAATTTAAATGCATGAATAATCATAAGTTTAAGTAGGAAAATCACAAATATTGAAGTGGCACTATGAAAATGTTGTTGTGGCTTGCCTTAGTGCTGATGAGGTTCACAAACCTCCTGGTGATCCTCAAGACAAGCCTGCTCTTCTGAAAATAAATAAAACCACAAAAAGAAAACATCAAGAAACCTTCTGAAAATTACCAGAAAATCTAGACAGCAAGGAAAAATCCCATCTTTTGGGTGCTTTTAGATTTTTGGACAAAGAACACAATGCAAAAAGAATCAATGCATTTGGACTTATAGATAAAAAGTTATGGCTGTTTGAAGTTTCTTGGATTTAAATGAATTTGAAATAAAATAAAACAGACTGAGGGGGGTGACGTCGAAGGCGTAAAAGCCCAGGGCACCACCACTCATACCGCTTCGCGTGCATACTGAGTGGCTGACTAGCGGGCCCCGCTAGTCAGGCCTGAAGGAGGGGGAGAGGGAAACAGAGGGAGGCGGAGCTTTGCCGGAGCACATGCCGGCGACGAGGGTTCTTGGGGTCAAACTAGAGGGGGGAATCGAAGAGAAGAAGATTGCGCACCTGCCCATACCCGTAGTGTGGCTAGAGGTGACCGGACGGTGTCGGAAACAGCCTCTCCAGCGAAGGCAGAGGGCAGAGGTCGCCGGAGACGAAGACGACGGCGGCTCGGGGCGGCTCCAGGGGCTCCAACAGGGCGGAACGGCCTCACCAAACAGTGGCGGAGGCCCTGGAAGGGTCGCCCTGGCCTGGGAGGGGTCGGAGCTACGGGGACGATCCGGAGGGGGTTGCCGGTGAGCTCGGGCTTCGGGGCGGCAGCCCGTGGCCTGCCCGACCGGGCTACAGCTTCTACTGGCTCGTGGGGGGTGTGGGAGTAGCTGCGGGTGCTCAAGGAGGGCTGGGGTGGCGGCATTTATAGGCTGGCGGCGAGAGGGGTTTGGGCTCCGCCGGAGGACACCTGTCCACGGCACCCGGCGACGAACGACACCAGTGAGAGAGGGGTATGACGATGGAGGTCACGCGGGAACTATTGGTGGGCGCGGACGAGCACATGAGCGAGGGGGAAGATGACGAGCACAGTGCGTCGCGCACTGTGTCGTTGGCTGGACCGTGCCCATGCCTGCTGCGGCGAGCTCTGCATCGGCGAATGCCAGGGGGGAGTTAAGGGAGTGGAGACGGGGATGGTGGCGAGGCTTGGCATGCTCGGGCAGGCTGGGCAGCGAGCACGCACTCAATAGAGCGCTAGGCGGCACACAACGCGTGTGTTTTGCATGCCAGCACGCCCGAACGAACGCGGTCACCGTGCGAACCATGACATCAGGCCACCCTAAGCACTAATCTTGATGTCTGGCATGTAGTCCTTGGTAGTTTGAAGTGTTACCATGGTTGGGCTTGGATCCAGGTGCAGTAGAAATGGATTTGTACTACTAGCAAGTTTCTGGACAGTAACTTTGGAGATTTACTGTGGTGAAACCACTGGGAGTCAAGGGCCGAGATTTGGAGGCTTGCTTATACTTACTAAGGTAAATAGGCACAAGAAAAACTAGCTACAATGGAGCTAGTAAAATGGTAGTTGTTGTAGAAACTACCATTTCTGTCCTGAAATGAATTTATTTTCTGTAGCCAAAATATTTCAAATAGTGATGAAATATTTTTGCTCAGAGAGGTGCCCTAGGGTTCAAAGAATAATTGAGATTTTTCTCAGGATTTTTGGGGCAATAAAAATTAGGGTTGCTTTGGAGCACAAAGGGCTAGCTAGGGTTTTGGAGGGCAAAATGAATATTTTTCATTTAAGAAAAATATTCCAAGCAATATTTTGAGATGATCCTGAGGTGAAGTGATGGTTTGAGGAGGAGAAGAAACACTTGTGTGAAAGTCAAAGGGTACCCAAGTGGTTAAGTCCAAATGAAATGATTCAAAAACTCCAAACGCAAAACCAACTCAACTAGAAACCGGGCAAAGAAAAGAGGGTAAAAACCAGGCTGTCACAACGCTCATATGATTCGCGTTCGGTACTTTGATGATTTGATATGTGGGTGGACCGGTGCTTGGGTACTGCCTTTACTTGGACAAGCATCCCACTTATGATTAACCCCTATTGCAAGCATCCACAACTACAAAAGAAGTATTAAGGTAAACCTAACCACAACATTAAGCATATGGATCCAAATCAGCCCCTAACGAAGCAACGCATAAACTAGGGTTTAAGCTTCTGTCACTCTAGCAAACCATCATCTACTTATTACTTCCCAATGCCTTCCTCTAGGCCCAAATAATGGTGAAGTGTCATGTAGTCAACGTTCACATAACACCACTAGAGGAAAAGGCAACAGACATCTCATCAAAATATCGAACGAATACCAAATTCACATGACTACTAATAGCAAGACTTCACCCATGTCCTCAGGAACAAACGTAACTACTCACAAAGCATATTCATGTTCATAATCAGAGAAGTAATAATATGCATTAAGGATCTGAACATATGATCTTCCACCAAGCAAACCAATTAGCATCAACTACAAGGAGTAATCAACACTACTAGCAACCCATAAGTACCAATTTGTGGTTTGGATACAAGATTGGATACAAGAGATGAACTAGGGTTTTGAGAGGAGATGGTGCTGGTGAAGATGTTGATGGAGATTGACCCCCTCCCGATGAGAGGACCGTTGGTGATGATTTCCCCCTCCCGGAGGGAAGTGTCCCTGGCAGAACAGCTCTGCTGGAGCTCTAGATTGGTTCCGCCAAGGTTCCGCCTCGTGGCGGCGGAGTTTCGTCCTGTAAGCTTGACCACGATTTTTCCATGGTAAAAGCCTTCATATAGCAGAAGATGGACAACGGAGGGCCGCCAGGGGGCCTAGGAGACAGGGGGCGCGCCCAGTAGGGGTGGGCGCGCCCCCTCCCTCCTGGCCAGGGTGTGGGCCCCCTGAGGTGTTTCTTTCGCTCAATAATTCTTATTAATTCCAAAAATAAGTTTCGTGGAGTTTCAGGATTGGAGCAGTGCAGAATAGGTTTCCAATATTTGCTCCTTTTCCAGCTGAGGGAGTCCTGGACTAGGGGGTGTCCGGACAGCCGAACTATCATTATCCGCCGGACTCCAAGACTACGAAGATACAAGATTGAAGACTCCGGCTCGTGTCCGGAAGGTACTTTCCTTGGCGTGGAAGGAAAGCTTGGCAATACGGATATGTAGATCTCCTACCATTGTAACCGACTCTGTAACCCTAGCCTCTCCGGTGTCTATATAAACCGGAGGGCTTTAGTCCGTGGGACAACATACATTACAACAATCATACCATAGGCTAGCTTCTAGGGTTTAGCCTCCTTGATCTCGTGGTAGATCTACTCTTGTACTACCCATATCATCAATATTAATCAAGCGGGACATAGGGTTTTACCTCCATCGAGAGGGCCCGAACACAGGTAAAAACATCGTGTCCCTTGTCTCCTGTTACCATCCGCCTAGACGCACAGATTCGAGACCCCTACCGAGATCCGCGGTTTGACACCGACATTGGTGCTTTCATTGAGAGTTCCTCTGTGTCGTCACCGATAGGCTTGATGGCATCTTCAACCAACAACGCTGTCCAGGGTGAGACTTTTCTCCCCGGATAGATCTTCGTATTCGGCGGCTTTGCACTGCAGGCCAATTCACTTGGCCATGTGGAGCAGATCGAAAGCTACGCCCCTGGCCGTCAGGTGAGATTCGGAAGCTTAAACTTCGCGGCCGATGTTCGCGGAGACTTGATCTTCGACGGACTCGAGCCACAGCCAAGCGCGCCGCACTGTGACGATGGGCACGATCTAGCTCTGCCGCCGGATAGTGCCTCGATGGCTGCACCCGGATCCGCTTCGGCCATTAGCCCGGAGCCGATCGCCCATATCGAGGGCTGGCGGATAGACGCCGCCCTGGGGGCTTCAACATCCACGGCGATAGAGCCGAACACTGACCTTGTCCCCTGCGAAACTCGTGATTCCGAGGCGCCGGACTCCTCACCGGACTCCGAACCTCCCGCGCCCCTACCAATCGATCCGGATTGGGCGCCGGTTATGGAATTCACCGCCGCGGACATTTTCCAACACTCGCCTTTTGGCGATATCCTGAATTCACTGAAGCATCTCTCGCTATCAGGAGAGTCCTGGCCGGACTATGGCCAGGATGGTTGGGGTTCGGACGACGAAGAAATTCAGATAAGTCCATATACAGATCCTCCGGACTCCACAGCCGCTCAAATTGAGCATACTTTGCATCCATAAACCGGCGACGCAGCAGAAAAGGCTTGCCAGCCACGATCTCTCCGGCCTGGCGCAGTTCCTCTTTCATAGCCCGCATTGCAGAGCGGGCATCCTTGGCTTCGGCGGTGGCCTTCTTCAGGTCTTCCAGCTCCGATAAGCGCTCCTTTTCAAGAGCCTCATTACGGTCGGTAGCATCCTTTAATTTCATGGCCAATTCGGCCACCTCCGCCCTGCTTAGGCAGTGCGCAGCCTTTTCGGCTTTCAACTCCTCGGCCGCCCTTGAGGCAGCCGCGTCACTCCTTCGGGCTTGCTCCTTAGCTAGAGCAAGTTCGGCCCGAAGGCTCTCCACAGCAGCAGCACCGTCTGTACGAACAACATATAATTTATCAGAGGCGGGCTTTGACCCCCTTAATAAAGCGACTGTGGAGAACTATTTTACCTTGCGACTCGTCAAATCGCCTGTTGACAAGTGCGATGTCCTCATCTGCCAGGTCAAGTTGCCGAGTTAATTCGGCAAAATCACTAGTCCGGCTAGCCCCTGGACCATCCGCCACCTGTATAGGAACGACGGAATTCATGACTTTAGATTTCGATCCTCGGTACGCTGTCGTTTCCGACAACCTACTGAGTCTCAGGGGCTACTATCTATACAGGGCGCATTTTTATATGCAAACTGTTAAAAGACAAAGGGGTGCGTCATTTTCGCATACCTCAAATCCCGCCAGCAAACTCATGGCGGCATTACGCAATCCGCTCTCGGCGGACGAAATCCTTCCAATCACCATAGGCATCAACGCACGGTGATCTTCTGAAACGGACGCCCTCTCAAGCAGATTCTTCAGTTCCCCCGGCCGGATGCTAGTGGGTGCCGAACTCTCTGGCCCCTCCGGACTTGGGGATACCCTCCGTGATGACACTTCGGGTTCGCCTGCCTCATCTGGCGGCGCTGCGGACGGAGGCGTATCGCTCTCCATCATCTCCGGAAGGAGGTCCCCCGAAGATGAACTCATCTGAGAAGGCTGCAGATCCGAACTGCGATATAAATGTTTCGGTTACCTACAGAAGCACAAATGAAGGTATTTCCTTACTAATTAAACTCCCTCTTTCATACTCACGGCTCGCTGGAGGGCCGATCCTTTGGTGATGATTGTGCGTCCGGATTCTTTCTGGGCGCCGGCCCCCCCCGGGGAAGATCTCTTCTCACGTTTAGGGGCTTTAGCCTTAGGATCTTCGGAGGCGGTCCTCTTCTTGCTTTGAAGGGAGGGGTTCTTGGTCCCCTCCTCTTCAGTCGCCCCTTCGGGCGAAATATTAGCTCCTCTATTTTCCCCGTCGCCCCCTTCTGTGGGCGCAACCTCCAACATTCTGACCAGCACGGGCTCTAGTGCGGTCTCTGGGAGGGGGGCCGGACACCTTATCAGCCTTGATCGCGCCACCCATTCCTGTAAAGAACAAAGGGTCAGGAGACGAACTCCAAAAAGGCGTATAAACAGAATGTCCGGACTCTGAGCTATTTACCTGAGTATCCGGGCGATCGCGGCTTAGGCCTGCATCCTCGGCTGAATCCGGACACGCCACCTGCGGTCCGAAGAACAGCTTGTACATCTCCGCGGGTGTTGCACCCATAAAGTGTTGGAGAATACGAGGTCCCTCCGGATTGAACTCCCATAGACGGAGAGGACGGCGTTTGCAGGGCGGAAGATGCCTGATTAGCATAACCTGCATCACCTTGATCAGGTCGATCTCCCTCGCTTGGAGGTCTCGAATCCGGCCCTATAGTGAGGGCACGTCCTCGGATGGCCCCCAGTTGAGCCCTTGGTTGACCCACGACATCAGTTGGCGTAGAGGTCCCGGGCGGAATAAGGTCGGCGGCCTTTGCTTGCTGCCACTTGGAGCGGTGATGTAGAACCACTCCTGCTGCCACAGTCCGAGTTCCTCTTGGAAGGAACCCTCGGGCCACGGGGTGTCGACCTTTTTGCTTATGGTCGCCCCGCCGCACTCCGCTTGACGCCCCCCGATCATCTTCGGCTCCACCTTGAAGGTCTTCAGCCATAGGCCGAAGTGGGGAATGACGCGGAGGAAGGCTTCGCAGACGATAATGAATGCGGAGATATGGAGAATGGACTCCGGAGCCAAGTCGTGGAAGTCCAGCCGTAGTAGAACAGGAGCCCTCTCACGAAGGGATCCGTCGGGAAGCCTAAACCCCGACGGAGGTGGGATGCAAAAACGACGTATTCACCGGGCTCGGGGGCAGGCACGGCCTGCCCTTGGGTAGGCAACCTGTGCGAAACCTCGTAGGCCAGGTACTTGGCTTCACGCAACTTCAAAATGTCCTCCTCCGTCCACTGGCCCTGGAGGTCGGAGCCGGACATGGTTGAGGATCCGAAGCGCTCGAATCTGAAGCTCTGGGTGTTGGAACTAGGAGCGAAGAAGAGATTCGATGCGAGATTGAAGAACAAGGACAGGCCTTGGTCCTCTTATAAAGGGGAAGAAATACCAAGGGTCGTCTCCGTGACCGTTTGGGATTCCCCTTCGATAGAGGAGGTGTGGCGACGGGAATGGTTGGGTTACCCACGCACGTATTGATGAGGATCCTGGAATAAAGGGAACACGATCTCTGCTTCGACAAGACATGCCAAGGAAACCGCTTCGCTAAACGTGCTGAGGTGGAATAGTAAAAAACGATTCAAACAAAGGCTTGGTAGCGGTGTGATGTCACGCCGCATAATACATCAGCAGATTGAGCTAGTGTACATTTTATTCTCTCTACGGTGGAATGTGGAAATTATTTTTGCAGAGCCGGACACTATCCTGGTGTTCATGATCTTCTCTGGATTATTCAAGGGAGGAACCCGCCTTGCAATGCCGAACATTATGCACGCCGGACTTATCGTCATTGAAGACTGGTCCAGGGGCTACTGAGGGAGTCCTGGACTAGGGGGTGTCCGGACAGCCGAACTATCATTATCCGCCGGACTCCAAGACTACGAAGATACAAGATTGAAGACTCCGGCTCGTGTCCGGAAGGTACTTTCCTTGGCGTGGAAGGCAAGCTTGGCAATACGGATATGTAGATCTCCTACCATTGTAACCGACTCTATATAAACCGGAGGGCTTTAGTCCGTAGGACAACATACATTACAACAATCATACCATAGGCTAGCTTCTAGGGTTTAGCCTCCTTGATCTCGTGGTAGATCTACTCTTGTACTACCCATATCATCAATATTAATCAAGCAGGACGTAGGGTTTTACCTCCATCGAGAGGGCCCGAACCTGGGTAAAAACATCGTGTCCCTTGTCTCCTGTTACCATCCGCCTAGACGCACAGTTCGGGACCCCCTACCCGAGATCCGCCGGTTTTGACACCGACACCAGCCAGAATTCCAGCTGCCAGCATTCCCCCTCTTCATGGTAAACCTTGTAAAATAAGAGAGAATAGCCATAAGTATTGAGATATAATGTGTAATAACAGCCCATAATGCAATAAATATTGATATAAAAGCATGATGCAAAATGGACGTATCAACTCCCTAAGCTTAGACCTTGCTTGTCCTCAAGCGGAAGCCGATATCGAAAAATATGTCCACATGTTTAGAGATAGAGGTGTCGATAAAAATAAAATACGGACATGAGGGCATCATGATCATTCTTATAACAACAACGTAAATAGATTTTATCATATGATTTATTATGCTTAAGTAACGATCAATTCACAATGTGAAGCATGGTTCAGAAACTTCATTGGAAGCTAACAAACTATAATTTCAGTCATTGAAGCAATTTCAATTTATCATAACATGAGAAAGAGTCAAGAATAGAGCTTTTCAGCAAGTCCACGTACTCAACTATCATGTAGTCTTCTACAATTGCTAACACTCATGCAGTACTTGTGGTTATGGAGTTTCAACCGGACACTGAGAAAGATAGGGGCTTATTGTGTTGCCTCCCAACATATTCACCTTTAGGTGATGTCAACAATAATAGTCCATACTAACTTACATCCAATTGGATATATATATATCATGATCTTTCAAACACTAGGAGCTTGCCAAAGGAGAAAATGAAAAACGGAAAGGTGAGGATCACCTTGACTCAAGCATAAAGTAAAAACATAAAGTAAAAGATAGGCCCTTTGCAGAGGGAAGCAGAGGTTGTCATGTGCTTTTAGGTTGGATGCATAAAATCATAATGCAAAACAACGTCACTTTATATTGCCCCTTGTATGTGGACCTTTATTATGCAGTTCGTCACTTTTATTGCTTCCACAACAAGATCGTATAAAGCTTATTTTCTCTGCACTAATAAGTCATACATATTTAGATAGCAATTTTTATTGCCTGCAACATGACAACTTACTTGAAGGATCTTACTCAATCCATAGGTAGGTATGGTGGACTCTCATGGCAAAACTGGGTTTAAGGATATTTGGAAGCACAAGTAGTATCTCTACTTGGTGCAAGGAATTGGGCTAGCATGAGGGGGAGAGGCAAGCTCAACATGTTTGGAAGGTCAATGACAATATACTTTAACTGAGATGTGAGAAAACATAAACCATTACGTTGTCTTCCTTGTCCAACATCAACTCTTTTAGCATATCATACTTAATGAGCGCTTCACAACCATAAAAGATGTCCAAGATAATATATTTCTATGTGAACCTCTCTTTCCTTATTACTTCCTATTAATTGCAACGATGACCAAAACTATGTTTATCAACTCTCAACAACTTTTATGCCTCATACTTTCTATGTGTGAAGTCATCACGAACCATAAGATCAATATGAACTCTTTTATTCTCTACTTTCTCAAGATCATAGCAACATAGCAAAGCCCTGGACTCAACACTAATCTTTATTATAGATAGCTCACGGACTCGATTACATAAATAGATCACAAAGCAAAACTGAAAACTACTTGATATCAAAACTTCAATCTACTAGATCAAGATACTACTAAAAGGATCGAACTAAATAAAACGGTAAATATAGGAGTGTGATGGTTATACGATACTGGGGCACCTCCTCCAAGCTTGGCAGTTGCCAAGGGGAGTGCCCATACCCATGTGATTATGTCCTCGGAGGTGATGGAGGTGGTGATGATGATGGTGGATAATCACACATCGAGCGTAAAAGCTCCTCCAACTTACGGATAATGCCCTTGAGTCCGGCGATATGATCCTTCAACAAAATATTCTCTTGCGTGAGATACTTATTCTGTATGCGAGCTAACTCAATCATCTTGAAAGCTTCAATCTTTGTTGGAGTAAAGAGGTTAGGTAAAGATTGAGGGATGTCTTCTTCTTTCACCGCCGGAGCTTGAACCTCCATGGCCTTCTTGATCCCTTCATCCTTGTTGATCTCCTCCGGTTCTTCTCTTTTCAGCTCTATCTTCAATAGCCAAGCATCCTTGTCTTCAATGTTGGAGGAGGGTGACGTCATGATGCTCTAGATCTGCAACAGAAACAGCTCGAAACAAAAACAGAGGATATTTGCGTGATACGATGATCAAAACCTTCGGGAGTTTATATAATGAACTTTTACCAACCAAAATACGTAACGTGCAAGAAAACGGAGTCCGGGAGGCACACGAGGTGTCCACGAGACAGGGGGCGCGCCCAGTAAGGGTGGGCGCGCCCTCCACCCTCGTGGAAGCCTCGTGTCCTTCCCAGACTACTTCTTTCTTCCTAAAATTCTTAAATATTCCAAAACTGATAAAAATTCCCATTGGAGTTGTTTTGGAGTTGGTTTACTTACCGTACCACATACCTATTCCTTTTCGGAGTCTAGAACGTTCTGGAAAGTGTCCCTTATGTATTCCTCTGGGGTTACGGTTTCAGTAATATTAGTTTCAACATTTATAGGATTACCTGAGATGTAATGTTTAATTCTTTGACCGTTCACCACCCTCGGACTTGTGCCTTCGAAGTTGTAGATTTTTATGGCACCAGAACGATAGACCTCCTCGATAACGTAAGGACCTTCCCATTTAGAGAGAAGTTTTCCTGCAAAAAATCTTAAACGAGAGTTGAATAATAACACATAATCACCTACGTTAAACTCACGCTTTTGTATACTTTTATCATGCCAACATTTGACTTTTTCTTTGAATAGCTTGGCATTCTCATAGGCTTGGGTTCTCCATTCATCAAGTGAGCTAATATCAAACAACCTCTTCTCACCGGCAAGTTTGAAGTCATAGTTGAGCTCTTTAATAGCCCAACATGCTTTATGTTCAAGTTCAAGAGATAAATGACACGCTTTTCCATAAACCATCTTATATGGAGACATACCCATAGGATTTTTGTATGCAGTTCTATAGGCCCATAATGCATCATCAAGTTTTTTGGACCAATTCTTTCTAGATCTATTCACAGTCTTTTGCAAAATTAATTTGAGCTCTCTATTGCTCAACTCTACTTGATCACTAGACTACGAATGATAAGGAGATGTGATTCTATGATTAACATCATACTTAGCAAGCATCTTACGGAAAGCACCATGAATAAAATGTGAACCATCATCAGTCATAAGATATCTAGGGACTCCAAACCTCGGAAAAATAACTTCTTTAAGCATTTTAATAGAAGTGTTATGATCGGCACTACTAGTTGGAATAGCTTCTACCCACTTAGTAACGTAATCAACAACAACTAAAATATGAGTGTAACCATTAGAGGCGGGAAAGGGTCCCATATAATCAAAGCCCCAAACATCAAACAGTTCAATAACAAGAGAATAATTCATAGGCATTTCTTGACATCTACTAATATTACTAATTCTTTGACATTCATCACAAGATAAGACAAACTTACGAGCATGTTTGAAGAGAGTAGGCCAATAAAAACCGGATTGCAATACCTTGTGTGCAGTTCTATCTCCAGCGTGTTGTCCTCCATATGATTCAGTGTGACACTTGCGTAGGATCTGTTCCTGTTCATGCTTAGGTACACAATGTCTAATAACACCATCTACTCCTTCTTTATAAAGGTGTGGGTCATCCCAGAAGTAATGTCTTAAATCATAAAAGAACTTTTTCTTTTGCTGGTATGTGAAACTAGGAGGTATAAATTTAGCAACAATGTAATTAGCATAATCAGCATACCAAGGAGCAGTACGAGAAGCATTAACGACCGCTAATTGTTCATCAGGAAAGCTATCATCAATAGGCAGTGGGTCATCAAGAAAATTCTGTAACCTAGACAAGTTTTCTGCAATGGGGTTCTCAGCTCCCTTTCTATCAATAATATGCAAATCAAATTCTTGGAGCAGGAGAACCCATCTAATGGGTCTAGGCTTAGCATCTTTCTTTTCCATAAGATATATAATAGCAGCATGATCAGTGTGAATAGTAACTTTGGAATCAACAATATAAGGTCTAAACTTATCACATGCAAACACAACTGCTAAGAATTCTTTTTCAATAGTAGCATAATTTCTCTGGGCAGTATCAAGAGTCTTACTAGCATACTGGATAACATTCAGTTTCTTATCAACTCTTTGCCCTAGAACAGCACCTACAACATAATCACTAGCGTCACACATAATTTTAAAAGGTAAATTCCAATCAGGTGGCTGAACAATAGGTGCAGTGATCAAAGCTTTCTTAAGTATTTCAAATGCTTCTACACAATCATCATCAAAGACAAAAGGAATATCTTTTTGCAATAAATTAGTCAGAGGCCTAGAGATTTTAGAAAAGTCCTTAATGAACCTCCTATAAAAACCGGCATGACCAAGGAAACTTCTTATACCTTTTATGTCCTTGGGACATGGCATCTTTTCAATAGCATCAACTTTAGCTTCAACTTCAATACCTCTCTCGGAAATCTTATGCCCCAAAACAATGCCTTCATTAACCATAAAGTGACACTTTTCCCAATTCAAGACGAGACTAGTGTCTTCGCATCTCTACAAAACTCGATCAAGGTTTCTCAAGCAATCATCAAAATAGGATCCATAAACGGAGAAATCATCCATGAATACCTCGCAAATCTTTTCACAAAAGTCGGAGAATATAGCCATCATACATCTTTGAAAGGTAGCAGGTGCATTACATAAACCAAAAGTCATACGTCTATAAGCAAAAGTACCGAAAGGGCAAGTAAAAGTAGTTTTTGATTGATCCCCCGCTGACAGAGGTATTTGAGAGAAACCAGAATAACCATCTAGAAAGCAGAAATGTGTGTGTTTGGATAGTCTTTCTAGCATTTGATCAATAAAAGGTAAAGGGTAATCATCTTTCTTAGTAGCTTTATTTAATTTACGGAAATCAATTACCATCCTATAACCTGTAATAATTCTTTGCGGGATCAATTCATCTTTATCATTAGGAACGACAGTAATACCTCCCTTTTTAGGAACACAATGGACAGGGCTTACCCAATCACTATCAGCAACAGGATAAATTATACCTGCCTCAAGGAGCTTTAGTATCTCCTTTCTTACCACTTCTTTCATCTTGGGATTCAGTCGTCATTGAGGATCTCTAACTGGTTTAGCATCGGCCTCCAAATTAATTTTGTGTTTCCATAACGTGGGACTACTGCCCTTGAGATCATCCAGAGTATATCCAATAGCAGCACGGTGCTTCTTCAGAGTTTTCAATAATCTTTCTTCTTCTTTCTCTGAAAGGTTAGCACTAATAATAACAGGATATATTTTCTTTTCATCAAGATAAGCATACTTAAGATTATCATGTAATGCTTTGAATTCAAACACGGGATCGCCCTTGGGTGGAGGGGGATCCCCAAGAATTTCAACGAGAAGGTTGTGTTTCAGCAAAGGTTCCTCTTTAAGGAACACTTCATCTATTTCCCTTCTTTCCTTCATAAACATATCATCTTCATGGTCTAGAAAATATTGTTCCAACGGATCAGTAGGGGGTACGGCAATGGAAGCAAGACCAATAATCTCATCCTTACTAGGTGATTCTCTATCATGAGGTTGTCTACGAAACTTAGCAAAATTAAACTCATGAGACATACCCTCTAAGCCAATTGTAACAGTATCCTTTTCACAATCAATCCTAGCATTAACTATATTTAAGAAGTGTCTACCAAAAATAATGGGACAAAAGTCATCTTGTGGGGAACCAAGAACAAGAAAATCAGCAGGATATTTAACCTTCCAGACAAAACTTCAACATCTCTAACTATCCCAACTGGTTTAATGGTATCCCTATTAATAGTAACATCAATACCTTCCGAATCAACGGGTGCAATGTAGTGCATAACTTCTTTATATAAGTCATAGGGTATTGCACTAGCACTAGCACCCATATTGCATAAGCCATGATAACAATGATCTCCTATTTTAACAGAAATAACAGGCATGCCTACCACAGGTCTATGTATCTTAGTATCTGGTCTAGCAATATTAGCAGTCTCACCACAGAAATAAATAACATGCCCATCTAAATCATCATCCAAGAGATCTTTAACCATAGCAATACTAGGTTCAACTTTGATTTGCTCAGGAGGTGTATAAGTCCTACTATTACTCTTACGAACAACAGCCGAAGTTTTAGCATGATCCTTTATCCTAACAGGAAAAGGAGGTTTGTCAATATAATTAGTAGGAACAATAGGATCACTATAGGTGACAGTCTTTTCTTCAACGGTAAATAGGTGCAACTACTTTTACTTCAACGGGAGGATTATATTTAAACCATTTCTCCTGAGGGAGATCAACGTGAGTAGCAAAAGATTCATAGAAAGAAGCTACTATCTTACAGTCAAGTCCATAGTTAGCGCTAAATCCACGAAAAACATCGGTATCCATAAAAGATTTAACACAATAAAATTTAGGTGTCCATAGAAAAATTTAACACAATAAAAGATTTAACATCGGTATCCATAGAAAGAAGCTACTACCTGACTCCTTACCATCATCGGAACCCCAATCTTCAGAGTTGTGTTTAATTCTTTCCAATAAGTCCCATTTGAAATCAATAGTCTTCAGCATATAAGAACGAGCACAGGAAGTATCGAGTAGGTTGCGATCATTGAGAGAAAGCCGAGCATAAAATTTTTGAATAATCATTTCTCTGGAGAGCTCATGATTGGGGCATGAATATAACATTGATTTGAGCCTCCCCCAAGCTTGAGCGATGCTTTCTTCTTCACGAGGCCAGAAATTATATATGTAATTACGATCACGATGAACAAGATGCATAGGATAGAACTTCTGGTGAAATTCCAAATTCAATCGTTTATAATTCCAAGATCTCGTATCATCACATAGCCTATACCATGTCAATGCATCTCCCTTCAAAGGTAAAGGGAAGACCTTCCTTTTGACAACATCGTTGGGAATACCTGCAAGCTTAAATAACCCACAAACTTCATCCACAAAGATAAGGTGTAAATCGGGATGCAATGTTCCATCTCCTGCAAATGGATTAGCTAGCAGTTTCTCTATCATAACCGAAGGAATCTCAAAGGAAATATTTTCAAAAAGTTCAGTAGGTTGAGGAGAAACTCTTTGCTCTTATGGTCGGGGTGAAGATACCCCGAACAAGCCCCTCAAAGGATTAGTTTCCATAGTGACAAGTAACAGAAAATTTCAGCACACTATATAAATGTTTCCCTACCGAGTTCCACTCACCAAAAGCACTACACTCCCCGGCAACGGCGCCAGAAAAGAGTCTTGATGACCCACAAGTGTAGGGGACCTATCATAGTCCTTTCGATAAGTAAGAGTGTCAAACCCAACGAGGAGCAGAAGGAAATGATAAGCGGTTTTCAGTAAGGTTTTCTCTGCAAGCACTGAAATTGTAGGTAATAGATAGTTTTGTGATAAGATAAATTGTAACGAGTAACAAGCAATGAAAGTAAATAAAGTGTAGAAAGGTGGCCCAATCCTTTTTGTAGCAAAGGATAAGCCTGGACAATTTCTTATAATGAGAAAAGAGCTCCCGAGGACACATGGGAATTATCGTCAAGCTAGTTTTCATCACGCTCATATGATTTGCGTTCGGTACTTTGATAATTTGATATGTGGGTGGACCGATGCTTGGGTACTGCCCTTACTTGGACAAGCATCCCACTTATGATTAACCCCTATTGCAAGCATCCGCAACTACAAAAGAAGTATTAAGGTAAACCTAACCACTGCATTAAACATATGGATCCAAATCAGCCCCTAACGAAGCAACGCGTAAACTAGGGTTTAAGCTTCTGTCACTCTAGCAACCCATAATCTACTTATTACTTCCCAATGCCTTCCTCTAGGCCCAAATAATGGTGAAGTGTCATGTAGTCGACGTTCACATAACACCACTAGAGGAAAAGACAACATACATCTCATCAAAATATCGAACAAATACCAAATTCACATGACTACTAATAGCAAGACTTCACCCATGTCCTCAGGAACAAACATAACTACTCAGAAAGCATATTCATGTTCATAATCAGAGAAGTAATAATATGCATTAAGGATCTGAACATACAATTTTCCACCAAGTAAACCAATTGGCATCAACTACAAGGAGTAATCAACACTACTAGCAACCCACAGGTACCAGTTTGTGGTTTGGATACAAGATTGGATACAAGAGATGTACTAGGGTTTTGAGAGGAGATGATGCTGGTGAAGATGTTGATGGAGATTGACCCCTTCCCGTGAGAGGACCATTGCTGATGACGATGGTGATGATTTCCCCCTCCCGGAGGGAAGTGTCCCCGGCAGATAATCTCTGCCGGAGCTCTAGATTGGTTCCGCTAAGGTTCCACCTCGTGGCGGCGGAGTTTCGTCCCGTAAGCTTGCCCACGATTTTTCCAGGGTAAAAGCCTTCATAGAGCATAAGATGGACACCGGAGGGCCACTAGGGGGCCCAGGAGACAGGGGGCGCGCCAAGTAGGGGTGGGCGCGCCCCCACCCTCCTGGGCAGGGTGTGGGCCCCCTGAGGTGTTTCTTCCGCTCAATAATTCTTATTAATTCCAAAAATAAGTTTCGTGGAGTTTCAGGATTTTTGGAGCAGTGCAGAATAGGTTTCCAATGTTTGCTCCTTTTCCAGCCAGAATTCCAGCTACCGGCGTTCCCCCTCTTCATGAAAAACCTTGTAAAATAAGAGAGAATAGCCATAAGTATTGAGATATAATGTGTAATAACAGCCCATAATGCAATAAATATTGATATAAAAGCATGATGCAAAATGGACGTATCAGTACATACCCTCAGCCCCGAGGGTGAACTACTCCTTACTCGTCATGGAGGTCGTCAGGATGATGAAGATGGCCACCAATGATGGTTACCCCCTCCGGCAGGGTGCCGCAACGGGCTTCCGATTGGTTTTTCAGGGCTACAGAGGCTTTCGGCGGTGGAACTCCCAATCTAGGTTTCTTTTCGGGGGTTTTGGTATTTATAGGAATCTTTGGCATCGGTCTCACGTCAAGGGGGTCCACGAGGCAGCGGCAAGACAGGGGGCGCACCCTGGGTGCGCCCTCCACCCTAGTGGTTACCTCGGGACTCTTCTGGCCCAACTTGCTTCGGGGGGGGGGGGTCTCTTTTGGTTCATAAAAGATCACCGTAAATTTTCAGCCCATTCCGAGAATTTTTACTTCTTCACAAAAACCGACACCATCACCGGCGGTAGTTCTGTTCAAAACAACGTCAGTCCGGGTTAGTTCTAATAAAATCATACCAAAGCCATATAAAATTGTTGTAAACATGGCATGAATACTTCATAAATTATAGATAAATTGGAGACATATCAGACGGCATCCTAGATCCCTGCCGTCCCCATCACCGGCAGCCCGGGCTTAGCCGGCGCACGTCTCTGGGGACGACGAGGTGGAAGAGAGGGGGGAGGGCGCGACGGCCAGGGCGCTGGGGTTGCCCCCCTTATCGCCCTGGAGGGAGCGATACGAGGGAGCCCTGGGAGCCTTGGGTTAGGACGTAAGTCCGTCCTCTGACTTTTCTGTCCTAACCTATATATACCTATTATCATATAAAGTGCATTAATATGATATCTCAATAGTATTATACTCCCTCCATTTCAAAATATAGTGCATATAGTTTTTTTTAAAAAAAATCAAACCTCACAAACTTTGATCAAGTTTGTAAAGAAAAATATTTGTATCTAGAATGTCAAACATATATTGTTAGATTCTTTATAAAATGTGGTTTCATATTTTATATATTTGGTATTGCAAATATCAATAGTTGTGTCTATAAACATGATCAAAGTTTGCAAAGTTTGACTTTTCAAGAAATTTATATGCACTAACATTATGGAACTGAGGGAGTATAAAACTTGTGTGGGCATCATCTTTTAATGTGTCAAAAATATATGGGAAATAATTAAGGGTTTCTCTTTTTGAACAGTCACGGGGAGAGCTTCCCCTCCAGAATATATTACCACTCAAACATGCTTACTGGGAATATTACAACATTGCCTAATGTAGAGGAAAATATAGAGCAGAGGAATAAAAGCCATTGCCTAGCATTGTCCCTAAGTTCAATGTTTTTGAAGCCATAAATCTAGAGAGAGAAATGAACTACAATAATTCTCGACTGATCCGAGAAGGGTGAAAATCATCACCACAATAGTAGCATTTCTTGAGTCTCAAATTTCCTTAGAATGGACAGAGCCATGGCCGGCTATATATTGGTTGTCTAAATCAGCTACAATGTTTCTCAATGTGATTCGAGAAGGATTTTGAACTTCCGCCTAAATAAAAAAAAGGTCAAGTAACCTTCCAAATGTGGTCAAGAACAGATAGCCTAAAATCTAACTTAGGTGAAAGTATCTTCAAATCCCAACGCCCTCCCTCTCCCCCCGCGTCGCACCCGCGGGCGATCAGTGGGGAAACCCTAGCCGCCCCGCCTCCGTCAACCTCTCCTTCCCTCCCCTCCTCATAGTCGCCTCGGCGTGTTGCTGGTAGGCGAAGCCCGGCTAGCCTCGGCGGCGGCGGCGGGGCCTTTCCTCTTCCACCGCTCGAGGTGGCCACGCACGGGCGTGGCACTTGCACGGGGTGCGGCGACGCTTCCTCCAGGGCTGGCAGCGGGGTTGCAGTCTTCTGGTAGCGGCATGATAGGCCGTGGGTGGCGGCGATGTGCGTCGTGCTGGCAGTGGTGGTTGTCCACGCGCCCAGATCTGGTGCTCGGCTGGGTCTGGCGGCGGACGTGAACTCATCGGCGTGGGTTTGGGCGTGTGGCAGCAGCGCCTAGGCCGGTGGTTGATACTTCTCTAATGTATTTTTTTATTGTTCCATGCTATGATATTATCTATTTTGGATGTTTTATATGCATTTATATGCTATTTTATATTATTTTTGGGACTAACCTATTAACCTAGAGCCCAGTGCTAGTTCATGTTTTTTCCTTGTTTTTGAGTTTCGCAGAAAGGAATACCAAATGGAGTCCAAATTGAATGAAACCTTCGCGATGCTTTTTCTTGGACCAGAAGAAAACCATGAGACTTGGAGATGAAGTCGGAGAAGCCACGAGGCGGCCACAAGGACGGAGGGCGGGCCCAGGGGGTAGGGCGCGCCCCCACCCTTGTGGGCCCCTCATGCACCTCATGACCTAATTCTTTCGCTTATATATCCCAAATATCCCCAAACCACCAGAGGCATGCACGAAAACACTTTTCCACCACCGAAACCTTCTGTACCCGTGAGATCCCATCTAGGGACCTTTTCTGGTACCCTGCCGGAGGGGGATTCGATCACGGAGGGCTTCTAGATCAACTCTATTGCCCTTACGATGAAGCGTGAGTAGTTTACCACAGACCTACGGGTCCATAGCTAGTAGCTAGATGGCTTCTTCTCTCTCTTCGATTCTCAATACCATGTTCTCCTCAATGTTCTTGGAGGTTTATTCGATGTAATACTCTTTTGTGGTGTGTTTGCCGAGATCTGATGAATTGTGGATTTATGATCAGCTTATCTATGAATATTATTTGAATCTTCTCTGAATTCTTTTATGCATGATTTGATATCTTTGTAATTCTCTTTGAACTATCGGTTTGGTTTGGCTAACCAGATTGGTTTTTTCTTACGATGGGAGAAGTGCTTAGCTTTGGGTTCAATCTTGCAGTGTCCTTTCACAGTGACAGTAGGGGCAGCAAGGCATGTATTGTATTGTTGCCATTGAGGATAAAAAGATGAGGTTTTCATCATATTGCTTGAGTTAATTCCTCTACATCATGTCATCTTACTTAATGTGTTACTCCGTCATTTATGAACTTAGGGTGTGTTTGGTTGAGGAACCAAGTAGAATGTAATGTCATGGTTCCATTCCTTTAGAATGGGTCTATTCCATTCTTGTGTTTGGTTGCAGTCAAATGATGGAATGGAATGGTTCCGTCTCACTGTTTGGTTGAAGGAATGGAACAAAGACAAATTTGATTCAGCTCATCTCTCTTTTAAGAATGGTGAAATTCTCATATGTGCATGACATCCTTGATTTTAATATATACTCATGGCATATACCAAGAAGTCAACTACCATTACTATATAATTTTGAACAAATATGTCTAAATTTTACCTCACATCTCTCTTGAAAAGATGAAAAAATTGAAGAAAATCAAAACCAGGATGAACTACTGTTTCTTCCATCCAATGAAAAGGTTAGAAACAAAATTAGTTAAACACTCTTAGAACTAGTAGAGGTGAGGTTCTTCTGGATGAACGGCACACATTAGTCCCTAAAACCAATCCAGATTGGTGAGATGTCCAGCTCCCTCCTCCCTGGTGCCGCTCTTCATCACCGGACTTGCTTGCATGTCATCTCTACTCCTCTTCCCTGCAGCCAGCGCCGTTGATCTACTCCTGTGCTTTCTGCTGCGTTGTAGCTGCTGCTCTACTCCCGGCCAGGTCGGCAACAAAATCTGTGCTGCGGCGTTGCAGCTGCTCTGATCTCTTCAGGCGTGATGAAGGACTCCGGGCGGAGGTAGTCCACGCTGGGTCATGGCTTCCTTCGCAGTCGCCGCTGCCGGAGACCATCTTGCTGCCCACCTCGCCGATACCAGACGCCATACCTGCTTGCCCGCCGCCCCAATCCTAGTTCGCCGCCGGGGAGGGAGAGGCGGTGCCATGGGTGTCGCCAGCGCTGGTGGCAGATCGACAGGGGGAGAGAGGCGGGCGCCGGCGCTGAGATAAAGATGGGGATCAGATATGGAGCGAATATGTCGTTCCTTAGAACGAGTAGGTTCTCGTTCCTCGACCCAACCAAACAAGGGAATGACCCCTGGGGACGGTATCGACCCTTTACGTTCCACCTGATGACTCAAACCAAACACACCCTTAATACTCTAGATGCATGCTAGATAGAGGTCGATGTGTGAAGTAATAGTAGTAGATGCAGAATTGTTTCGGTCTACTTGACACGGAAGTGATGCCTATATTCATGATCATTGCCTTAGATATCATCATAACTTTGTGCTTTTCTATCAATGCTCGGCAGTAATTTGTTCACCCACCATATTATTTGCTATCTTTAGAGAAGCCTCTAGTGAAACTCATGGCCCCCGGGTCTATTTTCCATCATATAAGTTTCTATTTTCCATCATATAAGTTTCCGATATACTATTTTGCTATCTTTAGTTTCTGATCTATAAACCAAAAATACCAAAAATATTTACTTTATCGTTTATCTATCTCTATCAGATCTCACTTTTGCAAGTAATCGTGAAGGGATTGACAACCCCTTTTATCGTATTGGGTGCAAGTTGTTTGATTTCTTGTGCAGAGTATTCTGTGATTTGTGCATTGTCTCCTACTGGATTGATACCCTGGTTCTCAAACATGAGGGGAATACTTATCTCTACTTTGCTACATCACCCTTTCCTCTTCAAGGGAAAAACCAACGCAAGCTCAAGAAGTAGCAGGAAGAATTTCTGGCGCCGTTGCCGGGGAGATTTATGCCAAATCAAGACTCGTATACCGTCTACTTGCCAATTTCTGGTGCCATTGCTGGGGAGATCTACGCCAAGTCAAGACATACCAAGTACCCATCATAAACTCCCGTCTCTTCCATTACATTATTCGCCAATCGCCTCTCATTTTCCTCTCCCCACTTCTAAAACGATTTTCAAAAGATTTGCCTTTTCTTCGCCCCTCTTCCGTTAGTCTTCTTCTCTTGCTTTTTGTGTGCTCGAGTGTTGGTGTGCTTGCTTGTCTTTATTACTCAACCAAAGAACGTTGATCCTCACTCTAGGAGGATGGAAGAAATTGGAAATAATGTTAGGAGCTTCATGTCTTTACAATTTGAGCATAATAGTTTCTTTAGAAATGAGCTTAAGGAGCAGAAAAGTTTTATGGAGTACATGAATAAAGAGCTCGATGATATGTCTAAGGAATTTTATAGTTTGAAATCTCAGTTTGCTTATCTTGAAAATTTAGTAGGCCAAATTTCTGACAAACAAGCCACCTTACTAAATAAGATGGCCGCTAAACCATAGTCTTTAAATAATGATGAAGATCTTAAAGTGATTGATGTGACTCCTATTAAATCTTTGTTTTCCAATATAAATAAAGATGGGACTGTAGATGAGTCAACTTTACTTAAAAAGCGTCCCAATGATTCAGAGATTTAGATCTTGATGCAACAATTGATAAAAGTGGGATTGGAGATGTCAAAAATTGAAGTAGCAATGAACCAACTCTTTTGGATTTCAAGGAATTTAATTATGATAATTGTTCTTTAATAGATTGTGTTTCCTTATTGCAATCGATGTTGAATTCTCCTCATGCTTATAATCAAAACAAAGCTTTTACTAAACATATCGTTGATGTTATGATGCAATCTTTTGATGAAAAGCTTGAATTGGAATTTTCTATCCCTGGAAAACTTTATGATGAGTGGGAACCTACTATTAAGATTAATATTATGAGTGTCATGCTTTGTGTGATTTGGGTGCTAGTGTTTCCACAATTTCAAAAATCTTAATATGGTGTGCTAGGTTTCCGTGAATTTGATGATTGTTCGTTTGCATCTTGCGGATTCCACTATTAAGAAACCTATGGGAAGGATTAATGATGTTCTTACTGTTGCAAATAGGAATTATGTGCCCATAGATTTCATTGTTCCTGATATAGATTGCAATCCTACATGTCCTATTATTCTTGGTAGACCTTTCCTTAGAACGATTGGTGCAATTATTGATATGAAAGAAGAAAGCATTAGATTAAATTTCCGCTAAGAAATCGCATGGAACACTTTCCAAGATAGAAAATTAAATTTCCATATGAATCTATTATGAGAGCTGCTTATGGATTGCATACCAAAGATGACAATACCTAGATCTATTCGTGTTTTTATGCCTAGCTAAGGGCGTTAAACAATAGTGTTTGTTGGGAGGCAACCCAATTTTATTTTTCTTTTTTCTTTTCAGGTTATGTTTTGAAATAAATAATTCATATAGCCTCTGGTTATATGTGGTTTTGTGTTTTAGTTAGTGTTTGTGCCAAGTAAGACCTTTGGGATAGTTTACGGTGATAGTTGATTTGATCTTGCTGAAAAACAGAAACTTCTGCGCCCGAGAATATAATTTTAGTTTTTTTAATGAAGCGTGATTTTGATTTCATTCTTCTTGAAGAATATTAATAAACAAATTTCTTAGGCCTTCCTAATTTTTCAGAATTTTTGGAGTTACAGAAGTATCCGAGAGTTACAGATTACTACACACTGTTATGTTTTTGACAGATTCTGTTTTTCTATGTGTTGTTTGCTTATTTTGATGAATCTATGGGTAGTATCGGGGGGTATGCACCATGGAAAAGTTGGAATATAGTAGATATTACACCAATATACTTAAAGAATGAGTTCACAATAGTACCAAAAGTGGTGATTTATTTTCTTATACTAACGGAGCTTATGAGATTTTCAGTTGAGTTTTGTGTTGTGAAGTTTTCAAGTTTTGGGTAAGGATTTGATGGACTATGGAATAAGGAGTGGCAAGATCCTAAACTTGGGGATGCCCAAGGCACCCCGATGTAATATTCAAGGACAACCAAGAGCCTAAGCTTGGGGATGCCCCGGAAGGCATCCCCTCTTTCGTCTTCGTCTATCGTTAAATTTACTTGAGGCTATATTTTTATTCACCACATGATATGTGTTTTTCTTCGAGCGTCTTGTATGATTTGAGTCTTTCCTTTTTAGTTTGCCACAATCATCCTTGTTGTACACACCTTTTGAGTGAGACACGCATGAATCGTGATTTATTAGAACACTCTATGTGCTTCACTTATATCGTTTGAGCTAGGCAATTTTGCTCTAGTGCTTCACTTATATCTTTTTGGAGCAGGGTGGTGGTTTTATTTTATAGAAATTGTTGAACTCTCATGCTTCACTTATATTATTTTGAGAGTCTTTAAACAGCATGGTAATTTGCTTTGGTTATAAATTTAGTCCTAATATGATAGGCATCCAAGAGGGATATAATAAAAAAATCATATAAAGTGCATTGAATACTATGAGAAGTTTGATTCCTTATGATTGTTTTGAGATATAAAGATGGTGATATTAGAGTCATGCTAGTGAGTAATTTTGAATTTGAGAAATACTTGTGTTAAAGTTTCTGATTTCCGTAGCATGGACGTATGGTGAACCGTTATGTGATGAAGTCGGAGCATGATTTATTTATTGAGTGTCTTCCTTATGAGTGGCGATCGGGAACGAGCGATGGTCTTTTTCTACCAATATATCCCCCTAGGAGCATGCGCGTAGTACTTCGTTTCGATAACTAATAGATTTTTGCAATAAGTATGTGAGTTCTTTATGACTAATGTTGAGTCCATGGATTATACGCACTCTCACCCTTCCACCACTGCTAGCCTCTCTAGTGATGCACAACTTTCGCCGGTACCATAAACCCACCATATACCTTCCTCAAAACAACCATCATACGTACCTAGCATTTTCATAGCCATTCCTAGATATATTGCCATGCAACTTTCCACCGTTCCGTTTGTTATGACACGTTCCATCATTGTCATATTGCTTTGCATGATCATGTAGTTGACATCGTATTTGTGGCAAAGCCACCATGCATAAATTTTCATACATGTCACTCTTTGTTCATTGCCCATCTCGGTACACCGCCGGAGGCATTCATATAGAGTCATATCATGTTCTAGTTTTGAGTTGTAATTCATGAGTTGTAAATAAATAGAAGTGTGATGATCATCATTATTAGAGCATTGTCCCCAAATAAAAAAAGGCCAAAAAAAGGAAAGGCCAAAAAAAGGAAAGGCCAAAAGAAAAAAAGAAAGGCCCAAAGAGAAAAAAAAGAAAAAGAAGAAGAAAATAAAAAAGGGGGCAATGTTACTATCCATTTCCACACTTGTGCTTCAAAGTAGCACCATGTTCTTCATATAGAAAGTCTTTTATGTTGTCACTTTCATATACTAGTGAGAATTTTTCATTATAAGAACTTGGCTTGTATATTCCTACGATGGGCTTCCTCAAAATGCCCTTGGTCTTCGTGAGCAAGCAAGTTGGATGCACACCCACTTAGTTTCTTTTGTTGAGCTTTCATACATTTATAGCTCTAGTGCATCCGTTGCATGGCAATCCCTACTCCTCATGTTGGCATCAATTGATGGGCATCTCCATAGCCCATTGATTATCCTCGTCAATATGAGACTTTCTCCTTTTTTGTCTTCTCCACACAACCTCCATCATCATATTCTATTCCACCCATAGTGCTATATCCATGGCTCACGCTCATGTATTGCGTGAAAGTTCAAAAAGTTTGAGATTATTTAAGTACGAAACAATTGCTTGGCTTGTCATCGGGGGTGTGCAAGATGAGAGCATTTTTGTGTGACAAAAATGAAGCATAGCCTAACTATATGATTTTGTAGGGATGAACTTACTTTAGCCATGTTATTTTGAGAAGACATGATTGCTTTGATTAGTATGCTTGAAGTATTGCTATTTATTATGTCAATATGAACTTTTATTTTGAATCATTTGGATCTGAACATTCGTGCCACAATAAAGAAAATTACATTGAGAATTATTCTAGGTAGCATTCCACATCAAAAATTCTGTTTTTATCATTTACCTACTCGAGGACGAGCAGGAATTAAGCTTGGGGATGCTTGATACGTCTGCAACGTATCTATAATTTTTGATTGTTCCATGCTATTATATTACCCGTTTTGGATGTTTATGGGCTTTACTTTACACTTTTATATTATTTTTGGGACTAACCTACTAACCGGAGGCCCAGCCCGAATTGCTATTTTTTGCCTATTTGAGTGTTTCGAAGAAAAGGAATATCAAACGGAGTCCAAACGGAATGAAACCTTCGGGAGCGATTTTTTGGAACAAACGTGATCCAGGGGACTTGGAGTGGACGTCAAGCAACAAAGTAGGCGACCACGAGGGTGTCCGACGCGCCCCCTAGGGCTGGGCGCGCCCCCCCACCCTCGTGCGCCCCTCGAGCGTCCACTGACCTACTTCTTCCTCCTATATATACCCACGTGCCCTGAAACCATCGAGGAGCATCATGAAAAACTATTTCCACCGCCGTAACCTTCTGTATCCGTGAGATCCCATCTTGGAGCCTTCGCCGACGCTCCGTCGGAGGGGGAATTGACCACGGAGGGCCTCTACATCATCTCCAAGGCCCTTCAGATGAGTTGTGAGTAGTTTACCACAGACCTTCGGGTCCATAGTTATTAGCTAGATGGCTTCTTCTCTCTCTTTGAATCTCAATACAAAGTTCTCCTCGACCTTCTTGGAGATCTATTCGATGTAACTCTTTTTGTGGTGTGTTTGTCGAGATCGGATGAATTGTGGGTTTATGATCAAGTTTATCTATGAGAAATATTTGAATTTCCTCTGAATTCTTTTATGTGTGATTAAGTTATCTTTGCAAGTCTCTTTGAATTATCGGTTTGGTTTGTCCTACTAGTTTGATCTTTCTTGCAATGGGAGAAGTGCTTAGCTTTGGGTTCAATCTTGCGGTGTCTTTTTCCAGTGACAGCAGGGGCAGCAAGGCACGTATTGTATTGTTGCCATCGAGGATAAAAAGATGGGGTTTATATCATATTGCATGAATTTATCCCTCTACATCATGTCATCTTTCTTAATGCGTTACTCTGTTCTTTATGAACTTAATACTCTAGATGCATGCTGGATAGCGGTCGATGTGTGGAGTAATAGTAGTAGATGTAGGCAGGAGTCGGTCTACTTGTCACGGACGTGATGCCTATATACATGATCATGGCTAGATAATCTCATAATTATTCGCTTTTCTATCAATTGCTCGACAACAATTTTTTCACCCACCGTAATACTTATGCTATCTTGAGAGAAGCCACTAGTGAAACCTATGGCCCCCGGGTTTATTCTTTATCATATAAGCTTTCAATCTACTTTTATTTGCATCTTTACTTTTCCAATCTATATCATAAAAATACCAAAAATATTTATCTTATCATATTATCTCTATCAGATCTCACTTTCGCAAGTGGCCGTGAAGGGATTGACAACCCCTTTATTGCGTTGGTTGCGAGGTTCTTGTTTGTTTGTGTAGGTGCGTGGAACTTTTGAGGAGCCTCCTACTGGATTGATACCTTGGTTCTCAAAAACTGAGGGAAATACTTACGCTACTTTGTTGCATCACCCTTTCCTCTTCAAGGAAAACCAACACAATCTCAAGACGTAGCAATACGTCTCCAACGTATCTATAATTTTTGATTGTTCCATGCTATTATATTACCTGTTTTGGATGTTTTATATGCATTAATATGCTATTTTATATTATTTTTGGGACTAACCTAATAACCTAGAGCCCAGTGCCAGTTCCTGTTTTTGAGTTTCGCAGAAAAGGAATACCAAACGGAGTCCAAACGGAATGAAACCTTCACGATGATTTTTCTTCGACCAGAAGAAAACCAGGAGACATGGAGATGAAGTCGGAGGAGCCACGAGGCGGCCGCAAGGACAGACGACGCGCCTAGGGGGGTAGGGCGCGCCCCCTCCCCACCCTTGTGGGCCCCTCGTGCACCTCCTGGCCTAATTCTTTCACCTATATATTCCGAAATATCCCCAAACCACCAGAGGCATCCACGAAAACACTTTTCCACCGCCACAGCGTTCTGTACCCGTGAGATCCCATCTAGGGACATTTTTCGGCACCCTGTCGAAGGGGGATTCGATCACGGAGGGCTTCTACATCAACACTATTGCCCTTCCGATGAAGCATGAGTAGTTTACCACAGACCTACGAGTCCATAGCTAGTAGCTAGATGGCTTCTTCTCTCAATTTGATTCTCAATACCATGTTCTCCTTGATGTTGTTGGAGATCTATTCGATGTAATACTCTTTTGCGTTGTGTTTGCTGAGAACCGATGAATTGTGGATTTATGATCAGCTTATCTATGAATATTATTAGAATCTTCTCTGAATTATTTTATGCATGATTTGATATCTTTGTAGTTCTCTTCAAACTATCGATTTGGTTTGGCCAACTAGATTGTTTTCTTGCAATGGGAGAAGCGCTTAGATTTGGGTTCAATCTTGCTATGTCCTTTCCCAATGACAGTAGGGTAAAAAGATGGGGTTTTCATCATATTGCTAGAGTTAATTCCTCTACATCATGTCATCTTACTTAATGTGTTACACTGTTCTTTATGAGCTTAATACTCTAGATGCATGCTGGATAACGGTCGATGTGTGGAGTAATAGTAGTAGATTCAGAATCGTTTTGGTCTACTTGACACAGATGTGATGCCTATATTCATGATCATCGCCTTAGATATCATCATAACTTTGCGGTTTTCTATCAATTGCTCGGCCGTAATTTGTTCACCCACCGTATTATTTGCTACCTTGAGAGAAGCCTCTAGTGAAACCTATGGCCCAAGGGTCTATTTTCTATCATATAAGTTTCCGATCTACTATTTTGCAATCTTTTACTTTCTGATCTATAAACCAAAAATACAAAAAAAATTACTTTATTGTTCATCTATCTCTATCAGATTTCACTTTTGCAAGTAACTATGAAGGGATTGACAACCCCTTTATCGCGTTGGGTGCAAGTTGTTTGATTATTTGTGCAGGTATTCAGTGATTTATGCGTTATCTCCTACTTGATTGATACCTTTGTTCTCAAACTGAGGGAAATGCTTATCTCTACTTTGTTGCATCACCCTTTCCTCTTCAAGGGAAAAGCAATGAAAGCTCAAGAAGTAGCAGTGGTTCTCGGCTATAGGAGGTTATGGCATGGCATGTTCCCGGCTAATATCTAGATCTGACCGGTGGTGGTTGTCGTTGGGTGGTGGTGAAGGCTGTCGAGCTGAAGCGTGTGATGTGCCTGTGGTGGCCCGGTGTCCCACCGGTGTTGCTATAGTCCACAGTGGTTGGGGAGCTGCATCACATCAATGGTTAGAGGCGGTTCTGGTGTTGGCTTCTCCGTCAGTGGTTCTTGTGGGCGTTCCATGACATCTTGAACAGCAACATGTGTTGGCTGGTCCGGTGCCTCCCACCAATGGGCAGGTGTCAGTCTTACTGTTTGCGGTGCCGAGCAGGGAGACGTGGTTGGGCGTCACAGGGGGTGGCATTCAAAGTGGTGGTAGAAGGGTGGGTGGCACCGACGAGGTTGGCTCACCCGTCGCCGGCTAGGGTGCTGGGACGATGTGGTCTGCTCCTGCCTCACTGTTTCCCCATCCTAGTGGCACATGGTCCCGGTCGGCTTTCGTCTTGACGGCTGCCTGTCTTTGTCTATGGTCAGGGCATGTCGGCCGGTCTTGGCCTGGACCCGTGGATGGCCTCTTGGACGTCTGGACTTTGGGCCAATGGCCCTGGTGGTGGGAGCAGCGATGCTCGTGGGCTAAGGCCACGGATCAGGTGTGGGCTAGTCTCCATGGCTGCGTGGGCGGCATGGCGGCAGGTGCTTGTTGCTCGGTGGTTGTGATGCTCCTCTGTCCCTAGGACCGATCGCAACCTGTTCAGGGGTGGAGTGTACTTTCTAGGTGAAAACCTTGCCTGGCATGCCCAGGCCGACGGAGGTGTCGTCCATGAATGTCATCATCTTCTTGAAGGCTCCATTGTGCCTGCTCCATTTCTGTCAAGGTGCCCCGGATGAAAATCTTCATCCTTTGGATCGGGTGGTGGCGGAACTTCGGTGGCGTATCCTTCTTGAATGTACCGCCCTGGGGCTCATGGATCAACAGCTTGCAGCTTAGTCTCTTCTCGATGGCTTGTCCCCGGTTGAGTGCTCCCTCGACCTCCCAGTGAGGCCTAACATGTATCTGCTGTGTACTTGGAGTTGTCTTGGGAGTGTTGGTTGTTTCATTGCACCTATGTATCTTGCCTTGGGTGTGTGTGGTGTTGTGTTTTATCTCTGGTTGTAAGTTTGGTTGTGCTTTATTTATAAAGTGGGGCAAAAGCCATGTTCGAAAATGCGGTCAGGAACCTTTCAGATGGTTACTAAAACCGGTCATCACCTCTCCCAACGGTTCGGCGATCGCTTCGCTCTGGTTACTAATGGGTCAGGCCATCTTCCAATGCTAGTGGGCGATTAGCCCTACTGCAAACCGGATATAGCCTCTCGGCTTCAACACCACAAGTGCGCGGTCATTCTAATAAGCTTTTGTTAGCGTGCTCGTTTGGTCAATGTATGTTTTTTCTTATTGCTGTCTACTAGCGTGGCGTTTAACTTCAGTTCATTTATTTTCACCGCATTAGTTGGTAATTCGCAAGGCCCATAAATACCGGGATGTGGCTAGGGTTTGCGCTATGCTGGAATTCCCCTTTAGTCGAAATGGTAAGAACATGATACTTACTCATATATACAAGTATGCCCGATTTGGCCTCGTACTGCCTATGCTTGTTGATTTTCTCACAAATTGGGATCGATCACTCGATAGAGCGGCTAGGACCGGATAAGGGACGTGTAACCTGTGGGTTGGAACCTTTCGTATCGGGCCTATTTTTTGCGGCCTCGTCATCTCACCTCAAGCGCGTGATAATCCCCAAGTGCAGGGAATCATCGTAGCAATTCCCAAAGGTGGAAGTGATAAGTATGGAGCGTCGAACCCACAAGGAGCCAAAGGTAAGATCAATATTCTCTCAAGCCCTATCTGCCACTGATACGACTCTACGTGCACCAAACGTTTGCTTCCAACTAGAAACAAGAAATAAAACTGTGTTGTGGGTATAAAGAGGATAACTTTGTATGATATCGGAGAGCTAAAATATTAAATAGGTGTTGTTATCATAAAGTTAGAATATATTACTAAATAATATAAATAGCGAGTGTGGAATAATGATGGATCGATGTGCGGAATTGTCCTAGGCAATTGTTAACAAGACCGGTAATCACTATTGCAGTTTCATATGAGGGAGAGGCATAAGCTAACATTCTTTCTCTACTTGGATCATATGCACTTATGATTGGAACTCTAGCAAGCAGCCGCAACTACTGAAGATCATTAAGGTAAGACCCAACCATAGCATTAAAGCATCAAGTCCTCTCTATTCCCATACGCAACATTCCCTCTTACTCGGGTTTGTGTTTCAGTCACTCACCAACCCACTATAAGCGAATCATGAACGTATTGCAACACCCCATAGCGGGAATCCCTCATGCTTGCGCGACACGAAGGGCACCATAGGACAACACCAAAATAAAACATACAACTCATACCAATCTAGATCATCAATCAACCCAAAGACAAAAGATATCTACTCAAAACATCATAGGATGGCAACACATCATTGGATCATAATATGTGGCATAAAGCACCATGTTCAAGTAGGGATTACAGCGGGGTGCGGGAGAGTGGACCGCGTGAAAGAGTGGAGGATGGTGATGATGATGATGATGTTGATGAAGACCATCACCGTGGCGATGATTCCCCTCCCGATGGCACTCTGGTGCCACCAAGAGAGAGGAGGAGAGGTTCTCTCCCTCGTGCTTCCTTCTCCATGGCTTTCCCCCTTTGGTCCTTGGCCTTCATGGCGATGATGGCCCCTCCGAGATCCTCCTCCATGGCCTCCGATGATGATGGCCCCCTCTGGCGGGGTGCCAGAGAGGGCCTAGATTGATTTCTCGTGGCTACAGAGGCTTGCGGCGGCGGAACTTCCGATCTAGGTTATTTCCCAAAGGTTTCTGTATTTATAGGAATTTTTGGTATAGGTTTCACGTTAGGGGGGTCTCCAGGCTGTCCACGAGATAGGGGGGCGCGCCCTAGTGGGGTGGGTGCGTCCCCCACTCTCGTGGGCAGCCCGGGACTCTTCTGGCCCAACTCCAATGCTCTGTGGTCTTCTTTTGGTCCATAAAAAATCATCAAAAATTGGCACGTCAATTGGACTCCGTTTGGTATTCCTTTTCTGTAAAACTAAAAAACAAGGAGAAAACAGAAACTGGCACTAGGCCCTAGGTTAATAGGTTAGTCCCAAAAATCATATCAAATGGCATATAAATCCATATAAAACATCATAGATGGATAATATAATAGCATGAATACTTCATAAATTATCGATACGTTGGAGACGTATCAGCATCCCCAAGCTTAATTCTTGCTCGTTCTTGAGTAGGTAAATGATAAAAGAAATAATTTATGAAGTATGAATGCTAGCAGGTGCACAACTTTTATCAATGATAATTTCAATCACCTTTTCTAGCATCAATATGTGTCATAATAGTAGCTTATCTCATAAAACTTTTCATGATCAAGTAACAATCTATTCACAATGTCAAGTATGGTTCAGAAACTTCATTGAGAACTAACAAACTATAATCTCAGTCATGGAAGCAATTGCAATTTATCGTAACATCAGAAAGAGTCTCCACATACTCAACTATCATATAGTCTTCTACAATTGCTAACACTCACGCAATACTTGTGGTTATGGAGTTTCAGCCGGACACTGAGAAAGATACGGGCTTATTGTGTTGCCTCCCAACGTATTCACCTTTAGGTGATGCCAACAATAATAGCCATGCCAACTTACATCCAATTGGATATATATATATATATCATGATCTTTCAAACACGAGGAGCTTGCCAAAGGATAAAATGAAAAAAGGGAAAGGTGAGGATCACCTTGACTCAAGCATAAAGTAAAAACATAAAGTAAAAGATAGGCCCTTCGCAGAGGGAAGCATAGGTTGTCATGTGCGTTTAGGGTTGTATGCATAAAATCTTAATGCAAAAGAACATCACTTTATATTGCCCCTTGTATGTGGACCTTTATTATGTAGTCCGTCGCTTTTATTGCTTCCACAACAAGATCGTACAAAGCTTATTTTCTCTGCACTAATAAGTCATACATATTTAGATAGCAATTTTTATTGCCTGCAACATGACAACTTACTTGAAGGATCTTACTTAATCCATAGGTAGGTATGGTGGACTCTCATGGTAAAACTGGGTTTAAGGATATTTGGAAGTACAAGTAGTATCTCTACTTGGTGCAAGGAATTTGGCTAGCATGAGGGGGAAAGGCAAGCTAAACATGTTTGGAAGGTCAATGACAATATACTTTAACTGAGATGTGAGAAAACATAAACCATTACGTTGTCTTCCTTGTCCAACATCAACTCTTTTAGCATGTCATACTTAATGAGTGCTTCACAATCATAAAAGATGTCCAAGATAATATATTTGTATGTGAACCTCTCTTTCCTTATTACTTCCTATCAATTGCAACGATGACCAAAACTATGTTTGTCAACTCTGAACAACTTTTATGCCTCATACTCTTTATATGTGAAGTCATTACTATCCATGTTATAAGCATATGAAACATATATAAATTCAGATTTATGACATTCAATTCATTCCCCCATTTACTCATAGGATATACATGAAGCACATGAGTAAATGACAAACTACTCTAAAAGATATGAGTGAAGGACACTGAGTAGTCAAATAATTAACTAGCCATGGAAGGGTTCCTTTTTTATTCAATATTTCAGATCCAGTGATTTTATTCAAACAGCAAGTAAAATTGAAAATACGCTCCAATCAAAACACATATCATGTGACGAATAAAAATATAGCTCCAAGTAAGGTATACCGATAGTTTTGAAGACGAAAGAGGGGATGCCTTCTGGGGCATCCCCAAGCTTAGGCGCTTGAGTCTTCCTTGAATATTACCTTGGGGTGACTTGGGAATCCCCAAGCTTAGGGTCTTCCCACTCCTTATTCTCCTCCTATCGATATCTCACCCAAAACATGAAAACTTCAACCACACAAAACTTAATGGAACTTCGTGAGATAGGTTAGTATGATAAAGAGTAAAGCATTCACTTTGGTGCTGTAAAAAACAAGGTTCATAATTGTTTTCACACAATGTCTACTGTACCATATCATTTCTACAATTTATATTGCGAAATATAAGCCATAGAAACTAGAAAACAAGCAAACTATGCGACGAAAACAGAATCTGTCAGAAACAGAACAGTCTGTAATGATCTGAACAATAACCATACTTCTGCTACTCCAAAAATTATGAAATAAATTGGTGGACGTGAGTAATTTGTCTATTAATCTTCTGCAAAAAGAATCAACTCAACAGCACTCTTCTGTAAAAAATGACAGCTAATCTCGTGAGCGCAAAGTTTCTGTTTTTTACAGCAAGATCACATTAACTTTCACCCAACTCTTCCCAAAGGTCTTACTTGTCACTTTATTGAAACGAAAGCTATAAAACATGATTAATACAGTAGCTTAATCATGTAGACACACAAAACAGTAAGGGTAAATATTGGGTTGTCTCCCAACAAGCGCTTTTCTTTAATGCCTTTTAGCTAGGCATGATGATTTCAATGATGCTCGCATAAAAGAAAAGAGTTGAGACACAAAGAGAGCATCATGAATAATATGACTAGCACATTTAAATCTAACCCACTTCCTATGCATAGGGATTTTGTGAGCACACAATTTATAGGAACAAGAATCAACTAGCATAGGAAGGCAAAACAAGTTTAACTTCAAAACATTACGCACATAGAGAGGAAACTTGGTATTATTGCAACTCCTACAAGAATATTCCTCCCTCATAATAGTTTTCAGTAGCATCATGGATAACAACTTTGTTCTCATACTCAATTGGAACCTCTTCCGAAATAGTGGAATACTAACTAAAGTTGACACTCTTCCAAATCCACTTTATTAAATATCGTACGAAGATTCAACACCCTCCAAGATAGTGGGATCACTAATTCCTAAAGTTGACACTCTTCGAAACCCACTTTAAATTATAGTATTATTCATACTCCAAAAGATATAAGTGAAGTTCTTGGAGCATTCTACAATTAATATAGACTAGACAATATCCAAGCTCAAAATATATAAGTGAAGCGCACGAAGCATTCTATAAAACCATACTCAAACGATTTAAGTGAAGCACAAAGAGCAATTCTATAAGATCATACTTAAAAGATATAAGTGAAGCACATGAAGTATTCTATAAATCAATGAAGAGCTATCTCATACTAGCATGATTCTTAAAGAAAAATAGAAACACAAAGGACACAAATCATGTGAACAAAACAAAAACCGAGGTATACCGATATCTGCGAGGAAGAAAGATGGGATGCCAACCGGGGCATCCCCAAGCTTAGATGCTTGAGTATCCTTTAAAATAATGACTCGGGGTGCCTTGGGCATCCCCAAGCTTGAACTCTTGTCTCTCTTTATTCTTCTCACATCGGTAACTCCTCGTTCTTCAAACACTTCATTCACAGAAACTTAAACAAAAAATTTGTGAGATCCATTAGTGTAATAAAGCAAACTACCACTTTAAGGTACTGTAATTAACTCATTCTTTGTTTATATTGGTGTTAAACATACTGTATTCCAACTTCTCTGTGGTTCATACCCTTACATACTAGCCATAGATGCATCAAAATAAGCAAACAACACATGAAAAACAGAATCTATCAAGAACAGGACAGTCTGTAGTAATCTGGAAGTTTAATAAACTTCTGTAACTCCTAAAATTATGAAATAAATTTTAAAATTTGAAAAATTTGTACAGAAGTAATGTGAAAAAAATTTCAGACCCATTTGACTTTCCAGTAAAAAATGTAAATTCATGCACTACAGCCAAAGTTTCTGTTTTTGTTCTGCACATAGTAAGCAAGCAATCTTATCATACTAAAACCAAAGCTAGGCACATTATTTTTATAATACAAATGATATATACAAGGGGATAATTAGTTACAGAGAAACTTCCATGAAAAATTCTACATTGTTTCCATGAGCATGAACACAAGTGCTCAAGGTCGACCCTCTCTTTTTTGAAAAACTTTTTTAGGCATGAGAGGCAAGTAATAATATTATTTTTTTGTATTTTCATTCTTTAAATTTTTTGTATGTTTCACCCACAACTAAACAGAAACAAAAAGGAAAAACAAAATCTACTTACTGAAGAAAGCAAACAAGCACACACGAGAATATCAACCCCGCGCTATTGCTCCCCGGCAACGGCGCCAGATAAGATCTTGATAATCCCCAAGTGCAGGGAATCATCGTAGCAATTCCCAAAGGTGGAAGTGATAACTATGGAGTGTTGAACCCACAAGGAGCCAAAGGTAAGATCAATATTCTCTCAAGCCCTATCTGCCACTGATACGACTCTACGTGCACCGAACGTTTGCTTCCAACTAGAAACAAAAAATAAAATTGTGTTGTGGGTATAAAGAGGATAACTTTGTATGATATCGGAGAGCTAAAATATAAAAGTAGGTGCTATTATCATAAAGTTAGAATATATTACTAAATAATATAAATAGCGAGGGTGGAATAATGATGGATCGGTGTGCAGAATTGTCCTAGGCAATTGTTAACAAGACCGGTAATCACTATTGCAGTTTCATATGAGGGAGAGGCATAAGCTAACATACTTTCTCTACTTGGATCATATGCACTTATGATTGGAACTCTAGCAAGCATCCGCAACTACTAAAGATCATTAAGGTAAAACCCAACCATAGCATTAAAGCATAAAGTCCTCTCTATTCCCATACGCAACAATCCCTCTTACTCGGGTTTGTGTTTTAGTCACTCACCAACCCACTATAAGAGAATCATGAACGTATTGCAACACCCTACAGCGGGAATCCCTGAAGCTTGCGCGACATGGAGGGCACCATAGGACAGCATCAAAATAAAACATACAACTCATACCAATCTAGATCATCAATCAACCCAAAGACAAAAGATATCTACTCAAAACATCATAGGATGGCAACACATCATTGGATCATAATATGTGGCATAAAGCACCATGTTCAAGTAGGGATTACAGTAGGGTGCGGGAGAGTGGACCGCGTAAAAGATATGAGGATGGTGATGATGATGGTGATGCTGATGAAGACGATCACCGCGGCGATGATTCCCCTCCCGACGGCACTCCGGTGCCACCAAGAGAGAGGAGGAGAGGTTCTCCCCCTCGTGCTTCCTTCTCCATGGCTTTCCTCCTCTGGTCCTTGGCCTTCATGGCGATGATGGCCCCTCCGAGATCCTCCTCCATGGCCTCCGGTGATGATGGGCCCCTCCGGCAGGGTGCCGGAGAGGGCCTAGATTGATTTCTCGTGGCTACAGAGGCTTGCGGCGGCGCATTTTCTGATCTAGGTTATTTCCCGAAGGTTTCTGTATTTATAGGAATTTTTGGCATAGGTTTCACGTCAGGGGGGTCTCTGGGTTGTCCACGAGATATGGGGGCGCGCCCTAGGGGGGTGGGCGCGCCCCCACTCTCGTGGGCAGCCCGGGACTCTTCTGGTCCAACTCCGATGCTCCGTGGTCTTCTTTTGGTCCATAAAAAATCATCAAAAATTGGCACGTCAATTGGACTCCGTTTGGTATTCCTTTTCTGTAAAACTCAAAAACAAGGAGAAAACAGAAACTGACACTGGGCTCTAGATTAATAGGTTAGTCCCAAAAATTATATAAAATGACATATAAATGCATATAAAACATCATAGATGGATAATATAATAGCATGAATACTTCATAAATAATAGATACGTTGGAGACGTATCAGCGCGCAAGGTAGATTTGTGGTATGAGTCAAGACCAAGCAGCGTCGGAAAATTAAGTCGTGCAAATCGTTCACGCCTTCACGTCGTCGCAATGCAAGTGTTCTTGCCGCATGGTCATCAGACCTGACGGCAGGCGACACGTCGAGCAGGAAAAATTCTTATTGAACCACCCCTATTTGCCAATCATGGACGTCTTATAAGACCCTCCATATCGCTCCTAGCGACCACTATAATTCACTTTGTTCACGCAGCTCGGCATGGACAAGCAAGCGCAAGCGGAATTAGCGGAGAACGTGCACGCCATTTTTTCTCGTCTCATATTTTTATTTTCGTTCAGTTTAATTTTAGTTTGAAAAAATAATAAGATAAAAAAGTTATGAATTAAAAAAAAAGCAAAAAACCTTCAGGAATTCACAAAAAAGAAGAAAAAACTAAAAAATGATCATGAGTTTAAAAATTATTAAAGAAATCAAAAAATGCCTGCAAATTTTGTAAATTCTGGGATTAAAAAATGATTGCAAATTCAAAATATATTCACAAATTTAATAAAATTCCTGAATTTGAAAATATGTTCATGAATTTAAAAATTGTTTGTGTATTGAAAAATTCATGGATGTGAAAAATGTTTGTGAATTCAATAAAATTCATGAATTCCAAACAAAATTTTGAAAAAGAAAAAAACTTTTGAATAATGTGAAGAAATTTAGAGTTCAGGAACATTATTTTAAATTCTGAAAAATGTTTTAAAATTTTATTATTTATGAAAAATTATAAATTTTAATTGCTAAATGTTTTTAAAATTCCTAATATTTTGCAAAATGTGAACATTTATATGAATCCTCAATTTTTTTTTGAAAAAACAAACAATTTATGAAATTCCAGATAATTGTTGGAGTTTTGTACAATTTTGAAATTTAGGAATTTAAATAATAAGAGGAAAAATATAGAAAAACAAGGAAGATAAGATAAGAAAAGAAGAAAAAAACCCAAAAAAGCTTTAAAAGAAAGGAAAACGGTTGAGTAACCTTCGAAATGCGGTCAGGAACTTAAAATGTATATGTATTAATATTTGCCCATCATTTTTCTACACTTCCATTGTCCTTTCCCTTTAACACAAAGTTCATAAAAATTACTACAACATGCGTATATTACTGGTCATTCATGATTTTCACCTGAAAAAGTAAACAACCGCTAAAGTCGTATATATGTTATAGACGTATACCGCTAGGAAACAAGAATCCAATCAGGACATAGAGTTTGAGAGATTCACGAAGGTCTTCGTCCACCCCGTGGCTGCATGGATGATCTTCGAGGCCGATTGTTCAGACTGTGTCGTTTTGTTGTCATTCTCCACCAATAGCACTGCACCTTCCTAGTACATGCGAAATACTCCACTCATGTACGCGTATGACGAGGTGACATGGATAACTCCATGGGAATCCGGCGTAGTCACACCCAGTGTTGGATCTAGCTGCTCGATGTTGCCCACTACTCCTTCCAGAGGTATCCTGTCGACAAGTTGCTGGTTCGGTTCAGGCAAGAAAGTTAAATATCATTTACAGATGAAGAGGTAGACGGACAGTGAAGAGAACATTTGTCCGACTAGCATACCCATGTGATCCAGTAGGAGCTCCATCCCGTCAATGTGCCAATCGTCAACGAATGTACCCAAATGTGGCCAGGAACCCTCCATAAGGTTGCTATAACTAGTTGTCTCTCCCAGCGGTTCGTCGCTCATTTCGTTGCAGTTACTAATGGGACGACCCATCTTCCAACGCTAGTGGGCAATTAGCTTACCACTCAAAACAAGCTATACATAGCATTTGGGATATCTCATCTACTGCAAAACAGATATAGCCTCCCGCCTTCAACGCCTCAAATGGGTTTACCATTCTAACATGTTTATAAGATACACTGCATCGCTCGTAGCAACTGCTATAGTTAGCGGAGAGCGTGCGTGTTTTTGCTTTTTCTCATTTCATATTTTTATTTTCGTTCAGTTCAATTTTAATTCAAAAATAATAATACCACAAAGTTGTGAATTCAAAAATGTTCATGAAGTCAAAAAAGCCTCAAGATTTTAGAAAAAGAAGATGAACTTGATTTTTTTTATGAACATAAAATTGATTGGGAATTTAAAAAATAGTAGCAGATTTAAAAATGTCTGGGAATTCAAAAATGTTGCAAATTCAAAAAATGTGCAAGAATTAAAAATAATTCATGAATTTGAATATATGTTCATGACTACAAAAAAATTGTGTATTAAAAAACGTTCATGGATGTGAAAAATGATTGTGAATTCGAAAAAACCATGAATTCCAAACAAATATTGAAAAAGAAAACAATTTTGAAAATTTCGAACAATTTTTTAACTTCACAAGCTATATTTTAAGTTTTGAAAATGTTTGAAATTTTTTACACTTAATTTTTTTTTTTTTTGTATTTTTTTACTTTTTTAGATTGCTAACATTTTTTTACAATTGTGAACACTTATTGGAATCCTCAAATATTTTGTGAAAAACCAAACATTGATGTTTTGAACATTTTTTAAATTTCAGAATTTCAAACAATAAGAAGAAAATAAAGAAAAACAAAGAATAAAAGAAAAGAAGAAACAAAAAACAGAGAAGGAACCGTCTAGATGGTTCCTAAAATCTGTCATCACCTCTTCCAACAGTTCGGCGCTCGCTTCACTCTGGTTACTAATGGGCCAGGCCATTTTTCAATGCTAGTGGGCAATTAAATTTACGTTCACAACGAGCGATACATAGCATTAGGGATATCTCGCCTACTGCAAAACGGATATAACATGTCGCCTTAAGCACCACAAGTGGGTTGGTCATTAGTTATTACAAGTTTCTAGTTAGCATGCTCGCTCGCTCGGTCAACGTATGTTGTTTTTTCTTTCTTTTTGTGGTTTACTGGTTGTTTATCATTACATGTGTGTTTAACTACAGTTCAATTACCAAAGGCTATGTAAGTCGGGATGTGGTTAGGTTTACGCTATGTTTGAATTCTCCTTTAGTCTAAATGGTAGGAACATGATAGTTTCACCCGTCCTTTTTTAGTCTGCACATAAGTCAATGTATCTCTACTTTGATCAAACTTATAGAAAAAAAGTATCAACATTCGCAATGCCTAATAAATATCCTTAGATACATTATGAAATGCAGTTTCATAGTATATATATTTTGGTGTTCTAAATATTGATTTTTTTAATACTCTCTCCGTCCGGAAATATTTGTCATCAAAATGAATAAAAGGAAACGTATCTAGATGTATTTTAGTTCTAGATATATCCCTTTTGGTCCATTTTGATGACAAGTATTTTCAGACGGAAAAGTATAAATTAGTCAAGCGTTGTAAAGTTTGACTTGACCAAATCTAATCTGGAGCAAAAAGTACGGAGGAGTACTTACCCATATATATACAAATATGCCTGATTTGGCCTCGTACTGCCTACATTTTTGTTTTCCTCACAAATTGGCATCCGATCATTTGATAGAGCGGCTAGAACTTGATAGGCGAGGTGAGACGTGTGGGTGGGAATCTTTCGTATCAGGCATATTTTTTCGACCTAGTTGTCTCGCTCCAGTCGTGCAAGATGGATTCGTGGTATGAGTCAAGACCAAGCGGTGTGGAAAAAGAAAGTCTATCATAATGTCGATCGACTGAGAGCAAAACATTCGCGCCTTCACGTGGCAGCGTGACCGGGGATCCTCAATCCAAGCGTTCCCGTCGCATGGTCGTCGGACCTAACGGCCGACGGCACATCGTGCAGGAAAATTTTTATTGGGCAAGTGCTCGATCAATTGGTGTTACATTTGAAATCTATCCGGAGGGCAAGAGTCACATAGATCATCAATTATCTGGCATCAAACAGCCAGCGCCCGTATATGGAAGGAGAGTGAACATTGGGTAGTTAACAACGGTGAAGAGGTCAATTAAATCAAAGAAATGAAGCATATTGGTCTTTCTGTGAAAAATAAATGAATCATAGTATGAGTGAACTACAAAGAAATCTCGAAAGAAATCTCGAACGGTGAAGAGGCCTCCTCCCACTAGGTTTCCCTTCCCGCGCCGCCACCCTCGAGGCGGCCGGCGAGGGCCCCCAGATCCGCGCACCGCGCGCCTCCCTTCCTCCTCCCTACCTCTACCGCCGCCGCGGCCGCGGCAGCCCGACCGCGCCGGCGGCGGCGGGGCTAATCTTCCCGGCGCGGCGGGCGGCGCGGGCCGCTCCTTGGTCTTGGCGCGGTGACGCAGGCACCGCGGGCGTGATGGCGCGCGCCTCTGGCGTGCGCGGCGTGGCTGGCTGCTTGCGATGGTATCTGCGTCGCCGTGGCGGCCGTCCCGTCCGGCGGCGGCGCGCTGCGGGCGGCGTGGCGGCGGCGGGTCGGTTTGAACCCTCGGCGGCTGCTTTAGTTCCCATCCGTCGCGGCGTCGCGGTGGTGGTGCGACTTCGGCGGTGGCGGTCCGACGACACAGTGGTGGTGGCGCGGCGCGCGTCTTGGTGGTGCTTCCACTTGGCGGCTCCTGTGCGGGGAGGCGGGGCGGCTTGGACGGGCGGCGGCGTCGGCGGCGTGCGGTTATGCGCCAAGGCGGAACTTTACGGCCTCGGAGATCCGGCGGGCTGTCGCGCCACGGGCCTGGTATGTTCCTGCTATTGCGTCCGGTCAGCTACCGTCGAGACGGTGGAGGTGGGGCCCTCCCGCGTGCCGACGGTGCTGCTGCCCTAGTCCCGACTCCTCTCCTTTTTTGTGCGGACCATGCTTCACGGTGCCGTGGTGAGACGGCGTGAGAAGCTTCGTGACCGGGTTGGCGCAGGGTGAGGGTCTGTTTGGTTGCGAGCTCTGGAGTGCCTGAGGTGGTGGTTGGGATCGGGAGAAATCTCTGTTGGCTTGGCCGACACTGACGCGGTGGCATTTGTGGGTACCGCCTGACCTTCCTGGAGGGCGTCGGGGCTACCCTTCCTCTCTCCTCACAGCGTACCGGGGGAAACCCTTGGCAGCAGCGTCGTCATCGTCGCGTTCCTTCTTAAAGGTGCTGATTGGTACCGGCGCTTCGGAAGCTCGGAGCTTGGTGGGCGATCTCCGGTGGGTGCAGCGGCCTCGAGGCTTCTTCGTTTTTTTTCGATCCGCCGTTGTTGGCATTAGTTTCTTTCTATTTTCTCTTTCTTTCCTTTTGGACGTGACTGTGCTGCTTCCACCCAGCACCTATCGTGGGATGTTCGGTTGGTTGCTTTGTATACAAAGCGGGGGGAAACCCTTTTTCGGCAACTACAAAGAAATTGCGTATACGAGGGAGGTATTGATCCCAGGACCTTCTTCCACTACACAGGGATATGTAGAGTACACTGTTTTTGGGTTTTCGTGGTGACACAACGACCAATGTAAATTCCCGCAAAAAAAAAAAACGACCAATGTAAATTGTATATTCTACCAGACCAGTTTCTTTACCCCCAAAAAGATTAACTACAAGACCATTTTCTTTACCAAAAAAACTAACTACAAGCTATACATGATCTTGATCAACTGTAACCGAAGAACACTCTGCTGTCCGAGGCATCCTCTTGCCGGCCAAGCCCGGCTCCAGTCATGGATATGTAACCGAAGAACATTCTCCAGTGTAGCAAATCTTCTAGGCCTCTTTCCCGGCCGTCTGCAAGAAAATCAACATGAAACAAAAGAATAAGATTAGTAACGAAATACTGTAAACTAACAAGCGTGCAGTTGCTATTCGATCGAGGCGGACGCCGCGGGTTAAGCAGCAGCTAGCTAGCGTTGGCGGTGAGCAGAGCAAGCAAAGGCACCGCCGCGCGCACTGTGAGCGTCGAGCGCGGCGCATCAAGTCGCCGTCGCTGCCGCTCTTGTCGACCCACCGTCGAAAACCTGCGCCGGTGTGCCCGAACGCCGCAGCAACGCCGAGGTGGCCGGACGTTCTTGTTCTTGGACGAGCCCTTCCCGGCCATCCCCGTGAAGCTCTAGAATGTTCGGGACGAGGAAGCAAACGGAAGGATTCTTGGCTGGCGGCGGCGCGGCATAGCAAATCCGGCCGCGAGCCGCCCTCCGCTCGTCCGCGACCTCCATTTTCCTACCCTGGCCGCGCGTTCTTGGGTTCTTGGACTTCTTTCAACGCAACAGGACGGAAGAGGAGGAAGAAGGAAGGAGGGCGTACCAGGACAGGAGACCGGAGCTGTCGATCAGCGCGCCGGTGAAGAGTAGTGCCTCTGGGCCGCGACGAAGAGAAAGAGGGGGGCGGTGGCGCCCGCGGCCAAGACGAAGACGAGGAAGAGGCGGCGAACTCCCCACCCACGGCCACCTGCTGCGGCATGTCCGCGTCCCGGTCGGCGTCGCCTGCGACTTCGGTGAGGGGGCTGCACGGCTGCGCCCACGTCCTGCTCGATGTCCTCCTCGTGGATCCTGTTGGACTCGGTGGTGGTGGCGGTGGCGGCGCCGACGTGCTCCCCGTCGACATCCTCGACAGAGAGCGGATCGAACTTGTTGCGGATACCCGAGGGCATGAACCTCACATTCTCCCGTCCTACCGCCGGCCTGTTCTTCGCATTCGGGGCGGTCAGATCACCGGTGGGCGGAACAACGTACGCGGGCGCGGCCATGGATGCTGCGCCTGCGCGATGGTGAGAAGGATAGCGAGAAACAGAGAGAAGAAGGGGAGGAGAGGGCGATGCTATATAGCGCCCGCTGCGCTCAGGTGGCTCACACGCGCCTCTGCTGGGCCAGCCCAAGTAGCGCAATTTTTTCTTTTCTCGTTTGAATATTTTTCTTTTGTATTTAACCTTTTCAATAATCTCTTCTCTGGGCTTTTAAGTACAATAAACTAGTCATATTTTCTACAGATGCATGGACACATTTTTATACAATGTTTTGCACATAATCTATTTGTGTTACTAATTTATATACAATTAATTTCAGAATAAGGCTAAAAATGATTCATGTGTTGTACAAGATTTCACACATACAATTATTTCACAGATTTTTTTGGTGCACCATTTATACTTAAGGAAAAATTATTATTTTTATATATTTTTATATATTTATACTAGACAAAATATAGAGTTTTTTTTGCCACATTGCAGTTCTAAAATTTTGACAACCTGCAAAAGTTAAAAGTTCATATGTTGTTTCATGCGTGAGAACGAAAAAGAGAAACTTTCATCAAGTAATAAAATTAGTTGGCTAGCACATATAAGTTCTCGACACAATGATGGACGGCGGATTATAGATTCTATTGGGATAAGATTTTCCCTTTTCGTGGTTAAGTCGTCAGGTTTGTCTTGTGTATGCCAGTATGGTTGGGGAGTAACGGCTCCATGAAGACATATAGGCTCTATTACGCTCAGGTCGCTCACACGCGCCTCTGCTGGGCTAGCCCAAGCAGCGCAGTTTTTTTCTTTTTCTCGTTTGGATATTTTCTCTTTTTGTATTTCACCTTTTTTCAATAATCTTTTCTCTGAGTCTTTAGGTAAAATAAACTAGTCATCTTTTCTAGAGATGCATGAACACAGTTTTATAAAATGTTTTGCACGTAAACTAGTATACAATTAATTTCAGAATAAGGCTAAAAATTGATCAAAATGACTTACCAAAGGCTTAGGTCTAGTTTGGCATATTGAGAAACAAATGTTCCTTTCTGCTTTATTTCAGAAATCATATACTGAAATAAGTGATAGTGTGCTTCTGTGTAGTTCCAAGTTTTGACTGATTTGCAAAAATTTAATGCCTATTATGTTTGTGGTGACGAACTGTGCCAAATTGCCACACCATGCTCTAAGCTTATCTATTTAGAAACGAAGATAAAATGCCTTCTATCTATGAGTAAAATCTGAAAAGAGTGCAATATTATTCTCAGAAAGAATAAAGAAGTATATTTTATTGGTGGCTGGGCCATTCCTTTCTAAAGTTCCTTTCATGTTAATTGCTGAGTTATTTATTTCCATCGATGGCATTATAGTAGTTAAAGAAGTTTAGCATGCTCTGCGTGATGCAATGTGTACAACATGTTACTATATATCATGATGTACCCCATCATCATGTCTGTTCTAGAGAACACAGTTTCTTAAAATCCCCAGTTCCTGGCTTCTTTCTATTACTGTCCTAGATACTGTCATGTGTTATCTACTTAAGGCTTGCTTAGAAATGTAATTGTAGGCTTAATTGGATACTGGGATTACTAATTGATTAATTGGTATTCTATCTAGCATGGACGGTATGCTCTATTTCCACTACTTATGGTAGTTCTAGGGCATTACTTAATACTTCCTCCGTAAACAAATATAAGAGCATTTAGATCACTAAAGTAGTGATCTAAACATTCTTATATTTGTTTACAGAGGGAGTACTTGATAGCATGAATCATTCTCCCGTTTAGTGGCTAACTGCTCCCTGGTAATTTCAACCAATGGTTGGATCCTATAGACTGAATCTATGGCCTGTTTAGGTTGCAGGTCATGAATAAGTGTTCTATTGTGGTCTAGTTCTTCTCTAAGAGTAAATATTGTTCTTCTCCTTCAGAGTCGAGACGCCGATGCCAAGACCAAGCCTGCTTCCTTCACACGTGTTCTACTTGCTTTACAGGTGAGCACCATTTTCCATCTTAGTCGATCCAAACCACCCCACCCATTTGCTTGTCGTCATGCTGTTTATGATGCTTATATTACTATTTATGATGAAATTGATGATAATTCCATGATTGTTCATCTGAGTCTGAGCACCTTCAGTTCCAATGGCTCTTATGCTCCCAAGAATATTTGTTATCTTATGCGCCATGTGCTTTGTTATTCTTGTTACATTGTGCGCAAAAGTTCACACTAAAATGGTACTCCCTTCATCCCATAATAGCAGAGAAGACATGATTAGTTAGTCCAATGTTCTGTTATTGCTATTTATTGAAGAAATATGAGAGGAGAATCATGTATTTAATTAGAGTATGGCTGTACTACCAGTTCTACTCATCTATGTTTCCATTTTTTGTGACACAGCCAATGATTTGTTCATAGACAAGATGTGTTGTTGCTTTGTATCATGTTCTCAGTCTAAGGACATGCAAGTTATGGTTTTAAGTTGGGAAACTCGTCGTCTTGATGGTTTTATATGCTAGTGCATCTGGGTGTCTCGCGAGTACTTGTGTGGAACTAATAAAAAGGAGCCTTTTGTCCTGGTTCCAGTAGTAACCATGCTATGCTTTTGCTATTTTTTAGACGACTCTGAATGGGATCCAGAACGTAGCTTTTGTTTTGGAAATTCTGGTTTGGTCAGTATTATGAATTCTTAAACTGTTGTGGAGTAGCTGACTGGTATTATATGCTCACCAAGTGTATGAGTGGTGCACCCTGAACATAGCTTTTATTTCTTAAACTGTTGTGGAGTAGATGCCAGTAGATGCTCAATTTGTACGAGGAGACAATGAGCAAGTTAAACTTGTTTTTGCTGCCCTGTGGATATCCTACTTGTTGGAAGAAAATGAAAGATGTACGTTGTAGGGCGCCTTTCCATTTGTTGTAGATACTTGATGTTTTTGAACAAGTTGCCTTGTGGAGCTTAGGTGATGAAGGGGAATGGTCCCTGTTTAGCATTTGTGAAAGCCTAGAGGATGGATGGATGCTTGGAGGGTTTCAAACTGATTTTGTTCGAAAGATGCAGAGCAAAATGACAATCTATTTGCATCACTGTTGTGTAAACGTAGTTGGTTCAAGCATGGCTTGTAATGTGGTGAGCTTGTAATCACATCCTTTTATTTTTGTGTAATGTAGTTGGGAACCTTTCGTATTTTCATAGAGTGGGCATCAATCAATGAAAATATATGCCATTTATTTATGTAAAGAAATAAAACTGGTATTGAAGTTGTTGATTGAATTGGTTGTTTGGAGGTGTGGAATTTGTAGTCCCTCATTGGATTTATTATGTATGTCTGTTGAACTAGCTAAAGGGTGCTTGCTTCGTGTCATGCTGTTAAACTTTGCAAAATCTAGTTTGGTGGAAAGTTGTTTCACTAGAATCTACTCCCTCTATAAAGAAATATAAGAGCGTTTAGATCACTATTCACTAGAATCTACTGCCTATGTAAAGAAATATAAGAGCGTTCAGGTCACTATGTTATATAAGAGCGTTTAGATCACTAACATAGTGATCTAAATACTCTTATATTTCTTTACAGATGGAGTAGTGAAATACTGGAAATTTGTTGGAATGAGTTATTCTAGTCAGGTATGTATGAAAGCTTGCTTTGTTTTAATTAGTTGACGATATGCATGCCACCATCTATTCGACTCAAATCTGCTGAAAAGAAACTTGATCCTGATCCAGTGAAACAAGTGGGAAATCTGCTTGAATGAATTTATTCTAGTCAAATCAAATCTACTGGAGTGTGAAAGAAAGAAGGAAACTTGAGTCTGTATGATCCTAATCAAACGAAACAAACATGTTCATCACTACAAAAAAAATACACTTCCGTGATGATACGTGTTTGTCACAGTAGGTCGTGTATTTTGTCATGCATGTACATCCATGACGATTTTATGACAGAATCAAGATAGTCATACCTGTGCTGTCATAGAAGTGTTCCATGACATTACCAAAATTATCATCACAGAAGTGTCCACTTCCATGACAATAAATCACGCGTCACAGAAGTGCTTTCGTCAAGGGTGACCGACACGTGGCATCCACCGTAATGGAACGTCGTTAAGCTATCGGGTTGGGTTTTGGATCCAATAACCCGTTAACAGCCCCGACCAGTGGGAAATTTCCACGTGTAAAATTCTTATTGGCCGGACGAAACACGTGTCAGCTCGTCAGTGGGTCAGATAGGCGCCTACGATATGTCTACACGTGCCACGGCCCACCACTGGCCCATTTAGCTTACAAAGCCGGCCCGTTTGACTTGGTCAAAAGTTAACGGGCTGGCCCATGAAAAGCCTGTTAATGGTCTCTTGGCAAATAGCCCATTTTACGGCCCGTTAACTCACAGCCCGTTAGGAACTAAAGGAAATCGGCCCAACAACGTCATGTGGGCCGTCGAATATAACACCAGCCCATTTCACTTTCGGCCCATGTATGGCCCACGACGTCTTTCGGCCCATATGAGGCCTTCGTAACTTTCGGCCCTTTACAGGCCCACGGTGACTCTAGCCCATAATGAACAGTAATTTTCTTTGTACCCGTTAACGGCCCGTGATTTACATGGGCCGTTTCCAGGCCGTGTTAGCTTTCGACCTATTGACGCCCATCGTTCTTGGGCTCCTTTTGGTCCTCGATTACTTAGGCCCGTTCTTGGCTGTTCCCCTAATGGGCCAAATTCGCCCATGGCAAGAGTCGGCCCGTTCGGCATGTTCCCCAAATGGGCCAAATTCGGCCCATGGCAAGAGTCGGCCCGTTACCCTAATGGGCCAAATTAAACCATGGCAAGAGTCGGCCCGTTTACGCCACCGTCCTATATTCTCGGCCCATTAACGACCCGTTATGCCCGTGATGTATTAAGCTTTTGCATCCTATGGCACGTTAACGGCCGTTACCGTCTTTGGTGATACCAATTACGCCCGACTACGGCCCTTGTAGACCCATTTATCCGACGGCCTGAGGCCCACCGATTACAGGCCCATTTATCGACGGCCCGAGGCCCACCGATTACAGTCCCATTTATCACGGCCCGTAGGAGACCCATGGATCCTACGGCCCGTATATAACCCATGGTAGTTGCGGCCACTAGCAAACCAGGAAAAAAAGACTAGGAAATAAATAAGGCGAAACTAACGCTAGGCTATTAAGGCGATTACAGATTACATCCACTCGGCATCAAAGATCGCCACCAAAGGCAAATATAGGGAACACCCTACACTATACAAAAATGGCTTGCTGTTTTGTTCAGCCAGTGGCTGCATGTTAAGAATAAATTTTGTATCGCACCAAAACAAATTACAACTATATAACAAAAGGAAGGTTGGCAAAACTTAGCATCTAGCGTATAAATGCACCACCGAAGTTGAAGCTCGATTCATTTGACTGATATTACGTTTTCATGTTGTATTGTCCGATGGAGCACCATAACCCTCGCCTTCATTTCCCCTAGGCTCCTGAACAACATAGCAAATGTCTGATAGTCTGGTTTCAAAACCATGCATATCTTGACGACATTGAGCAATGTTTCTCCTTGTTTCACAAAGGACCTCTGTTAGGGAATGGACTTGTGTCTGGAGCGCAGATACAACATTGCTTTGAGCTTGCATATCTTGAACATGGGGCAGTTTGGACGATATTCCCTTAACAACCAACCCAGTATTACGCAGGAACGTGCTTTTGGCACTGTTAGTGGACAGATACTGACCCACTGCAACAAGAGCTGACATTGCGGTTATAGTTGCCTCGCCACCTTCAGAAGGTGGCGGTTCCACAATTTTTTCCATAGCTCGCTGAAAAGTTGAGGTTTTACATTAGTAGTACCAGAAGAGAAGATATTAAGGAGGCAGCAAAACCAAACACAATAGCTTTGGTCCATATAAAGAACTTATTCTGGTGAACCCATGTAAAATATTAGTTGTATTTTATTGCAAAGTACATAATAAAACCAGGTTCCAAACATATGACCATGTACCATCGCTAATGTATTGTCTATTTCTTCACATTGTATTGAGGGCTAAGGATAAAGAGACGAAGTTTATAATACGGTAAGCATAGTATGACATCATTCATATCACAAAACAACTGAGAACAGACAAACAGGCAATTGTAACATTGTGTGGGCAACTCCAGCACGGAACTAGATCACGGGTCAAGATCAAAGGAACATCACTCCTCTCTTTTAAACCTTGTAGGTGCAATGATACGCTAAGACAATTGTGTATAAAATTGAAAAGAGTAATAGACATTGGCTGCAAACCATGCAGTTCAAGGCACAAGTCAGAGTAAGTAGTAGTTAAAAGGCATGAGTATTAAGGACTTACAACAATGGCTTTGACTGGTGTAGTCATGCCCTTCGTCTTGCTGGTGTGACAGTCCTTGAAGATTTCCACAACATTTGGTTCAGGTACTTTTTGGTCCTTATGGGGCTTTCCTCTCGCATTTCGAACAAGTCAATATAGATCGATAATATGGTACAACAAAAGAGTGAAACAACAGACTAATTACAAGAGCCTCGCGATGTGCAATATAGCTATGAGATCCTCGTAAATGCATTGGAATTTCACTTTCGTATGGTTGGCCTTGTTCTTTGAACAGTTCACCTACAAGAAGATAGATTTGTCTGGCACATGAGTAAATAGGACTTCAACATGTGATCTGATCACATATATATAATGTACCTGATACTTCGGATCAGACCAGTGTTTAACAAGGCCCCTCCAGTCTTCATCCGATATATTTTCCATTGAGATGTTTGGGAAAGTTCACTGTTAGCCTTGCCTTCAAACTGAGTTTTCCTCAAGTTATACCGATACTGTCGTAGAGCAGACTTGAAAACATGGGTGCAAGCTTGTCTGGTTGCATCATCTTGGCTATCCAACTTGAACCTCATCTGTTGAAAATTATGGAAGTCTCATTATCAGCAACCTAGAAAGTATGGGACAAAGCAAGACGATATTACTAGTTTCCATACATAACCATACTTACAGATAAATGGCCGAGGAAGGTGTTGAACTGGGTTTCGTCTTTGTCATTCCTGTACTGAATCCATGTTGGGAGGATACGTACATGACACCTAACGGCAACCGCGCCTCGATACTAACTTGGTCGACTCAGAGCATCACGTGGCCTTTTTAAACCTGCCTCAAAACGGATCACCATTCTTCCTCCTCTAGATTTAGTTAACCTATTGAGCATTATCCATGATGTTTGTTTCCTCTTGTCCCTAGGTGCTAGTCCAACAACGAACATAGGAAGTGTTAGTGTACATCAAACTATGAGACTACATATAAAGAAGCATGCAACTGTAACTTGACTCCAACAACTACCTTCTTACTGTTGAAGCTCACAAGGTTCATCTGATATTGCCAACTCGTCTTGTGTAAAGAGTGCTTGGGAAGTAGTGTCAGGTGGCAAGGGAGCTTGGGAACGTGCTGCTAGCTCAGTTGACGCACGAGTAAGTCATGCAACTGGTAGTACTGTGGTAGATGTTGCAAGAACTAGGACTGTCTCTGCTCGTTTGGTGGTAGCTATTTGTTTCTGTTTGGCTTTTTTTGTAGCTCGTGTAGCATGGGATGCTGTGTTTGTAGAATTTTCCGCTGGACTTTCACCTTCTATTGCACCATCAGTACCAGCAGAATCTGTAGGATTCATCCGCTTCTCATTCCCTGCCATTATGTGTTTCTTCCTCTTTCTCTGTGCCATGTTAAGTCAAGCCGACAAGAAAAACGAATAACAATTTAGTTCTTCAGAACAAATTGATGCATGATGCAGATGAACTGAACTTTGATGTTAGACAACCACATGATAGGAGGATGTAATATGTATGAAAAACAGGACGGAAGAGATAACCAGAACTATGATGTGTAAACTAAGAAGAAGACATTTCACCAAATTAGAAGCAATGCAATGGAAGGTAGACACCATATGAAAGATGCTACAAATATCGCTCTGCCAGGTTAATAGTGTCTCATCATAAATGGCGTTTAAACAAATGTGAAGCAGTACAAGAAATAAATCATATGCAGGATGCAAACAACATCACACTACCATGTTAGAGGTCTCTCGTCATTAGTGCCATTGCATATTCACAGCATTGCATATTCATAGCTTATGATGTGTAAACTAAGGAGAAGGCATTTCAACAAATTAGAAGCAATGAAAGCTGGACACCATATGAAAGATGCAACGAATATCACTCTACCAAGTTAAAACTGTCTCGTCATAAGTGCCATTTCAACAAATTAGTAGTACAAGCTAGAAAAGAATGTGAGATGTAACCTATATCACACTCCGAAGTCAAACGCGTCTTGTGATAAGTGATTGTTGCAGGTTACACAACAGTAGTAATTTGATGTAAGAACATGGTGTGATAGACAAATATTGTATGTTCTAGAAATTGGAACACGTGTCTTATTCAAGTATAATGTGTAAAGTAAGCAGATGGAATTCAACAAAATTAGAAGCAATACAAGCTAGACATCACACATGACATGCAACCACATATAACAGTGCCAAGTTAGAGGGAGCACCAGTGATGCTGCACTAGGGGAGACGTGCTCATCATAAACACAGCTTTGTTGAGTGTCTAGGCATGTGTTGTCTTGGAAATCATCTTGGGGGTGTGGAGGAGTAGAAACTGTAGAGGCCCTCTATTCGGAAGGAGCACCTTTATCCACTGCCTTGCTAACTTCCTTCTGCTTTATTGATTTCGAATTGTCAAGTAAAACCGACAAGAAAAAGCAATAAAATTCTCTCTTCAGAACTCATTCATGCATGATACTGACAATCACTACTTTGGTGTAAGGCAAACACATGATACCAGGATGGAATATGTACGAAAAACAGGACGGCATGGCATGTTCACAACTGTTTGTGTAAACTAAGCAGAAACCATTCCAGCAAATAAGAAGTAATGCAAGCTAGACACCACGTGAAAGATGCAACCAATATGACTCTGCCAAGTTAAAATCGTCCCATCATAAATGGAATTTCAACAAATTAGAAGTAGCGCATGCTATAAATCACATGAAAGATGAACCTAATATCACACTGCATATACTAAAGGTGTCTCGTCATATTGATTGATGCTCATGTTCACTACAGAGCTATGTTCACTATCTTCATCTAGCATTTCTGTTTCTTGATAATCATGTCGAGAGGCTGACGCTGCATTCTTTAAATGAGGAGTAGTCCCCTTGCCTGCCTGCCTCGTCATAAGTGATTGATGAGGGATACACAAGAACATTAGTTTGATGTAAGAACATGGTTAATACACAAATGTACTAGTATGTACCAAAAACAGAAAGCCATGTCATATTCAAAGGTATAATGTGTAAGCTAAGCAGATGCAATTTAACTAAATTGGAAGCAATACAAGCTAGACATCTGGCTGGAGTGGTGAACATGATCATCTAGGACCTAAGAGCCTGGTGGGAGGCAGGCTGCTTCGCCACCATCGCGGCTTTTTAGTTGGCTTCCAGGTGATGCTTGTTTTTCTTTGGGCTTGTCACCGGCTCGACCAAAGGCCCTCGACTAGCTATTTGTCTTCCGGTGCTCACGGATGGTGGTTCATGTAAAAATATCTTTCCTTATCTTAATAAAGACCGACTTGCCTTTCAATACAAGCTAGACACATATGGAACATGCAACCACATATGACACCGCTGGTTAAAGCAAGCACACAGGATGGTGGTTCATTGCGGCGAGGTCATCAACTCGAGAGCAACGCTTACGGTCTCCATCTCACGACATCGCACCCTTTATAGCATCAGAACGTGCCGTGCCTAGCCGCGTGAGAAAGTCGGCACAACTTGTCTCTTTTCTTTTTGCTTCTCTTTCGCAGACTCAAATACCCTTGCATAAAAACACAATAGTGAGAGTATGGGTGAAGTGTGTGCGAACTAGTGCAATCGTAAAAGTAGAAGATAGCGGTGGCTGAAAAATAAATGACAGGAGACATATGATAGCTCTACAACATTGCATGGCAAACAAAATTAGATTCTACTCCGTATGATTTTGTAATATATGAGCACAGGAAATGCAGGTACTCCTCCAGCACACCACCACATTTGGTCATATCTAGGATAACAGTCAACTGAAAATAAATAGGTCAGTACATTTTTTTAATGAACCATCCGATCTATTAGGAACGGGCAGATGGCCTTCGTCTACCTCCCGCCAGTCACTGTTGACGATCTTTCTCGAACCGCCAGTGACCACCGGCCCAAACCCGTGCCTCCGCCGCACCGCCCTCCCATCGACCTCACACCACCGCCGTGCTTGGCAGCGCCCCCAGGCCATCCCTTTAATCCCGACCGACCTCCAGATCGGGCGCCAGTTGCTCTAGGCCGCACACGCCCCTAAGATAAACACCAAGGCGCTGCTTCCCCGGTGTAATAGTCGTACTAGCGCCTGTTACACCGGGGAATGATTCCGTTAATTGGGAATCAACTGGCCAGAAATTGAAATTCAGTGGGGCGACGGACCTCTAGCTAAGGTGAAATAGTATATGAGGAGAAACCTTGTGCATCACGAGTTACTAGGAACATCTAGTATCAAGAAGAAGCGGTCAACTAGTGTCTTCTGTGGGATGAATACCGTGCAAGCAGAGACGTAAGATTTGCACGAATAAGGGAAGAGGAGTACCTTCTTCGGTTGCCGGTGTGGTCACCTCCACATGTTGCGCCGATCTTCTTCTTTTTACCGGGGAAACCAATGTTTTGGAGGGTGCAGGCTTGGACGAACCCATGGCCAAATTGTTGACTATGTTGCCATGGCCGTATGTCGGCAGAGGGGAAGTAGATCCGAGGCGGCGAAGGACGGCGTAGCAGGAACAGCTCCGAGGCGGTGGAGGGTGGTGAAGTTGGAGCGGCAGCGGTGAGGCGCAGGACGGCGTGGTTGAACTGGCTCGGGTACGGACGGCTCGGCCTCGGCTTCAACTACTAGCCGTGGAGGGCGTTGCGGTTGAGGTTGCGGTGGACGACGACGTCGGGGTATCGGCTCCGGCGTGATGGAGGAGGGCGGCGGTTGATGGGTGGGATGGGGTGGCGGACGGAGGACACCGAGGTTTCGCGGCTGGTGGAGAGGTAGTTTTGGCGCCCACGGAGTACGAATGGGGAATCGGACGGGTGGGGGGGACCATGTTTCGGTCTGGGACGCGCTTGTTTTTGGCTTTGTTGAACAGAAGATGGGACACGCTTGTTTGAAATTTGGGGAAAGTACAAACTTTGCCCCCCTCTTAAATTTCGGACCCTCTCATGGTCGGGGTAGGATGGTAATCCCAGGTGTCCCAAATAGTGGGCGGGAGCGATTTCGGCCGAGTGCATGTGTGCTTAGGCGACCATTGTGTATGAATGTTTTTCGGAGGCGGTTGCGTGGCGTCTAGATGAAGCTACAAACCTACCCCGGTTTAGACCTTTGGACGTCGGGCCGGTAGGTTTCACGGGTCGGAGTTATTAGAAAAGTAATTTCCTTGTACTACCAAACATTGGTCTCACGCGGTTTCAAGTAGTAGAGGCTCTTTTGCGCTTCGTTTGAAATTTTGAAACACAAGCATTCACATTTAGAGTACTCTTGAACTATGAGGATTGACCTAAATAGACAACGTTATATTTGACCTTGTATGTTTGAAAACCTCATTAAATTATCCGCTTCTTTTTGAAATTTTGACACTTGAAAATCCTTTAACTACAATTATTTTGGAATGGAGGAGCTAAATTTGAATCTATTTTGTACACGACTACATATGCTATTATGTACAAAATCAGAGCAAAGATTGGCGCCCCCATAATTTAGGTATGGTTTACAAATGCCATGATATCAAATTCAAATAATTGAATGGACTTCATGTTGAATTCGATTTTTTTAAACCACCTTAAGTTGAATTCAAATTTATGCTAGTTCATAGGTAGCTATTTATAAATGTCCATTGTGTAACTTTCGTATGTATAATGTGCTTTACACACACAACATGAACTATACTCACGTTTATATTCGATTGCTAAAGCGATGCATTGTCTGGAGTTCAAAATACTAACTATGTGGATCAATTGTGTCGAATAATAACATAGACCTGCTCAAATTCGATAGAATCTAGACGTCTGATGGATCAATGACCGCTCCTTACGCGAATTGCAGATATCATGATCCCATCCTAATATTTGGATACAATTTATATCTTTAATCAATGTGTAGAGCAGTCTTTTACGTGTAGTTTCACTCTCCATCGGTGGTCTCTCACACATGCTCACACACTCCCTCCCGAGGTGTCTTTCTTGCACACATGATCTAGATATAACCCTCCCTCCCTCTCGTAACCATTTACAACTGTTTTCACTAACCTTTATCACAAGCACTCTTCCTCTCGCAAACATACACACGCACAATACTCATCGACCCTTTCTATATACATGGACCTGCCTACGTGTCTCATGTACACACATTATCTTTACTTTGCCTCTCACGCATTATCTCACACCTCTCTTCCTAATCGATTTAGTATGATTCTAGCAGAGCATTCTCAGAGGATGCCCTTAAAGTTAGGTTGGATGAATAGTAATATCAGAGATAAAGGGGTTACCTTAGTCCGAGAACCTAGGGTTACAAATCCTAGCCGGCTTTGTCAGTGGACACAGAGTCCTTCACAATTATGCTATCTTTGTCTACGACTAGTCATCCATTGGTCTTCCTAATGTGTCATGGGCCGACCAATGTGGCGCAGGACGGAACCGAATGAAGGGCCTCACCTCGACCCACCGGACCTCACGCGGTGACACACCCTCTGCCCCCATGTCTCATTATCTTCTCACACCCACACATACCAACACAAACACCACACACACAGAAAATTTCTCCTGGTGCCTCTATTCCCTCCCCCCTTGCATATACACATTCAAGGGAATGGAATCTCTTGTCATGACGTCATATTCGTCTCTCTCTCTAGACCACTCTTATTTCTCGTGCTATCTCTCCCACGCCCCCCGTCAGCCCCTCTATCCATGCCTCTCTCGAATACATAATACACACACATACCTCTCTAGGCCCCGCCAAATGCATCAACTACACATTCACACATGTTACATCACGTACCCCATTGATCTAAAAAGCCCTCTCTTCACGTTTATTTCGCATACAACATTCCTTTTGAATAAAGTGTGCCCAAAAAATTATTTTAGAGTTTCTACATATATACAACATTACAAAGTTATATGGAGGAGTCCGAACGCTAATTTACATTGCATGGTGCCCACAATGATATTTATTCCGCACTGTGAATTTGTATATTTTTATACTATATACAAAGTTAGTCATAATAAAGAGAAATGAAGAGCATCTCTCTCTCCATCGCATACCCCCCTGTACGCCCCTTTCACGTATGCACACAAAACTATCTCCAGGTCCTCTAAAAGTAAGCCATTAGAAAATTCACGCGTGTTTCATCTTTCTCTCGCGATATATGCAATGACGATCATTGTATTTGAAGCGAAAGCACAATACATACATTGGACTTCATAATCCACTCATTACGGTCACCATTTACGTTTAGTGGTTATTATACAGTCACGGGCTCACCGTACAATTTTGTATTTGCTCATGACATGGCTAGTTGAGCAGTTAAACGCTCCACGTGGCACCTCTAGTGTTGCATCACATTATCTCACTACCATCGTGCCCACCTGTCGACTTGTATCTACTCTACATCTACACTCTTATAAAATACATAAAATACACTCTTATAAAAAACAGAGTTGGTGATGATGGTGTGCCTGCCATCCTGCAATATAGGTCGTCTGATTTATATCTGACGGATAGGAATGAAACTATGTCAATTTTGCAAAAAGGTACCCACACACCTCTCTACATTTGCAAATAAGGCCTTCCCTCGTTCATCCTTTTCTCACACAAGATAAACAAGTCATACAAATGCATCTTGATGTTACGTGCAACGCACGGGCATCTTGCTAGTAAGAATGAAAACAAACGACAAAAAAATATTTTGACGGTGGTTCGAAGTCATGACCGCGGGCACAGCGGACAAGGTGGCCTTGTATTGGTATGCTGAGCCGTCTATTTTAACACACATGAGCTGGTGTGGTGATTATACACACACGCACGCATGCACACGAACTGCATCCACACAACACTCACACAAACACATGCACCCACACACGCACGCAACACTCACACGTACACACGCAGCCACGCACGCATGCATGCACACACCAGTACACCACATGACCAACACACACTCTCACGCTCAAGTGCTCAACCTACATGTGCATGCGCACACATCAGCCCCAGATGCATACATACACAACCAGTGATTCCAAAGCGCGGGTTGGAGCCTTGTCGCGCTGCGTAAATTTGTGTTTATCGACCTTTTCCCTATGCGAATCGACAGTGGGACCCACAAGGAACATGGTCAATTTAACTAGTCAACATGGCGCCACGCAGACTATTTGGCCGGTCAACAGAGTGCAATCCGATGCTGAACTGTGAGCAGGTGATCGGATAATCACCGCAAAACGTATATAGTGACCGTAGTCAGCTTATTCTGAAGTTCGGTGACCGTATTACACTTTTCTCTTTGTAGGCCCTCCAAAACTACATCTCTACACGTTCTCGTATGTTATATCTAACAACTATGCAATACAACACTACTACTACACTCTAACACAATAAATCATATGTGTTTTTAGTTTTACTAGATATCATATTGTTACTTATAATTATTCAGTTTGCATACATTAAAATTGCCTTTGAAATTTATGGCCATATTATCTACCGCAAGGAAAAATCCCGCCCTTTCTGCTTAATCGGGTTTGTATCGATGGATCGTATGAAGAGCAAAACTATAGTACTATACAAGACAAGTGACAGATTCATCGGGCCGTCAGGTCGCCTACTCCTCCGTCAGAAGAGTGGAGCGCCGCTTTCATAAATCTTCTAGTCCTTTCGCCGACATGTGGGACATCAAGCTACCGGTCCACGTGCCATACCGAATACAAGCAGAGCAGCCGGGTGAAGCACCCCAATCATGGAGCCGCGTAGTAATGAGCAATGAGGCGTAAATCACAAAGCTGCACCTTTCCGCAGCTTAAGTTGGAGGGACGAAGTAATAATGCTAAAAAGAAGTTGGAGGGACGAAGCAACCATCATTTCACTCGTTGCTGAATCCGCTTCTCCCTCATCTTCTTCAACTTAACCACGTGTTGCTTCTGCCGTTGTTCTGCCTCATGTGGGACGCGGATTGGCTTGGTAAAGCACTGACACGTGGGACCGCATGTTAGCAAACCGCCAGGACAACGTCCTCCGAAAATAAGAAACCTCCCTCGTCATCCGCGCGGCAAAATCACCTCCTTTTTACTAATCTTTGATTCTATAATTTTTTCGATCAATATAATTGAGATTTGTATAGATAGCATACAGGAGCAAAACCAAGTGGTACGGTTAAGGGCATCCACAATGTGTAGCCAAATGTGAAAATAGCTTTTGGCATCGTGGGAACCATTGTGGGCGGTGTTGCCAAAGCCAAAAGATGGAACCAAGCTCCTCGATTGATTGATTGAAGGAATAGAAAAATGCAACGTCTCTCCTCTTTCTCCCATGCTTGGACGCATGTAGTACAGTATAGAGCATAGAGTATACTCCCCTGTCCCTTCTATCACAAATCACAAAGCAGTGAGGCGTCAAATCACAAATCATGGACGAAGCAACCATCATTTCAATCTTCGCTGACTCCGCTTCTCCATCGTCTTCTTCGAGAAACCATCTCACCGCACTAGTACTCCTAGTAGTAGTACTAGTAAAGGACTTCCTGGATGCAAATAAGGCGGTTGTCTCGGCTTGCAGGCGGCACTTGCGAACGCCTTACCGTGGTCTCCCTCAATGGTGTTCTCCGTCGAACGCACTTTGCCAAACCACAAAAAAAATCGTCGACGACACCGCAATGGGCAAGGAATTCAAATATAGTTACTACCTCCATTTTTTTGTACACAAGGCCAGTATATCAAAATTACCATTTGCAAAGGGCCACTAACACTAATCGAGGCAAAATTGATGGGGTTAGCAACCAAGGACATTAATATCCCCTGCATGCATGCGGAAGTGAGAAGGTTGGTTTGCATGGTGCTGCATTAATCAAGCGATGAGGAGTGAGATGGTTAGCTCTTTGGTCTTTCAGAAAAAAATATGCATTAATTGACACGTGAAACGAGGATTTGTATCGATTAAATCCCGCGAAGGAAAACCCCGCCTTTCTTTTTTAACACTAGTACTCCTAATACGTACGTACTTATCCTATTTGGGTCTAGGCCTTGCATTGCCAAACTTCGCCACACATTTTTGCCAAGCTTGCCTAAAGTTTTCAAAATGAGAAGGAGGTACACTTGCGCACGGCTGTCGCGGTCGCACTACACCCTCACACGGTCGCTCCTGCACGCCGCGGTTGCACCGCACCCTCACACAGTCGCTCCAGCACGCCGCAAACCCAACTGAGGGAACGCACCCTCACTGACACGTCCTGTCACATGTGAACAAACCAAACTCAGCCATCCTATCGCTGACACATAATTTTCGTTCATAGAGTATGTTTATCCAACCGCATGTTGGGGAGTATCCGTACGGCCCATGCGGTGGTCTGTTGGGGAAGAAGAAGAGGTGAGGAAGAAGGAAAGAAGGGTTAGGAGACGTAGGATATTCATCCAACCGCCTGAAATGGTAGACTGGCCCAAGTCAGGCGACTTGCATAACAAATATAGGCCCTGTTTGGATACTCCAACACAGTTAGAGTTAGAGTTATTTTCTAACCCACTCTAACCCTAATAAGCACCTCTCCACTGGGATAGTTGGGTTAGATGCAACTAACCCACTCTAACCCTCCATGTTTGGATACTTTTGGGTTATTTGAGCCCCCGACTAACCCAAATTAGCTCTAACCCCATGATCCAAACAGGGCTATAGTATGTTTTTACATAGCAAAAGATCAATAAAAACAACAACATAAAGAAAAACTATCACTGCTCGCGGAAAGAGATGGCCTCGCCGTCTTTGGCTGCCGGCGCGAACCAACTGTCGCTGCCGACGTGTGTCTCCGTACCGTGGTTGTCCTCGGCCTCCAGCTACTCGTTCAAGAGGAGCGTGCGGGCGCTCTGCACGGACGAGAGCACAGCCCGGTGCAAGTCGAGGACGTCCGGTTCGGCCTGCAGGAGGGCCTCGATGGCAGCGGCATCCACGCGCTCCGCGTCGAGTCGAGCCTCCGCCGCCCGGTTCAAGACCAGGACTTCCGGTTCCGCCTGCAGGACGGCGTCGATGAGAGCGGCATCCGCGCGCTCTGCGTCGAGTCGAGCCTCTCGCCGCTTTGGTTCATGTCCGTGACGTTCGGTTCCGCTGTAGGAGGGCCTCGATGGCAGCGGCATCCGCGCTCCGCCTCAAGTTGAGCCTCCGCCGCCGGTTCACATCCACGACATCCGGTTCCGCCGCAGAGAGCCTCGATGGCAGCGGCATGCGTGCGCCCACGCCGAGTTGAGCCTCGCCTCCGGTCCTCCTTTAGTATCGCCATGTTGAACCGCTGGTCCGCTTTGCACCATGGGGACTCGGACGCCGCATGAAGTCGACGCCCATCGCCTCATACCCATCGGGGCCTTCGCACCGCGACCTCCGCAGCGAACATTGATCGGCTTCCTCCTCCTCGTAGCTTGGCTCTAGAGAACTCGGGATTGGCCCGCCGCAGTGAGCTTGGGAACGGAGGTTCAGGGCGCCGACCGCCGCCGCGATTTCTGCGGCGCGCCCGCCGTCGACATCTTGTAGTAAGTGATCTTGCGGCGCACCATGGCTTTCCGCGAACTAGGGGCGCTTGATGCGGCTAGGGATCGAAAGGTGGGGAATGGGCTGAGATTTGGTGTGGTTTTAGGGCGTGGTTGGCGAGGCCAAGCAAACGAAGGTTCCGTGTGAATAGTGGTTCCGTGATGACCGTCAATCAGTTTTGATCAGACATCGCTCTTGTCGCGTTAGCGTTGCAGCCAAAGACGCTGGACCATCCACGCCGCCACCGAATGGAACGCACTTTGTCTTGCGTTGCTTGCTTGTGGGACCGCAGCTTGAGAGCAAACCGACGCCCTCCCCTCCCTTGCCGCGTCATTTATTATACCACCACTCCCTCCGTTTTATGCGGAGTAAATAAAAATAGAGGGAGTATACTACGGATGAGGATCCTCGACGTGGCTAAACCCATTGAGTAACCGACATGCGGGCCTAGCAAGCATGGGGTCCGCCAAGAAGTGACCGAAGGGAGGGTAAGGCAGGATACCTACGCCGAGGATCCACTTCCACTATACTACTTTGACCAAATGTTAGAGTAATAATATATGACATGCAACTTACACAAATGTTAGAGTAATAATATATGACATGCAACTTACACAAAGCATACAGGGCCTAATGTGTTTTTCGAGGCTAACTTTGACCAAATGTTAGAGTAATAATATATGACATGCAACTTACACAAAGCATACGGTCAATTTCGTATGTGAAAGGAGTTTCCAATGATATAATTTTCACATTATACATCTCATGTACTTCCTCCGTCTAGGTGTGTAAGTCATCTTACAAAAACCAAATAATCCCAAAACACGTAGGCGCGGTGCATTAACTTCTACCTCGTATCTTGTTTCTTGACATATCAACCAATAAGAGATGAGGGTGTGCATGCTTTTAATGACCTGAGACTATCAAACATGACATGTAGTGGTTAGTTCATTGCATGCAATACTATTAATTAGCAAATAAACATTAATGTCTCTCATTTCCCCCCCTCCTTGGTCACGGTGCACAGCCTACGATGACTTACTCACCTAGACGGAGGGAGTACTATTAATCTTGCCAATAGTCAAATTGGAAACCATCTCGAGCACAAATCTAGGAGTACGTACGAATCTAACAATATTGATTGGGCATTGTTGAATGTTGATACCTTTTTTATCATAGTAGAGATACTTTGACTACACATAAAACTTATATGTAAAGTAGAAAGGATAGGAGGGAGTATAGTGTACGTTCGAAAATGAAACAAACATTGAATACCCTTTATATATGATTTGCGGATGCTATGATCACCGGTTCAAAATTTTGAATCCGCCTTGGGTATCAGGTGCCCCCACTCGTTCCCTCTCAATTTCATCTTGGGGTCCGGATATCTATTGTAAGAGAACTAGGGTGGGTACATGCGAATGATACTTGGCGGAATGTTCAAATGAGGCATGCGGGAGGATGGACTCGACTGGAGGGCGACATGATCGATGGAGAAGAGGGTTGGAGAGGAATGAGAAATAAGCAAACGCCATATGATTACACTTGAACGGCTCAAATAAACAATAAGTGGTCTCGCTTGGCCTACATAGTGAAAGGCCTAATGCGCAATGTGTAGCACTGATGCTCGAATATGGCCGGGAAAACAGGGAAACCGACATGTGGGGCACACCCGTCGGGACGACGTAGCGCAGACTAGTCAAATGGAGGAGCTGGCCCACGACCTCCTCACCACAGACAACCGTTCATGTGGGCCGTTGGGGCCAACAACGGGGCGCAGCTCCAAGATCGCCTCGACACGGCGATCAAGGCTGAGCGACACGCCATATCGCCGATAGACACAGCCGGCTTCAAGCAGCCAAGGGTGGCGTTAGTGCTGTGGCACGACCAACACTATGTTTGGTTTGTGCCCAAGGTTGCCCCATCAAAGCATTGGGTAGCCAAAATTTTGGTTGAGGTATTGGTTGCCCATGATTTGGCCGACATTGGCAAGAAAAATGAACTAGAGTTGGCTAGAGTTCATTGGCATGCCAAAGAAATGGCAACCATCCAAACAAAGACCAATCTTTGGGCCATGACCAAAATTTTGGTTGAGGTATTGGTTGCCCATGATTTGGCCGACATTGGCAAGAAAAATGAACTAGAGTTGGCTAGAGTTCATTGGCATGCCAAAAAATGGCAACCATCCAAACAAAGAACAATCTTTGGGTCATGACCAAAATTCTGGTAAGGTGCACTTTGGCCACAATCCAAACACACCCCAACACCCGGCTCGTCGAGGATGCACGGGGCGCCGCACCGCGTTCGCGGAGTGGTGTAGCGTGCTACCTCTTGAGCACTGCGTTGGATTTCCCTGAAGAGGAGAGGATGATGCAGCAAAGTAGCGTAAGTATTTCCCTCAGTTTTTGAGAACTAAGGTATCAATCCAGTAGGAGACCACGCACAAGTCTCTCGTACCTACACAAAACGATAGCTCCTCGCAACCAACACGATTAGAGGTTGTCAATCCCTTCACGGTCACTTACGAGAGTGAGATCTGGTAGAGATGATAAATAATATTTTTGGTATTTTTGGTATATAGATGCAAAGTGAAAAGTAAAAGGCAAAGTAAAAACAAAGCAAGTAATAAAGTAAAGGAGATTGATATGATGAGAATAGACCCGGGGGCCATAGGTTTCACTAGTGGCTTCTCTCTAGAGCATAGATATTCTACGGTGGGTGAACAAATTACTGTTGAGCAATTGATAGAATTGAGCATAATTATGAGTATATCTAGGTATGATCATGTATATAGGCATCACGTCCAAAACAAGTAGATTGAAACGATTCTGCATCTACTATTATTACTCAACTCATCGGCCGCTATCCAGCATGCATCTAGAGTATTAAGTTAAAAACAGAGTAACGCCTTAAGCAAGATGACATGATGTAGAGGGATAAATTCATGCAATATGATAAAAAACCCATCTTGTTATCCTCGATGGCAACAATACAATACGTGCCTCGCTGCCCCTTCTGTCACTGGGAAAGGACACCGCAAGATTGAACCCAAAGCTAAGCACTTCTCCCATTGCAAGAACTACCAATCTAGTTGGCCAAACCAAAAGGATAATTCGAAGAGACTTGCAAAGATCACTCAATCATACATAAAATAATTCAGAGAAGATTCAAATATTATTCATAGATAAGCTGGATCATAAACCCACAATTCATCGGTCCCAACAAACACAACGCAAAAAGAAGATTACATCGAATAGTTCTCAACGACAGAGGTGGAGAACATTGTATTGAGATCCAAAAAGAGAGAAGAAGCCATCTAGCTACTAGCTATGGACCCGAAGGTTTGAAGTAAACTACTTACATTTCATCGGAGGGGCTATGGTGTTGATGTAAAAGCCCTCCGTGGTGGATGCCCCCTCTGCCGGAGCTCCGGAACAGGCCCCAAGATGGGATCTCGTGGATACAGAAGGTTGCAGCGGTGGAATTAGGTTTTTGGCTCTTGTTCTGATCGTTTGGGGGTACGTAGGTATATATAGGAGGAAGGAGTACGTCGGTGGAGCAACAGGGGGCCCATGAGGCAAGGGGGCGCGCCCCCACCCTCGTGACCGCCTCTGTTACTTCTTGGAGTAGGGTCCAAGTCTCCGGATCACGCTCGTGAGAAAATCACGCTCCCAAGGTTTCATTCCGTTTGGACTCGGTTTGATATTCCGTTTCTTCGAAACACTGAAATAGGCAAAAAACAACAATTCTGGGCTGGGCCTCCGGTTAATAGGTTAGTCCCAAAAAATAATATAAAAGTGGAAAATAAAGCCCAAGATAGTCTAAAACAGTAGATAAAGTAGCATGGAGCAATCAAAAATTATAGATATGTTGGAGACGTATCAGGCATCCCCAAGCTTAATTCCTGCTCGTCCTCGAGTAGGTAAATGATAAAAAAGGATTTTTGATGCGGAGTGACACTTTGGCATAATTTCAATGTAAATCTTCTTAATTGTGACATGAATATTCGGATCCGAAAGATTCAAGAAAAAAGTTCATATTGACATAAAAATAATAATACTTCAAGCATACTAATCAGAGCAATCATGTTTTCTCAAAATAACATGGCAAAAGAAAGTTCATCCCTACAAAATCATATAGTTAGGCCATGCTTCATTTTCGTCACACAAAGATGTTCCCAACTTTTATACCCCCGATGACAAGCCAAGCAATTGTTTCATACTTAAATAATCTCAAACTTTTTCAACCTTCACGCAATACATGAGCGTGAGCCATGGATATAGCACTATGGGTGGAATAGAATATGATGATGGGTGAGGGAGTCCTGGACTAGGGGGTGTCCGGACAACCGGACTATCATCGTCCGCCGGACTCCAAGACTACGAAGATACAAGATTGAAGACTCTGTCCCGTGTCCGGATGGGACTTTCCTTGGCGTGGAAGGCAAGCTTGGCGATACGGATATGTAGATCTCCTACCATTGTAACCGACTCTGTGTAACCCTAGCCCTCTCCGGTGTCTATATAAACCGGGGGGCTTTAGTCCGTAGGACATAACCTCCATTACAACAATCATACCATAGGCTAGCTTCTAGGGTTTAGCCTCCTTGATCTCGTGGTAGATCCACTCTTGTAATATACATCATCAATATTAATCGAGCAGGACGTAGGGTTTTACCTCCATCAAGAGGGCCCGAACCTGGATAAAACATCGTGTCCCTTGTCTCCTGTTATCATCCGCCTAGACGCACAGTTCGGGACCCCCTACCCGAGATCCGCCGGTTTTGACACCGACACTGGTGCTTTCACTGAGAGTTCCTCTATGTCGTCACCGATACGCTTGATGGCTCCTTCAATCAACAACAACGCCGTCCAGGGTGAGACTTTTCTCCCCGGACAGATCTTCGTATTCGGCAGCTTCACACTGCGGGCTAATTCACTTGGCCATCTGGAGTAGATCGAAAGCTACGCCCTGGCGTCAGTCAGTTCGAAGCCTAAACTTCACGGCCGACATCCGCGGGACTTGATCTTGACGGACTCGAGCCACGGCCGAGCGTGCTGCATCACACGATGGACATGATTTAGCTCTGTCGCCGGACAGTGCCTTGGTGGCCGCACACGAATCCGCTCCGGCCCTCAGTCCGGAGCCGGTCGCCCAGATCGAGGACCGGTGGCTGGACACCACCTCGGGGGCTGCAACTTCCACGGCGATGGAGCCAAACACTAACCCTGTCCCTTGCAAAGCTCGTGACTCCGAGGTGCCGGACTCAATGCCGGACTCCAAACCTCCCGCGCCCCTGCCAATTGAATCTAATTGGGCGCCGGTCATGGAGTTCACCGCCGCAGACATCTTCCAATACTCGCCCTTTGGCGATATCCTGAATTCGCTAAAACATCTCTCGCTATCCGGAGATACCTGGCCGGACTATGGCCAGGATGGTTGGGATGCGGACGACGAAGAAATTCAAAACCCACCCACCACCCACTTCGTAGCCACTGTCGACGATCTAACCGACATGCTAGACTATGACTCCGATGACATCGACGGTATGGACGACGATGCCGAAGACGAACAAGAGCCAGCGCCTACAGGGCACTGGAAGACCACCTCGTCGTATGACATATACATGGTGGACACCCCAAAAGATGGGGACGGCGAAGAAGCAGCAGAGGCAGATTCCCTAAAGAAACAGCCCAAGCGCCGACGTCAGTGGCGCCGCTCTAAATCCTACCACAAGAAGAATGGAGATTCCGCACAGAGATAATAACACCCTGATCGTGCGAAGACAATCCCTCCAAAAGATTCAGCGCAGGAGGATGCGTAGCAAGCCCTCACGAGAGCGGCAGATGAAGAGGTCGAGGATGATAATTACATACCTCCCTCCGGAGATGAGGCAAGCCTCAACGACGACGAATTCGTCGTGCCAGAGGATCCCGTCGAACAAGAGCATTTTAAACGCAGGCTTATCGCCACGGCAAATAGCCTAAAGAAAAAGCAGCAGCAGCTTCAAGCTGATCAAGACCTGCTGGCTGATCGATGGACCGAGGTCCTCGCGGCCGAAGAGTACGAACTCGAATGCCCCTCCAAAAGCTACCCAAAACGCAAGTTGCTCCCCTGATTAGAGGAGGAAGCATACATACCTTCATCACCAGCGCACAATACGGCCGACCGACCACCCCGTGGTCGCGGCAGAGAGGCATCCATGCCCTCCACCAAGATCGCACCCGGCATCGCTCCAAAAGTACGGCCAAGAGGGAACGCGCCGACTTGCGAGATATATTGAGGACAAAGCAAGGCAATCCAGATCCATCTACGGATCACGTGGGCGCCCGACCCACGCATTTAATACCGTCGCGCCAGATACAACAACTCCGGCCGGGCCGAACACAGCAGACAACGCTCACTCGAGCTACGCCGTGATATTGCTCAATATAGAGGCGCCGCACACCCGCTATGCTTCACTGACGAAGTAATGGATCATCAAATCCCTGAAGGGTTTAAACCCGTAAACATTGAATCCTACGATGGCACAACAGACCCTGCGGTTTGGATCGAAGATTATCTCCTGCACATCCATATGGCCCGCGGCCATGATCTCCACGCCATCAAATATCTCCCACTCAAGCTTAAAGGACCAGCTCGGCATTGGCTTAACAGCTTGCCCGCAGAGTCAATTGGGTGTTGGGAAGACCTGGAAGCCGCATTCCTCGACAACTTCCAGGGCACATATGTGCGACCACCAGACGCCGATGACCTAAGCCACATAATTCAGCAGTCAGACGAATCGGCCAGACAGTTCTGGACACGGTTCTTAACAAAGAAAAATCAAATCGTCGACTGTCCGGATGCAGAGGCCCTCACAGCCTTCAAACATAACATCCGCGACGAGTGGCTAGCCCGGCACCTAGGACAGGAAAAGCCGAAATCCATGGCAGCCCTCACATCTCTAATGACCCGCTTCTGTGCGGGAGAGGACAGCTGGCTAGCTCGCAGCAACAACCTCAGTAAAAATTCCGGCAGTCCGGATACCAAGGACCACAATGGCAGGTCGCGTCGAAGGAAAAATAAACGCCGCATTAACGGCAACGACAAGGAGGATACGGCAGTCAACGCCGGATTTCGAGGCTCTAAACCCGGCCAGCAGAAGAAGCCATTCAAAAGAACCACTCCGGGTCCGTCCAATTTGGACCGAATACTCGACCGCCATGCCGATGCATGGCACTTCAAAAGCCAGCTAATCACACCAATAGAGATTGTTGGGTATTCAAGCGAGCAGCAAGTTAATTGCGAAAACAATGACAAGGGCTACACAATGACGACGAGGAAGAGACCCGCCGCCCGAACGATGAGAGGATGTATGGTTTTCCCCCTCAAGTGCGGACGGTGAACATGATATACGCAACCCATATACCCAAGAGGGAGCGGCGTGCACTAAGGGGCGATACGCGATGGAGCCATCGCCCGAAGTTCAATCCATGGTCCTCTTGCCCAATCACCTTCGATCGAAGAGACCATCCGACCAAGATCCGCCATAGCGGATTCGCCGCATTGGTTTTAGACCCAATCGCCGATGGATTTCACTCACAAGAGTCCCGATGGACGGCGGTAGTAGCTGAACCTGCTTTATCGGGATACAAAGGCGCAAGATGGGCATAGACCCTCGAGGATTAAACCTACAAAGACGACCTTCAAAGGCGCCATACCAGGTGTTGAGGCCAATTGTACAGCTCACCACACCGAAGTGGTCTTCGATCGCGGATAATTTCCGGAGCGAGGAGTTAATCTTCGACATATTCCCATTCCGCAGCGGCTATCACGCTCTGCTCGGGCAAACCGCGTTTGCCAAATTCAACGCGGTGCCGCATTATGCATACCTCAAGCTCAAGATGCCAGGCCCTCGTGGAGTCATCATGGTCAACGGAAATATGGAACGCTCCCTCCAAACGGAGGAACATACAGCGGCTCTCGCGGTAGAAGTGCAGAGCAGCCTTCTAAGGCAATTTTCGAGTCCGGCCGCTAAATGGCCGGACACGGCCAAACGTGCCCGGAGCAAGATCAACCAAGACCACCCGCACGCCCGAGCACGCCAGAGTAATGCGGCCCCAACCCCAGCCCTCGCATGATTGCAAGACCAACCCTCCGTGTACATCATTACGCTCTGGAGATACCATGGGCTTAGGGGAAGGGGCACGGCCACAACAGACCCAGAGTGCGGCTCGACCACACCAGGGGCTCACAAGTGTGTCACTCTCTTATTATTATTATTTTCCTTCTTTGTATACACAGGACTCCGTTCACCAGAGGCCCTGTCCAGCGGTTAACCCACCGAACTCACGATGCAACAGCCAGGGAAGAAAGAAGGCTGCGATGAACACTCAGGTGGTCTCCATTACGAGCATTAAATTTGATTATATACACAAGTCCGCAGCCCACCCCTGGAGGGGGACATGTTTAATTAGTCCACTCCCTTGCTTACCGCACTCTTTGTATCATTCCACACTCCTAGCAGAATTCCTTGAATAAATAATGCAACATTTTTTGCCTATTATCGCATTACTTTACACACATGTTCACTAATGACATCTTGCACCCGTATATTTTGGTACGGCCGAACACTCAGGGGCTTATGTTCCCCGCATTATGGTGTGATAAGTCCAACACTTTCACAAGTGCGGCACCCCAAACTTATAGCATTATATGAATCGGCTCGAATCATGTCTTGGGTCAATAGTTGGGTTTGCCTGCTCCCACGCTTTGGTGCCTTACGCCCGCTTCTATCGGCTAAGGTGGCACCGAAGAACCATCGCGATTGCACCCGGTTGAGCTGGGCGAGCGCCTCGGAGGAAAGCTAAAACCGATCGGCATGATAAGGCGAGAGACTGGTCGCTGTTCGAGAGGTCTTTTCGGTCCCTAAAGACTTATGCCGCTTGAGCGAAATACGGATAATGTCCGACGAAGCGTGGATAGCGCCCAATTCGGTCTTCCGAATACTAGGGGCTTCACCAAATTTAAAATTATAGAATTCTATGGCTAAGTGAGAGTGTTCAAGCATTATAAGTCCGGTTGCCTTGTTCGTTGTGTTGAGCGCCTCCTAGATGGACCCAAAATGGGAACAAGAGTGCTGAAGTTTATCCCAACACCCCAAAGACTGTGGCTCGAGGGCTGAAGCCGACGACTTGCCATCTCTCGATTTTACAAACGGCCGCATGTAAGGTAATATTTTAAATCAAACAAGCGTTGCTTCGCATATGAACAAAGTTTTCAGCGCGACAGATAATACATAGCGAGTCTACTCAATAATTACATCTCGGGGCACTCATCCGCAATCTTGTGGGCACCCTTCAGATAGTCTTATAGTACATCTCGGCGACGATACTCCTTGCTCGCTTTGGCGGCGCGTCGGTGATAAGCTTCTCCGCATCCAGCCTGCCCTAAGCACCTTTGCGCGGCAAGGGCCCGACGAGCACCCTCAATACAAAGCGAGCGCTTGATGACCTCCACCTGTGGGCACGATCCACCACCGCCAGACGAGGCGAAGTAGCTCCTGTGCATGGCCTGTCCAGTGCCATAGCCGGACTATAAGGCCCTTCATGGCCTCCTCGGCTACCTTGTGGAGCTCGACCAGCTGCTTCACTGGTCGCTAGGGGCACTGGATGGCCGGCCTCAAAGATACCGAGACCGAAGACCTTCTCCGCTGAGCTCCCTCCTCGCCATGGTAGAATGCGGCGATCGGACACACCGCGAGGCAGATCTGCAAACGCCTCGAGAGCTCCGACCGGGTAAGTGTCGTAGTTTACATTAACATGCTTGCTTTGCATGAAAAATGCCTTACCCGCCGCTATTTTCTTCATATCCTCAACCTCCTGAAGGGCCTTATGGGCTTAGGCCTTGGCGGACTTGGCACTTTCGAGAGCCGAGGCGAGCTCGGACTCTCGAGTCTTTGAGTCGCGCTCCAAACTCTCATGCTTCTCCATGAGAGCCTGGAGCTCTTGCCGCACCTCCGCCACCCACGCCTCCTGCTTCTCTTGCTCTGCCTGCTCATGGCTGCATTATGCTCGTCATGGACACAGCCTCCTTCAGGGTTGCCACCTCATTCGTGGCCCCTGAAGTACCCACGTTATCCTTGTTAATTTTATGGCAACCGAAATCCTTTTCTATAAGGTAAATATTCAAAGTGGTGCTACTCACCTTCTTTGTCCTCGAGCTGCCTCTTGGCATGGCCGAGCTCTCGCTCGGACCGCTTGAGATCTTGCTTCAATGCACCAACCTCCGTAGTCAGTGTGGCAGAGGTTAGCAGCGCAGCCTGCAAACCCATATTGACATAATTTATTAGCAACCTCACAGATATCTTTTTAGATCCTTAGTCCGCTTTTCTTTCCAACACCGAACCGAGCATCGTGGGCTACTGTCTATGCAGATTACATTACATAATTTTAACTTCTTACCTCAAAGCCTCGTTAGAAGGCTATCGCAGTTTCGGCCAGCCCGCTCTTGGCAAGCTGAACCTTTCAATCACCGCACTCATAACAAAGGCGGTGTTCTTCCTCAATGGAGGCACCTTGAGCGCCTCCGGCAAGTTGTCCGGCGCCTCGGTTGGGCGGAGGCCGCCGACGTCACGGTCTTGCCCTTCTTGCGAAGGGCGCTTGCGGACTCGGAACCACTGCAGTTCCAGCGAGAGTCCGCACAAAGTCCGGAGGTTGCCTTGCGGCGCCCGAGCCTCCTCCCGATGGGTCCTTTCGATCCCACCTCGGCGTCCACATCGGCGCGAGGGGTGGAGGCAGTCGGGATGGAATCCACATCCGACGGAGCCAATGACCCGCTCGATGAAGCGGGAGATCATCATCGGCCGGACTGCAGGCAGCATGCGGCATTAGAAGGACACTATGTGACACAAAAGGGAAATTACAAATCATTCAGGAATCCGGATACTTACAATCTCGCTGGAGGCCTGGCCCTTGAAGGCCACTCTTCGCCGTCAATGTTGGTGTTGGCAGAGCTGTCCGGGGGAATAGTTCTCCCCTCTTGACCCTTCGCTTCCCTGTGGGGAAGATTTCCTCTCCTCTCTCCTCCTCCGGAGAGAGTCTTCTTCCTCCTCCTCATCTTCGGGGGAGGAATCCGCCTCGGAGTCGTCGGACACCTGAAAACAGGAACTCTTTCAAGTACCCGTGGCCACCTTCTTGGCCTTCTTCTCCGGCACCACATGTGGTGCCGGAACCAGCAACCCCGCTAGACGGGCGTCCACTGGGTCTTCTGGCATGGGAGCCGGGCAGATGAGCTGCTCGGCCTTCTTCATCCACTCCTGTCAAGGGAAAAGGGAGATTGAAACCCGCTTAGGGTCGAAACTATTAACAACAAGTGTCCCGTAAAGGGGTAGAATCACTTACCTCGTTAGCTGGACGCTGCGAGTGAAATCCGCGATCTTCCGTCGCGGATGCGGGGGCTTCGGCGCCCTTAAACAGCACCCTCCAGCGCCAGACGCCGTGGTCAAGAGCCCGCTCAACGCCTAGTGCTGTTCCGGATCGAACTCCCACATATTGAATGCCCATTCTTGGCATGGGAGAATCTGGCGAACGAGCATGACTTGGACCACGTTAACCAGCCTGAGCTTTTTGTTCACCAGCTTCTGGATACAGGCTTGGAGTCCCCTCAGCTCCTTCGAATTACCCCACTGCAAGCTCTTCTCTTTCCAGGAGGTGAGCTGCGTAGGGATACCAGATCTGAACTCGGGGGCCGCCGCCCACGTAGGGTCGCGCGGCTCGGTGATATAGAACCACCCCGACTGCCACCCCTTCACGGATTCCACGAAGGCCCCTTCGAACCAAAGGACGTTGGGCATCTTGCCCAACATGGCGCCTCCAAGACACCGCTTGAGTGCCCTTCACTACCTTCGCTTGACATTGAAGGTCTTGAGCCATAAGCTGAAGTGGGGCTGGATGCGAGGAAGGTTTCGCATACCACGATAAAACGCCGAGATGTTGAGGATGAAGTTCGGCGCCAGATCATGGAAATCCAGGCCGTAGTAGAACATGAGCCCCCGAACAAAGGGGTGAAGTGGAAAGCCCAGTCCGCAGAGGAAATGGGGAAGGAAGACGACCCTCTCATGGGGCTTGGGGGTGGGGATGAGCTGCCCCTCGTCGGGCAGCCGGTGCGTGATGTCGCCGGAAAGGTATCCGGTGCTGCGCAGCGTTGTGGTGTGCTCCTCCTTAACGGTGGGGGCCAACCACTTGCCTCCCGCTCCCGACATGGTCGGAGAAGGTTGAGACGAGATGCGCGAACTTGGGCGCTGGAGCTCGAGTGCGCGGAGATGGATAAGCAAAGGAGGAAGAAGGCGTAGGTGAAAAGGTGAATCCTTATCCCTTATATATAGGTGGACGAAAACTATGCGTCCCCACTAGCCTGGTAAAACTCGCTTATCTCCCAAGCGCCACCATCAATGGCGCGGTTGGGTTACCCACGTCCGTATTGATGAGAATCCCGGAATAAGGGGAACACGATCTCTGCTTCGACAAGACGTGCCAAGGAAACCACTTCGCTAAACACGCTGAGGCGGTATAATAAAAAACGATTCAAGTAAAGGCTTGGTAGTGGTATGACGTCATGCCACAAAATACGTCAGCAGATTGAACTTGTGTACATTTTATTCTCTCTACGGTGGAATGTGGAATTTATTTTGCAGAGCCGGACACTATCCTGGTGTTCACAATCTTCTATGGATTATTTGGAGGAGGAACCCGCCTTGCAATGCCGAACATTATGCGCGCGGACTCATCGTCATTGAAGCCAGGTTCAGGGGCTACTGAGGGAGTCCTGGACTAGGGGGTGTCCGGACAGCCGGACTATCATCGTCCGCCGGACTCCAAGACTACGAAGATACAAGATTGAAGACTCCGTCCCGTGTCCGGATGGGACTTTCCTTGGCATGGAAGGCAAGCTTGGCGATATGGATATGTAGATCTCCTACCATTGTAACCGACTCTGTGTAACCCTAGCCCTCTCCAGTGTCTATATAAACCAGAGGGCTTTAGTCCGTAGGACATAACCTCCATTACAACTATCATACCATAGGCTAGCTTCTAGGGTTTAGCCTCCTTGATCTCGTGGTAGATCCACTCTTGTAATATACATCATCAATATTAATCGAGCAGGACGTAGGGTTTTACCTCCATCAAGAGGGCGCGAACCTGGGTAAAACATCGTGTCCCTTGTCTCCTATTACCATCCGCCTAGACGCACAGTTTGGGACCCCCTACCCGAGATCCATCGGTTTTGACACCGACAATGGGGATTGTGTGGAGAAGACAAAAAAGGAGAAAGCCTCACATTGACGAGGATAATCAATGGGCTATGGAGATGCCCATCAATTGATGTCAACATGAGGAGTAGGGATTGCCATGCAACGGATGCACTAGAGCTATGAATGCTCAACAAAAGAAAACTAGTGGGTGTGCATCCAACTTGCTTGCTCATGAAGACCTAGGGCATTTGAGGAAGCCCATCGTAGGAATATACAAGCCAAGTTCTATAATGAAAAATTCCCACTGGTATAAAAAGACAACTTATGAGACTCACTACATGAAGAACAAGGTGCTACTTTGAAGCACAATATATGAGACTCACTACATGAAGAACAAGGTGCTACTTTGAAGCACAAGTGTGGAAAAAGAGATAGTAGCATTGCCCTTCTTTCTTTCTTTTTTTCTCTTTTTTTTGGGCCTTTCTTTTTTTTTCTTTTTGGCCTTTCTTTTTTTCCCTTTTTTTCTTTTTCTTTTGGGCAATGCTCTAATAATGATGATCATCACACTTCTATTGATTACAACATAAGGATTACAACTCAAAACTTAGAACAAGATATGACTCTATATGAATGCAATGAATCAAGAGTGACATGTATGAAAATAATGCATGGTGGCTTTGCCACAAATACGATATCAACTACATGATCATGCAATGACAATATGACAAAAGTAATGTATGTCATGAATATGATGATGGAAGTTGCATGGCAATATATCTCGGAATGGCTATGGAAATGCCATGATAGGTAGGTATGGTGGCTGTTTTGAGGAAGATATAAGGAGGTTTATGTGTGATAGAGCGTATTGTATCACGGTGTTTGTATGCATCGGCGAAGTTTGCACCAACTCTCAAGGTGAGAAAGGGCAATGCACGGTACCGAAGAGGCTAGCAAAGGCGGAAAGGTAAAAGTGCGTATAATCCATGGACTCAACATTAGTCAAAAGAACTCATATAATTATTGCAAAAATTTAGAAGTCATCAAAAATCAAGTACTATGCGCATGCTCCTAGGGGGTTAGATTGGTAGGAAAAGACCATCGCTCGTCCCCGACCACCACTCATAAGGATGCACAAGCCAGGTACACTTCGTGTTTCAAATTTGTTACACAACTTTAACCATACGTGCATGCTACGGGACTTGCTAACTTCAACACAAGCATTCTTTGAATTCATAATCACCCAACTAGCACGACTTTGATATTATCACCTCCATATCTCAAAACAATTATCAGGCATAAAACTTATCTTAGTATTCAACGCACTCAAAAGAAAGTTTCACATATCTTGAATACCAAGTATATTAATATTAAGCAAATTACCATGCTATTAACGACTCTCAAAATAATCTAAGTGAAGCATGAAAGATCAATAGTTTCTTTAAAACAAATCCACCACCGTGCTCTAAAAGATTTAAGTGAAGCACTAGAGCAAAAATTATCACGCTCAAAAGATATAAGTGAAGCACTATGAGCAAAACTACCAATCTCAAAAGATATAAGTGAAGCACATAGAGTATTCTAGCAAATTCCAATTCATGTATGGCTCTCTCAAAATGTGTGTACAGCAAGGATGATTGTGGTAGACTAACAAGCAAAGACGCAAATAATACAAGACGCTCCAAACAAAACACATATCATGTGGTGAATAAAAATATAGCTCCAAGTAAATTACCGATGGAAGTAGATTTAAAGAGGGATGCCTTCCGGGCATCCCCAAGCTTTGAATTTTGGTGTCCTTGATTATCTTGGGGTGCCATGGGCATCCCCAAGCTTAGGCTCTTGCCACTCCTTGTTCCATAATCCATCAAAAGAATTCACCCAAAACTTGAAAACTTCACAACACAAAACTCAATAGAAATCTCGTGAGCTCCGTTAGAGAAAGAAAACAAAAGACTACTTCAAGGTACTGTAATGAACTCATTATTTATTTATATTTGTGTTAAACATACTGTATTCCAACTTCTCTATGGATTATAAACTATTTTACTAGCCATAGATTCATCAAATAAGCAAACAACACACGCAAAACATAATCTGTCAAAAACAGAACAGTCTGTAGTAATCTGTAACTAACGCAAACTTCTGTAACTCTAAAAATCCTACAAAAATAGGAAGTCCTGGAAAATTTGTCTATTGAACATAAGCAAAAAGAATCAACGCAAAATCACGTTTCTGTGATTTAACAAAATTATGTTCGTGCGTGCAAAGTTTCTGTTTTTCAGCAGAATCAAATCAACTATCATCGTAGGTTATCCTATAGGTTCTACTTGGCACAAACACTAATTAAAACATAAAACCACATCCAAACAGAGGCAAGATGGATTATTTATTCCTAAACATAAGCAAAAACAAAAAAACAAAAAATAAAATTGGGTTGCCTCCCAACAAGCGCTATCGTTTAACGCCCCTAGCTAGGCATAAAAGCAAGGATAGATCTAGGTATTGCCATCTTTGGTAGGCAATCCATACGTGGCTCTCATAATAGATTAATATGGTAATTTTATTTTCTTTATAGGGAAGTGTTCCATGCCCTTCTTTAAGGGAAATTGGAATCTAATATTCCCTTCCTTCATATCAATAATTGCACCAATCGTTCTAAGGAAAGGTCTACCAAGAATAATAGGACATGAAGGATTGCAATCTATATCAAGAACGATAAAATGTACGGGCACATAATTCCTATTCGCAACAATAAGAACATCATTAATTCTTCCCATAGGCTTTTTAATAGTGGAATCCGCAAGATGCAAGTTTATAGAGCAATCATCAAAGTCACGGAAATCTAGCAAATCACACAAAGTTTTGGGAATAGTGGAGACACTAGCACCCAAATCACACAAAGCATGAAATCATTTTAATTTTAATAGTAGGTTACCACTCATCATAGAGTTTTCTAGGGATAGAAACTTTCAACTCAAGTTTTTCTTCATAAGATTGCATCAAGGCATCAACAATGTGTTCGGTAAAGGCCTTATTTTGACTATAAGCATAAGGAGACTCTAGCACGGATTGCAACAAGGAAATACAACCAATTAAAGAGCAATTTTCAGAACTAAATTCCTTGAGATCCAAAATACTGGTATTAGCAACATCTAGGTTTTTATTTATTTCAATCCCACTTTCATCAATTTCATCATCAAGATCTAGAAACTCCGAATTCTTAAAACGCCTTCTAGGTAAAGGAAGATCATCTTCAGTTTCATCAAGATTCATATTGCAAAACAAAGATTTAATGGGGGACACATCGATAAGTTTTAGATCTTCATCTTGATTTTCATAGGAATTGGAGGAACACGCTTTAATAAAGGCATCTTTGGAAGCACGCATCCTAGCGGTTCTTTCTTTGCACTCATCAATGGAAATTCTCATGGCTTTGAGAGACTCATTGATATCATGCTTAGGAGGAATAGATCTAATCTTTAAAGAATCAATTTCAAGAGAAATTCTATCAACGTTCCTAGCCAAATCATCAACTTTAAGCAATTTCTCTTCAAGCAAAGCATTAAAATTCTTTTGTGAATTCATAAACTCTTTAACACTACTCTCAAATTCAGAGGGCATCTTATTAAAATTTCCATAAGAGTTGTTGTAGGAATTTCCATAATTATTAGAAGGATTACTAGGATAAGGCCTAGGATTAAACTTCCCTCTATATGCGTTGTTTCCAAAACTATTCCTACCAACAAAATTCACATCCATAGATTCATTATTATTCTCAATCAAAGTAGACAAAGGCATATCATTGAGATCAAGAGGAGTATTTTTAGTAGCAAACATCTTCATAAGTTCATCCATCTTTTCACTCAAAACATTGACTTCTTCTATAGCATGCACTTTTTTACTAGAAGATCTTTCGGTGTGCCATTGAGAATAATTATACATAATATTATCAAGCAATTTTGTAGCATCTCCTAACGTAATTTCCATAAACGTGCCTCCCGCAGCCGAATCTAAAATATTTCTAGAAGCAAAATTCAATCCAGCATAAAATTTTTGTATGATCATCCAGAAATTCAAACCATGAGTAGGGCAATTGCGAAGCATTAATTTCATTCTTTCCCAAGATTGGGCAACATGCTCATGATCAAGTTGTTTAAAATTCATAATATCGTTCCTAAGAGTGATGATCTTAGCGGGAGGAAAATACTTAGAGATAAAAGCATCTTTGCACTTGTTCCAAGAATCAATACTATTTTTAGGCAAAGATGAAAACCAAACTTTTTAGCACGATCTCTAAGTGAAAACGAAAATAACTTCAATTTGACAATATTGTTATCCGTATCTTTCTTCTTTTGCATATCACACAAATCAACAAAATTGTTTAGATGAGTAGCGGCATCTTCAATAGGAAGGCCGGCGAATTGATCTTTCATAACAAGATTCAACAAAGCGCTATTGATTTCACAAGACTCATCATTATTAAGAGGAGCAATCGGAGTACTAAGGAAATCATTATTATTGGTATTCAAGAAGTCACACAATTTGGTATTATCTTGCGCCATGGCAACAAGTAATCCAACACACAAGCAAACAGAAAGGCAACAGGAAAAAGGAAAACGGGAAAAAGAGGAGGAGATTGGGAAATAGAGGGCGAATAAAACGGCAAGGGTGAAGTGGGGTAGAGGAAAACGAGAGGCAAATGGCAAATAATGTAATGCGAGAGATAGGGATTGTGATGGGTACTTGGTATGGTTGACTTGCTCTTGCGTGAGCCTCCCCGGCAATGGCGCCAGAAATTCTTCTTGCTACCTCTTGAGCACTGCGTTGGATTTCCCCGAAGAGGAGAGGATGATGCAGCAAAGTAGCGTAAGTATTTCCCTTAGTTTTTGAGAACCATGGCATCAATCCAGTAGGAGACAACGCACAAGTCCCTCGTACCTACACAAAATGATAGCTCCTCGCAACCAACGCGATTAGGGGTTGTCAATCCCTTCACGGTCACTTACGAGAGTGAGATCTGATAGAGATGATAAATAATATTTTTGGTATTTTTGGTATATAGATGCAAAGTGAAAAGTAAAAGGCAAAGTAAAAAACAAAGCAAGTAATATAGTAAAGGAGATTGATATGATGAGAATAGACCCGAGGGCCATAGGTTTCACTAGTGGCTTCTCTCAAGAGCATAGATATTCTACGGTGGGTGAACAAATTACTGTTGAGCAATTGATAGAATTGAGCATAATTATGAGTATATCTAGGTATGATCATGTATATAGGCATCACGTCGAAAACAAGTAGATCGAAACGATTCTACATCTACTAATATTACTCCACTCATCAACCGCTATCCAGCATGCATCTAGAGTATTAAGTTAAAAACAGAGTAACGCCTTAAGAAAGATGACATGATGTAGAGGGATAAATTCATGCAATATGATAAAACCCCCATCTTGTTATCCTCGATGGCAACAATACAATACGTGCCTTGCTGCCCCTTCTGTCACTGGGAAAGGACACCGCAAGATTGGACCCAAAGCTAAGCACTTCTCCCATTGCAAGAACTACCAATCTAGTTGGCGAAACCAAAAGGATAATTCGAAGAGACTTGCGAAGATAACTCAATCATACATAAAAGAATTCAGAGAAGAATCAAATATTATTCATAGATAAGCTGGTTCATAAACCCACAATTCATCGGTCCCAACAAACACACCGCAAAAAGAAGATTACATCGAATAGTTCTCCACGAGAGAGGGGGAGAACATTGTGTTCAGATCCAAAAAGAGAGAAGAAGCCATCTAGCTACTAGCTATGGACCCGAAGGTCTGAAGTAAACTACTTACACTTCATCGGAGGGGCTATGGTGTTGATGTAGAAGCCCTCCATGGTGGATGCCCCCTCTGGCGGAGCTCCGGAACAGGCCCCAAGATGGGATCTCGTGGATACAGAAGGTTGCGTTGGTGGAATTAGGTTTTGGCCCTGTTCGATCGCTTGGGGGGTACGAGGTATATATAGGAGGAAGGAGTACGTCGATGGAGCAACAGGGGCCCACGAGGCGGGGGCGCGCCTGGGCGCCCCCCCCTCGTGACCGCCTCTGTTATTTCTTGGAGTAGGGTCCAAGTCTCCTGGATCACGTTCGGTGAGAAAATCATGTTCCTGAAGGTTTCATTCCGTTTGGACTCCGTTTGATATTCCGTTTCTTCGAAACACTGAAATAGGCAAAAAATAGTAATTCTGGAATGGGCCTCCGGTTAATAGGTTAGTCCCAAAAAATAATATAAAAGTGGAAAATAATGCCCAATATAGTCCAAAATAGTAGATAAAGTAGCATGGAGCAATCAAAAATTATAGATACGTTGGAGACGTATCATAGCGTGGCCAACTGCATCCTGTGGACCTGAGACCATGTCGGGTCGCCTTGCTTTTTCAATGACATGCGGGGATCGCATTTGAGAAAAGGGCATATCCAACGTTGCCATGACCGCAGCTGACTACCCTGGCACACCAAAGCCCTCGTCCCTCGCGCCGTCGCGCGGTGCGTTCCCATCCGGCGCCAGCTGCCCGCATTCATGTTGTCCATTCGTATGTCGTTGTTAAGATGCTCGGTGCCCGAGGAACCAACTGCAGTGACTTAATGACGCACCCGGATGCTTGGCCTCACCGGAATGTGCTACTTAAAGCGCCAACGCCCAGCTAACCTCCACACCATAGCGCATCGTCCTCCTACCTGGCACCACATCCGCCATGACCGCAAGTGCGAACGCTCTGCGGGAGAGCTTGTCTTCGAGGATGAAGCTCGAGGTCGCCGCCCTCGCTCAAGTCGCCTCTCGCGACGCAATAGCGGCGTAACCGGACGCGGACGCAACCGCACAAGCGGTGGCCACGCTGGCGGCCGACGACGGGAGCACTGTCAGCCACACGTCCTACTTGCCGCCGTCCAACGTCCAGCACCGCCGAGGTCAGGGACTCCTCCGAGGATGAGTAGGGCATGGGAGGCGGCAGGGCATGGTGTGCCAACTGGCCGGTCCGTATCCCGTGTTCTACTCTTCCTCGCCGGAGACCGCACCTTCACTTCACGGGTCTTGAACCCCGCCCCCGTACATAGAGATCACAGGTGGAGGAAGTCGGTCGCCGCCGTAGAATAGGTTTAGGGTCAGGTTTCTTTTATTTTTCTATCCTATAAAAGTTCGAAATGTAATGAAAATCTGTGGTGTTTGCATTAATCTCGGCCGGTGTATATGAACTTTCACAATAATATACATATTGTAGGAGTACTAGCAAGATGCCCGTGCGTTGCACGGAAGATCAAGATCTTGTGGGAGAAAAGGATGAACGAGGGAAAGCTTTATCTGCAAATGTGGAGAGGAGTGCGGGTAAATTGTCATAGTTTCCTTCCTATCCCGTTAGATATAGATCGGGCGGCCTATATTGCACGATGAAAGGCACACCATCATCACCAACTCTGCTTTTTATTGAACCGAGACAAATCTAAAAAACCCAACTAAGCCAACCTCCCAGCATATCACGTGGGAAAAGACCTAGCCGCGCCGTTTTAGTCGGGATTACCGGATTACTAGTAGTAGTATCGATGGATCGCGCGAAGCAACATTTTTTTTGAGGGGGCGAAGCACCTAGTTTAAAAGGAAAAAGGCGGTACACTCATAGCACTCCTGTCGCGGTCGCATTGCACCCCACACACGTTTGGTCCTGCACACGGCTCACGCAAACGGAACGCGTTCGGCTTGCCTCTTCACTGACACGTGGGACTGCACTTGGAGAAACCGACCATGCGCCAAACTCCCCCCGCCCACCATGCGAAAATCCTCCTCCCCCACAAAATTCCCCAACCGATTCAACCGTCCTTCGCCAAATATTCCCCAAACTCCCTCCCCTTGTCCCTCCACTCCATTCGCTCCGCTAAAGCCGCCTCCCGCCGACCGATACGCCGACGCCGCATTAAATCGAGGGACGACGGCGATCCTCTCGCTCCCACAGTACGCTCTCGTAGACTGCCGTCCTCTAGCCGCGCCGCCACCTCTGGCTACGTTCTTGTGGAGGCGCACGGCGGTCAGCGCCTCCTCCGCTGGCGACATTCGTGAGACGCACGGCGGTCAGCTTCTCCCATTGTACGCACATTCTAGACTGAGGCCCCGTTCATGTCGGTGTAGCACTGAATGTTAGCTGATAGACGCTGTTAATCTCACTTGCTTGTCAAGTAGTTTATCGTCAATATGCTCTGCTTAAGAAGCTTCCTTGCCCTGTTCTGCACTCAATCTGCTTAGCTGAGATGGCATGCCAAGGCCGATTAGTTGCTAAAATATCCTGCCATATATTTATTGTGACATAGATTGCCATGGTCTAGTAGCCAAACTGTTAGGTGAAATAGCTCTATACCGTTTTATACTCGATCTTTGTTGCTGCGATGGCCTTCGATAGTTCGATGGCTGTGTGCTCAGCCTCATTGACTGCTGAAACAGCATGCCATAATTTAGCACTTAAATATGTTTGCTGAATTTGCTTTACATATATTTCATTACTTAGATCTGCTCGTCCAAATATCTTGCCATAGCTTTAGGCATCGACCTAGGTATTTTTTTTGGACTTCATAAAAAAGCATATATGTTTTTCCTGTAATATCTAGTAGAAGAACTAATTTGTATGTCTAACAGATGGACAGGACTTGGATAACTTCTACTCGAAGATTCTCCGCTGCATATGTCGAGGGGGTTGAAAACTTCATGAACTTTATCAGACCTGAGTACGGTGGTCCAAATCGATGTGCTCGCCTGTAGCAGCTTGTATGAATTCAGTTACAAGACCCCAGTCAACTGTGCAAAATCATCTACACTTGTATGGGATGTCGGTCACATATACTTGGTGGGTTCATCATGGTGAAGCTATGAACCTCAATGTTATTGACTACGTGGAAGCAACAGATCACCATCTTGATCTGCCTGATGCTCAGGTGGAAGAGGAGGAGGAGGTGGTGGTGGTGGAGCCAGTTAGTTTGACCAACATTGAAACAATGCTACGAAATGCTCGTGCATTCAGTGAACTTTCACCTGCAGAAGAAAAATAGTGGGCCCGTAATAACCCACAAGTGTAGGGGATCTATCGTAGTCCTTTCAATAAGTTAGAGTGTCGAACCCAATGAGGAGCAGAAGGAAATGATAAGCGGTTTTCAGTAAGGTTTTCTCTGCAAGCATTGAAATTGTAGGTAACAATAGTTTTGTGATAAGATAAATTGTAACGGGTAACAAGTAAATAAAGTAAATAAAGTGCAGCAAGGTGGCCCAATCCTTTATGTAGCAAAGGATAAGCCTGGACAATTTCTAATAATGAGGAAGGAGCTCCCGAGGACACATTGGGAATTATCGTCAAGCTAGTTTTCATCACGTTCATATGATTCGCGTTCGGTACTTTGATAATTTGATATGTGGGTGGACCGGTACTTGGGTACTTCCCTAACTTGGACAAGCGTCCCACTTATGATTAACCCCTATTGCAAGCATCTGCAACTACAAAAAGGAGTATTAAGGCAAACCTAACCACAGCATTAAGCGTATGGATCCATATCAGACCTTAACGAAGCAATGCATAAACTAGGGTTTAAGCTTCTGTCACTCTAGCAACCCATCATCTACTTATTACTTCCCCATGCCTTCCTCTAGGCCCAAATAATGGTGAAGTGTCATGTAGTCGACGTTCACATAACACCACTAGAGGAAAAGACAACATACATCTCATCAAAATATCGAACGAATACCAAATTCACATGACTACTAATAGCAAGACTTCCCATGTCCTTAGGAACAAACGTAACTACTCACAAAGCATATTCATGTTCATAATCAGAGGAGTAACAATATGCATAAAGGATCTGAACTTATAATCTTCCACCAAGTAAACCAATTAGCATCAACTACAAGGAGTAATCAACACTGCTAGCAACCCACAGGTACCAATTTGTGGTTTTGATACAAGATTGGATACAAGAGATGAACTAGGGTTTTGAGAGGAGCTGGTGCTGGTGAAGATGTTGATGGAGATTGACCCACTCCCGATGAGAGGATCGTTGGTGATGACGTTGGTGATGATTTCCCCCTCCCGGAGGGAAGTGTCCCCGGCAGAACAGCTCTGCCAGAGCCCTAGATTGATTCCGCCAAGGTTCCGCCTCGTGGCGGCGGAGTTTCGTCCCGTAAGCTTGCCCACGATTTTTCCAGGGTAAAAGTGATGATATAGCAAAAGATGGACGCCGGAGGCCCACCATGGGCCCTAGGAGATAGGGGGCGCGCCCTATAAGGGGAGCGTCCCCTATCTCCTGGACAGGGTGTGGGCCCCCTGCCTATTTCTTTCACTCAGAAATCTTATTAATTCCAAAAAGTTGTTTCATGGAGTTTCAAGAGTTTTGGAGCTGTGCAGAATAGGTTTCCAACGTTTTCTCCTTTTCCAGCCAGAATTCCAGCTGCCGGCAATCCCCCTCTTCATGGTCAACCTTGTAAAATAAGAGAGAATAGCCATAAGTATTGAGATATAATGTGTAATAACAACCCATAATGCAATAAATATTGAAATAAAAGCATGATGCAAAATGGACGTATCAACTCTCCCAAGCTTAGACCTCGCTTGTCCTCAAGCGGAAGCCGAAATCAAAAAATATGTCCACATGTTTTAGAGATAGAGGTGTCGATAAAAATAAAATACGGACATGAGGGCATCATGATCATTCTAATAATAGCAATATATATAGATTTTGTCATATGATTTCCTATGCTCAAGTAATAAGCAATTCACAATGTCAAGTATGGTTCAAAAACTTCATTGGGAACTAACAAACTATAATCTCAGTCATTGAAGCAATTGCAATTTATCGTAGCATCAGAAAGAGTCAATAATAGAGCTTTTCAGCAAGCTCACATAATCAACTATCTCGTAGCCTCCTACAATTGCTAACACTCCCGCAGTACTTGTGGTTATAGAGTTTCAGCCGGACACTGAGAAATATAGGGGCTCATTGTGTTGCTTTCCAACGTATTCACCTTTAGGTGATGTCAACAATAATAGCCTATGCTAACTTACATCCAATTGGATATATGCATCATGATCTTTCAAACACGAGGAGCTTGCCAAAGGATAAAATGAAAAAGGGAAAGGTGAGGATCACCTTGACTCAACCATAAAGTGAAAGATAGGCCCTTCGCAGAGGGAAGCAGAGGTTGTCATGCACGTTTAGGGTTGATGCACAAAATCTTAATGCAAAAGAACGTCACTTTATATTGCCCCTTGTATGTGGACCTTTATTATTCAGTCCGTCGCTTTTATTACTTCCACAACAAGTTTGTACAAAGCTTATTTTCTCTGCACTAATAAGTCATACATATTTAGAGAGCAATTTTTATTGCTTGCACCGATGACAACTTACTTGAAGGATCTTACTCGATCCATAGGTAGGTATGGTGGACTCTCATGGCGAAACTGGGTTTAAGGATATTTGGAAGCACAAGTAGTATCTCTACTTGGTGCGAGGAATTTGGCTAGCATGAGGGGAAAGGCAAGCTCAACATGTTTGGAAGGTCAATGACAATATACTTTAACTGAGATGTCGGAAAACATAAACCATTATGTTGTCTTCCTTGTCCAACATCAACTCTTTTAGCATGTCATACTTAATGAGTGCTTCACAATCATAAACGATGTCCAAGATAATATATTTATATGTGAACCCCTCTTTCCTTATCACTTCATATTAATTGCAACGATGACCAAGGCTACGTTCATCAACTCTCAACAATTTTTATGCCTCATACTTTCTATGTGTGAAGTTATCACTATCAATAGGATCAATATGAACTCTTTTATTCTTTCTACTTTCTCAGGATCATAGCAACATGGCAAAGCCCTTGACTCAACACTAATCTTTATCATAGATAGCACATGGACTCGATTACGTAAAGAGACCACAATGCAAAACTCGAAACTACTTGATATCAAAACTTCAATATACTAGATCAAGATACTACTAAAAGGATCGAACTAAATAAAGCGGTAAATATAGGAGTGTGATGGTGATACGATACCGGGGCACCTCCCCCAAGCTTGGCAGTTGTCAAGGGGAGTGCCCATACCCATGTGATTATGTCCTCGGAGGTGATGTAGGTGGTGATGATGACGGTGGATAATCGCACATTGAGCGTAAAAGTTCCTCCAACTTGCGGATAATGCCCTTAAGCCCAACAATATGATCCTTCAACAGAATATTCTCCTGTGTGAGATACTTGTTCTGTATGCGAGCTAACTCAATCATCTTGAAAGCTTCAATCTCTATGGGAGTAAAGAGGTTAGGTAAAGGTTGAGGGATATCTTCTTCTTTCATCGCCGGAGCTTGAACCTCCATGGCTTTCTTGATCCCTTTATCCTTGTTGATCTCTTCTGGTTCTTCTCTTTTCAGCTCTATCTTCAAAAGCCAAGCATCCTTGTCTTCATTGTTGGAGGAGGGTGAAGTCATGGTGCTCTAAATCTGCAATGGAAATAGCTCGAAACAAAAATAGAGGATATTTGCGTGATACGGTGGTCAAAACCTTCGGGAGTATATATAATGAATTTTTACCGACCAAAATACGTAACGTGCAAGAAAACAGAGTCCGGGAGGCACACGAGGTTCCCACGAGACAGGGGGCGCGCCCTACAAGGGGGGGCGGGCCGTCCTCTCTCGTGGGAGCCTCGTGTCCCTTTCGGACTACTTCTTTCTTCCTAAAATTCTTAAATAATCGAAAACTGATAAAAATTGCCATTAGAGTTGTTTTGAAGTCGGTTTACTTACCGTACCACATACCTATACCTTTTTAGAGTATGGAACGTTCTGGAAAGTGTCCCTTATGTATTCCTCAGGGGTTACAGTTTACATAATATTAGTTTCAACATTGATAGGATTACCTGAAATATAATGTTTAATTCTTTGACCGTTTACCACTGTCGGTGTCAAAACCGGCGGATCTCGGGTAGGGGGTCCCGAACTGTGCGTCTACGCGGATGGTAACAGGAGACAAGGGACACGATATTTTTACCTGTGTTCGCCCTCTCGATGGAGGTAAAACCCTACTCCTGCTTGATTCATATTGATGATATGGGTAGTACAAGAGTGGATCTACCACGAGATCAAGGAGGCTAAACCCTAGAAGCTAGCCTATGGTATGATTGTTGTCCGTCCTATGGACGAACCCCCCCCGGTTTATATAGACACCGGAGAGGGCTAGGGTTACACAGAGTCGGTTACAATGGTAGGAGATCTACATATCCGTATTGCCAAGCTTGCCTTCCACGCCAAGGAAAGTCCCATCCGGACACGGGACGAAGTCTTCAATCTTGTATCTTCATATTCTTGGAGTCCGGCCGATGATGATAGTTCGGCTATCCAGATACCCCTAGTCCAGGACTCCCTCAACAACCCTCGGATTTGTGCCTTCAAAGTTGTTGATTTTTATAGCACCAGAACGATAGACCTCCTCGATAACGTAGGGACCTTCCCATTTTGAGAGAAGTTTTCCTGCAAAAAATCTTAAACGAGAGTTGAATAATAACACATAATCTCCTACGTTAAACTCACGCTTTTGTATCCTCTTATCATGCGAGCGTTTGACTTTTTCTTTGAAAAGCTTGGCATTCTCATAGGCTTGGGTTCTCCATTCATCAAGTGAGCTAATATCAAACAACCTCTTCTCACCAGCAAGTTTGAAATCATAATTGAGCTCTTTAATAGCCCAATATGCTTTATGTTCAAGTTCAAGAGGTAAATGACACGCTTTTCTATAAACCATCTTATAAGGGGACATACCCATAGGATTTTTGTATGCAGTTCTATAGGCCCATAATGCATCATCAAGTTTTTTGGACCAATTCTTTCTAGATCAATTCACGTCTTTTGCAAAATTAATTTGAGCTCTCTATTGCTCAACTCTACTTGACCACTAGATCATGGATGATAAGGAGATGCTATTCTATGATTAACATCATACTTATGAGCATCTTACTGAAAGCACCATGAATAAAATGTGAACCACCATCACCATAAGATATCTAGGGACTCCAAACCACGGAAAAATAACTTCTTTAAGCATTTTAATAGAAGTGTTATGATCAGCACTACTAGTTGGAATAGCTTCTACCCACTTAGTAACGTAATCAACAGCAACTAAAATATGTGTATAACCATTAGAGGCAGGAATAGGTCCCATATAATCAAAGCCCCAAAAATCAAACGGTTCAATAACAAGAAAATAATTCATAGGCATTTCTTGACGTCTACTAATGTTACCTATTCTTTGACATTCATCACAAGACAAGACAGAAATACGAGCATCTTTGAAGAGAGTAGGCCAATAAAAACCAGATTGTAGTACCTTGTGTGCAGTTCTATCTCCAGTGTGGTGGCCTCCATAAGATTCAGAGTGACACTTACGTAGAATCTGTTCCTGTTCATGCTCAAGCACACAACGTCTAATAACACCATCTACTCCTTCTTTATAAAGGTGTGGATCATCCCAAAAGTAATGTCTTAAATCATAAAAGAACTTTTTCCTTTGCTGGTATGTGAAACTAGGCGGTATATATTTAGCAACAATGTAATTAGCATAATCAGATACCAAGGAGCAAGACGAGAAGCATTGACGACCGCTAATTGTTCATCGGAAAGCTATCATTAATAGGCGGTGGGTCATCAAGAACATTCTCTAACCTAGACAAGTTATACTCTCACGGGTTCTCAGCTCCTTTCTATCAATAATATGCAAGTCAAATTCTTGGAGCAAGAGAACCCAGCTAATGAGTCTAGGTTTAGCATCTTTCTTTTCCATAAAATATTTAAGAGTAGCATGATCAGTGTGAATAGTAACTTTGGAATCAACAATATAAGGTCTAAACTTATCACATGCAAACACAACTGCTAAGAACTCTTTCTCAGTAGTAGCATAATTTCTCTGGGCTGTATCAAGAGTCTTACTAGCATACTGGATAACAATAGGTAAATTCCAATCAGGTGGCTGAACAATAGGTGCAGTGATCAAAGCTTTCTGAAGTAATTCAAACGCTTCTACACAATCATCATCAAAGACAAAAGGAATATCTTTTTGCAATAAATTAGTCAGAGGCCTAGAGATTTTAGAGAAGTCCTTAATGAACCTCCTATAAAAACCGGCGTGACCAAGGAAACTTCTTATACCTTTTATGTCCTTGGGGCATGGCATCTTTTCAATAGCATCAACTTTGGCTTTATCAACTTCAATACCTCTCTCGTAGATCTTGTGCCCCAAGACAATGCCTTCATTAACCATAAAGTGACACTTTTCCCAATTCAGGATGAGACTAGTGTCTTCGCATCTCTTTAAAATTCGATCAAGGTTGCTCAAACAATCATCAAAAGAGGATCCATAGACAGAGAAGTCATCCATGAATACCTCACAAATCTTTTCACAAAAATCAGAGAATATAGCCATCATGCATCTTTGAAAGGTAGCAGGGGCATTACATAAACCAAAAGGCATATGTCTATAAGCAAAAGTACCAAAAGGGCAAGTAAAAGTAGTTTTAGATTGATCCTTTGCCGACACAGGTATCTGAGAGAAGCCAGAATAACCATCTAGAAAGCAAAAATGTGTGTGTTTGGATAGCCTTTCTAGCATTTGATCAATAAAAGGTAAAGGGTAATGATATTTCTTAGTAGCTTTATTTAACTTACGAAAATCAATTACCATCCTATAACGTGTAATAATTCTTGGCGGGATCAATTCATCTTTATCATTAGGAACAACGGTAATACCTCCCTTTTTACGGACACAATGGACAGGGCTTACCCATTCAATATCAGCAACGGGATAAATAATACCTGCCTCAAGGAGCTTTAGTATCTCCTTTCTTACCACTTTCTTCATCTTGGGATTTAATCGTCTTTGAGGATCTCTAAATGGTTTGACATCTTTCTCCACTGAGATTTTGTGTTGACATAATGTGGGACTAATGCCCTTAAGATCATCCAGAGTATATCCAATAGCTGCTCGGTGCTTCTTCAGAGTTTTCAATAATCTTTCTTCTTCTTTCTCTGAAAGGTTAGCACTAATAATAACAAGATATATTTCTTTTTCATCAAGATAAGCATACTTAAGATTATCAGGTAATAGTTTGAATTCAAACACGGGATCACCCTTGGGTGGAGGGGGATCCCCAAGAATTTCAACGGGAAGGTTATGTTTTAGCATAGGTTCCCGTTTAAGGAACACTTCATCTAATTCTTCCCGTTCCTTCATAAACATATCGTTTTCATGGTCTAGCAAATATTGTTCTAATGGATCAGTCGGAGGGACAGCAATGGAAGCAAGACCAATAATCTCATCCTTACTAGGTGGTTCCCTTTCACGAGGTTGTCTACTAAACTTAGCAAAACTAAACTCATGAGACATACCATCTATGCCAACAGTGACAATATTCTTTTCACAATTAATCTTAGCACTAGCAGTATTCAAGAAGGGTCTACCAAAAATAATGGGACAAAAATCATGTTGTGGGGAACCAAGAACAAGAAAATCAGCAGGGTATTTAAACTTCCCACACAAAACTTCAACATCTCTAACAATCCCAACAGTTTTAATGGTATCCCTATTAGCAAGCTTAATAGTAACATCAATGTCTTCTAATTAAACGGGTTCAATGTCGTGCATAATTTCTTTATATAGATCATAAGGTATCGCACTAGCGCTAGCACCCATATCACATAAGCCGTAATAACAATGATCTCCTATTTTAACAGAAATAACAGGCATGCTTACGACAGGTCTACGTGTCTTAGTATCAGGTCTAGCAATATTAGCAGTCTCACCCAAGAAAGAAATAACATGCCCATCTAAATCCTCATCAAAGAGATCTTTAATCATAGCAATACTAGGTTCAACATTAATTTTCTCAGGAGGTGTATAAGTCCTAGTATTACTCTTACGCACAACAGTCAAAGCTTTAGTATGATCTTTTATCCTAACGGGAAAAGGAGGTTTTTCAACATAAGCAGTAGGAACAATAGGATCACTATAGGTAATAGTCTTTTCTTCAACTGTAATAGGTGCAACTACTTTCACTTCAACAGGAGGATTATATTTAAACCACTTCTCTTTAGGAAGATCAATGTGAGTGGCAAAAGATTCACAGAAAATAGCTACTATCTCAGAGTCAAGTCTGTACTTAGAGCTAAATCCACGGAAAGCATCGGTATCCATGAAAGATTTAACACAATCAAACTTAGGTGTCATACCTGACTCCTTACCATCGTCGGAACCCCAATCTTCAGAGTTGCGTTTAATTCTTTCCAACAAGTCCCATTTGAAATCAATAGTCTTCAGCATATAAGAACCATCACAGGAAGTATCGAGCAGGTTGCGATTATCAAGAGAAAGCCGAGCATAAAAATTCTGAATAATCATTTCCCGAGAGAGCTCATGATTGGGGAATGAATATAACATTGACTTAAGCCTCCCCCAAGCTTGAGCGATGCTTTCTCCTTCGCGAGTCCAGAAATTATATATGTAAATTACGATCACAATGAACAAGATGCATAGGATAGAACTTCTGGTGAAATTCCAACTTCAATCGCTTATAATTCCAAAATCTCGTATCATCACAAAGCCTATACTAAGTCAATGCATCTCCCTTCAAAGTTAAAGGGAAGACCTTCCTTTTGACAACATCATCGGGAATACCTGCAAGCTTACATAATCCACAAACTTCATCCACAAAGATAAGGTGTAAATCGGGATGCAATGTTCTGTCTCCTACAAATGGATTAGCTAGCAGTTTTTCTATCATACCCGAAGGAATCTCAAAGTGAATATTTTCATAAAGTTCAGTAGGTTCAGGAGCATCTCTTTGCTCTTCTGGTTGGGGTGAAGATACCCCAAACAAGCCTTGCAAAGGATTAGTTTCCATAGTGACAAGTAACAGAAAAATTTCAGCACACTATATAAATGTTTCCTTACCAAGTTCCACTCACCAAAGGCGCTACACTCCCGGCAACGGCGCCAGAAAAGAGTCTTGATGACCCACAAGTGTAGGGGATCTATCGTAGTCCTTTCGGTAAGTAAGAGTGTCGAACCCAACGAGGAGCAGAAGGAAATTATAAGCGGTTTTCAGTAAGGTTTTCTCTGCAAGCACTGAAATTGTAAGTAACAGATAGTTTTGTTATAAGATAAATTGTAACGGGTAACAAGTAAATAAAGTAAATAAAGTGCAGCAAGGTGGCCCAATCCTTTATGTAGCAAAGGATAAGCCTGGACAATTACTAATAATGAGGAAGGATCTCCCGAGGACACATTGGGAATTATCATCAAGCTAGTTTTCATCACGTTCATATGATTCGCGTTCGGTACTTTGATAATTTGATATGTGGATGGACCGTTACTTGGGTACTGCCCTAACTTGGACAAGCATCCCACTTATGATTAACCCCTATTGCAAGCATCTGCAACTAACAAAACGAGTATTAAGGTAAACCTAACCACAGCATTAAGCGTATGGATCCATATCAGCCCCTAACAAAGCAACACATAAACTAGGGTTTAAGCTTCTGTCACTCTAGCAACCCATCATCTACTTATTACTTCCCATGCCTTCCTCTAGGCCCAAATAATGGTGAAGTGTCATGTAGTCGATGTTCACATAACATCACTAGAGGAAAAGACAACTAATAGCAAGACTTCACATGACTACTAATAGCAAGACTTCACCAATGCCCTCAGGAACAAACGTAACTACTCACAAAGCATATTCATGTTCATAATCAGAGGAGTAATAATATGCATAAAGGATATGAACTTATAATCTTCCACCAAGTAAACCAATTAGCATCAACTACAAGGAGTAATCAACACTGTTAGCAACCCACAGGTACCAATTTGTGGTTTTGATACAAGATTGGATACAAGAGATGAACTAGGGTTTTGAGAGTAGATGGTGCTGGTGAAGATTTTGATGACGATTGACCCCCTCTCGATGAGAGGATCGTTGGTGATGAAGTTGGTGATGATTTCCCCCTCCCGGAGGGAAGTGTCCCCGGCAGAACAGCTCTGCCAAAGCCCTAGATTGATTCCGCCAAGGTTCCGCCTCGTGGCGGCGGAGTTTCGTCCCGTAAGCTTTCCCACGATTTTTTCCAGGGTAAAAGTGATGATATAGCAGAAGATGGACGCCGGAGGCCCACCAGGGGGCCCAGGAGATAGGGGGTGCGCCCTATAGGGGCGCCTGCCTCTCTGGACAGTGTGGGCCCCCTGGCCTATTTCTTTCGCTCAGTAATTCTTATTAATTCCAAAAAGTTGTTTGTGAAGTTTTAGGACTTTTGGAGCTGTGCAGAATAGGTTTCCAACATTTGCTCCTTTTCCAGCCAGAATTCCAACTGCCGGCATTCCCCCTCTTCATGGTAAACCTTGTAAAATAAGAGAGAATAGCCATAAGTATTGAGATATAATGTGTAATAACAGCCCATAATGCAAAAAATATTGAAATAAAAGCATGATGCAAAATGGACGTATCAGCCCGCATGTTGGAACAATGCAACGTTGCTATCACCTCGGGAAATAAGCTGTCAGTATTCTCAGCTATGGTCACCTTTCTTCAGGTGAAGACATCTGAGCGGATGGCCAACAAATCATTCGATGCGATGTTGGCTGCTTTCCGCAAATCTTCCCAGATGCGTCTGAGCTGCCACCCACCTACAGTAAAATGAAGAATTTCCTTCGTGCAGTTGGAATTGGATATGATATGATCCATGTTTGTAAGAATAATTGTGTTCTGTTCCGGAAGGATTATGCCAACTTAAGTGAATGCCCAAAATGCAAATCATCAAGATGGAAAGATGGCGATGATGTGAAGAGGGTTCCTCATAATGTTCTAACACATTTTCCAATTACACCAAGATTGCAGAGGTTGTTTCATGATGCTGAAACAAGAGAGGATGTACTGTGGCATTCTAGGAACTAGGAGTACAGAGATCAGAATGTAATGAGCCATCCATCTCATGGTAGTGAGTGGAAAAGCTTCAATGATAAACACAAAGAGTTTGCTGCTGACCCGAGAAATATTAGACTTGGCTTAGCTTCAGATGGATTTAACCCATTTGGCCACTAGAGCGCCACATATAGCATGTGGCCAGTGCTTGTTATCCCTTACAACATGCCTCCAAATGTCTGCACCTAAGAATCAAACTACATGATGGCCTTGCTCATCCCAGGTCCAAAAAGTCCTCGAAAGGATTTTGATTTGTTCATGGAGCCTCTTGTGGAGGAACTTCAACAGCTATGGAAGGCTGTTCTCACTCGAGACCTATATAGCAGCCCACCAGCTGATTTCTTTCTGCGCGCCGTTGTAATTTGGTGCATCCATGATTATCCGGCTTTGGGCACTATGTCGTATGCGAATGACACATGGTTACAATGCATGTGTTCGCCAGACAGAATCATTGTCATCATAATACTTAGCAAGATCTCTTACATTGACACCACCGCTTTCCTAGCCAAGGACAAGCCGCATCCTAGAAAATACCAAGACATGTGTTCAATGCAAAGCATGAAAACGTGATGCGCCAAAGAGGCTCACCGCCGATGAGTTGCAAGAGGAATTAGAGAAGGTCGGGCATATTACACGAAAACCATCCCGGTAATGGTAGCGGAAAAGGAAGCATGGCACGGTAGAAGAGAGATTATTGTTTACCCGCAGTCCACTTTGTGGGACTTGGAGTATTGGAAAGATTTGGATCTGCGGCATAATCTTGATGTGATGCGATCGAGAAAATATATGTGACAACATTATCGGCACACTTCTTAACATTGAAGGCAGGACGAAAGATACCTTTAAATCTAGGATTGATTTGACACACAGGTATCGAAAAGGCTTTGCAGGTGCAAGATGAAGGTGAACCATGGGATATGGCACCACTGTGTATGCGCCTTGGACAAGGTAAAAGAAAAGAATTCTGCGAGGTCCTGTCACGTGTGAGATTCCCACATGGATTTGCTTCCAACCCTGAAAGGAGAGTCAGTGTAGATGGAAACAAGGTACAAGGGTTGAAAACTCATGACTGCCATGTCCTACTTGAAAGGGTTTTACCTGTTATGCTTAGAGGATTGGGCATACGACTTATATAGAGCGATTCAAGAGTTGGGACAATTCTTTAGGGAACTCTGCAGAGAAATATCGGATAGATGCTTTGGGCGTCTTAGAGACAAGATACCAACTATCCTATGCGACCTCGAGAAGATATATCCTCCAAATTTCTTTGATGTGATGGTGCATTTGGTTCATCTACCTGATGAGGCACTACTTAGAGGTCCAGTACAGTATGGCTGGATGTACCCTATTGAAAGGCTGCTAGGCACTTTCAAGGGCTATGTTAGGAACAGAACTAGACCCAAGGGTTCTATTGCAGAGGCCTACATTGCTACAGAAGCGTTTACATTCTGCTCAAAACACATTGAAATAGCTGATCAGCTTAGCAAAGAGGTGGGTGAAGACAATCCCAGGCTCAATGTTTTTGATTATTCTGTTCGAGTTACAGGGAAGAGTCGACAAGAGGACAAGCCTAAAGATTTGGACAAAATGGTTTGGTATGTGTTGAATAACTGTCCTGAGATACTACCTTATATCAAGTAAGTGCAGTACTGCAGATTATACATCATAATCTACTAAACTTGCAGCACATTCTTATATATTTAGATGTTTGACGCGATTACTATGTTGTGCAGCATCTACAAAGAGGAGTTACTGCCGCAAAATCCAAGAAACATTGACAAACTGGTTATGGCAGGATTTGCGAAATGGTTCAAGAACCATGTAAGCTTTTGAAGTGCATTGTCAGTTTTTTTAATATATTGAGTACATAAGATGATCAGCTTGTCTATTTTCTAACCATAGGTTAAGAAGATGCGGGAGGATGGGCAGGCAGTTGATGATGCCCTTTACTCACTAGCAATGGGTCCTGATACTCGGGTAAGACATTATGAATCTTGCGTTGTTGGAGATGTGCGCTACAACGAAGGCAGGAAGACACAAAACAGTGCCATCATGAGCATGGATACGTATGACAAAGAGAAAACTGAAATGTATGCTAACATAATGACATTGTTCGATTGCGATATATGTCGATTTGAGGATCATCGGTGTGTGGTTACACAGTCTTTGTCGTTGGTATAACCTGTTTTCCAGGATCGCAAAACCCAGAGCTGATGATTATTTCAAATCCATCAATGTCAAGGCGGCATACTAGACCAACGAGCCGTTTATTTTGGCAAATCAAGCAACACTGATATTTTTCTTGGAATACACATTTGCACGTAGCAAACTAGAGAGTATTGCAAAGGTTTGAGCAGAGGAATTCGTTTAATGAAGTTGCACAACAAGATGATGCTTACACTCCTCCTGATGTACAAGATAACACAGATGTTCCTAATATCTTTGAGAACCATCACGTCAATGACGCCGGCGAAAAGATTGCCTGTCGTGCTGTGGACATACCAGAGTTGATCAAGAAGAAGCCAACGTTCGAGGACGTTGAGGACGAAGAAGAAGATGACACCGTGGGGAATTACGATTCAGACTGATACACATGACGAAGATGTTAACGCTGCTGCTGCGGATGATGATTACATTGCTTTTGTCGTATTTGCCTGTGAGAAGACGTTTTTATCTACTATGTGAAGTTGTGTTTGCTATGACAACTGAAACCTGATGAACATGTTGTTTAGTATTTTGCTATGAGAACATCACTTGTTATGTATGCTGATTTGTGTTTGGTGATTGTATGACAACTAAAACATGATGACATTGTTGTTTAGTTGTACTCATATTTGGCTATGAAACTTGAATTTGATGACATAGTTTGTTGTTGGACTGCAATTTGCTCGACGTCTTCGAATGAGAACAAAGCTGACCCGACAGGGCCTCTGCTATTTATTTATTTATATGAGCAAAAGGGGATACCCCCTGATTTCCGTTAATAGAAATCATTAGATGTTCACAACACTATGCCCAGCCTGCTATACAGGTTTCATTCATTACTAGTTTCAGCAAAGTGCTCATGTCGTAGCCACTGAGTACATCACGAGTGCTACATACACTGCAAATAAAGAGACAATCATCCTACAGAGCACATCGATTTTGCCCATTATCTTAACAAGCTCTTTCATCTCCTCATTGCTGTCAAGGCCATTCAGCAGCTGTTGCTTGGCCATGATCAGAGGAACTGCATCTTTAACCTTCTTCTCTGCATCTTCCTCTTCTGTCGTTCCTTCAGTTACTTGTCCAACACCCCAACCTGCTGGTATTGGGATTCCTCGGCTAACCAAATAATCAGCGTAGTTGCATTCCCCCACATCAGCAACTTCCCAGAAATACAAATCACACGAATCTTCCCTTTTCTGCACGAATCAAATTGGAAGATCGTCAACCAAACTATTAAAAAAATCAGCAACTGAAAGTAGCAGAACAACACTTAAACATATTATTACCCCATGATTCGGGCATTTGTAGAAGACTCGGCCAGGGTTGCGGATTATGGTTGAGACACGAAGGATGACTCTATGTGATTTGCAATAGTGGCACCACACCAACGGCAGCGGGGTGCGATGAGCAATCGGCTGCGGTGCGCGTGCCAGCGAGGGTGTGATGAGACCCACAGGCGATGGTACGGGTGGCGACTTGGCGCATATCTGGTTGTTGCCTGCTGAAGAGCAGGTGGACGAGCAGCTAGCGGACATGGTTGCTGCGGCCAGAGCTTCTGATTCTAGGCAGAGTAAGTAGAGAAAAGGAGAAGCGAATGTTGGATATGTCAGTTTCATTACTTGCAGAGTAGCATAGCACCATATATAGTCATAGTCTAGGTTTCGATTCGAATCAGCTACAGGAGCACGTCTTTCTTTTTTCTAAAACTCGGCAACTTCTCTTTACTGGTACACTACCTTGTTCTGTACGCCTTCCCAAGTCTTTGATTTTCTTTCCCTTTTTTGCGAGGAAGGAAGGAGGACAAAATTGAGAGTTCCTCGGACTCGAACCCAAGACCTCTCGGTTGAAAACCAAGTGTGCTAGTCACTTATGTGGCGAACGTTCCCTGTGAGGAGGACGGCAGACGAACACATTTTCCTCATACATTTCTTCCTATAAAAAAGTATGCTACTTGGTGTCCGCTTAGTCAAAAAACGATTGTGCCAACCTTGACCGTTGGATTGACATTCAACGTCTTTCGTGTTTCTTCAGTCTCTTCTTCCTCGAGCCGCCAAAGCTAAATCAGTGCCGGCGGGACCGCCTGCTCCCGCCTCCCACGGCTGGCTGTGATCTTCCCTGGCTCCAGTTCGTTCCCGTCCGAGGCCTCACCATCGTCCTCCGCCTTGGTTCGCTCGCCGCGGCGCCGCCCTTTGGTGTTGTCAACATGGTCAACAACCGAGAGGAATAAGGAGATGACTGTACATGGTGAGGATGACAGTAGGGACCTAGCAGCGTGCGCAGTAATTTTGTTTTTTTTGGACGGAGAAGGGTATCAACTGGGTTGTGCGGGACCCATGGCCCGTCTAGCCCATGCTTTTATTTAATATGTTTAGCACATGACCAGCCCAATTTGTGTTTTTCCTTTCTGAAAAATGGCTAGCCGGCTATTTTGTTTTTTGCACAATAACCAACATAGGCCTACTTGCTTTTCTACGCCCTGCTGGGCCGGAAATCTCTAGACGAGGAGGGATTCATTTTGCCCAGAAAATGGGCTATAAGTAATAAGAAATGGGCACAAACGATTCTAACAGCAGTGACCGCTGGATGTTAATCCAACGGCCATGCTGCTTCTTCAATATCTGATCTTCTTGCTCTAGCCACCCAAACCAGCTCCGGTGGGACTGCCTGCTCCCGCCTCCCGTGATCGGCTGTGCTGCCGCACAAGCCGCACCGCCCCACCCTAATTCATTGCTGGCCAGGCCATTCCTCTACTCACCCACACCTCCTGTTATTCTCCAGTGACGGCAGCCAGACCAGTAAACCCTCGTACTCCCCACCGCGTGGGCAACCATTGCCGAGTCTTCCCCGGCTCCGTGTCGTTCCCTTCCTAGGCCTCGCCGTCGTCCACCTCCATGGTGCTTTCGGCGCGGCCTGGTTAATGTGGTCAATGAACGACATCCATCGGTCGTGGACTGTACGTGCAAAATAATGATTCCTCCACCTGACAGCTGGGACCCACCAAAAGGGCCTCTGTATTTTGCGAAAAAAACGTTCCCCCCGCTGACATGTCGGACCCACCAGCTATATCTTCACACGCAAGGAAGTGCCTCCTTATTACGCACAAAAAAAATGAATACCCACCCTGCTAGTTGGGACCCACCATATTGGGAGGATGACTTGTGGGCCAACTAAGTTGACGGGGACGGAGAGCTTTGTCAACTTAGTCAATATGAACGATTCTAGCTCCAGTGACCGTACGATGTCCATCCAACAGCCATAGTGCTTTTTCAACCTCTGGTCTTCTTGCTCCAGCCACCCAAAGCAGCGTCGGTTGTGCCGCGTGCTCCTGCCTCTCGTGGCCGGCTGTGATGCCGCGGAGACCTCACCGCCCCTACTACTCCCACCGCTGGCCTAGGGTATCCCTCTACTCACCCACACCCCCTGTTATTATGCGGCGACGGCAACCTCACGCCGCAGCCGAACCAGTGAACCCTCGTACTCCTCTCCGCGTGGGCATCCACTGCAGCGTCTTCCCTGGCTCCGTGTCGTCCCCTTCCTAGGCCTCGCCGTCGTCCACCGCCTTGGTGCTCTCGGTGCGGCGTAGTCAATGTGGTCAACGACCGACTTCCATCGGAAGAGTACTGTACGTGGAGAGGCTGACAGCTGGGTCCACGGCCACAGCCCAGTTTTTTTGTGATTTGCCAAGTAAGTCGCTTTGTCAGGCCTGTTGGGCTACAAATCTTTCAAGACGAGGAGAGCTTCATTCGGCTGGCCGAGAAAATGGCCTATCAGTAATGAGAAATGGGTTGTACATTTTTAAAACACATCAAACCGGCAATTAGTTTCAAATATCTTTTTTTAATTTCGAGATTTTAAATTACATTAATTTTTATGCATGGAGAATTTGTTGGATTTTATATTGATATACATTTATTTTTAAATTCAGTTTGAATGTGAGTCGAAATTTCGGGATTAAAAACAGTTCGGACCGCACCGAAATATGCAAAATTTTGTATAATTTTTTAACCGTGGGCACAATATGGGCTGTAATGCTAACAAAAAGAATATGGGCTCCAAAAAAACCTTCATAATTAGCAAATGGGCTGTAAATTATTAGAAATAATGGCAGATGGGTTGTATGCTATTTTCCACATATTTGAGGCTTTCCTAAAAAAAGGTTGACGCACAAGCAGTGACTATTGGATGTCCATCCAACGGCCGTCGTGCTTCTTTAATCTCTGCTCTTCCTGCTCCAGCCGCTCAAACAAGCACCGGAGGGACTGCCTGCTCCCTCCTCCCCGTGGTTGGCTGTGCTGCTGCGCAGGCCTCACCGCCCCACCATACACCCATCGCTGGCCTAGCCATCCCTCTACTCACCCACACCTGCTGTTATTCTCCGGCGATGGCAGACGAAGCAGTAAACCCTCGTACAGTCGTTGTCGGTGTCAAAACCGGCGGATCTTGGGTAGGGGGTCCCGAACTGTGCGTCTAGGCGAATGGTAACAGGAGACAAGGGACACGATGTTTTTACCCAGGTTCGGGCCCTCTCGATGGAGGTAAAACCCTACTCCTGCTTGATTAATATTGATGATATGGGTAGTACAAGAGTAGATCTACCACGAGATCAAGGAGGCTAAACCCTCGAAGCTAGCCTATGCTATGATTGTTGTATATATCTATCGACTAGCCTGGCCTCGGTTTATATAATGCACAAGAGGCCTAGGATAACAAGAGTCCTAGCTGAATACGCCGGTGGGGGAGGAGTCCTTGTCTTGATCGCCAAGTCTTGCGGAATCTTCCTTGTATGCGGCAGCTGTCCGGACTGGCCCATGAGTATACGGCCATGGGGATCCTCGTCCCAATTTAACAAATCACGAGATGACGTGGTGAGTACCCCCTAGTCCAGGACACCATCAGTAGCCCCCTGAACCGGTCTTCAAGTTTAGGGACGCTCCTCGATTCTTCCGAACCGTTCTTCATCTTCAGTCATCGGTCTTGAAAACTGGTTCAACAAATCTTCTCATCTTCGATCTTGAGGATCGCTGAAATGCATTCGACGAGTTTACACGTCGGGTATCCGAGGAGCCCCTTTAAGTTTCCAGCCTTTATCAATGGCTTGGTATTTTTATGCCACACCTCGGGTTTGAAGTTGTTCCCAGGCGGCAGCGTCCTCTTGCGTTCGAGCTCCAACGCCGGACCGCATTCGAGGTATCTTTTGTAGCCGAGCACCAGCGCCGAACCGCTTCCCAGCTCTAACGCCAGAATGTATCCGAGCTCCAACGCTGTACTATGTATCCGAGCTCCAACGCCGGACTGTATCCGAGCTCCAACGCCGGATTATGTATCTGAGCTCCAACGCCGGACTATATCCGAGCTCCAACGCCGAATTATGTATTCGAGCTCGAACGCCGGACTGTATCCGAGGTCTTGTAAATCACCTTGGTTCAAAGAAGTTTGAAGGAGTTTAGCCGAGCTTAATGCCGGAAATGCCCTCTATGGAGCCAGCCACTAGCACCCGAGCTTTATGCCGGACTGCTTCCGAGGTGGTGCACCACCCGAATGTGGGCCGATTTTTGTCAATATTTTTGATTGGTGCAATTTATTCTCTGCCGAGATACATAGTCAAGAGTCCTCAAGGTGGGTATCGTGTAAAACCGAGATGCACATGAAGGATGACATAAGACCGCTGATCCCGTGAGCAGCGAGACTCGGGTTGATTTGTAAAATCGATCCGAGGATCAAGTCCTAGCTCGCGTAATACTTGGGACACAAAAGCGGCATGCTCGGTCCTCAAGACTCAAAGTTGGGTGCGGCCGACCAACCCGAGGATCAAAATCTCCTCGAGACTCATTACACTTAAAATTTTCTCGCATTGACATGCAAAGGTCAGAGCCCCGAGACACCGGGTCGGGTGGCAACACCAGATCAGGGGATCGATGTGCCCCTTTAATATTTGTAAATAATGAGCCCGAAGCCCAGTAGCCCTCGAGCCTTAATGCAGGCACGGGTGGCCAAATTAAGGATTGATATCCCTAGTAAAATCACAAATTATGTGTAATGACTCTACGTATCCAAGTACTTTACATCATTAATGCTCGGATCCGCATTATACAAAACTTTGTTGACCGACCATCAGCTTCCACCTCCTCGGCCAATAGCCGAGGAGTGTTTGTCCTACTTTATAAAGCCTTTATGAGGGCAAAGATTTACAACAAACAAGGCAATCTGGCCATATGGTTTTATAAACAAAGGTACGCAGAGAGATATGTTATATTACTGTTTAACAGAAGAAATGTCTTCCGAAGAAAATAGTCCCGCTATCGGTTCCTTTCTTTGGGTTGTCATGCTAAGCATGATCATGAAACCTCAGCTCCAATGTAAGAGCAAAATATCAAGGTTTTAGTTTGGTAGGCCAGTTAATAGCCCCCGGTAGTGTTCGGCGACAGTCGAGGTCAAGTCGTAAACACTTTGGCCATTGTTATGAATGGCCCGTCGTTTACCACCATCATCGGATCGCTGACCAGTTTACGCTTATTGTGACAGTCAGTTTTCGGCTTTCTCCACTGAGGTGCTTAACCATGTGAGCTGGAAGCACAATCGCACTGGTTCTCCCTTTGCACACCTAGCCAAACAAAGCGGAATGTAGTAGGCAAGCGCAAGAGCTGGGCAACCCAACTATTGACCGAAGACACAATTCGAAACCGATGCATATATAGCAATATCCGGGAATGTTTTTGCCGAATCTCTAAAGGTGTCCGGCGTTGCACTGCGAGACTTGTGCTGAAAACACACAAATAGTTTAAAAAGTGCCAGAAGCTTGGAAAACTAAAAAACGTCAGTAAAAACTTGACGTCCGTACGAGATCAAGTGTTCGGTGCCAATCCGAAAATTGGCCTTAGCAAGATAAGTGCTTCCGTCGTGTTTTAACATGATACATCCTATCTCAAGACGTCAAGCGGGTCAGCCTACGGCTTCAACCTCCTATCCCAAGGGCGGAGTACTTCTCATTAGGCCAGTTTAGCAAACTACACTCTAGCGGCTTTGAGAGAGAAATTAGGCTCCCCGGCTAGTGACCACACGCTCGTGTCGAAAAAAGGAGTGATAGATAATAATAATTATAATAATAATAAAACTTTGCAACGACTAAGAAGAAGAACACTTATCATAAAATGGCTCATATAAATTTAAGAGCCCCCAACTGACTTGGGTAAAAGAATGATTGCATGTACCGAAGTACTTATATCATATCTATGTTCAACCGAACTTTAAACGCGTCTTAACCGACCGTCGGCTTCTCCCTCTTCGGTAAAGGACTAAAAAGTGTTATGTACTCCATCTGTCGAGAATATCGACGGTGTTTCCAATAACCAGGCAATCAGGCCATAAGGTTGTAGCAGACAAAGCGCGCTCAGGGAACTTATGCTATATTACTGCGAAGTGTAAGAAGCATCTTCAAAGAAAATAGTACCCCCACCGATACCTTTATTCGGTGCTCATTGTTATTATGAGACTTGTGCAATAGATTTTTTGTACTCATGAGTTCTGTTGTGTGCCGACCATCATTGAAAACTATAAGAGCGCTAGCTTTCAGCTTCACCCAGTCTGAGGTCCGGCTCGGATGACCCGATCGTGACAATCGCAGAGGTGCTCCCTTTACTCCCTAGCCGAACAATCGGGAACGTAGGGGTAAACACAGGAGCGAGGCAACCCAGCTTGCAAATCGCTTAAGTCAATATGGTGCATATTGTGGCGTAATACATGAACAAGGAACGAAGCCGTACAAGTATAATCATATGCAAGAGGAAAAGCTTCACGAAGGAAGTCCCCAAATGAATTGGGTATTTGAATTTATGCGTCACAAAAAAAGTTTGGACAAGAAAATTTTTTACAAGCAACATTTTTCCAAAAAAGGTATAATGCTTGGTCGAACCGAACACAAATTAAAAATTAAAGCTTTGAGCATGAAAGCGACTTAGCTGGTTAATGTGTTCGGTATTGATGACGCGGTCCGAGCTTGATACGGGACAAGGTTCCATCCCCCAAGCCGGTCCCGAGGTGGTGGAGCGGAGAGCTCGACACGCCGAAGTGGTGACATAGCACGGTCAATGCAGACCGGCAGAGTGACACCGAAGTCCCTGGATCATTTTCCTGTGCACAAAAAATGGTGCAAACCGGAGATAATAGTACTAATGATAATTAAAAAAATCGTTGCATAATAAATAATTTATGCAAAGTGAGTAATAAAAGAAATATGGCCTGGCGCCGAAGTCAATGTCGATGCAGGGCGTCGGCGTGATGCGGTAAGGCGTGGCAAAGCCTGAATTCACAGGTCGGTCCGAGCTCCGGATGCGGCGTTCGCTGGACTATGTACGGAAACTGACCGAACCACCATGCGACTGTCGTTAATGCGGCCACCATTTGATAGACCTGGTTTATTTGTTGTAGAAATCCGAAGGAAGGTGATTCCCAAAATTGGGACTCGATCCGCGCGCCCATTGCCTAATGGGCGATAAAACGACGGCATGGCAATGCTGGCAAAGGTTAGCTCGCCGAGGCAAAGCCCTCGGTCCAGCTAATGTGACGGAACTGGTCGGCTAGTGACGCCGAAGTGTTCGGAGTAGGTTGATGAAGAGATGGCGAAGCCCCCGGTCCAGCCAAGATGTCGAAGTAGGTCGGCGCGATGGACACCAGCTTGAAGAAGCAATAGTGCGGCCCTGCCGATGCAGGTCGTGACGTGGTCGATGCCGGCTTGATGAAACGACCGTGCGGCGATGCCGGTATGCCCGCGTGTAATCCATGGGGCGGTGATGTTGGTGATGATTTATCCTTCGCGATGCCAGACTCTTGTTCGGCTTGCCGACATGATGATCCGAAGAAGTTGAGCTCGGCTCAACAAAGTGACGACGTGTGTAGCGCAAGTCAGCAGCCGTGGAGCAATATTGCCAGACTGGTTTGACACCAGCATGATGTTGAAGATCATGTTCAAAAGATTTTAAAGTTAGTGGGATGTGTTCAGGAACAAAATACAATACCCCATACTAAACTTCCTTCAAAAAGGACGTCCGAAATCCCGTTCGTAAAAAGGATGAACTCGGGTCGGATTTGTTTTCACGCAGAAAACAGATCCGAAAAGTGATGCACTAATCGGAAGGTTCCCGGAGTTTGGACGGTCGGATCGAGCTGAAATTTGAGGGGTGGTAGATATAGGAATTCCGCAGTTGATCAACGGTTGGATCTTCCAAAGGAGGTCCGAGCTAGAAGCTGGACACCACACCCTAAACTCGTCCAGATTCTCATCCAGATTTGACAGGGCTCCGGTATATCGTAGATTGTCGGAGATTCCTCCATTGGAACTCGACGAAATTTAGTGTGTCTGTTGTAGACGTAATTCCGCACTATTCCACCGAAGCAATCGTCAAACCGACGCTTGAGGAGGCGGTGACAGCGGATACAAGTTCGCTGTCCAGAAAAACAGCGCGGTGGCCCGAGGGCAATGTTGACGTTGAGCCCCCGGGCTCCCTGGATGGTTCCTCCATGATTTTGATAGAGATCGGAGCTGATGTTTGATGAAGGCCCTCATCCGAACATGGTGATCGGAGGTAGGGCGCAGTCCTTGGTCGAACCAAGGTGACCAGTCGAGTTGGTGACGAAGATGCCGAAGTCACAGTTAATCTGCAGGCGAGCCATCGACCTTTTGCCGAACACACAGCGGAACTCTCAATGAAAGCACCAATGTCAGTGTCAAAACCGGCGGATCTCGGGTAGGGGGTCCCGAACTGTGCGTCTAGGCGGATGGTAACAGGAGACAAGGGACACGATGTTTTTACCCGAGTGTTCGGCCCTCTCGATGGAGGTAAAACCCTACTCCTGCTTGATTAATATTGATGATATGGGTAGTACAAGAGTAGATCTACCATGAGATCAAGGAGGCTAAACCCTCGAAGCTAGCCTATGGTATGATTGTTGCATATATCTATCGACTAGCCTAGCCTCGGTTTATATAATGCACCAGAGGCCTAGGATAACAAGAGTCCTAGCCGAATACGCCGGTGGGGGAGGAGTCCTTGTCTTGATCGCCAAGTCTTGCGGAATCTTCCTTGTATGCGGAAGCTGTCCGGACTGGCCCATGAGTATACGGCCATGGGGGTCCTCGGCCCAATTTAACAGATCGGGAGATGACATGGTGAGTACCCCCTAGTCCAGGACACCATCAGTCGTACTCCCCTCTGCGTGGGAAACAACTGCCGAGTCTTCCCTGCCTCCGTGTCGTTCCCTTCCTAGGCCTCGCCGTCGTCCACCGCCCTGGTGCTCTCGGCGCGGCCTGGTCAACATGGTCAACGACCGACATGCATCTGAAGTGGACTGTACGTGGAGAGGTCGACAGCTGGGTCCACGACCGCACGCAAGGAAATGCATCCTTATTAGGTGCAAAATAATGATTCCTCCACCTGACATCAGGGACCCACTAAAAGGGCCTCTGTATTTCGCATAAAAAACGTTACCGCCGCTGATAGCTTGGACCCACCAGCTATATCTTCGCACGCAAGGAAGTGCCTCCTTATTACGCACAAAAAAATGAATACTCCCCTTGTTAGCTAGGACCCAGTATAGTGGCAGGCTGACTTGTGGGCCTACTAAGTTGACAGCGACGGAAGGCTTTGTCAACTTAGACAATATACACGATTCTAACTCCAGTGACCGTATGATGTCCATCCATCGGCCCTAGTGCTTCTTCAACCTCTGGTCTTCTTGCTCCAAATTACCCAAACCAGCGCCGGTTGTGACTCGTGCTCCTGCCTCCCGTGGCCGGTTGTGATGCGACGGAGGCCTCACCGCCCCCTACTACTCCCACCGCTGGCCAGACCATCCCTCTATTCAACCATACCCCTTGTTATTCTGCGACGACGGTAGCCTCACACTGCAGCGAACCAGTGAACCCTCGTACTCCTCTATGCGTGGGCATCCACTGCCGCGTCTTCCCCGGCTCCGTGTCATCCCCTTCCTAGGCCTCGCTGTCGTCCACCGCCCTGGTGCTCTCGTCGCGGTGTGGTCAACGTGGTCAAGGAATGGCTTCCATCGGACGTGGACTGTACATGGAGAGGCTGACAGCTGGGTCCACGGCCGCAGCAAGGAAGTGCCTCCTTATTACGCGCAAAATAATTATTCCTCCACCTGACAGCGGGGACCCACCGGATGGGCCACCGTATTTCGCAAAAAAACATTTCCCCCTAACTGTTGGGACCCACCAGCTACATCTTCGCACGCAAGGAAGTGCGTCCGGGCAAAAAAAAAACAATTTCCCCCACATTGCTGGGACCCACCAGCTACATCTTCGCAGTAAGGAAGTGCTCGATACGGGACCCACCTGGTCGAAGCGTACATAGCATTGTCATTCTGGTCACGAACGTGTACATACATATATACTGTTGGATGTAGAGGCGCGCATGTCTCGTAGTAGTGGCGCGCACATAGCATGTACACATATGTACAGCGGCGAGGGTGCAAGAAAGAAAATACGGCCATGTACGTACATACGGGCAGGGTCTCGAACGCCTACTCGCGCATACGTACATGGCTGGGTCGGAACGGAGAAACAGCATCGTCATCGTGTTTATGGGGAGCCAACCGGCTGGGTCAGAACGGAATGCGTGGTCGTGTTCATCGAGAGGGCTTGGACGAAACAGGCGATGGAAACGAGGCCTGGCGTGTAGGGGAACGTAGCAGAAATTCAAAATTTTCTACGCATCACCAAGATCAATCTATGGAGTAATCTAGCAACGAGGGGAAGGAGAGTGCATCTACATACCTTGTAGATCGCTAAGCGGAAGCGTTCAAGTGAACGGGGCTGATGGAGTCGTACTCGTCGTGATCCAAATCACCGATGATCCTAGTGCCGAACGGACGGCACCTCCGCGTTCAACACACATGCAGCCCGGTGACGTCTCCCATGCCTTGATCCAGCAAGGAGAGAGGGAGAGGTTGGGGAAGACTCCGTCCAGCAGCAGTACGACGGCGTGGTGGTGGTGGAGGAGCGTGGCAATCCTGCAGGGCTTCGCCAAGCACCGCGGGAGAGGAGGAGGACTTGGGAGAGGGGGAGGGCTGCACCAGAACTTGGGTGCGGCTGCCCTCCCACCCCTCCACCATTTATAGGTGGGGAGAGAGGGGGCCGGCCCCCCTAGATCTCATTTAGGATTGGGGGCGGCGGCCAAAGGGGGGAGGAGTGCCTCCCAAGTCAAGTGGAGGCCCTCCCCCTTAGGGTTTCCCCTCTCCCATGCGCATGGGCCTTGGGGGGGCTGGTGCCCCTGGCCCATTAAGGCTAGGGCGCCCCCTTACAGCCCATGCTGCTGTATTGGACGTGGTGGAACATTTTCCGGACCTCCGAACCCCTCCGGAATCCTCCGGAACCTTCTGGAAGCTTCCCGGTACAATACCGAAAGAACCAAACTTTTCTCGGAACCCGAACAACAACTTTCCATATATAAATCTTTACCTCCGGACCATTTTGGAACTCCTCGTGACGTCCGGGATCTCATCTGGGACTCCGAACAACATTCGGTAACCACATACAAACTTCCTTTATAACCCTAGCGTCATCGAACCTTAAGTGTGTAGACCCTACGGGTTCGGGAGACAAGTAGACATGACCGAGACAATTCTCTGGCCAACAACCAACAGCGGGATCTGGATACCCATGTTGGCTCCCACATGTTCCATGATGATCTCATCAGATGAACCACAATGTCGAGGATTCAATCAATCCCGTATTCAATTCCCTTTTTCTAGCGGTATAGTACTTGCCCGAGATTCGATCGACGGTATCCCGATACCTTGTTCAATCTCGTTACCGGCAAGTCTCTTTACTCGTTCCATAACACATCATCCCATGATCAACCCCTTGGTCACATTGTGCACATTATGATGATGTCCTACCGAGTGGGCCCAGAGATACCTCTCCGTCACACGGAGTGACAAATCCCAGTCTCGATTCGTGCCAACCCAACAGACACTTTCGGAGATACCCGTAGTGCACCTTTATAGCTAGCCAGTTACGTTGTGACGTTTGGTACACCCAAAGCATTCCTACGGCATCCGGGAGTTGCACAATCTCATGGTCTAAGGAAATGATACTTGACATTAGAAAAGATTTAGCATAAGAACTACACGATCTTTGTGCTAGGCTTAGGATTGGGTCTTGTCCATCACATCATTCTCCTAATGATGTGATCCCGTTATCAACGACATCCAATGTCCATAGTTAGGAAACCGTAACCATCTATTGATCAACGAGCTAGTCTACTCGAGGCTTACTAGGGACATGGTGTTGTCTATGTATCCACACATGTATCTGAGTTTCCTATCAATACAATTATAGCATGGATAATAAACGATTATCATGAACAAGGAAATATAATAATAATAATAACTAATTTATTATTGCCTCTAGGGCATATTTCCAACAGTCTCCCACTTGCACTAGAGTCAATAATCTAGTTCACATCACCATGTGATTAACACCCCCAGGTCACATCGCCATGTGACCAACATTCAAAGAGTTTACTAGTGTCACTAAACTAGTTCACATCATCATGTGATTAAGACTCAATGAGTTCTGGGGTTTGATCATGTTTTGCTTGTGAGAGAGGTTTTAGTCAACTGGTCTGCAACATTCAGATCCGTATGTACTTTGCAAATCTCTAGGTCATATTGTAAATGCTGCTTCCACGCTCCACTTGGAGCTATTCCAAATGGTTGCTCCACTATACGTATCCGGTTTGCTACTCAGAGTCATTCGAATAGGTGTTAAAGCTTGCATCGACGTAACCCTTTACGCCGTACTCTTTATCACCTCCATAATCAAGAAACCTGTGCTTATTACTCCAAGGAAAATTTTGACCGCTGTCTAGTGATCCACTCCTTGATCACCTTTGTACCCTCTTGCCAGACATGTGGCAAGGCACACATCAGGTACGGTACTCAGCATGGCATACCGTATAGAGCCTATGACAAAAGCATAGGGGACGACCTTCGTCCTTCCTCTTTCTTCTGCTGTGGTCGAGCTTTAAGTCTTAACTTCATATCTTACAACTCAGGCAAGAACTCCTTCTTCGATCGATCCATCTTGAACACCTTCAAGATCATGTCAAGGTACGTGCTCATTTGAAAGTACCATTAAGCGTTTTTTATCTATCCTCTTAGATCTTGATGCTCAATATTCAAGCAGCTTAATCCTGGTTTTTTATTGAAAAACACTTTTCAAATAACCCTATATGCTTTCCATAAATTCTACATCATTTCTGATCCACAATATGTCAACAACATATACTCATCAGAAATTCTATAGTGCTCCCACTCACTTCTTTGGAGATACAAGTTTCTCATAAACTTTGTATAAGCCCAAAATCTTTGATCATCTCATCAAAGTGCATATTCTGACTCTGAGATGCTTGCTCTAGTCCATGGAAGGATCGCTAGAGCTAGCATACCTTTTAGCATCCTTAGAATCGACAAGACCTTTCTGATTGTATCACATACAACCTTTCCTTACGAAAACTGGTAAGGAAACTCGTTTTGACATCCATCTGCCAGATTTCATAAATGCAGCTAATGCTAACATGATTCCGACGGACTTAAGCATCGCTACGGATGAGAAAATCTCATTGTAGTCAACTCCTTGAACTTGTGAAAAACTCTTTTCCACAAGTCGAGCTTCATAGACGGTGACATTACCGTCCACGTCCGTCTTCTTCTTAAAGATCCATTTATCTCAATGGCTTGCCGATCATCGGGCAAGTCCACCAAAGTTCATGCTTTGTTCTGATACATGGATCCTATCTCGAATTTCATGGCTTCTAACCATTTGTCGGAATAGGTCCCACCATCGCTTCTCCATAGCTCATAGGTTCATTGTTGTCTAGCAACATGACCTTCAAGACAGGATTACTGTACCACTCTGAAGTAGTACACATCCTGGTCACCCTATGAGGTACGCCAGTGACTTGATCTGAAACTTCGTGATCACTATCATAAGCTTCTACTTCAATTGGTGTGGGCTCCACAAGAACAACTTCCTGTGCCCTGCAACACACTAGTTGAAGTGACGGTTCAATAACCTCATCAAGTCTCCACCATGCTCCTACTCAACTTTCCGAGACAAACTTTTCCTCGAGAAAGGACCCGATTCAAGAAACAATCCCTATTGCTTTCGAATATGAATTAGGAGGTATACCCAACTATTTTGGGTGTCCTATGAAGATGCATTTTATCCGCTTTGGGTTCGAGCTTATCAACCCGAAACTTTTTCACATAAGCGTCGCAGCCCCAAACTTTTGAGAAACGACAACTTAGGTTTCTCCAAACCATAGTTCAAACGGTGTCATCTCAATGGAATTACGTGGTGCCCTGTTAAAGTGAGTGCGGTTGTCTCTAATGCCTAACCCATGAACGATAGTGGTAATTCGATAAGAGACATCATGGTACGCACCATATCCAATAGGGTGCAACTATGATGTTCGGACACACCATCACACTATGGTGTTCCAGGCGGCATTAATTGTGAAACAATTTCCACAATGTCTTAATTGTGTGCCAAAGCTCGTAACTCAGATACTCATCTCTATGATCATATCATAGACATTTTATCCTCTTGTCACGATGATCTTCAACTTCACTCTGAAATTACTTGAACCATTCAATAATTTAGACTTGTGTTTCATCAAGTAAATATACTCAAGATCTACTCAAATCATCCGTGAAGTAAGAACATAACGATATCCATTGCGTGCCTCAAAGACTCATTGGACTGCACACAACAAAATGTATTACTTCCAACAAGTTGCTTTCTTGTTCCATTTTACTTTAAACGAGGCTTTCAAATATCTTGCCCATGTGGTATGATTTGCATGTCTCAAGTGATTCAAAATCAAGTGAGTCCAAACGGTCCATTTGCATGGAGTTTCTTCATGCATATACACCAATAGACATGGTTCGCATGTCTCAAACTTTTCAAAAACGAGTGAGTCCAAAGATCCATCAACATGGAGCTTCTTCATGCGTTTTATACCAATATGACTTACATGGCAGTGCCACAAGTAGGTGGTACTATCATTACTATCTTATATCTTTTGGCATGAACATGTGTATCACTACGATCGGGATTCAATAAACCATTCACTTTAGGTGCAAGACCATTGAAGGTATTATTCAAATAAACAGAGTAACCATTATTCTCCTTAAATGAATAACCGTGTTGTGATAAACATAATCCAATCATGTCTATGCTCAACGCAAACACCAAATAACAATTATTTAGGTTTTAACACCAATCTCGATGGTAGAGGGAGCGTGCGATGCTTGATCACATCAACCTTGGAAAAACTTCCAACACATATCGTCAGCTCACCTTTAGCTAGTCTCCGTTTATTCCGTAGCTTTTATTTCGAGTTACTAACACTTAGCAACCGAACCGGTATCTAATACCCTGGTGCTACTTGGAGTACTAGTAAAGTACACATTAACATAATGTATATCCAATATACTTCTATCGACCTTGCCACCTTCTCATCTACCAAGTATCTAGGGTAATTCCGCCTAGTGATTGTTCCCCTTATCACGAAGCACTTAGTCTCGGTTTGGGTTCAACCTTGGGTTTCTTCACTAGAGCAGCGGCTGATTTGTTGTTTCATGAAGTATCCTTCTTGCCCTTGCCCTTCTTGAAACTAGTGGTTTCACTAACCATCAACAATTGATGCTCCTTCTTGATTTCTACTTTCGCAGTGTCAAACATCGCGAATATTTCAAGGATCATCATATCTATCCCTGATATGTTATAGTTCATCACGAAGCTCTAGCAGCTTGGTGGAAATGACTTTGGAGAAACATCACTATCTCATCTGGAAGATCAACTCCCACTCGATTCAAGTGATTTTTGTACTCAGACAATCTGAGCACAAGCTCAACGATTGAGCTTTTCTCCCTTAGTTTGCAGGCTAAGAAAATCGTCGGAGGTCTTATACCTATTGACGTGGGCACGAGCCTGAAATCCTAATTTCAGCCCTCGAAACATCTCATATGTTCCGCGACGTTTCGAAATCGTCATTGGTGCCTCAACTCTAAACCGTTTAACATTACTGAACTATCACGTAGTTATCAAAACGTGTATGTCAGATGTTCGCAACATCCACAGATGACGTTCGAGGTTCAGCACACCGAGCGGTGCATTAAGGACATAAGCCTTCTATGAAGCAACGAGGACAATCCTCAGTTTACGGACCTAGTCCGCATAATCGCTACTATTAACTTTCAACTAAATTTTCTCTAGGAACATATCTAAACAGTAGAACTAAAGCGCGAGCTATGACATAATTTGCAAAAACCTTTTGACTATGTTCAGGATAATTGAGTTCATCTTATGAACTCCCACTTAGATAGACATCCCTCTAGTCATCTAAGTGATTACATGATCCGAGTCAACTAGGCCGTGTTCGATCATCACGTGAGACGGACTAGTCAACGTCAGTGAACATCTTCATGTTGATCGTATCTTCTATATGGCTCATGCTCGACCTTTCGGTCTTCCGTATTCCGAGGCCATGTCTATACATGCTAGGCTCGTCAAGTCAACCTAAGTGTATTGCGTGTGTAAATCTGGCTTACACCCATTGTATACGAACGTTAGAATCTATCACACCCGATCATCACGTGGTGCTTCGAAACAACGAACCTTTGCAACGGTGCACAGTTAGGGGGAATACTTTTCCTGAAATTATTGCGAGGGATCATCTTATTAAAGCTACCGTCGTTCTAAGCAAATAAGATGCATAAACATGATAAACATCACATGCAATCAATAAGTGACATGATATGGCCAATATCATTTTGCTCCTTTTGATCTCCATCTTCGGGGCTCCATGATCATCATCGTCACCGGCATGACACCATAATCTCCATCATCATGATCTCCATCATCGTGTCTCCATGAAGTTGTCTCACCAACTATTACTACTACTATGGCTAACGATTTAGCAATAAAGTAAAGTAATTACATGGCGTTGTTCATTGACACGCAGGTCATACAATAAATTAAGACAACTTCTATGGCTCCTGCCGATTGTCATACTCATCGACATGCAAGTCGTGATTCCTATTACAAGAACATGATCAATCTCATACATCACATATCATTCATCACATTCTTTTGGCCATATCACATCACATAGCATACCCTGCAAAAACAAGTTAAACGTCCTCTAATTGTTGTTTCCATGTTTTACATGGCTGCTGTGGGTTTCTAGCAAGAACGTTTCTTACCTACGCAAAAACCACAACGTGATATGTCAATTGCTATTTACCCTTCATAAGGACCCTTTTCATCGAATCCGATCCGACTAAAGTGGGAGAGACTAGCACCCGCTAGCCACCTTACGCAACAAGTGCATGTCAGTCGGTGGAACATGTCTCACGTAAGTGGACGTGTAAGGTCGGCCCAGGCCGCTTCATCCCACAATACCGTAGAAACAAGATTGGACTAGTAACGGTAAGCATATTGAACAACATCAATGCCCACAACAACTTGTGTTCTACTCGTGCATAGAAACTACGCATAGACCTAGCTCTGATACCACTGTAGGGGAACTAGCAGAAATTAAAAAAATTCTACGCATCACCAAGATCAATCTATGGAGTAATCTAGCAACGAGGAGAAGGAGAGTGCATCTACATACCCTTGTAGATCACTAAGCGGAAGCGTTCAAGTGAACGGGGTTGATGGAGTCATACTCGTCGTGATCCAAATCACCGATGTTCCTAGTGCCGAACGGACGACACATCCGCATTCAACACACATGCAGCCCGGTGACGTCTCCCATGCCTTGATCCAACAAGGAGAGAGGGAGAGGTTGGGGAAGACTCCGTCCAGCAGCAGCACGACGGCGTGGTGGTGGTGGAGGAGCATGGCAATCCTGTAGGGCTTCGCCAAGCACCGCGGGAGAGGAGGAGGACTTGGGAGAGGGGGAGGGCTGCACCAGAACTTGGGTGCGGCTGCCCTCCCACCCCTCCACCATTTATAGGTGGGGAGAGAGGGGGCCGGCCCCCCTAGATCTCATCTAGGGTTGGGGGCGGCGGCCAAAGGGGGGAGGAGTGCCTCCCAAGTCAAGTGGAGGCCCTCCCCCTTAGGGTTTCCCCTCTCCCATGCGCATGGGCCTTGGGGGGTTGGTTCCCCTGGCCCATTAAGGGTAGGGTGCCCCCTTACAGCTCATGCTGCTGTATTGGACGTGGTGGAACATTTTCTGGACCTCCGGACCCCTCCGGAATCCTCCGGAACCTTTTGGAAGCTTCCCGGTACAATACCGAAAAAAACCGAACTTTTCCCGGAACCCGAACAACAACTTTCCATATATAAATCTTTACCTCTGGACCACTTCGGAACTCCTCGTGACATCCGGGATCTCATCCGGGACTCCGAACAACATTCGGTAACCACATACAAACTTCCTTTATAACCCTAGCGTCATCGAACCTTAAGTGTGTAGACCCTACGGGTTCGGGAGACACGTAGACATGACTGAGACAACTCTCCGGCCAATAACCAACAGCGGGATCTGGATACCCATGTTGGCTCCCACATGTTCCACGCTGATCTCATCGGATGAACCACGATGTCGAGGATTCAATCAGTCCCGTATTCAATTCCCTTTGTCTAGCGGTATAGTACTTGCCCGAGATTCGATCGTTGGTATCCCGATACCTTGTTCAATCTTGTTACCGGCAAGTCTCTTTACTCGTTCCGTAACACATCATCCCGTGATCAACCCCTTGGTCACATTGTGCACATTATGACGATGTCCTACCGGGTGGGCCCAGAGATACCTCTCCGTCACATGGAGTGACAAATCCCAGTCTTGATTCGTGCCAACCCAACAGACACTTTCGGAGATACCCGTAGTGCACCTTTATAGCCACCCAGTTACGTTGTGACATTCGGTACACCCAAAGCATTCCTACGGCATCCGGGAGTTGCACAATCTCATGGTCTAAGGAAATGATACTTGACATTAGAAAAGCTTTAGCATACGAACTACACGATCTTTGTGCTAGGCTTAGGATTGGGTCTTGTCCATCACATCATTCTCCTAATGATGTGATCCCGTTATCAACGACATCCAATGTCCATGGTCAGGAAACCGTAACCATCTATTGATCAACCAGCTAGTATACTAGAGGCTTACTAGGGAGATGGTGTTGTCTATGTATCCACACATGTATCTGAGTTTCCTATCAATACAATTATAGCATGGATAATAAACGATTATCATGAACAAGGAAATATAATAATAATAACTAATTTATTATTGCCTCTAGGGCATATTTCCAACATGGCGTAGTGCACAACGGAGGAAATGGACCTCCTACGTTCGGATCGGGGTCCTGTTGATCGGGAGGGGTGTGGCGTACCGCAAAACGGAGGAAATAGACCTCCTACGGTCGAAACGGGGGTCCTGTTGATCAGGAGGGGTGTGGCGTACCGCAAAACGGACGAAACGGACCTCCTACGGTCGAAACGGGGGTCATGTTGATCGGGAGGGATGTGGCATACCGCAAAACGGACGAAACGGACTTGTGTTGGAGCGCTACGGTTGAAACGGGGGTCCTGTTCATCGGGAGGGGTGTGGCGTACCGCAAAACAGGACTCCACGGGATACTATTCATCTCCACCGTCCACCTCCTCCAGCCTCCACGGGCTACCGTCGACCTCCTCCAGCCTCCATGGGCTCCTGTTCATCCAGCCTCCACCGCACACTACTCCAATGGCTACTGTTCAACCACCCCTCCACGGGCACCCCTCCACAGTCTACTGTTCATCCAGCCCTCCACACCACGGGGTCCTGTTAAACCACCCCTCCACGGCCACCCCTCCACTGTCTACTGTTCATCCAGCCCTCCACACCACGGGGTCCTATTCATCCAGAGGCAACGCCACCGCTCACTGTTCATCCACCCCCCCCCCCCCGCCGCCGCCCACAATGCTCACTATTCATCCAATCGATCGGCTTGGTTAGCAGCAGTAGCGAAGTAATCACTCCATCGGGTTTAGTTAACAGCCATCGATCGATCGCTTAGGTTCAGTAACGCGTAGCCTGTAGTGCAATCGCTCGGGTTCAGTTAGAGCCAACGCCTCGCACGTGTACAGGAGAAACGCGCACCGCTCGGCCCCCGACCTCCCACCGTAACCGGCAACTCCCCGAAATTTTCCTCCCCCTTGCTTCTACCACGGTTTTTCCGTCATGGACGGCCCAAAGAATGTCATGCAGCTGCGTCTCCGGCCGCCAGGACGAAAAGCCCATTTTCATCATGATTTTTGTCATAGAAGTAGGATCCCACCACATCTATGATGATACCGGGTTTTGTCACAATTATCGTCATAGAAGTGTCATATGTATGACAGAAAAAAATTTCGTTCGGCCCAAAATGTCACGGATGTGTCTTTTTTTGTAGTGCATCTACCAACAAAAGTAAGTAACATGATGCAAATCCCTCGGAGAAAAAAAAGTAACCTGATGCAGTACAAGCATTAGGTGGTCAAGTCCAGACATTGATCATGTGCAACCTAATAATACGTACCATTCCCTTTGGATGAACGTTGGGCCTCCTGATACGTCTCCAATGTATCTATAAATTTTATTGTTCAATGCTATTATATTACCCCTTTTGGATGTTTATGGGCTTTATTTTACACATTTATATCATTTTTGGGACTAACCTACTAACCGGAGGCCCAGCCCATATTGCTGTCTTTTCTTGCCTCTTTCAGTATTTCAAAGAAAAGGAATATCAAACGGAGTCCAAATGGAATGAAACCTTCGGGAGCATGATTTTTGGAACGAACATGATCCAGAGGACTTGGAGTGCAAGCCAAGAAGCAGCCGAGGCGGCCACGAGGGTGGAGGGCGTGCCCACCCCTATAGGGCGCGCCCCCTGTCTCGTGGGCCCCTTGGGCGGCTACCGGCCTACTTCTTCCTCCTATATATACCCACGTACCCCGAAAACATCCAGGGAGCCAACGAAAAACAATTTCCACCACCAGAATCCTTCAGATCCGTGAGATCCCATCTTGGAGCCTTCACGCGCTCACGGAGGGGGAATCGACCACGGAGGGCTTCTACATCAACACCATAGCCCCTCCGATGAGTTGTGAGTAGTTTACCACAGACCTTCGGGTCCATAGTTATTAGCTAGATGGCTTCTTCTCTCTTTTTGGATCTCAATACCATGTTCTCCCCCTCTCTTGTGGAGATCTATTCGATGTAACTCTTTTTGCGGTGTGTTTGTCGAGATCCGATGAATTGTGGGTTTATGATCAAGTTTATCTATGAGAAATATTTGAATCACCTCTAAATTCTTTTATGTATGATTGAGTTATCTTTGCAAGTCTCTTAGAATTATTAGTTTGGTTTGGCCTACTAGATTGATCTTTCTTGCCACGGGAGAAGTACTTAGCTTTGGGTTCAATCTTGCGGTGTCCTTACCCAGTGACAGCAGGGATGGCAAGGCACGTATTGTATTGCTGCCATCGAGGATAAAAATATGGGGTTTATATCATATTGCATGAATTTATCCCTCTACATCATGTCATCTTTCTTAATGCGTTACTCTGTTCTTATGAACTTAATACTCTAGATGCACGCTGGATAGCGGTCGATGTGTGGAGTAATAGTAGTAGATGCAGGCAGGAGTCGGTCTACTTTTCGCGGATGTGATGCCTATATACATGATCATGCCTAGATAATCTCATAATTATTTGCTTTTCTATCAATTGCTCGACAGTAATTTGTACACCCACCGTAATACTTATGCAATCTTGAGAGAAGCCACTAGTGAACCCTATGGCCCCCGGGTCTATCTTTTATCATATAACCTTTCAATCTACTTTTATTTGCACCTTTACTTTTCCAATCTATATTATAAAATACCAAATATATATTTATCTTATCATACTATCTCTATCGATCTCACTTTCATGAGTGGTCGTGAAGGATTGACAACCCCTTTATTGCGTTGGTTGCGAGTTCTTTGTTTGTTTGTGTAGGTGCGTGGGACTTTTGAGGAGCCTCCTACTAGATTGATACCTTGATTCTCAAAAACTGAGGGAAATACTTACGCTACTATTGCTGCATCACCCTTTCCTCTTCAAGGAAAACCAACGCAAGCTCAAGACGTAGCAAGAAGGATTTCTGGCGCCGTTGCAGGGGAGGTCTTCGCTCAAGTCAATACATACCAATTTTCAAGTATTGGGTAAAGATTTGATGGACTATGGAATAAGGAGTGGCAAGAGCCTAAGCTTGGGTATGCCCACGGCACCACAAGATATTCAAGAGTAGCCAAAAGCCTAAGCTTGGGGATGCCCCCGGAAGGCATCCCCTCTTTCGTCTTCGTTCATTGGTAGCTTTACTTGGAGCTATATTTTTATTCGCCACATGATATGTGTTTTGCTTGGAGCGTCGTGTATTATATTAGTATTTGCTTTTTAGTTTTCCACAATCATCCTTGCTGTACACACCTTTTGGGAGAAGCCCACTTGATTGGAATTTATTAGAATACTCTATGTGCTTCACTTATATCTTTTGAGCTAGATAGTTTTTGCTCTAGTCTTCACTTATATCTTTTAGAGCACGGCGGTGGCTTAATTTTTTAGAAATTGCTAGTCTCTCATGCTTCACTTATATTATTTTGAGAGTCGTTTAGAACAACATAGTATTTGCTATGGTTATAAAATTGGTCCTAGAATGGTAGGCATCCAAGTTGGGTATAATAAAAACTATCATAGGAAGTGAATTGGATGCTATGATCAATTTGATACTTGATAATTGTTTTGAGATATGGAGATAGTGATATTAAAGTCATGCTAGTTGGGTGATTATGAATTTAAAGAATGCTTGTATTGAAGTTAGTGATTCCCGTAGCATGCACGTATGGTGAACCGCTTTGTGATGAAGTAGGAGCACAATTTTATTTATTGATTTTCTTCCTTATGAGTGGTGGTCGGGGACAAGCGGTGGTCTTTTCCTACCAATCTATCCCCCTAGGAGCATGCGCGTAATACTTTGTTTTTTATGACTTGTAGTTTTTTTGCAATAAGTATATGAGTTCTTATGACTAATGTTGAGTCCATGGATTATACGCACTCTCACCCTTCCACCATTGCTAGCCTCTCTTGTGCCGCGCAACTTTTGCCGGTACCATACACCCACCATATACTTCCTCAAAACAGCCACCATACCTACCTATTATGGCATTTCCATAGCCATTCCGAGATATATTGCCATGCAACTTTCCATCGTTCCGTTTATTATGACATGCATCATCATTGTCATATTGCTCTTTGCATGATCATGTAGTTGACATCGTATTTGTGGCAAGCCCACCTTCATAATTTTCATACATGTCACTCTTGATTCATTGCATATCCCGGTACACCGCCGGAGGCATTCATATAGAGTCATATCTTGTTCTAAGTTTTGAGTTGTAATTCTTGAGTTGTAAGTAAATAAAAGTGTGATGATCCTCATTATTAGAGCATTGTCCCAGTGAGGAAAGGATGATGGAGACTATGATTCCCCCACAAGTCGGGATGAGACTTCGAACTTTACGAAAAGAAAAAAAGAAAAAGAGAGAGACAGGCCAAAAAAAGGCCAAAGAAAAAAAAGGAAAAAAAAAAGAAAAAAAGAATAAAAGAATAAAAGAAAAAAATGAGAGAAAAGAGAGAAGGGACAATGCTATTATCCTTTTACCACACTTGTGCTTCAAAGTAGCACCATGATCTTCATGATAGAGAGTCTCCTATGTTGTCACTTTCAAATAATAGTGGGAATTTTTCATTATAGAACTTGGCTTGTATATTCCAATGATGGGCTTCCTCAAAATGCCCTAGGTCTTCGTGAGCAAGCGAGTTGGATGCATACCCACTTAGTTTCTTATGTTGAGCCTTCATACATTTATAGCTCTAGTGCATCCATTGCATGGCAATCCCTACTCACTCACATTGATACCTATTAATGGGCATCTCCATAGCCCGTTGATACGCCTAGTTGATGTGAGACTATCTTCTTCTTTTTTTGTCTTCTCCACAACCACCATTCTATTCCACATATAGTGCTATGTCCATGGCTCACGCTCATGTATTGCGTGAAAGCTGAAAAAGTTTGAGATTACTAAAGTATGAAACAATTGCTTGGATTGTCATCAGGGTTGTGCATGATTAAATACTTTGTGTGATGAATATAGAGCAACAGCCAGACTATATGATTTTGTAGGGATAACTTTCTTTAGCCATGTTATTTTGAGAAGACATGATTGCTTTGATTAGTTTGCTTGAAGTATTACTGTTTCTTATGTCAATATGAACTTTTATTTTGAATCATTTGGATCTGAACATTCATTCCAAAATAAAGAAAATTACATTGAGAATTATGCTAGGTAGCATTTCACATCAAAATTTTGTTTTCATCATTTACCTACTCTAGGACGAGCAGGAATTAAGCTTGGGGATGCTTGATACGTCTCCAACGTATCTATAATTTTTATTGTTCCATGATATTATATTACCCCTTTCGGATGTTTATGGGCTTTATTTTACACATTTATATCATTTTTGGGACTAACCTACTAACCGGAGGCCCAGCCTGTATTGCTGCTTTTTTGCCTATTTCAGTATCTCGAAGAAAAGGAATATCAAATGGAGTCCTGATACGTCTCCAACGTATCTATAATTTTTTATTGTTCCATGCTATTATATGACCCCTTTTGGATGTTTATGGGCTTTACTTTACACATTTATATCATTTTTGGGACTAACCTACTAACCGGAGGCCCAGCCCATATTGTTGTTTTTTTGCCTATTTCAGTATTTCGAAGAAAAGGAATATCAAATGGAGTCCAAATGGAATGAAACCTTCGGGAGCGTGATTTTTGGAACAAATCTGATCCGGAGAGCTTGGAGTGCAAGTCAAGAAGCTCCCGAGGGCCCCACGAGATAGCCCCCCCCCCCCTTTAGGGCACGCCCCCTGTCTCGTGGGCCCCTCGGGCGGCCACCGGCGTACTTCTTCCTCCTATATATACCTACGTACCTCGAAAACATTCAGGAGCACCATGAAACACAATTTCCACTGCCGTAACCTTCTATATCCGCGAGATCTCATCTTGGAGCCTTCGCCGACATTCTGCCGGAGGGGGAATCAACCATGGAGGGCTTCTACATCAACATCCTTGCCCCTCCGATGAGTTGTGAGTAGTTTACCACAGACCTACAGGTCCATAGTTATTAGCTAGATGGCTTCTTCTCTCTTTTTGGATCTCAATACAATGTTCTCCCCCTCTCTTGTGGAGATCTATTCGATGTAAACTCTTTTTCCGGTGTGTTTGTCGAGATCCGATGAATTGTGGGTTTATGATTAAGTTTATCTATGAATAATATTTGAATCTTCTCTGAATTCTTTTATGTATGATTGAGTTATCTTTGCAAGTCTCGTCGAATTATCAGTTTGGTTTGGCCTACTAGATTGATCTTTCTTGCCATGGGAGAAGTGCTTAGCTTTGGGTTCAATCTTGCGGTGTTCTTACCCAGTGATAGAAAGGGTTGCGAGACACGTATTGTATTGTTGCCATCGAGAATAACAAGATGGGGTTTATATCAATTGCATGCGTTTATCCCTCTACATCATGTCATCTTGCTTAATGCGTTACTCTGTTCTTATGATTAATACTCTATATGCAGGCAGGAGTCGGTCGATGTGTGGAATAATAGTAGTAGATGCAGGCACGAGTCGGTCTACTTGTTATGGACGTGATGCCTATATACATGATCATGCCTAGATAATCTCATAACTATGCACTTTTCTATCAATTGCTCGACAATATTTTGTTCACCCACCGTAATACTTATGCTATCTTGAGAGAAGCCACTAGTGAAACCTATGGCCCCCGGGTCTATCTCTTATCATATTTGCTTTCCATCTACCTTTATTTGCATCCTTTCTTTTTGCATCTATCTTATAAAATACCAAAAATATATTTATCTTATCATACTATCTTTATTAGATCTCACTTTCGCAAGTGGCCGTGAAGGGATTGACAACCCCTTTATTGCGTTGGTTGCGAGTTCTTAGTTTGTTTGTATAGGTGCGTGGGACTTTTGAGGAGCCTCCTACTGGATTGATACCTTGGTTCTCAAAACTGAGATACTTATGCTACATTTTGCTGCATCACCCTCTCCTCTTCGAGGAAAACCAACGCAAGCTCAAGACATAGCAAGAAGGATTTCTGGCGCCGTTGCCGGGGAGGTATTCGCTCAAGTCAAGACATACCAAGTACCCATCACAAACCCATCTCCCTCGCATTTACATTATTTGCCATTTGCCTCTAGTTTTCCTCTCCCCCACTTCACCCTTGCCATTTTATTCGCCCTCTCTTTCCCAATCTCCACCTCTCTTTTTCACTTGTCGTTTTTCTATTTGCTCGTGTGTTAGCTCGTTTACCTTGTCATCATGTCTAGTTCCTTATCTGCTCCTATGTCTCCCGAGTTTGAAGTTCTTCACTTCAAGCAAAGACAAGGAGAAAATTTAAAAGATGCTTGGTATAGGATGATGGAATCTTATCACAAGTGCACCCTAGAGGTGAACTTTAGAATTCTTCTTCGTAATTTTTATGTTGGGTTAAATATGACGCATAGACAACTCTTGGATTGCATTGCCAAGGGAAATTTCATTGAAATTGATCCCAGTATTGCGCATGAAATTATAGAGGGAATAGTGGGAACACTACCTCAAAAGGTAGGATCACATCCTACCCAGCAAGAAACCCAAGTGTTTGGAAAGATTTGCGAAGTAACAAAATTTTTACAAAAGTCTCTTAGAGCCTCTTAAAAGTGTTAGCAGAAATCTTCACCGCATGAATATGTTGATTACTCTTTGCAATAAGTGGTTGGATTCTTTAGATCTAAAAATTTCCGAGTATGAAGGGAAGCAGAAAGAACCTCCCGGATTCGAGCATGACTCCACTAAAAAACTGAAAATACAAGATGGCACTCGTTAGATCTTTCTTCGCTTTTATGCCTAGCTAGGGGCGTTAAACGATAGTGCTAGTTGGGAGGCAACCCAATTTTCTTTATGTTTTTTGTTTTTGCTCCTGTTTAGTAATAAATCTTGCATCTACCTTCTGTTTAGATGTGTTTTTATCTTTTAATTAGTGTTTGTGCCAAGTAGAACCTATAGGATAACCTACGATGATAGTTGATTTGATTCTGCTGAAAAACAGAAACTTTGCCCGCACGAATATAATTTTTTTAAATCACAAGAACGTGCTTTTGCGTTGATTATTTTTGATGCTGTTCAATAGACAAATTTTCCAGGACTTCCTATTTTTTTTAGGATTTTTAGAGTTCCAGAAGTTTGCATTACTTACAGATTGCTACAGACTGTTCTGTTTTTTGACAGATTCTGTTTTTCGTGTGTTGTTTGCTTATTTCAATGCACCTATGGCTAGTAATTCAGTCTATGAACCATAAAGAAGTTGGAATACAGTAGGTTTAACACCAAATTAAATAAAGAATGATTTAATTGCAGTATGTTATGTGTTGGTTTTGTTTTCTTTCACTAACGGAGCTTATAAGATTTCCTGTTGAGTTTTGTGTTGTGAAGTCTTCAAGTTTTGGGTAAAGCTTTTATGGACTATGGAATAAAGGGTGGCAAGATCCTATGCTTGGGGATGCCCATGGCACCCCAATATATTCAAGAATAGCCAAAAGCCTAAGCTTGGGGATGCCCCGGGAAGGCATCCCCTCTTTCGTCTTCGTTCATTGGTAACTTTACTTGGTGCTATATTTTTATTCGCTACATGATATGTGTTTTGCTTGGAGCGTCGTGTATTATATTAGTCTTTGCTTTTTAGTTTACCACAATCATACTTGATGTACATACCTTTTGGGAGAAGCCTATTTGATTAGAATTTGCTAGAATACTCTATGTGCTTCACTTATATCTTTTGAGCTTGATAGTTTTTGCTCTAGTGCTTCACTTATATCTTTTAGAGCACGGTGGTGTCTTAATTTTTAAGAAATTGCTAGTATCTCATGCTTCACTTATATATTTTTGAGAGTCTTTTAGAACAGCATGGTATTTGCTATGGTCATAAAGTTGGTCCTAGAATGATGAGCATCCAAGTTGGGTATAATAAAAACTATCATAGAAAAGTGAATTGGATGCCATGATCAACTTGATACTTGATAATTGTTTTGAGAAATGGAGGTAGTGATATTAAAGTCATGCTAGTTGGGTGATTATGAATTCAAAGAATGCTTGTGTTGAAGTTAGCAAATCCTGTAGCATGCACGTATGGTTAAAGTTGTGTAACAAATTTGAAACATGAAGTGTACTTGGCTTGTGCATCCTTATGAGTGGCGGTCGGGGACGAGCGATGGTCTTTTCCTACCAATCTATCCCCCTAGGAGCATGTGCTTAGTACTTGATTTTTGATGACTTCTAAATTTTTGCAATAAGTATATGAGTTCTTCTGACTAATGTTGAGTCCAGAGGACTTGGAGTGCAAGTCAAGAAGCAGCCGAGGCTCCCACGAGATAGGAGGGCGCCCCCCCCCCCCGATAGGGCACGCCCCCTGTCTCGTGGGCCCCTCGGGCGTCCACCGACGTACTTCTTCCTCCTATATAAGCCTACGTACCCCAAAAACATCCAGGGAGCAGATGAAACATAATTTCCACCACCGCAACCTTCTGTATCCATGAGATCTCAGCTTGGAGCCCTCGTCGACACTCTGCTGGAGGGGGAATCGACCATGGAGGGCTTCTACATCAATATCCTTTCCCCTCCGATGAGTTGTGAGTAGTTTACCACAGACCTACGGGTACATAGTTATTAGCTAGATGGCTTCTTCTCTCTTTTTGGATCTCAATACAATGTTCTCCCCCTCTCTTGAGGTGATCTATTCGATGTAAACTCTTTTTGTGGTGTGTTTGTCGAGATCGGATGAATTGTGGGTTTATGATCAAGTTTATATATGAATAATATTTGAATCTTCTCTGAATTCTTTTATGTATGATTCAGGTATCTTTGCAAGTCTCTTCGAATTATCAGTTTGGTTTGGCCTACTAGATTGATCTTTCTTGCCATGGGAGAAGTGCTTAGCTTTGGGTTCAATCTTGTGGTGTCCTTACCCAGTGATAGAAAGGGTTGCAAGGCACGTATTGTATTGTTGCCATCAAGGATAACAAGATGGGGTTAATATCATATTGCTTGAGTTTATCCCTCTAGATCATGTCATCTTGCTTAATGCCTTACTATGTTCTTATGAACTTAATACTCTAGATGCAGGCAGGAGTCGGCCGATGTGTGGAGTAATAGTAGTAGATGGAAGCACGAGTCAGTCTACTTGACATGGACGTGATGCCTATATACATGATCATGCCTAGATAATCTCATAATTATTCGCTTTTCTATCAATGGCTCGACAGTAATTTGTTCACCCACTGTAATACTTATGCTATCTTGAGAGAAGCCTCCAGTGAACCTATGCCCCCCGGGTCTATCTCTTATCATATTTACTTCCAATCTACTTTTATTTGCATCTTTACTTTTTGCATCTATATTATAAAATACCAAAAATATATTTATCTTATCTTTTTATCTTTATTAGATCTAACTTTCGCAAGTGGCCGTGAAGGGATTGACAACCCGTTTATTGTGTTGGTTGTGAGTTCTTTGTTTGTTTGTGTAGGTGCGTGGGACTTTTGAGGATCCTCCTACTGGAATGATACCTTGGTTCTCAAAAACTGAGGGAAATACTTACGCTACTATTGCTGCATCACCCTCTCCTCTTCGAGGAAAACCAACGCAAGCTCAAGACATAGCACTTGCCACTCCCAATCTCCAATGGACTTCAAGAAATATGGCATTCAAGAAATAGATGGACACATGACGCTGAGAAGTAAGTCTAATCCGGAGAACAGTATGTGTATCATCAGACAAAAGTTGGCTATTCTCGAGCTGCCGCGTGAACATGCCATGATGCTTCCTGCTCATGGATGGAGTCTGATGTCTACTACACAATCTTCTTCTTGTAGACGTTGTTGGGTCTCCAAGTGCAGAGGTTTCTAGGACAGTAGCAAATTTCCCTCAAGTGCATGACCTAAGATTTATCAATCTGTGGGAGGCGTAGGATGAAGATGGTCTCTCTCAAGCAACCCTGCAACCAAATAGCAAAGAGTCTCTTGTGTCCCAAACGCACCCAATACAATGGTAAATTGTATAGGTGCTGTCGGGGATATACCCTGCGGTATGAACCGGCCGGAAGTATGACCCGGCCGGACTTGGCGACTCACTAGTGACCCGCCCTGACTTGGTGACTCACTAAGTGACCCGCCCGGGTCCCTCCACTCACTGATGATCCGGCCGAGCTAGGTGACTCACCAATGACCCGGCAGGCGGGTTAGAGAAGCGACAAGACCCGGAGGCCCAGAAGGCTCAAGGCCCATAAGGCCTGCTCATGTTATGGTGGGCCGGCTTAAGAGGAAAGCATAAAGGAATATTCCCTTACAAAGGAAGCAAGACTAGGACTCCATTTGTAATAGAATAGTCCTAGTCCTATTAGGACTAGTCATGTAGGCCGACCCTTCAACTTATATAGGGGCAAGGCACAAGAGGGACAAGTTTTTCATGAGTTAGACAAGTTAGGGTTAGACAGACAAGTCTATAGCTCTCGAGATAGAGCATCCTTGTAATCATGATCATCATCATCAATATCAATGAAGCAGGATGTAGGCCTTTACCTCCACCATGAGGGGCCGAACTTGGGTAAAACCTCGTGTCTCTCGTCCCACTCAACCCCTCTAAAGCTACCATGTAGATGCGTTGGCCTCATGACTAACTACTCACACTTGGACATCTTCATAACAAATCCAATCATCTAAATTTTATTACTCTCCACATAAGCAAATTTATTCTCATCAATAGTAATGGGAGAAAACTCAAAAAAATAACTATCATGTGATACTTTATTCACATAATAAATTTGAGCATCAAAATCATGATGAAAAGTTTCATGGATATCATTAATCTTTATAGTATACATGTCATCACAATAATCATCATAGGAGGCATGCTTTCATCATAATAAATTTTCTCATCAAAACTTGGCGGACTAAAAATTTCATCTTCATCGAACATAGCATCCCCAAGATTGTGGCTTTGCATATCATTAGCATCATGGATATTCAAAGAATTCATGCTAACAACATTGCAACCATGCTCGTCATTCAAAGATTTAGTGCCAAACATTTTAATGCATTCTTCTTCTAGCACTTGAGCACAATTTTCCTTCCCATCATTTTCACGAAAGACATTAAAAAGATGAAGCATATGAGGCACCCTCAATTCCATTTTTTTGTAGTTTTCTTTTATAAACTAAACTAGTGATAAAACAAGAAACAAAAAGATTCGATTGCAAGATCTAAGGATATACCTTCAAGCACTAACCTCCCCGGCAATGGCGCCAGAAAAGAGCTTAGTCGACGGGGTGTTAGTGCCGCTTACCTAGCCTCCCCGGCAATGGCGCTGGAAAAGAGCTTGATGTCTACTACACAACCTTCTTCTTGTAGACGTTCTTGGGCCTCCAAGTGTAGAGGTTTGTAGGACAGTAGCAAATTTCCCTCAAGTGGATGACCTAAGATTTATCAATCCATGGGAGGTGAGGGAGTCCTGGACTAAGGGGTGTCCGGATAGCCGAACTATCATCATTGGCCGGACTCCAAGACTATGAAGATACAAAATTGAAGACTTCGTCCCGTGTCCGGATGGGACTTTCCTTGGCGTGGAAGGCAAGCTTGGCGATACGGATATGTAGATCTCCTACCATTGTAACCGACTCTGTGTAACCCTAGCCCTCTCCGGTGCCTATATAAACCGGAGGGTTTTAGTCCGTGGATCTAACAACAATCATACCATAGGCTAGCTTCTAGGGTTTACCCTCCTTGATCTCGTGGTAGATCTACTCTTGTACTACCCATATCATCAATATTAATCAAGCAGGAGTAGGGTTTTACCTCCATCGAGAGGGCCCGAACCGGGGTAAAAACATCGTGTCCCTTGTCTCCTATTACCATCTGCCTAGACACACAGTTCGAGACCCCCTACCCAAGATCCGCCGGTTTTGACACCGACATTGGTGCTTTCATTGAGAGTTCCTCTGTGTCGTCGCCTATAGGTCTGATGGCTCCTTCAATCATCAACAACAACGCGGTCCAGGGTGAGACTTTTATCCCCGGACAGATCTTCGTATTCGGCGGCTTCGCACTGCGGGCCAATTCGCTTGGCCATTTGGAGCAGATCAAAAGCTACACCCCTGGCCATCAGGTCAGATTTGGAAGTTTGAACTATACGGCCAACATCCGCGGAGACTTGATCTTCGACGGATTCGAGCCACAGCCGAGCGCGCCGCACTGTCACGATGGGCATGATTTAGCTCTGCTGCCGACAGTGCCCTGGAGGCCGCACAAGAGTCCGCTCCGACCCTTAGCTCGGAGCCGACGCCGCCAATCGAGGATGGGTGGCTAGACACCACCTCGGGGGCTCCTACCTCTACAGCGATAGAGCCGAATACCGACCCTGTCCCTTGTGAAGCTCGTGACTCCTAGGTGCCGGACTCCTCTCCGGACCCCGAACCTTCCGCGCCCCTGCCAATCAAATCCGGTTGGGCGCCGATCATGGAGTTCACCACTGCGGACATCTTTCAGCACTCGCCTTTCAGCGACATCTTGAATTCGCTAAAGTGTCTCTCTTTATCAGGAGAGCCCTGGCCGGATTATGGTCAGAATGGTTGGGATGCGGACGACGAAGAAATTCAAAGCCCACCCACCACCCACATCGTAGCCACTGTCGATGACTTAACCAACATGCTAGATTTCGACTCCGAAGACATCGACGGTATGGACGACGATGCCGGAGACGACCAAGAACTAGCACCTATAGGGCACTGGACAGCCACCTCGTCATATAACATATACATGGTGGACACCCCGAAGGATGGGAATGGCGATGGACCAGCGGAGGTTGACCCCTCCAAAAAACAGCCTAAGTGCCGGCGTCAGCGGCACCGCTCCAAATCCTGCCACAGCAAGAATGGAGATTCCGGCACCGGAGATAATAACACCCCGGATAGTGCCGAAGACAACCCCCTCCAGCAAGATTTGGCACAAGAGGACGGAGAAGCCAGCCCTCGCGAGAGAGCGGCAGAAGAAGAATTAGATGACGATAATTACATGCCTCCCTCCGGAGACGAGGCAAGCCTCGACGACGACGAATTTGTCGTGCCTGGGGATCCCGTCGAACAAGAGCGTTTCAAATGCAGGCTTATGGCCACGGCAAGCAGCCTCAAGAAAAAGCAGCAACAGCTTAGAGCTGACCAAGACTTGCTAGCCAACAGATGGACTGAAGTCCTCGCGGCCGAAGAGTATGAACTCGAACGCCCCTCCAAAAGCTACCCCAAACGCAAGCTGCTACCCCGATTAGAGGAGGAAGCACATAAACCCACATCACCAATGCATAATACAGCTGACCGGCCACCTCGTGGCCGCGATAGAGAGGCCTCTAGGCCCTTCACTAAAGCCGCACCCCGGCATCGCTCGAAAAGTACAAAGCCATGGGGGAACGCGCCGGACTTGCAAGACATATTGGAGGATAAGGCGAGGCAAACAAGATCGATGTACGGATCGCGCGGGCGCCCTACAATACGCGAGAACAACCGTCATGCCGGATACAGCAACCCCGGCCGGGCCGAACACAGTAGACAAAGCTCGTTTGAGCTGCGTCGTGATATAGCCCAATACAGAGGCGCTGCACACCCACTATGCTTCACAGATGAAGTAATGGATCATCAAATCCCCGATGGGTTCAAACCCGTGAACATTGAATCCTACGATGGCACAACAGATCCTGCGGTTTGGATCAAAGACTACCTCCTTCATATCCACATGGCCCGCGGTGATGATCTTCACGCCATCAAATACCTCCCACTCAAGCTTAAAGGACCAGCTCGGCATTGGCTCAACAGCCTGCCAGCAGAATCAATTGGGTGTTGGGAGGACCTGGAAGCCGCATTCCTCGATAACTTCCAGGGCACATATGTGCGACCACCAGACGCCGATGACCTAAGCCACATAATTCAGCAGCCAGACGAATCGGCCAGACAATTCTGGACACGGTTCTTAACCAAGAAAAATCAAATCGTCGACTGTCCGGATGCAGAGGCCCTTGCAGCCTTCAAACACAACATCCGCGATGAATGGCTTGCCCCGCACCTAGGACAGGAAAAGCCGAAATCAATGGCAGCCCTCACATCACTCATGACCCGCTTTTGTGCGGGAGAAGACAGCTGGCTAGCTCGCAGCAACAACCTAACCAAAAACTCTAGTAGTTCGGATACCAAAGACAGCAATGGCAGGTCGCGTCGCAATAAGCACAAACGCCGCATTAACGGCGATAATACTGAAGATACAGTAGTCAACGCCAGATTCAGAGGCTCTAAACCTGGTCAGCGGAAAAAGCCATTCAAAAGAATTACTCCGGGCCCATCCAATTTGGACCGGATACTCGATCGCTCGTGCCAGATACACGGCACCCCTGAAAAGTCAGCTAATCACACCAACAGAGGTTGTTGGGTATTCAAGCAGGCAGGCAAGTTAATCGCCGAAGGCAACGACAAGGGGCTGCAAAGCGATGACGAGGAGGAGACATGGCCGCCAAACAATACAGGACAGAAGGGATTCCCCCCACAAGTGCGGACGGTGAACATGATATACGCAACCCACATACCCAAGAGGGAGCAGAAGCGTGCGCCGTGGACGATACGCCGATGGAGCCACCGCCCCAAAGTTGAATCCGTGGTCCTCCTGCCCGATCACTTTTGATCGAAGGGACCACCCCACCAGTATCCGCCACGGCGAATTCGCCGCATTGGTTTTAGACCCAATCGTCGATGGATTTCACCTCACTAGAGTCCTGATGGACGGCGGCAGCAGCCTGAACCTGCTTTATCAGAATACAGTGCGCAAGATGGGCATAGATCCCTCAAGGATCAAACCCACAAAGACGACCTTCAAAGGCGCCATACCAGGTGTAGAGGCCAATTGTATGTGCTCGCCACACTTTAAGTGGTCTTCGGATCCCCGGATAACTTCCGAAGCGAGGAGTTAATCTTCGACATAGTCTCGTTCCGTAGCGGCTATCATGCACTGCTCGGACGAACCGCATTTGCAAAGTTCAACGTGGTGCCGCACTACGCATACCTCAAGCTCAAGATGCCAGGCCCTCGAGGAGTCATCACGGTCAACGGAAACACCGAACGCTCTCTCCGAACGGAGGAGGATACAGCGGCTCTCGCAGCGGAAGTGCAGAGTAGCCTCTTAAGGCAATGCTCGAGTCCGGCTGCTAAGCAACCGGACACCGTCAAGCGCGCCCAGAGTAACCTACAACATGACCACTTGGCACGTTCCGAGAACGCGTAGCAATGCGGCCCCAACCCCAGCCCTCGCGACATCGCGAGACCAGTGCCACGCGTACATCACTATGCTCTGGAGATACCATGGGCATAGGGGGAGGGGCACGACCACGGCATGCCCAGAGTGCGGATCAACCACACCAGGGGCTCCCGAATTTATCATTCTTGCTTTTACTTTTTTTCTTATCCTCAGGACTCCGTTTTCCAGAAGCCCTGTACGGCAGTAGACCTGCCGAACTCACGATGCAACAGCCAGGGAAGCAGAAAGGCTACGACGAGTATCCAGGTGGTCTCCATTACGAGCATTATACCTGTTTTACATACCATTCCGCAGCCTACCCCTGGAGGGGGACATGTTAAATATTCCCACCCCTTGCTTATCGCACTATTTGTATCATTCTACCTTTATTGCAGTATCTTTTCAATAAACAATGCATCACTTTTTGCCTATAATTGCATTCCTTTCTATATATGTTCATTTATGACATGTTGCACCCGTACACCTTGGTACGGCCAGATACACCAGGGGCTTAAGTTTCCCAAAGCATGGTGTGATAAGTCCGAACACTTTCACAAGTGCGGCACCCCAAACTTATAGCATTATATGCATCGGCTCCGAATCATGTCTTGGGTCAATAGTTGGGTTTGCCCGGCTCCCATGTTTTGGTACCTTACGTTCCGTTATATCGCTAAGGTAGGCTGGGAGAACCATCGCGATTGTGCCCAGCTTGAGCTGGGTTGAGCACCTCAAAGGAGAAAGCTAAACTAACCGTCATGATAAGGCGAGAGCTGGTCGCTGTTCGAGAGGTCTTTTCGAGTCCCTAAAGATTTATGCCGCTTAGAGCGAGGAGCCGGATTTGTCCGCCCCAGCGTGATAGCGCCAAATTCGCCTTCCGAATACCGGGGCTTCACCAAATTTAAAATTATAGAATTCTATGGCTAAGTGAGAGTGTTCAAGCATTATAAGTCCGGTTGCCTCGTTTGTTGTGTTGAGCGCCTCCCTAGAAGGACCCAACAATGGGAACAAGAGCGCTCAAGTTTATCCCGAACACCCCAGCACTCGTGGCATGGGGGCCGAAGCCAATAACTTGCTATCTCTCAGATTTGATAAACGGCTGCACAGAAGGCAATGTTTTAAATTAACAAGCATTGCTTAGCGCATATGAACAAAGTTTTCAGCGCACGGGATAACAAAATGCGAGTCTACTCAAAAATTACATCTTTGGAGCACTCGCCCGCAATAATGCGGGCACCCTTAAGGACACCCTTATAGTACATCTCGGGCGTGCAATACTCCTTGCCTGGTGGTGGCGCGTCCGTCACAAGCTTCTAGGCGCCATCCTGCCTCAAAGGCACTTTAGCACGGGCAAGGCCCGACGGGCACCTTCAATGCAAAGTGAGTGCTTGATGACTTCAACCCATGGACAAGCGCCCACCAGCCGCCGCACCAGGCGAAGTAGCTCCTGTGCATGGCTTCTTTGGGCCACACCAACTATGAGGCCCTTAATGGCCTGTTCGCCACCTTGTGGAGCTCGACCAGCTGGTCGCCAGGCATCAGATGTCCGCCTCAAGATACCGAGACCGTAACACCTTTTCGCTGAGCTCCCTCCTCAGCTCTATAGAACGCGCAAGATCGGACATGCTACGGGCAGATCTGCGAACGCTCCTAGAGAGCTCCGACCGGTAAGTAATGTAATTCACTTTTACATGCTTGCTTTGCGTGAGGAATGCCTTACCCGCCGCTATCTTCTTCACCGCCTCGATTTCCTGGAGGGCCTTTTGGGCTTCGGCCTTAGCAGCTTTGGCACTCCCAAGAGCAGACGCGAGCTCGGACTCTCGAGTCTTCGAGTCACGCTCCAAACTCTCGTGTTTTTCCATGAGAGCCTGGAGCTCTTGCCGCACCTCCGCCGCCCGCGCCTCCTGCTTCTCTCGCTCGGTGCGTTCCGCGGCCGCATTGCATTCGGCCGCGGACACCGCCTCCTTCAGGGTCGCCACCTAGTTCGTGGCCCCTGCAATACCCATGTTATTCCTATCATTTTTTGCAACAAAAATCCTTTTTATAAGGTACAACATTAATAAGGTGCTACTTACCTTCCTTGTCCTCGAGCTGCTTCTTGGCACGGCCGAGCTCGCTCTCGGACCGCTCGAGGCTCTCCTTCAAGGCATTGACCTCCGCAGTCAGTGCGGCAGAGGTCAAGAGCGCAGCCTGCATTCCCATATTGACATATTTGTGTTAGACTCTCACAGATATCTTTTAGATCCTCGCCGGCTTTTCTTTCCAACACCAAACCGAGCATCGTGGGCTACTGCCTATGTGGTACTATTTCATATCTTAAAATCCTTACCTCAAAGCCTCGTTAGAAGGCTGGTGCGCTGTCAGCCCGCTCTTGGCGGATCAACTTCAATAACCGCACTCATAACAAAGGCGGTGTTCTTCTTTGATGGAAGCGCCATTGAGCGCCCCGAGAGTTATCCGGCGCCCGGTTGGACGGAGGTCACCGTGTTACATCTCGCCTTTCTTACGAAGGCCACGGACTCGAACCACCGAAGGTTCCGGTGCGGAGTCCGGTCCAAAGTCCGGGAAGTTGCCCTGCGGCACCTTCGGGGCCTCCTCCTCCTGGCTGGTCCCCTTCTAGGACCCCACCTCGGCATCGTCTGCGTCACGAGGAGAGGAGGTGGTCGGAAGTGAAGCGCTATTCACATCCGACGAACCCAGGGACCCGCTCGACGAAGCGGGGAGATCATCCTTGGGCAGGCTACATGGTTGTGTTCGGCGTTAGAAGACACTATGCAATGAAAAGAAAAATCATAAGCTATTCTGGAATCCAGACACTTACGATCTCGCCAGGGGCTTGGCCCTCGAGGGCCACTCCTCTTCGCCATCGTCGGTGTTGGTGGAACAGTCCGGATGAAGGGTCCTTCCCTTCTTGGACCCTTCGGACTCCCCCATCGGGGAAGCCTTCCTCTTCTTCTCTCCCCCAGCTGGGGGAGAGGCCTCTTTCCTCTCCTCCTCGTCCTCGTGGGAGGAGTCCACCTCGGAGTCATCGGACGATGAGTCCGATAACACCTGGCACCGGGAACTCCTCCGAGTTCCCGTGGCCTTCTTCTTAACCTTCTTCTCCGCACCATGTAAGCGCCGAGACCAGCAGCCTCACAAACGGGCATCCGCTGGTCTTCCGGAAGGGGAGCCGGATAGTTAACCTGTCCGGACGCCTTCGCCAGCTCATAAAGGTAATGGAGTTTAGATCCCACATAGAGTCAAACTATGGAAAGCAAGTGTCCCGTAAAGGATAATATAGCTTACCTCGCCAGCCGGATGCTGCGAGCTGAATCCGCGATCTTCGGTAGCGGATGCGGGAGCCTCGGCGCCCTTGAACAACACCCTCCAGGCCTCTTCGTACATAGTGTCGAAAAGCTTGCTCAAGGTCTGGTGCTGTGCCGGATCAAACTCCCATAAGTTGAAGTCCCGCTGTTGGCACGGGAGAATCCGGCGGATGAGCATGACCTGGACTACGTTGACAAGCTTGTGCTTCTTGTTCACCAGGGTTTGGAGACAGGATTGGAGTCCGGTTAGCTCCTCCGAATCGCCCCACGACAGGCCCTTCTCTTTCCAGGAGGTGAGCCGTTTGGGGATGCCAGATCTGAATTCGAGGGCCGCTGCCCATTCAGGGTCACGCGGCTCGGTGATATAGAACCACCCCGATTGCCACCCTTTGATGGTTTCCACGAAGGCGCCCTCAAGCCAGGTGACGTTGAGCATCTTGCCCACCATGGCGCCTCCGCACTCTGCTTGGCGGCCACCCACTACCTTCGGCTTGACATTAAAAGTCTTTAGCCATAAACCGAAGTGGGGCTGGATGCAGAGGAAAGCCTCGCACACGACGATAAGCGCCGAGATGTTGAGGATAAAATTCGGGGCCAGTTCATGGAAATCCAGGCCGTAGTAGAACATGAGCCCCGAACAAATGGGTGGAGGGAAGCCCAGTCCACGGAGGAAATGGGGAAGGAACACCACCTCTCATGGGGCCTGGGGTGGGGATTTAGCCGCCTCGTCGGGGAGCCACTGCGCGATATCGCTGGACAAGTATCCGGCCTTGCGCAGCTTCATGATGTGCCCCTTCATGACGGAGGAGGCCATCCACTTGCCTCCCACTCCGGACATGGTTGGAGAAGGTTGAGGTGAGATGTGCGGGCTTGGGTGCTAGAGCTCGAGTGCACGGAGATGGATAAGCAGAGGAGGAAGAAGGCGTAGGTGAAAAGGTGGATCCTTATCCCCTTATATATGAGCGGACGAAACTGCAAGCGCCCCCACCAGCCCGTAAAACTCGCTTATCTCCCAAGCGCGCGATTAATGGCGCGTTGGGTTACCCACGTCCGTATTGATGAGAATCCTGAATAAGGGGACACGATCTCGCTTTGACAAGACGTGCCAAGGAAACCGCCGCTAAACGCTACCGAGGTGGAACAATAGAAACAATTCGAGTAAAGGCTTGGCCGTGGTGTGACGTCATGCCGCAAAATACGTCAGCAGATTGAACTTGTGTAAATATTATTCTCTCTACGGTGGTATGTGGAATTTATTTTGCAGAGCCGGACACTATCCTGGTGTTCAAAATCTTCTATGAATTATTCGGTGGAGGAACCCGCCTTGCAATGCCGAAGACAATATGCGCGCCGGACTCATCGTCATTGAAGCCTGGTTCAGGGGCTACTGAGGGAGTCCTGGAGTAAGGGGTGTCCGGATAGCTGAACTATCATCATTGGCCGTACTCCAAGACTATGAAGATACAAGATTGAAGACTTCATCCCGTGTCCGGATGGGACTTTCCTTGGCGTGGAAGGCAAGCTTGGCGATACGGATATGTAGATCTCCTGCCATTGTAACCGACTCTGTGTAACCCTAGCCCTCTCCGGTGCCTATATAAACCGGAGGGTTTTAGTCTGTAGGACGAACAACAATCATACCATAGGCTAGCTTCTAGGGTTTAGCCTCCTTGATCTCGTGGTAGATCTACTCTTGTACTACCCATATCATCAGTATTAATCAAGCAGGAGTAGGGTTTTACCTCCATCGAGAGGGCCCGAACCTGGGTAAAAACATCGTGTCCCTTGTCTCCTGTTACCATCCGCCTAGATGCACAGTTCGGGACCCCCTACCCGAGATCCGCCGGTTTTGACACCGACAGGAGGCATAGGATGAAGATGGTCTCTCTCAAGCAACCCTGCAACCAAATAGCAAAGAGTCTCTTGTGTCCCCAACGCACCCAATACAATGGTAAATTGTATAGGTGCACTAGTTTGGCGAAGAGATGACGATGCAAGTGCAATATGGGTGGTACATATAGGTTTTTGTAATCTGAAAATATAAAAACAGCAAGGTAACAAGTGACAAAAGTGAGCATAAACGGTATTGCAATGGTAGGAAACCAGACCTAGGGTTCATACTTTCACAAGTGCAAGTTCTCTCAACAATAATAACATAATTGGATCATATAACTATCCCTCAACATGCAACAAAGAGTCACACCAAAGTCAATAATAGAGGAGAACAAACAAAGAGATTATTGTAGGGTACGAAACCACCTCAAAGTTATTCGTTCTGATCAATCCATTGGGCTAGCCCTAGAGTTCGTAGTAAAATAACACCTTAAGACACACATCAACCAAAACCCTAATGTCACCTAGATACTCCAATGTCACCTCAAGTATCCGTGGGTTTGATTATACGGCATGCATCACACAATCTCAGATTCATCTATTCAACTAACACAAAGAACTTCAAAGAGTGCCCCAAAGTTTCTACCAGAGAGTGAAGACGAAAACGTGTGCAACCCCTATGCATAAGTTCACAAGGTCACTGAACCCGCAAGTTGATCACCAAAACATACATCAAGTAGATCACGTGATATCCCATTGTCACCACAGATAAGAACATGCAAGACATACATCAAGTGTTCTCAAATCCTTAAAGACTCAATCCGATAAGATAACTTCAAAGGGAAAACTCAATCCATTACAAGAGAGTAAAGGGGGAGAAACATCATAAGATCCAACTATAATAGCAAAGGTCGCGATACATCAAGATCGTGCAAAATCAAGAACATGAGAGAGAGAGAGAGGGAGAGATCAAACACATAGCTACTGGTACATACCCTCAACCCCGAGGGTGAACTACTCCCTCCTCGTCATGAAGAGTGTCGGGATGATGAAGATGGCCACCGGTGATGGATTCCCCCTCCGGTAGGGTGCTGGAACGGGCTCCCGAGAGGTTTTTGGTTGCTACCGAGGCTTGCGGCGGCGGAACTCCCGATCTAGGTTATTTTCTGGGGGTTTCTGTATTTATAGGTTTTTTTGGTGTCGATCCCAAGTCAGGGGGGTCTCTGAGTCGTCCACGAGATAGGGGAGCACCCAGGGGGTAGGGCGCACCCTCCACCCTCGTGGACGGCCTAGGACTCTTCTGGCCCAACTCGTTTACTCCGGGGGCTTCTTTTGGTCCATAAAAAATCATCAAAAATTGGCACGTCAATTGGACTCCGTTTGGTATTCCTTTTTTGTAAAATTCAAAAACAAGGAAAAAATCAAAAACCGGCATTAGGCTCTAGGTTAATAGGTTAGTCCCAAAAGTTATATAAAATAGCATATAAATGCATATAAAACATCCAATATGGATAATATAATAGCATGGAACAATCAAAAATTATAGATACGTTGGAGACGTATCAAGCATCCCCAAGCTTAATTCCTGCTCGTCCTCGAGTAGGTAAATGATAAAAACAGAATTCTTGAAGTGGAATGCTACCTAACATATTTATCAATGTAATCATATCTATTGTGGCAAGAATATTCAGATCCATAAGATTCAAAACAAAAGTTTAATATTGACATAAAAACGATAATACTTCAAGCATGCTAACAAAGCAATCATGTCTTCCCAAAATAACATGGCCAAAGAAAGCTATGCCTACAAAATCATATAGTCTGGCTATGCTCTATCTTCATCACACAAAATATTTAAATCATGCACAACCCCGATTTCAGCCAAGTAATTGTTTCATACATTAGTATTTTCAATTTTTTTCAACTTTCATGCAATACATGAGCGTGAGCCATGGACATACACTAGTGCAGAACCGGGCAATAGCACCGTTCAGAGGTTTTATAGTGCCGGTTACATAACCGCACTAATTTAGGTCATTAAAGGCCCCCCTTTAGTACCGGTTCAGACGAACCGGTGCTAAAGGGCAACCACGTGGCACGAGCCGCCTCGGGCTCGAGTTTTAGTACCGGTTGGTAACACCAACCGTACTATAAGGTTTGGTGGGTTTTAGTTTTATGATTTCTTTTTCATTTAATTTTGTGTTTCCATTTTAATTCTTTTTCGCTTTGCTGGTATTTTACGATACTACACATTGTACACGTTATGCATCATATATACATCATGCATGCTTTGTTTATCAACTCTGCTGCTATGTTCATTGCACCCAGATATAACATGCTCATGCATGCTTTTGCATCATTACATCATCATATATATATAATAACAAGTCCTACTAATCATGCATCATCATACAACTTCTACTCGTTATTAATAATAAGTCATACGATCATCATCCTCATATATAGTCATCAAACCCAACCCTACATAATTGTTCTTAGCACATGATCATCAGTATGAGGTAGGACCTAAACACCCTTAAGGTAAAATAGCATAAAACAATATAGACCCTGACTCTCCATTATGAAGAATGGCGATCATCCTGTCTCCAATTCTTGCCTTTCGCTGCTTATTGCTTCCAAGAAGCTCCTTACGACTGTCCATACATTTTTTCCATTCTTTGATTGTTATGTCTCCACTTCTTTTAGAAACCCGGTATGGACAGTTGAGATTCGTAGGACGACCTAGTCGTATGTTCAAAACATGAAGGCTACCACGCGTATACATCAGATGAGGCACACAATCATTCGGGATTATCTGTTGAAAAACATAATAATAACTTTGTAGTTAGCAATGATGTACTAGTTTTAAAAGTGTGCAAAAAGATGCACGGATGTTGTAATAGTAAAAAATAATCTTACCAGGGTATCTCCATGGTAGTTATCAGAGTTCAACACGTGCACTAGTGGCACGATTGACCATAATGTTGAGGAGTTTGATTGTAGATATTGTAATTCTCAAGATCAGTACAAAATCCGACCAGATGAGTTTTCTCCTAATAAGTTAATTCGGAGCCTTCAGTGTAGTACGTTCTGTCTACCATCTTCCACACATTCTTTGAAGAATGAAAATAAGCTGTCAATGGAGATAAGTTGTCAACATTATATTTTGAAATAAACAATAAAAATTACTTAATAACTATGTTTAGCTCACATGAGGGAAGAACTGGAGGTGTATCCACAAAGACCCAAATTGAAGGTGTCTCTTGCTCGATTGTAGGATCACCAAGATCCATGGTGACAAGCATACCCTCATCAAGACCATACATCTTGCAAAATGCATCCCAATTTTGCAACCAAAATGGGTTACACTCGAGCATTGTACAGCTTTACTTGAAAATCCACACCATGTTCGGTACTTAGGATAATTTTTTTGGTTTCGAAATTTTCATGGTCTTCAAAACACATCCTCTCCAAGACATAGCGTCTTGCAAAGCATGGGATAAGTTAGTCGAATTGGAAAAGATGAAAAATACACGTTAAAATAGTTGAAGTCGTGCTTAATTACGAAAAAAACTATTGTCGCTGCTATGCATCGTATGAACATCGCTGGTCTCCTCGAGCTTAATGCTGAAGCGCCGATCTTCGCCCAGCTCAATGAACTGTCGCAGATACCTCGGTCGTCGTGGCACCATCGACTCCCGGCGGTTATCGTCGTCCGATGAGTACGACATTTCCGCCCACGCTCATAATTTAGTTTTATTAGTCAACTATATCTAGTTCAACTACTAAGCACTTACTATAAATAAATAAGTAGTACTTACTAAAAACAAACTACTTCTATATATAGTAAAATAAATTAGTTTATTAAATCAACTAGGTAGTTCAACTATATATAAACTACTTCTTCTTTTTTTCCTTTTTCTAAATACTATGAACAAAAAATCATTAAAATTCTATGAACAAAATTAATTACACAATCTAAATATCACCCAAAAAATTTATTAACAATAATATCACCAAACATGCATATTCAATAATAATATCACCAAAAAATCTATTAACAGAAAAAAATCTATTAACAGAAAAAAATCTATTAACAGAAAAATCTATTAATTCAACTAGTTCAACTAAGCATTTACTAAAAATAAACTAGTTATATTAATTCAACTAGTTCAACTAATTAAGCATTTACTAAAAATAAACTAGTTCTATATATTAATTCAACAAGTTCAACTAATTAAGCATCTTCTAAAAATAAACTAGTTCTATATATTAATTCAACAAGTTCAACTAATTAAGCATCTTCAAAAAATAAACTAGTTGATCTATATATTAACTCAACTAGTTCAACTAAAAGCATTATATTTACTAAAAATAAACTAGATAGTTCTAATTCATCTAAACATATTATATATAGAAAACAGAAAATAAGTAAAAAAATATGTGTGTGTGTGTATACGTGTGTGTGTGTGTGTGTTTGTGTGTACGTGTCTGTGTGTATGCGTGTGTGTGTGTGTGTGTGTGCGTGTGTGTGTGTGTATGTGTGTATACGTATGCGTGTGTACGTACGTATATAGGGCGGTGACGGGTGGCGCTGGGCAGCGACGACGACGGCGGCGGGCGGCGACGACGGCGGTGAAGCGGCGACGACGGATGCGCGGGGCGGGCGGCGATGACGGCGGCGGGGGCAGCGACGATGACGGATACTGGGGCGGCTTCGGGCGCGCAAGCACAACGACGACGACGGCGAAGGGCGGCGAGGGCGACGACGCAGACGGCAGCGCGCGCGTCAGCGAGATTGAGCGAGAAACGTGGAACGAAGTGGCGATGGTAACTGATTTTTCGTAAGTGCCATATATATAGGGGGAGCCTTTAGTACCGGTTGGAGCAACGAACCGGTACTAAAGGCCAATTTTGGCCAGCCCAAGCGGCGGGAAACGAGGCCCTTTAGTACCGGTTGGTGGCTCCAACCGGTACTAAAGGCCCCCCTTTAGTACCGGTTTGTGCCACCAACCGGTACTAAAGGTCGTCTTATTTACCACCAGCGGTGCGCTATGTTTATTCCCACTCGCTGAAGCGAAGGGCAGCCGACTGGTTTATAAACCCAGCCGGGCCGCCTTTCGAACTCCTCTATATAGCGTGCTTCGGGCCTAACTAAGGCCGCCCCGGTGAGCCTCCTGCCCTTCGGGCTGCATTTGCACACCCTACGACTGGTAGGCTCACCGGCAGCGCCCAAATTTTTTTTTTTTTTTTTTCCGCATTATTTATTTTCTTCTATTTATTTTTGAGTAATTTTTTATATAGTTATTTATTTTCTGCTTTATTTTTTCTTCTATTTATTTCGAGTAGTTTTTGCAGATTTAGTTTCTTTGTGAATATTTTTGCTTTATATTAGTTTTTTCTTTTCTGCATTATTTATTTTCTTCTATTTATTTTTGAGTAATTTTTTATATAGTTATTTCTTTTCGCTTTATTTTTTCTTCTATTTATTTCGAGTAGTTTTTTGCCGTATTTAGTTTCTTTGTGAATATTTTTGCTTTATATTAGTTTTTTTCTTTTCTGCATTATTTATTTTCTTCTATTTATTTTTGAGTAATTTTTTTATATAGTTATTTCTTTTCTGGTTTATTTTTTTCTTCTTCTTCTTCTTCTTCTTCTTCTTCTTCTTCTTCCTCCTCTTCCTCTTCTTATTCTTCTTCTCCTTCTCCTTCTCCCTCTCCTCCTTCTTCTTCTTCTTCCTCTTCCTCTTCTTATTCTTCTTCTCCTTCTCCTTCTCCTTCTCCTCCTTCTTCTTCTTCTTCCTCTTCCTCTTCTTATTCTTCTTCTCCTTCTCCTTCTCCTTCTCCTTCTCCTTCTTCTTCTTCTCCTTCCTCTTCTTATTCTTCTTCTTCTCCTTCTTCTTCCTCCTCCTTCTTCTCCTCTTCTTCTTCTTCTTCTTCTTCTTCTTCTCCTTCTTCTTCCTCTTCTCCTTCTTCTCCTTCTTCCTCCTCCTCTTCTTCTTCTTCTTCTTCCTCTTCTTCTTCTTCTTCTTCTCCTCCTCCTCCTTCTTCTCCTCCTTCCTTTTGCCATAACAGAAGAAGTCCGGAGTTGTAATAAGTTATTAAAAATAAAAAAGAAGAAGTCCGGAGTTGTAATAAGTTATTAAAAATAAAAAGAGGTGCAATGCTCGTTAATTTGCTTCAAGCCTTTTGGAATAGTGTAAACTGCACCGCGCGTAGCTCGTGCAATCTACCATATTCCTAAAGGCTTGAAGCTAAGCAACGTGAGCATTGAGCCTCTTCTTCATCGCTCTCGCACAGGGCTTATAAACCGCTCCTACTCCCTCTCTCTTGGCGAGGTGGGACTAAAAAAGCTTACCCTTTAGTACCGTTGGAGCCACCAACCGTACTAAAGGTGGTGCGCTGCTGCACAAAATTTAATTAGTGTCATTTAGCTCAAAACAAATCATTAAATGCATGAAAAATATCAAATGAAGGCGAAATGGTTGAAATTTGATGGCGTCGCTTTGAATGATGCATACTTGAATGCACAAAAGTCTGGAGTTGTAATAAGTTTGAAAAATGAAATGCCTTTGTAACAGATGAGTTTAATTTCGTCGAAACCCGAATACTTGAAAGAGATTGTCCAGCTTTGTAAACGGTGCATCCAGCTTTTTGCCGTAACCCTCTCTACTTTTTTGAACAATCTATGTGGGTGAAATGATGATACCATTCCAAGTTTCAACTTTTTCAGAGTTTATTTGTAGTGCTTTTCAATTTCCGTGTCATTTAGTTCTCAAAACAAATCATTGAATGCATGAAAATAGCAAATGAAGGCGAAATGGTTGAAATTTGATGGCGTCGCTTTGAATGGTGCATACCGAATGCACAAAAAGTCCGGAGTTGTAATAAGTTTAAAAAATGAAATGCCTTTGTAATGATGAGTTTAATTTCGTCGAAACCTGAATACTTGGAAAGAGATTGTCCAGTTTGTAAACGGTGCATCCAATTTTGCCGTAACCCTCTCTACTTTTTGAACAATCTATGTGGGTGAAATGATGATACCATGCCAAGTTTCAACTTTTTAGAGTTCATTTGTAGTGCTTTTCAATTTTCAGGTCATTTAGTTCTCAAAACAAATCATTGAATGCATGAAAAATAGCAAATGAAGGCGAAATGGTTGAAAGTTGATGGCGTCGCTTTGAATGGTGCATACTGAACGCAAAAAATATAAGAGCATTTACATCACGATCTTATATTTCTTTAGAGTCTAAACTATCAATATGATCTTATAACATCAAAAATACTTTGATCATCAATGATCTTTGTGTGTACAATCTGAATTGTCAATATGAGTCATCAACGATTTATAAACCGATGAAGACTCATATTGCGGCCACAAATTCTACACATAGAGTTCAATGAAGACCAAGTGCTTGTGATAGTTTGAGAAATAACATATTTAAGGTGGTAAAAGGCTTGTTAGGGAGCGAGGTGGGACTAAAAACAGCTTGACATAACCTCATTAGTACCGGTTCGTGGTACGAACCGGCACTAAATGGTGACGGTGGGGCCATACCCTGACCGCAGGCTGACACATCCCCTTTAGTACCGGTTCGTGGCATGAACCGGTACTAAAGGTTCGCCACAAACCGGTGCTATTGATCGCCGCCACGAACCGGTGCTATTGTACACATTAGTGCCGGCTGAAATTCAAACCGGCACTATTGGGCTTCACGTATGACCCTTTTTCTACTAGTGATAGCACTATAGGTGGAATAGAATGATGGTTGTGGAGAAGACAAAAAGGAGAAGATAGCTCACATGAACTAGGCGTATCAATGGGCTATGGAGATGCCCATCAATAGATATCAATGTGAGTGAGTATGGATTGCCATGCAACGGATGCACTAGAACTATAAGTGTATGAAAGCTCAACAAAAGAAACTAAGTGGGTATTGTCGGTGTCAAAACCGGCGGATCTCGGGTAGGGGGTCCCGATCTGTGCGTCTAAGGCTAATGGTAACAGGAGGCAAGGGACACAATGTTTTACCCTGGTTCGGGCCCTCTTGATGGAGGTAAAACCCTACTTCTTGCTTGATTGATCTTGATGATATGAGTATTACAAGAGTTGATCTACCACGAGATCGTAGAGGCTAAACCCTAGAAGCTAGCCTATGATGATTAAGATTGTTCCTCTATGGACTAAACCCTCCGGTTTATATAGACACCGAAGGAGGCTAGGATTTACACAGAGCCGGTTATAAAGAAGGAGATCTAATATCCGGATCGCCAAGCTTGTCTTCCACGCAAGGGAGAGTCCCACCAGGACACGGGATGAAGTCTTGAGTCTTGTCTCTTCATGGTCCATCAGTCCAGCCAAAGTATATAGTCCGGTTGTCCGGATATCCCCTAATCCAGGACTCCCTTAGTAGCCCATGAACCAGGCTTCAATGACGATGAGTCCGGCGCGTAGATTGTCTTCGGCATTGCAAGGCGGGTTCCATCTCCGAATACTCCAAAGTAAACCCCGAACACTTAAATTGTGTCCGGCTCTGCAAGACGATTTTCACATACCACTGTAGAGAGAACGATATTCCAAAAATATAATCTCCTGACATCTTTAGACAACATGACATAGCATCATGGTCGAGTTATTATTGAACCGTCTTTCCACAACCAACCACCGCACATATTGCAAGGCGGTTTCCCGGGCACGTCTCGTCGAAGCGGAGATCGTGTTCCCCTTATCGCGGGGCCTTCATTAATACGGGCATGAGCAGCCCAATCGCATCGCCAATAGCGGCGAGTGGGGATCGAGCGGGTTCCACCAGGCAAGTAGGGAGGCGCAAAAAGTTTTTATTGCCTCTATAAAGAGATAAGGCCTCTTCTTCCTTACCCACGCCTTTCCCTTCCGCTCGTCCATTCCCCTTCGCTCGAGCTATAGTGCCCAAGCACTCATCTCCTCCACCGAGAAAAAAGGTTCTCCGAAGATGTCCGGATCTGGAGCAGGAGGCAAATGGATGGCCTCTACCGTCCAGGAGAAGGATCAAAAAGCTTCGAGAGGCTGGGTATCTGGCCAGGAAAATCAGCCATCGTCTTCTGACGGTGGGACAGATTGTCCCCAATCCGGAGCCCCACGAGAGGGTCGTGTTTCTTCCTCATTTTGTCTGTGGGCTCGGGTTTCCCCTCCACCCATTTGTTCGCGGCATCATGTATTATTACGGGATTGATTTTCATGATCTGTCCCCTAATTCTTTCCTCAATATCTCGACGTTTATCATCGTGTGTGAGGCCTTCTTCTGCATTTCTCCCCACTTCAGTTTATGGCTGAAGATCTTCAATGTGAAGCCCAAGGTGGTTAACGGTGAGCACGCTGAGTGCGGCGGCGCCATGGTGAGCAAGATGCCCAAGGTCACATGGCCGACGGGCACCTTCAATGATTCCGTCAAGGAGTGGCAGCAGCAGTGGTTCTATATCACCGGGTCACAAGGTAGAAAGTGGGTCTTTGCTCCTGAATTCAGATCCGGAGCCCCACTGCGGCTCACGTCCTGGCCCAAGAAGGGCCTGAACTGTTCCTCATCCGATGAGCTGTCGGTGCTCCAAACACACGTCCAGAGCATGGTACACAAGGATGTCAAACTCGTCAATGTAGTCCAGGTGATGTTAGTTCGCCTGGTTCTCCCTTGCTAGCACCGAGCCTACAGTTTGTGGGAATACGACCCAGCCGAGCACCAGACCCTATGAGAGCTCTACGGCTCCTCGCACAAGGACATCTGGAAGGTGCTCTTCAAGTCCGGTAAACCGTGGCCGGGCTCCGCAGAAGATCGTGGGTATCAACTGTCCCGCTCCGCGAGTCCGGTAAGTCATTGCTATGTTTTGTCTATCCATGTTTAGGTGGCATATCCCAAGGGAGATGGTTTATCATGCTTTCTACAATAATCCCAGGAATGGACGAAGAAGGTGGGGCGGATACACTATCCGGCCCCGCTGCCGGAGGAACCGGAAGGACCTCTTCTGACGAAGATGCTGGTCCCAGCGCCTTACGAGGCGCTGAAGAAAGAGGTCTCCAAGAAGGTCAAGGAGACCCGGAGCGGCCTCCGTCGCCGCGACGCATCGGACGCAAAATCCGAAGACTCCAGCGCCCATCCCTCCTTAGAAGAAGAAGAGGAGGAGGAAGAAGACGAGTCCTCCATGGGGGGAGGGAAGAAAAGGACGGCTTCCTCATCCCTGGAGGCCGAATCACCAAAGAGGGGGAAAAGTTCCTCTGGAGGCATCCACCATGGCTGCCAATAGCAGCCCGGAGTGGGATCCCAGGGCCTAGCCCCTGGTAAAGTCGTGAGTACACGAAATTCGAACACGCCTACACGCCCGGGGTTATTAGGGTGTAGTAGTTTAACTGTCGTCGTACTTTGTGTAGCTCGGCGAGGTCCCACGCCGACAGTCCTCATCAGAGGATTCGCTGAGCTCAGATGCCCTGGAGAGCGAGACGCCTCCAGAGGCCCCTTCTCCGAGCCTAGGCGCGACACCGAGGTGTCGTCTCAGCGGGACCCGGGCCAGGGAGGGCATATCTCTGGGCCGGATACACGGGAGCGGCGGTTCCCATGATCGTCGATGGCGGGGGTGATCTTGGATTTGGCCTGCAGTGGACACGGTCCTGGAGACCTTTAAAGCTCCAGGATCAGGCGAGCATCCCCCCTGATGGAGGGAGGCAGGCCCGCTCCGCCAGCAACCTCTGTCCAAGCAGATTTGCAGGGAGGCCTATCGACAGCGCTAAGGAGTGCGTCCATCGTCGATGAACATCGCACCCTCATGGGTGTGGTGATTGAAAGGATTCAGTCCGCTGAGAGCGGACTGAATGAATCTTGCCTTAGCCTTATAAAAGGCTTTGAGGTATGTTTTTAGAAACCTTTGAAGATTGTCATAGTATGAGTAGTAGCCCCTAATGCACTGTCCGGTGAAAGAGAGAGAGAGAGACGAACAAGGGATCAAATTTCGCTTCGCAGGAGACTCAGTTAATGACATATATCCCTTTGTTTGAAAATAGGCGTCTATAGCAACGACCACCTCTCATAATGCGGAGGTGTCCGGACTAAAGCAGAGTCTGGAACGGGCCGAAGAAGAACTCGGCCGCATGAAGAAGCAGTTGGAGGACAAGCAAGGTATGTCGAAACCTTTTGCTAAGTTGAGCACGAATGAGTTGTTGTGCCTGATGAAAATATTTGTATTATATGCTCTAGGAGCGAGTGCCGAAATTGAGGCGCTGAAGAAGGCTGTGGCCAAAGCCGACAAGAAGGCTGCCGCTGCGAGAAGCACGAGGCCAGGGTCATTGAATCTGAGCGAGTGCTCCAGGAGGCCATGAAGAAAAGCGAGACCTTGGAGCAGAGTCTAGCAGGGAAAGAATCCGAACTCGCCCAAGCTCTCCAAGACGCAGATGATGCTCGGGAAGAAGCCCGAGGTGCTCTGAAGGACATTCAGGAGGCGCAGAGGGTTGTGGCTGGTAAGTCCCCTTTTTTTCAAAGCAAATTTTACATAGTAATGGGAGGAACTCTAAGTGACAAACTGAATTCTTGTTTCTCCAGGGCGTTCATGACTGCCAAGCAAGAGATATCCGATGTGCCCAATTCCCTTCGGGTGAAGAGAAGAAGTCAGCATTTCTGGTCACAGTATTTGGCGCTGAATTATCCGGTGCCCTTTATCGATCAGCTGAAGCAGCTGGTCGAACTGCACCAGGTGGCCGAACTAGCCATGAAGGACTTAGTTATCCGGCTGTGGCCCGCTGAGCCAATTCCAAGCAGTTACTTCGGACTCATGAAGCAGATTGTTGGTGCTTGCACTCGGCTCGAAGTCATTAAGCGATCGGTCTTTATAGAGGGTGCACGCATGGCATTTGCCCATGCGAAGGTGCACTAGGGGAAGCTTGATGCTGAAAAGCTGATGACTGAGGGACCACCGGAGGGTAAGGAGCATCGCAAGCCCGAATTATATTATGAAGGTGTCCTCAAAGGAGCCCGCCTTGTCGCGGAACAGTGTACCAAAGACAATATATTTCCCTGAAGGCAATCATGTTGTCCTTTGTAATGCGGGATACTGGCACTGTTATTGTTTATTGCCTGTTATATGAAGGTTTTTTCTTCCTGTGCGGCCGTTTAGTATATATAAATCCTGAGAGCTGGCTAGTCGTCGGCTTCTGCCCCCACGTAGAAAGTACGGGGGTGTTCGGGACATACCTGAACACTCTTTATCCCATTTTTGGGTCCTTAAAAGAGGTGTTCATCACCGCGAACTAGGCAGTCAGACTATAGGGCTTTATCACTCTCACTTAGCCATAGGAATTGGAGTATGGTAGGCCCAGCCCCTGGTGTTCGGAAGACCGTACGAGGGGCTCTAACGGCGCCTGATTGGAAGACCGATCTGTCGCACTTTGCATTTGTTATGGCATTATGCGGGATAAATCTTTAAAGATTTTACAACCTCTTGAACAGCTGACCAGCTCTCATTTGTATCATGATGATCGGTTTTCGGTTTTCATCGAGGTGCTCGTCCGGAAGAACCGGGACACAATCGCAGTAGTTCTCCCAGCGCTACCTTAGCCGATGGAGCGGAACGTAAGGTACCAAAACATGGGAGCCGGGCAAACCCAACTAATGACCCAAGACATGATTCGGAGTTGATGCATATAGTGCTATAAGTTCAAGGTGCCGAGTGACCGAGAAGGTGGCCGGACTTTGTTGCCATATTATTTGTACTATGAAGCCCCTGGCACAATGGGGCATGACACTATGTGCGGGTACCATTATGACGAAAAAAGCGTCAATGAGGAACGACGTTCGGTAAGTGTTATTGAAGTATACGTATTGTAGTAGAGTGACATGTCTATGCGTATGAGTTCGGTTTATGCTTATGAAAAGAGGTGTGCTGGCAGAACCTGTCGTGGCGGACTGGAGGAGGCTGTGTGCGGATCCGAAGTGTATCCGGACTGTCTCCTTGGGGGGGTACTTATGTGTTCCCGCCTTGTGCGTCCGAGCTGATTCCATGTCGACAGTCCTGTTCTGCGCAAAAGTCAGTCTGTAAAGACAAATGCTTAGAGGAAGTTGCAGGTCATATGGTGGTTGAACCGCGAGTGCCTGATCGGAGCCTGGTCGAGCCAGGTTATCATGCCGTAAAGTAGCTCGGACTCCTCTGTTGGTGTCCGGTGGTTGGCTGCCGAATCGAAGTTCGATAAACGGGCACAACTCACTATCTCAGTGGCGGTATAATTTCCACTCTTAGGGTGGAGTTCGGCCTTGCCCATAATTGTGACCATGTCATGTGGATTTGGCCTGATGTTGTACCGTGTTGAGTCTAGCCAACGCGGTTCGTCCCAATAGTATATGGTAGTTACTGTATAAGGGGACAATGTCGAAGGCTTATTCTTCGGCATGGTATCTGTTTGGTGATCCGAAGACAACCTCCAGGGTGGTGGGCCTGTAAAACTTGGCCATTGCACCTGGGACAGCATCTTTTAGAAGATGTTATTAATGGGTTTGATCCTCGAGCGTTCAATACCTATCTGGCAAATTTTGTCCTGGCGCAGTGAGTTTGGGCAACTCTTTATGCCCATAGGGGCTCGTGTGAGATGGAACCCACAAACTATTGGGTCAACGGTAAGTGCAATTAAATTGCTATGGTTGATATTGTCCGGACGGTCTATGTGATCGGAGATGATCGGCCGTATTTCTATACTGCGGAGGATCTTCCTTTGACCTCGCCATGTTTGGTGGTCTGGGCTTCTCGTTGTTTGAGACCTCCTTTCATTGTTTCCGGCGCACGGCCAGCCGTTTTGTTTTGAGGATCCGGCATTCTCTATTGGTAAGCTTGGCCGCCATTCTAGGGGTACCATGAATTTGACATGGTTGGTCGAGTATGCTGCCCGGGCCGGATGGGCCTGAGCTATTCTTTTTCCGCTGACCGGACTAGGGCCTGCAGAATTTGGCACCAACTCCCTTGTCTTGGTCGTCGTCGTTATTTTTGTGACGCTTATGTCTATTGCGTTGATGTTTGTGGATGCTATCTCGCGTTTCCTGCGTACTGCCCCGGACCGTGGTGTATTGGCGTCGGGGTGTGGGCTTTAGGACCTCCTTCTCAGGTTGAGGTAGCGAATTGTGCTTTGTGTACCCCTTGGCGGGGCGGTCGAGTCTGTATTCCTCGGTTGCCAGGACCTTGGTCCATCTGTCTGTGAGAAAATCTTGGTCAGCTTTGAGCTGTTGTTGCTTCTTTTTCAGGCTTTTCGCCGTGGCCATAAGCCGCCGCTTAAAGTGAACTTGCTCTGCGGGATCCTCGGGCATGCCAAATTCATCGTCGTCGAGGCTCGCCTCGTCTTCGAAAGGGGCATGTAGTTGTCCTCGTCCAAGTATCCGTCTGTCGCCTGTCCGGCCTGCTCAAAGGCAGGCTGATCGAGATTGTATTCATCTTCAGCACCATCCGGATTGTTTTTGACTCTTGTGTCGGTATTGTTGTGGCGGGGCTTGGAGCGGCGCTGATGACGCCCATACTTTGCCTTCTTCCTTGAGGGGCTATCCTCCATTGCCTCATTGCCATTGGTTTCTTTGGGAGTGTCCACCATATATATATCATCATACGAAGAGGAGCGCCCCATGGGCGGTGGTTCCTATTCTTCTTCTGCACCGTCGTCCACACCGTCGATGTCTTTGGAGTCGAAGTCAAGCACGTCGGTCAAATCATCGACCGTGGCAATGAAGTGGGTGGTGGGTGGGCGACGAATTCCCCATCGCCTGCTTCCCACTCGAGCCGGACATAGTTTGGCCAAGAGTCTCCTGATAAGGAGAGAGACTTTAACGAGTTCAGCATGTCGCCAAAGGGCGAGTGCTAGAAGATATCCGCAGCGGTGAACTCCATTACCGGAGCCCAACTAGATTCGACGGGCTCGAGGATGCACGGACTGGAACCTACAGCCGGACACGAGTCCGGGGGTCCGGAGTCATAGATTTCCTTGGGGGTGGAGTCTGTGCTCGCTCTACCGCCGATGAGTGTGCGGCCTCCAGGGCGGGGTCCATCCACCCGTCCTCGGATGAGGTGATCTGCCCCAGATTTAGGTCCGGAGCTCCTGCTGGTGCGATATCCCGAGTATTGTCCAACATCGGAGCTCGTGCTCGCTGGGCGCTGCCATCGAAGTCATCCCGACCTGTATTGTCTACTCTAACATCAGGTCTAAAAAGTCTCACCTCGACCACATTGTTGTTGATGATTCAAGGAGCCATCGAGCCTTGCAGCGACGTGTCAAAAAGCACCAATCGGTGTCAAAATCGACGGATCTCGGGTAGGGGGTCCCGATCTGTGCGTCTAAGGCTAATGGTAACAGGAGGCAAGGGACACGATGTTTTACCCAGGTTTGGGCCCTCTCGATGGAGGTAAAACCCTACTTCCTACTTGATTTATCTTGATGATATGAGTATTACAAGAGTTGATCTACCACGAGATCATAGAGGCTAAACCCAAGAAGCTAGCCTATGATGATTATGATTGTTCCTCTATGGACTAAACCCTCCGGTTTATATAGACACCGGAGGAGGCTAGGGTTTACATAGAGCCGGTTACAAAGAAGGAGATCTAATATCTAGATCGCCAAGCTTGTATTCCATGCAAAGGAGAGTCCCACCAGGACAGGGGACGAAGTCTTGAGTCTTGTATCTTCACGGTCCATCAGTCCGGCTGTCCGGATACCCCCTAATCCAGGACTCCCTCAGGTGTGCATCCAGCTTGCTTGCTCACAAAGACCTAGGGCACTTTTGAGGAAGCCCATCATTGGAATATAAAAGCCAAGTTCTATAACGAAAAATTCCCACTAGTATATAAAGTGACAACATAGGAGACTCTCTATCATGAAGATCATGGTGCTACTTTGAAGCACAAGTGTGATAAAAGCATAGTAGCCTTGCCCCTTCTCTCTTTTTTTCTCATTTTTTATATTTTTTTGTTTTTGTTTTTTGGGCCTTATCTTTTTTTTATGGCCTCTTTTTATTTTATTTTATTTTTCATCCGGTGTCTCATCCTAACTTGTTGGGGAATCATAGTCTCCATCATCCTTTCATCACTGTGACAATGCTCTAATAATGAAGATCATCACACTTTTATTTACTTACAACTCAAGAATTACAACTCAATGCTTAGAACAAAATATGACTCTATGTGAATGCCTCCAGCGGTATACCGGGTGTGCAATGATTCAAGAGTGATATGTATGAAAGAATTATGAACGGTGGCTTTGGCACAAATACGATGTCAACTACATGATCATGCAAAGCAATATGACAATGATGAAGCGTGTCATAATAAACGGAACGGTGGAAAGTTGCATGGCAATATATCTCGGAATGGCTATGGAAATGCCATAATAGGTAGGTATGGTGGCTGTTTTGAGGAAGGTAAATGGTGGGTATATGGTACCGGCGAAAGTTACGCGGCACAAGAGAGGCTAGCAATGGTGGAAGGGTGAGAGTGCGTATAATCCATGGACTCGACATTAGTTATAAAGAACTCACATACTTATTGCAAAAATATACAAGTCATCAAAACAAAGTATTACACGCATGCTCCTAGGGGAAGGGTTGGTAGGAGTTAACCATCGTGCGATCCCAATATCCACTCATAAGGAAGACAATCAATAAATAAACCATGCTCCAAGTTCATCACATAGCGGATCACCATACGTGCATGCTACGGGAATCACAAACTTTAACACAAGTATATCTCAAATTCACAACTACTCCACTAGCATGGCTCTAATACCATCATCTTCATATCTCAAAACAATCATAAAGAATCAAACTTCTCATAGTATTCAATGCACTTTATATGAAAGTTTTTATTATATCCCTCTTGGATGCCTATAATATTTGGACTAGATTTATAACCCAAGCAAATTACCATGTTGTTCTAAAAGACTCTCAAAATATTATAAGTGAAGCATGAGAGTTCATCTATTTCTTCAAAATAAAACCACCATCATGCTCTAAAAGTTATAAGTGAAGCACTAGAGCAAACGACAAACTACTCCAAAAGATATAAGTGAAGATCAATGAGTAGTCGAATAATTATGTAACTATGTGTATAATCTCTAACATTTTAGAATTTCAGATCTCGGGATATTATTCAAACAGCAAGCAAAACAAAATAAAACAAAATGACGCTCCAAGCAAAACACATATCATGTGGTGAATAAAAATATAGCTCCAAGTAAAGTTACCGATGAACGAAGACGAAAGAGGGGACGCCATCCGGGGCATCCCCAAGCTTAGGCTCTTGGTTGTCCTTGAATATTACCTTGGGCTGCCTTGGGCATCCCCAAGCTTAGCCTCTTGCACTCCTTATTCCATAGTCCATTGAATCTTTGCCCAAAACTTGATAACTTCACAACACAAAACTCAACAGAAAACTCGTAAGCTCCATTACTATAAGAAAATAAAACCACCACTTAGGTACTGTTGTGAACTCATTATTTATTTATATTGGTGTAATATGTACTGTATTCCAACTTCTCTATGGTTCATACCTTCCAATACTACTCATAGATTCATCAAAATAAGCAAACAATGCATAGAAAACAGAATCTGTCAAAAACATAACAGTCTGTAGTAATCTGCAACTCTCGAATACTTATGTAACTCCAAAAATTCTGAAATAATTTGGTGGACTTGAGGAATTTTTCTATTAATCTTCTGCAAAAAGAATCAACTCAAAAGCACTCTTCTGTAAAAAAAATGACAGCTAATCTCGTGAGCGCAAAGTTTCTGTTTTTTACAGCAAGATCACATTAACTTTCACCCAAGTCTTCCCAAAGGTTCTACTTGGCACTTTATTGAACAAAAGCTATTAAACATGATTACTATAGTAAATTAATCATGTGAACACACAAAAACAGTAAGGGTAAATATTGGGTTGTCTCCCAACAAGCGCTTTTCTTTAATGCCTTTTTAGCTAGGCAATGATGCTCACATAAAAGATAAGAATTGAAACATAAAGAGAGCATCATGAAGAATATGACTAGCACATTTAAGTCTAACCCACTTCCTATGCATAGGGATTTTTAAGAAAACAACTTATGGGAACAAGAATCAACTAGCATAGGAAGGCAAAACAAGCATAACTTCAAGATTTTAAGCACATAGAGAGGAAACTTGATATTATTGCAACTCCTACAAGCATATATTCCTCCCTCATAATAATTTTCAGTAGCATCTTGAATGAATTCAACAATATAAGCATCACATAAGGCATTCTTCTCATGATCCCCAAGCATGTAAATTTTATTACTCTCCACATAAGCAAATTTATTCTCATCAATAGTAGTGGGAGCAAACTCAATAAAATAACTATCATGTGATACTTTATTCACATAATCAATTTGAGCATCAAAATCATGATGAAAAGTTTCATGAATATCATTAATATTTATAGTATACATGTCATCACAATAATCATCATAGATAGGAGGCATGCTTTCATCATAATAAATTTTCTCATCAAAACTTGGGGGACTAAAAATACCATCTTCATCAAACATAGCATCCCCAAGCTTGTGGCTTTGCATATCATTAGCATCATAGATATTCAAAGAATTCATACTAACAACATTGCAACCATGCTCGTCATTCAAAGATTTAGTGCCAAACATTTTAATGCATTCTTATTCTAGCACTTGAGAACAATTTTCCTTTCCATCATTTTCATGAAAGACATTAAAAAGATGAAGCATATGAGGCACCCTCAATTCCATTTTTTTGTAGTTTTCTTTTATAAACTAAACTAGTGATAAAACAAGAAACAAAAAGATTTGATTGCAAGATATAAATATATACCTTCAAGCACTAACCTCCCCGGCAACGGCGCCAGAAAAGAACTTAGTTGACGGGGTGTTAGTGCCGCTTACCTAGCCTCCCCGGCTACGGCGCCAGAAAAGAGCTTGATGTCTACTACACAACCTTCTTGTAGACGTTGTTGGGCCTCCAAGTGCAGAGGTTTGTAGGACAGTAGCAAATTTCCCTCAAGTGGATGACCTAAGGTTTATCAATCCGTGGGAGTCGTAGGATGAAGATGGTCTCTCTCAAGCAACCCTACAACCAAATATCAAAGAGTCTCTTGTGTCCCCAACACACCCAATACTGTGGTAAATTCTATAGGTGCACTAGTTCAGTGAAGAGATGGTGATACAAGTGCAATATTGGTGGTAGATATAGGTTTTTGTAATATGAAAATATAAAAACAGCAAGGTGACAAGTGATAAAAGTGAGCGTAAACGGTATTGCAATGGTAGGAAACCAGGCCTAGGGTTCATACTTTCACTAGTGCAAGTTCTCTCAACAATAATAACATAATTGGATCATATAACTGTCCCTCAACATGCAACAAAGAGTCACTCCAAAGTCAATAATAGTGGAGAACAAACAAAGAGATTATTGTAGGGTACGAAACCACCTCAAAGTTATTTGTTCCAATCAATCCATTGGGCTAGCCCTAGAGTTCGTAGTAAAATAACACCTTAAGACACACATCAACCAAAACCCTAATGTCACCTAGATACTCCAATGTCACCTCAAGTATCCGTGGGTTTGATTATACGCATGCATCACACAATCTCAGATTCATCTATTCAACTAACATAAAGAACTTCAAAGAGTGCCCCAAAGTTTCTACCAGAGAGTCAAGAAGAAAATGTGTGCCAACCCCTATGCATAAGTTCACAAGGTCACTGAACCCACAAGTTGATCACCAAAACATACATCAAGTAGATCACGTGATATCCCATTGTCACCACAGATAAGAACATGCAAGACATACATCAAGGCTTCTCAAATCCTTAAAAAAGACTCAATCTGATAAGATAACTACAAATGGAAAACTCAATCCATTGCAAGAGAGTAGAGGGGGAGAAACATCATAAGATCCAACTATAATAGCAAAGCTCGCGATACATCAAGATCGTGCCAAATCAAGAACACGAGAGAGAGAGAGAGAGAGAGAGAGAGAGAGAGAGATCAAACACATAGCTACTAGTACATACCCTCAACCTCGAGGGTGAACTACTCCCTCCTCGTCATGGAGAGCGTCGGGATGATGAAGATGGCCACCGATGATGGATTGCCCCTCCGGCAGGGTGTCGGAACGGGCTCTCGAGAGTTTTTCGGTTGCTACAGAGGCTTGCGGCGGCGGAACTCCCGAAATAGGTTATTTTCGGGGTTTCTGTATTTATAGGATTTTTTGGCGTCGGTCCCAAGTCAGGGGGGTCTCCCAGTCGTCCATGAGATAGGGGCGCGCCCTCCACCCTCGTGGAAAGCCCGGGACTCTTCTGGCCCAACTCTTTTACTCTCGGGCTTCTTTTGGTCCATAAAAAATCATCAAAAATTGGCACGTCAATTGGACTCCCTTTGGTATTCCTTTTCTGTAAAACTCAAAAACAAGGAAAAAAACAGAAACTGGCACTGGGCTCTAGGTTAATAGGTTAGTGCAAAAAATCATATAAAATAGCATACAAATGCATATAAAACATCCAATATGGATAATATAATAGCATGGAACAATCAAAAATTATAGATACGTTGGAGACATATCATCATCCTCCTGAGGCCAATTCTATCAAGATTAACACTGATGCCTCCATCAGTTCAAAACATAGGGAAGCGGGAGCTGGAGGAGTAGCGATATCAGCCACTAGCTTTCTAGGAGCCTAGTGAAAACCACATGAGGGTGTCACTCCCATGATAGCTGAATCTTTGGCACTCCGGGACGGTCTTCTCTTTGCACAACTTCGTGGATTCAAAGATGTCGTCATGGAGATTGACCTGAACCTCTGGAATTTCTGTCGTAACTCTCGTTCGGTTCCGGCTCCTCTTCTTTTGGAAATAGGGGATTTAGTTCCTTTTCCATTCAACATGTATCTCGATCTCCAACTTTCCATCCCACCTAAGTGAAAAACGAGCATGTTCGTCAATGGTGATGGAAAGTTGGGTGGATTTTGTGCCTTACTTTCTAATAACCCACAAGTATAGGGGATCGCAATAGTTTTTGATAAGTAAGAGTGTTGAACCCAACGAGGAGCTAAAGGTAGAACAAATATTCCCTCAAGTTCTATCGACCACCGATAGAACTCTACGCACGTTTGACGTTCGCTTTACCTAGAACAAGTATGAAACTAGAAGTACTTTGTAGGTATGATAGGATAGGTTTGCAAGATAATAAAGAGCACATAGATACAAAGTAGGGGCTGTTTAGATAAAGAAGCAATAAATTAAATATAGCGAGTGTGGAAAAGTGGTGGTAGGAGTTGTGAAATTGTCCCTAAGAAATTGACTATTTTATAGGACCGATGGCAAGTTTTATGTGGGAGAGGCATAAGCTAACATACTTTCTCTTCTTGGTTCATATGCACTTATGATTGGAACTCTAGCAAGAATCCGCAACTACTAAAGATCATTAAGGTAAAACCCATCCATAGCATTAAAGTATCAAGTCCCCTTTATCCCATATGCCACAACCCCCTTACTCGGGTTTATGCTTCTGTCACTCAAGCAACCCACTATAAGCGAATCATAAACGTATTGCAACACCCTACAGCGGGAATCCCTCACGCTTGCGCAACACGGAGGGCACAATAAGACAGAAATATAACCACAAGCAAATTAAACCAATCATAGCAATTCATCAATCACCGATAGGACAACAAAAATCTACTCAGACATCATATGATGGCAACACATCATTGGATAAAAATATGAAGCATAAAGCACCATGTTCAAGTAGAGGGTACAGCGGGTTGCGGGAGAGTGGACCGCTGAATATACATGGGGGAAGGTGATGGAGATGTTGGTGAAGATGATGGAGGTGTTGGTGTAGATCGCGGTGATGATGATGGCCCCCGACGGTGTTCCGGCGCCACCGGAAGCAAGGGGGAGAGGGCCCCCCTTCTTCTTCTTCTTCCTTGACCTCCTCCCTAGATGGGAGAAGGCTTCCTCTCTGGTCCTTGGCTCCCATGGTGCGGGAGGGGCGAGAGCCCCTCTGGATCTATCTCTCTGTCTCTCTCTGTTTCTGCGTTCCTGGATTCTGCCCTGGCACCATTTCTTTTATATTCGGAGATCCGTAACTCCGATTGGATTGAAACCTTCGCCAAGATCTTCTTCCAAAAATTAGCTTTATTGCGGCCAAAGATGGGCATCAATCGCCTTATAAGGGGCCCATGAGGGTGGGGGGCGCCACAGGTGGGCGTGGGCCCCTGTCTCGTGGCCACCTCGGGCACCGTCTCGCGTTGATTCTTCCTCCCAAAAATCACAAATATTCCAAAATAATTCTCCGTCCGTTTTTATCCCGTTTGGACTCCGTTTGATATTGGGTTTCTGCGAAACATAAAACATGCAAGAAATAGGAAATGGCACTCGTGTCGCGACCGGTTTTTCGGGTATAAATTTCCAGAAGGACCGTCGTGCTCATCAGCCCCAGGATTACTGTTAGCTGATGAGGCTCCAACTTGATACAGAAATTCCAAGAAAAATACAAAATATGTAGTACAAGACCATTCTGGCCTGTGAGTACAACAAATGGTTCTAGTGGTTGATGGCGGAAGCAGTTTGTGGATCATCAGTGTTTATGGGACTCCATTTCCCACAGGAACAGCTGACTAGATTAACTCCTATCTCCGCGAGGCTGCTATCTCCATTGTGAGGGTTCCGGGGCTGTCATCGCGTCGCTCCTCTCCGTGCAAGAAAATCTGGCCAAGACAATAGCCAGAGACAAGCCAGTGAGTACTTTGAATGTACTCGCAAACATTATGAACACGGGTATAATATAACTACGATGTGCTGAAAATATTTTATACTCATGATGTCAGTCACAAAAGATAAATATAACTCTGATGTGTGCAAGCAAGTTATTTATAAAAATGCAATGACATAGTGGTATTAAAATTTATGAAATAAATAACAAGCAATGCCACAGTCGGGCGTCTGAGCGACACCACATAAAGGGCTTTTAAAAGAAATGCCACAGTCGGGCGTCTGAGCAACACCACATAAAGGGCTCTAAAAGAAATGCCACAGTCGGGCGTCTGAGCGACAACACATAAAGGGCTTTAAAATAAATGCCACAGTCGGACGTCTGAGCGACACCACATAAAGGGTTTTAAAAGAATGCCACGGTCGAGGCGTCGAGCGACACCACATAAAGGGCTTTAAAAGAAATGCTACGGTCGGGGCCTCGAGCGACACCACATAAAGGGCTTTAAAAGAAATGCCACGGTCGGGCGTCGAGCGACACCACATAAAGGGCTTTAAAAGAAATGCCACGATCGGGCCCGAGCGACACCACATAAAGGGCTTTAAAATAAACAATCATAGTGAATATCCGGAGGTAGAACCATCCTGTAGATACTCGATAATAACAATAATATCACGGGTTAGTTCACAATAATAATAATCATAATTATCACAAGTCACCAGTAGTATTTCAGTTCTGGTTTAACAGTTATCACCTCCGAAGACCGACACTAAGACCGACAATTGACCCATCCCAGACTGTAGTCCTTAATCATGGACATGGCTATTCGAATAGGTTTAATCTCTGTAGAGGGTGTACTCTTTACCCACGAGTAACGGATTTCTTTAGTCCATCGGGACTAATTCCGTTTACGGTCTTTTTGTTGAAAACACACCTAACTTGCACACACCAGCTTAACTCACACGTGTCCGAATCACCCACGACACTGTTAAGCAAACTCTAAGTGGGAGGCTACAACCTCGCGTAGCATGGGATCAAATTTATATCGCGCTCTAAGGGGTGGCCTCCTCTCGGTCCCAACCGAAACACCCATGCCCCGGACCAGGTGGCTCGCCTACCAGCTACAACCGGTATCTTCCACCTCGGCCTCTCAGTATGGTGTGTGCTAGAAAGAGGTTGACAACTTATCGAACTGTACTCTACTTGTCAGAGAGAGTGGTAGTACGAAACAAGTATGGGGTTATTGGAACAAGACTCGATCTACGGTCGACTCAGGAGGTTTAAGTATTCCCTGCATGATTAGCATAACGAATATATTTCAACCAACAGAGTCACCACTCATATCACCTTACCATGCCATACCAGACATAACCGTCCCGACGGAGACCGGCGACAAACTCTTGCCTACCCAAGGCAGAGGTTTTCCCGGGTTCCTGCCGGTATGCATGCAAGGCACATGAGGATGATTATCATCACAAGTGTGTTCATTTCCAACAGCATGGAAATCAATGACATGCACCCATGCATATGATCATATCACATGAAATAACAAGTTTCTCCAAAGTAAGGTGATGTTATGAATGTCTCATCGAACATACAAAAATATTATGCCGGGGTTCAGACTGCTTGCCTTCAATGTGCGGAAAGGCAGGGTGCACTCCAAAACTTTTGAAATATTTCTCCTCTCTTCAAAATCCTATTTTAGCAATATAAATGAATTAACACACAAGAATAAAAACAGCACAAAAAGTTGTTCTGAAATTTTTTCAAATAAATCTTAAAATAAACTAGACAATATTTGAGAGAGGTAGGAGAAAGAATCATTTCATTTGGAGTTATATTTAAAAAGATATAACCAGTCAAAGTTTGGTCAAAATCTGTTTTTAAAATAAAATCAGAAAAGAAAACGGTTCGAACGGGATTATGCTTTCGCACAGAGGAGACGTACTTGAGCCTTTACGCCTCCACTTATCCAGCGTGGACGCGTGGGGTGTCACTGACAGTGGGCCCGGGGGACCCACTGGTCAGGTTTGACCAGTCCCCACTCCCTCCTCTTCTCTGCCCGAGCCGAGGCGGGGCGTCCGGCGATCGTCGCCGGCGTTTGGCTGCTCCTAGGAGGCCCCCGAGGGTAGGGATGGATCCGCATGGCTGGGGCGGTTCTCCCGGTGGTCGTAGGGTCGTCGGAGGTGGAGTAAATCGCCGGCGGCGAGCTCCGTGGCGGAGGGGGCTTCGGTGACAGAGTGATTTTTGGGCTGCGGTGGTCTCCTACCAAAATTGATCGAGGGGTTGCACTCGCGAGAGGAAGGGGGACTTCTTGGTGGAGAGATTGGAGAAGGAGAGGCCCTGGTGGTGACGGAATCGACCGGAGCTTGGCGGCGACCGAACTGGCCGGACTCGGGGAAGAAGGCCTTCCCCTCCTCGAATGCTGGCCAGGGATAGCTCTAGGAGGATCACTGGAGGTTGATCGAGAGCTAGATGGAGCTCCGGGGCCCTTATATAGGCGGTGGAGGTCGGTTCGATGCAACCGGCGATAAGGACGACGGCGAACCGCCTCCCCGTAGCGTCAGGGCGTCGTGGCGATGACGGTAGCTAGCCGACGGGTGAGGTGATAAGTTTGCGCTGTTCACCGGGGCAGGTGGCGAGCCGGGGTGGCTTGGGCGGCGCTGGCCTGAGCAAGGCTGTCAGGCGGTCGTGGCGGCTAGTCCTTGGCTTGTCGGGGACGCAGCGAGGCTCTGCTTGGCGCGTTGCGGTGAGGGGGAGCATGCAGCGCAAGGGGACACGGCGTGCTGGCTGCGGTCGGTCATGGGCTGGGGTGAGTGTGGGGCGTGACGCGGCGACTCGGGTGCCGCTCGGTAATACGCTGGCAGCTGGGCCCAAAGGCACACACCAAGGTGTTTGACAAAATGCCGTGGCATGCTACAGGTCACAGGTGAGGGTGGCAAGCAACAGAGCTAGGTTGTTGATAGAGTGAAGCTCAGAGGACAATGTGGTTTGGTCAGGAGACCAAGTTCATAATGCCAACAACAATTCATGTCAAATCTGATCATGCACTCCAGGTGTTTGACAAAATGCCACAGGCACTTAGGCTTTTCTTGGAGTGGCCAAATCTTCCAGATTGAAGTCTCTTTGGATGCATAAGAGGGTGGTGAAGTTAGTTTGCAAAAGGAAGAAACTTGCTAGTGCAAGTTTTGCAAAACTACACTTCTGGGTAGGGAGTGAATGGTATTATTTCATGAACCAAAAATATGCCAATGCTTGCATGCTCCTAGACTTAGGAGTTTAACATGGAGGACTACAAGTAGGAAAAGGAATCATGGATAAAGGAGCAACTAAAAATGTGGTTGCTGTACAAACCATCATGTTGGGCCAGAATGAAGAAGAGGTTGGTCCACTCAAAACTTTCAAAGAACATCCTTGGATTTTTGCATATAATGGAATTATATGCTTCTACTTACATCCCACAATTTTGGTGGAAGTTAGAAGCAAATATTTAAAAGGGTTGTAGTGCAAAACTACCTACTGGACCAGAGAAGGAAAAGAGGTGTAACACTCAAAATATGCAATGAATTAAATATATTATTGCACAAAAGTGATTTAGAGACATCACATGACATCTCCAAATTTTGGTTAGATTTTTAGATAAATATATCAAATGGTTGTAGTTCAAAAAGATCTCCAAGAACTTAAAACAAGTCATTTTAATGAATAAAGCTCAGTGTGAAATAATTTAATAAATAAATCTACTGATTGAGAGATGTTTTTAAATGAGAGGAAAAATAAGTCCAATATGTTTTGGAAGGATCCACTTGGGAGAAACTCCTTAATAATAAAAGAAAAGGTTCTGAAATCAACAGAAAAATTTCAGAATGAAAAATTTTAAAACTCCTAGAAAAATTTTAATATAAAAAACTTGGTTAAATTTTTGGGGTGTTACAATTACTACCCCCCTTAAGAAAAAAAATCTCGTCCTCAAGATTTGCTAAGAGCCATTGTGAAAAATAAATACTCCATATGTGTACGAGCGGTTGTGAGTCTGCTGCCGTGGTGCTGCGTGAATAAAAATAATAATCCACGTAGTGTGGGGATAATCGATGCAGCAATTCAGTAAAAAGAAAACTCATACTAGGATTTTTGCGGTTACACAAGTTATTCGCGAAGGAAATTACTCATACCAGTAGAAACTAAATACTCGACTCGTCGCACAAATTTGAGGTACCATGCATAAGATACACGCAAATATAAATGCTGCAAAAACAAATACAGTAGTGACGTCTAAAATGAAAACGGTAACTGGGTGTGGTCCTGATAAAATGTCTCTGGTAAAGGGATACACTCCTCTTCTATCGGAGGAAGTGGATTGACCAATCGATGTATGCGTCTCTCCGGGTCGGGCCTCAGTGGTCTGCCGATGGCAATCTGAGGATTCAAATCAGCGAGACTCTGGAGATAATCCATTACTCGCTGGTTCAAATGCTCTTGAGCGATGATGTACTGGATAAGGTTGGCTAGCACTGGGTCTCTCTCAATCCATCCACCGGGAAAAGATGTTACTCCTCCGGGTGTTGCACGGCTCGGAAAATAATAATATCCTCGTTCGCGAGCATAGGGTACTGCGGATCGAAGGCGAGCAATCGCTTCTTTCGCAGCAGCTTCTATGGCCAGGTGTGGGGTTGGCATAGATTTCCCCATGAAGGAAACTTCTGTTGGATCTTGGTTGGAGTCTACGGGAGGGATGTGCACTGCTGCACAATATTCCGAGGTGGAAGGGGTGATCCTTGATTTGAACAACTCGTACTGGGGTGGCTGGGTAGAACCCATGGTACTGCGGGTAAAATCCCACAATATTTTGACAAAGCTACCTGGGGTTGCATCTGGGGTTCTCAGATAAATACTAGGGCTCGGCATGACAAGAAATGGTTGTGAGAGTGGTGCACGAGGTGAGGGTTGCTGGGTAAGGTCACAAGGTGGCCTTCTTATATAGCATCTGGGCTGGTTTATTTACCGTGGTGAAAGGTAATAAAACTGCGAGATCACCTCCAAAGGTCGGGTCAGTGTCAGAGATACACATATCTCATAAAGAGACGTGTTACTGTTGTTGTCGTCGAGGTTGGTTTTGGTAGCTGTTCCCGGAAATTATGCAACTGTGCGCTGACAAAAAAACGCAAGGCTACCATTAAAGTAGAGGCACAATGACAGGCTGCGTTAATATAGACGGTCGCATGATTACAAAGCGAGGATACACTGAGACTCGGTACTACTCGTACGGCTTAGTCTACCTTGTTTATGTCTAAACGGGCGTGCCTGGTGGATGTCGAGGCTTCTCCACGTGTCTCACTGCCGGGATTAGTCGGAGATGGCGGAGGAACTGCAGGGTCAGGGTAGCGAGGATGACCATCGCGGGGATTGTTAGCCACGATCCCGTTGGAGTGTGTTCCCAAAAGGCGACGAAGCACTTCTGGGGTCATCAAAGCATCTCGGTTGGTGGCTGGAGCTGATCTCAGGGTCTCGATCGGTTGTCCGAACAGCACGACTGGGTTGTCGGCGTCGGGCTCGTCTTCTCTTCTTGTTGGGGCTCAACGAACCAGCTCTCCTCGAGCTGCGATCAGATCAATGGTGATCTGGTCGAACAGTGCCTCTAGTGCACTTACATAGCGCACTAGGTGCAACAATGCGGGATCCGTCTCGCGATCTCCGTTGGCAACTTGGGGTGGTCTACCATACCCTTCACGTCTGGGGTAGTAGTGGAACGAGCGACAGTTAACTCTGGGCGACAAGTGCCTGAGATGAACTATAGCCTCTCGAGCAGCTAGTTGTATGGCTTGTGGCTCAAAGGAAGTTGTTCTTCCGGTGAACCTGTAGGGGTGCTCGGGTGCTAGACCCCTACCGTAGATGTGCACAGTGGCCCAGAATTAACGGTCCTCACCGCTCATGGGTCCTTGGTACACAACATATTCAGGGGGCTCTTCTAACGCATAGGCACGACGGGTGAGGTTTGCGAGTATTGTCACAAAACCTCCAAGGTTGGTTGTTGTGGTCTCATTGTGCACGACAGGGCTGGGCATTGTGGCGCGGTTTGGGGTAGAGGATGTGCTGTGCTGGTTTGGGGCTAGCGTGCCCTTTTTATAGAAAAGGGGACAGAGTCTTCCTTCGCACGCTTGCGAATGAGACATTTTCGCCATCGGTCACTTGTGCGCGATCGACAGGCTAGGCTGATAGGTTGGGCACCGACTGCCAAAAGTGTCGGGATTACTGTGTGGCTATCTTGCACGAGAAGCTTAGCTGGGTTTGGTTAAGTTCTGATGGGTTGGTTTGCCTAAGTTATTCGACCTGGCTAAGATAGGATTAGCCAATGGTCAGCCTGGCTCTGATACCAAGTCTGTCACGACCGGTTTTCCGGATATAAATTTCCAGAAAGACCGTCGTGGTCATCAGCCCCAGGATTACTGTTAGCTGATGAGGCTCCAACTTGATACAGAAATTCCAAGCAAAATACAAAATATGTAGTACAAGACCATTCTGGCCTGTGAGTACAACAAATGGTTCTAGTGGTTGATGGCGGAAGCGGTTTGTGGATCATCAGTTTATGGGACTCCATTTCCCACAGGAACAGCTGACCAGGTTAATTCCTATCTCCGCGAGGCTGCTATCTCCATTGTGTGGGTTCCGGGGCTATCATTGCGTCGCTCCTCTCCGTGCAAGAAAATCTGGCCAAGACAATAGCCAGGGACAAGCCAGTGAGTACTTTGAATGTACTCGCAAACATTATGAACACGGGTATAATATAACTACGATGTGCTGAAAATATTTTATACTCATGATGTCAGTCACAAAAGATAATATAACTTTGATGTGTGCAAGCAAGTTATTTATAAAAATGCAATGACATAGTAGTATTAAAATTTATGAAATAAATAACAAGCAATGCCACAGTCGGGCGTCTGAGCGACACCACATAAAGGGCTTTTAAAAGAAATGCCACAGTCGGGCGTCTGAGCGACACCACATAAAGGGCTTTTAAAAGAAATGCCACAGTCGGGCGTCTGAGCGACACCACATAAAGGGCTTTAAAAGAAATGCCACAGTCGGGCGTCTGAGCGACACCACAAAAAGGGTGTTAAAAGAAATGCCACAGTCGGGCATCTGAGCAACACCACATAAAGGGCTTTAAAAGAAATGCCACAGTCGGGCGTCTGAGCGACACCACATAAAAAGGCTTTAAAAGAAATGCCACAGTTGGGCGTCTGAGCGACACCACATAAAGGGCTTTAAAAGAAATGCCACAGTCGGGCGTCTGAGCGACACCACATAAAGGGCTTTAAAATAAACAATCATAGTGAATATCCCGGAGGTAGAACCATCCCAGAGATACTCGATAATAACAATAATATCACGGGTTAGTTCACAATAATAATAATCATAATTATCACAAGTCACCAGTAGTATTTCAGTTCTGGTTTAACAGTTATCACCTCCGAAGACCGACACTAAGACCGACACTTGACCCATCCCAGACTGTAGTCCTTAACAATGGACACGGCTATTCGAATAGGTTTAATCTCTGCAGAGGGTGTACTCTTTACCCACGAGTAACGGATTTCTTTAGTCCATCGGGACTAATTCCGTCTACGGTCTTTTTGTTGAAAACACACCTAACTTGCACACACCAGCTTAACTCACACGTGTCTGGAATCACCCACGACACCTGTTAAGCAAACTCTAAGTGGGGAGGCTACAACCTCGCGTAGCATGGGATCAAATTTATATCGCGCGCTCTAAGGGGTGGCCTCCCCTCTCGGTCCCAACCGGAAACACCCATGCCCTCGGACCAGGTGGCCTGCCTACCAGCTACAACCGGTATCTTCCACCATGGCCTCTCTGCATGTGTGTGTGTGCTAGAAAGAGGTTGGGAACTTATCGAACCGTACTCTACTTGCTGTAGAGACAGTGGTAATCTGAAACAAGTATGGGGTTATCGAACAAGACTCGATCTACGGTCGACTCAGGAGGTTTAAGTATTCCCTGCATGATTAGCATAAGGAATATATTTCAACCAACACAGTCACTGCTCATATCACCTTACCATGCCATACCAGACATAACCGTCCCGACGGAGACCGGCGACAAACTCATGCCTACCCAAGGCAGAGGTTTTCCCGGGTTCCTGCCGGTATGCATGCAAGGCACATGAGGATGATTATCATCACAAGTGTGTTCATTTCCAACAGCATGGAAATCAATAACATGCACCCATGCATATGATCATATCACATGAAATAACAAGTTTCTCCAAAGTGAGGTGATGTTATGAACGTGTCATCGAACACACAAAAATATTATGCTGGGGTTCAGAATGCTTGCCTTTAATGTGCGGAAAAGCAGGGTGCACTCCAAAACTTTTGAAATATTTCTCCTCTCTTCAAAATCCTATTTTAGCAATATAAATGAATTAACACACAAAAATAAAAACAGCACAAAAAGTTGTTCTGAAAATTTTTCAAATAAATCTTAAAATAAACTAGACAATATGTGAGAGAGGTAGGAGAAAGAATCATTTCATTTGGAGTTATATTTAAGAAGATATAACCAGTCAAAGTTTGGTCAAAATCTGTTTTTAAAATAAAATCAGAAAAGAAAACGGTTCAAACGGGATTACGCTTTCGCACAGAGGAGACGTACTTGAGCCTTTACGCCTCCACTTATCCAGCGTGGACGTGTGGGGTGTCACTGACAGTGGGCCCGGGGGACCCACTGGTCAGGTTTGACCAGTCCCCACTCCCTCCTCTTCTCTGCCCGAGCCGAGGCGGGGCGTCCGGCGATCGTCGCCGGCGTTTGGCTGCTCCTAGCGGGCCCTCGAGGCTAGGGATGGATCCGCATGGCTGGGGCGGTTCTCCCGGTGGTCGTAGGGTCGTCGGAGGTGGAGTAAATCGCCGGCGGCGAGCTCCGTGGCGGAGAGGGCTTCGGTGACAAAGTGATTTTTGGGCTGCGGTGGTCTCCTACCAAAATTGATCGAGGGGTTGCTGTTGTGAGAGGAAGTGGGAGTTCTTGGTGGAGAGATTGGAGAAGGAGAGGCCCTGGTAGTGACAGAATCGACCGGGGCTTGGCGGCGACCGAACTGGCCGGACTCGGGGAAGAAGGCCTTCCCCTCCTCGAATGCTGGCCAGGGTAGCTCTAGGAGGATCACTGGAGATTGATCGAGGGCTAGATGGAGCTCCGGGGCCCTTATATAGGCGGTGGAGGTCGGTTCGATGCGACCGGCGATAAGGACGATGGTGAACCGCCTCCCTATAGCATCAGGGCGTCGTGGCGACGATGGTAGCTAGCCGACGGGTGAGGTGAGAAGTTTGCGCTGTTCACCGGGGCAGGTGGCGAGCCGGGGTGGCTTGGGTGGCGCTGGCCTGAGTAGGGCTATTGGGAGGTCGTGGCGGCTAGTCCTTGGCTTGCTGGGGACGCAGTGAGGCTCTGCTTGGCGCGTTGCGGTGAGGGGGAGCATGCAGCGCGCAAGGGGACACGGCGTGCTGGCTGCGGTCGGTCACGGGCTAGGGTGAGTGCGGGGCGTGACGCGGCGACTCGGGTGCCGCTCGTGCAATCTGGCTCTGGCGCGTCCCAAAGGCACCTGCCGAAGGTGTTCGACATAATGCCGTGGCATGCTACAGGTCACAGGTGAGGGTGGCAAGCAATAGAGCTAGGTTGTTGATAGAGTGAAGCTCAGAGGACAAGGTGGTTTGGTCAGGAGACCAAGTTCACAATGCCAACAACATTTCATGTCAAATCTGATCATGCACTCCAGGTGTTTGTCAAAATGCCACAGGCACTTAGGCTTTTCTTGGAGTGGCCAAATCTTCCAGATTGAAGTCTCTTTGGATGCATAAGAGGGTGGTGAAGTTAGTTTGCAAAAGGAAGAAACTTGCTAGTGCAAGTTTTGCAAAACTACACTTTTGGGCAGGGAGTGAATGGTATTATTTCATAAACCAAACATATGCCAATGGTTGCATGCTCCTGGACTTAGGAGTTTAACATGGAGGACTACAAGTAGGAAAAGGAATCATGGATAAAGGAGCAACTAAAAATGTGGTTGCTGTACAAACCATCATGTTGGGCCAGAATGAAGAAGAGGTTGGTCCACTCAAAACTTTCAAAGAACATCCTTGGATTTTTGCATATAATGGAATTATATGCTTCTACTTACATCCTACAATTTTGGTGAAAGTTAGAAGCAAATATTTAAAAGGGTTGTAGTGCAAAACTGCCCACTAGACCAGAGAAGGAAAAGAGGTGTAGCACTCAAAATATGCAATGAATTAAATATATTATTGCACAAAAGTGATTTAGAGACATCACATGACATCTCCAAATTTTGGTTAGATTTTTAGATAAATATATCAAATGGTTGTAGTTCAAAAAGATCTCCAAGAACTTAAAACAAGTCATTTTAATGAATAAAGCTCAGTGTGAAATAATTTAATAAATAAATCTACTGATTGAGAGATGTTTTTAAATGAGAGGAAAAATAAGTCCAATATGTTTTGGAAGGATCCACTTGGGAGAAACTCCTTAATAATAAAAGAAAATGTTCTGAAATCAACAGAAAAATTCCAGAATGAAAAATTAAAACTCCTGGAAAAATTTTAATATCAAAAACTTGGTTAAATTTTTGGGGTGTTACAACTCGGCACTGGATCAATATGTTAGTCCCAAAAATAGTATAAAAAGTTGCCAAAAGTATATGAACGTTGAATAATATTGGCATGGAACAATCAAAAATTATAGATACGACGGAGACGTATCAGCATCCCCAAGCTTAATTCCTGCTCGTCCTTGAGTAGGTAAATGATAAAAAGGATAATTTTTGATGTGGAATTCTACCTAGCATAATCTTGATCATAAGTCTAATCATGGCATGAATATTAAGACACGAGTGATTCAAAGAAATAGTCTATCATTTGACATGAAAACAATAATACTTCAAGCATACTAATAAAGCAACTATGTCTTATCAAAATAACATAGCCAAAGAAAGCTTATCCCTACAAAATCATATAGTTTGGCCATGCTTCATTTTCGTCACACAAAATACTCCCATCATGCACAACCCCGGTTTCAGCCAAGCAATTGGTTCATACTTTTTAACGCGCTTCAGCTTTTCAACTCTTACGCAATACATGAGCGCAAGCCATGGACATAGCACTATGGGTGGAGTAGAGTATGATGATGGAGGTTGTGTGGAGAAGGCAAAAAGGGAGAAAGTCTCACATCGACGTGGCTAATCAATGGGCTATGGAGAGGCCCATCAATTGATGACAATGTGAGGAGTAGGGATTGCCATGCAACGGATGCACTAAGAGCTATAAGTGTATGAAAGCTCAAACTGAAAAATAAGTGGGTGTGCACCCAACTTGCTTGCTCATGAAGACCTCGGGCATTTGAGGAGGCCCATCATCGGAATATACAAGCCAAGTTCTATAATGAAAATTCAAACTAGTATATGAAAGTGAAAGCATAGGAGACTCTCTATATGAAGAACATGGTGCTACTCTGAAGCACAAGTGTGGTAAAAGGATAGTAACATTGCCCCTTCTCTCTTTTTCTCTCATTTTTTTATTTTCTTTTTTTGGGTGGGCTTCTTTGGCCTCTTTTTTTATTTGGGCTTCTTTGGCCTCTTTTATTTTTCATAAAGTCCGGAGTCTCATCCCGACTTGTGGGGGAATCATAGTCTCCATCATCCTTTCCTCACTGGGCAGTGCTCTAATAATGATGATGATCACACTTTTATCTACTTACAACTCAAGTTACAACTCGATATCTAGAACAAAGGTATGACTCTGTATGAATGCTTCCGGCGGTGTATCGGGATGTGCAATGATCTAGCATAGCAATGACATCAAAAAATAGACAAGCCATGAAAACATCATGCTAGCTATCTTACGATCATGCAAAGCAATATGACAATGAATGCCCAAGTCATGTATGTGATGATGATGGAAGTTGCATGGCAATATATCTCGGAATGGCTATGGAAATGACATAATAGGTATGTATGGTGGCTGTTTTGAGGAAGATATAAGGAGGCTTACGTGTGATAAAGCGTATCATATCACGGGGTTTGGATGCACCGGCGAAGTTTGCACCAACTCTCGGGGTGAGAAAGGGCAATGCACGGTACCGAAGAGGCTAGCAATGATGGAAGGGTGAGAGTTCATATAATCCATGGACTCAACATTAGTCATAAAGAAATCATATACTTAGTGCGAAAATCTACAAGCCATTGAAAACAAAGTACCACACGCATGCTTCTAGGGGGATAGATTGGTAGGAAAAGACCATTGCTCGTCCCCGACCGCCACTCATAAGGAAGACAATCAATAAATAAAAGTGTGCTCCAACTTCATCACAAAGCGGTTCACCATACGTGCATGCTTCGGGAATCACAACCCTCAACACAAGTATTTCTACTAATCCACAATCACCCACTAGCATAACTCTAATATCACCACCTTTATATCGCAAAACTATTGCAAGGAATCAAACATATCATATTCAGCAATCTACAAGTTTATGTAGGATTTTATGACTAACCATGTGAATGACCAATTCCTGTCATCTCTATAAATAGATATAAGTGAAGGAAGAGAGTTTAATTCTTTCTACAAAAGATATGCCCACGCTCTAACAAATATAAGTGAAGCACATGAAGCATTCTATAAAGCATACTCAAAAGGTTTAAGCCTGAAAAAGGTCTTGATAACCCACAAGTATAGGGGATCGCAACAGTTTTCGATAAGTAAGAGTGTCGAACCCAACGAGGAGCTAAAGGTAGAAAAAATATTCCCTCAAGTTCTATCGACCACGGATACAACTCTACGCACGCTTGACGTTCGCTTTACCTAGAATAAGCATGAAACTAGAAGTACTTTGTAGGTATGATAGGATAGGTTTGCAAGATAATAAAGAGCACGTAAATACAAAGTAGGGGCTGTTTAGATAAAGAAGCAATAAAGTAAATATAGCGAGTGTGGAAAAGTGGTGGTAGGAGTTGTGAAATTGTCCCTAAGCAATTGACTACTTTACTAGACCGATAGCAAGTTTTATGTGGGAGAGGCATAAGCTAACATACTTTCTCTTCTTGGATCATATACACTTATGATTGGAACTCTAGCAAGCATCCGCAACTACTAAAGATCATTATGATAAAACCCAACCATAGCACTAAAGTATCAAGTCCCGTTTATCCCATACGCCACAACCCCCTTACTCAGGTTTATGCTTCTGTCACTCAAGCAACCCACTATAAGCGAATCATGAATGTATTGCAACACACTACAACGGGAATCCCTCACGCTTGCACGACACGGAGGGCACAATAGGACAGCAACATAACCACAAGAAAATTAAAGCAATCATAGCAATTCATCAATCACCGATAGGACAACGAAAATCTACCCAGACATCATATGATGGCAACACATCATTGGATAATAATATGAAGCATAAAGCACCATGTTCAAGTAGAGGGTACAGCGGGTTGCGGGAGAGTGGACCGCTGAATATAGATGGGGGAATGTGATGGAGATTTTGGTGAAGATGATGGAGGTGTTTGTGTAGATCGCGGTGATGATGATGGCCCCTAGCGGCGTTCCGTTGCCACTGCAAGTAAGGGGGAGAGGGCCCCCCTTCTTCTTCTTCTTCTTCCTTGACCTCCTCCCTAGATGGGAGAAGGGTTTCCCCTCTGGTCCTTGGATCCCATGGCGTGGGAGGGGCGAGCGGCCCTCCGAGATTGGATCTATCTCTCTGTTTTTGCGTTCCTGGATTCTGCCCTGGCACCAATTCTTTTAAATTCGGAGATCCATAACTCCGATTGGATTGAAACCTTTGCCTAGATCTTTTTCCAAAAATTAGCTTTCTTGCGGCCAAAGAAGGGCATCAGCCGTCTTACGAGCGGCCCACGAGGGTGGGGGCGCACCCACCTAGAGTGGGTGTGGGCCCCTGTCTTATGGTCACCTCGGGCACCGTCTCGCGTTGATTCTTCCCCAAAAATCACAAATATTACAAAATAATTCTCCGTCCTGTTTTATCCCATTTGGACTCCGTTTGATATGGGGTTTTTGCGAAACATAAAATATGCAACAAATGGAACTGGCACTGGGCACTGGATCAATATTTTAGTCCCAACAATAGTATAAAAAGTTGCCAAAAGTATATGAAAGTTGAATAATATTGGCATGGGACAATAAAAATTGTAGATACGACGGAGACGTATCACTTTCTAATTAGCAGCCTAATGGCTGATTGTACTAGGTATGCTTTTGTTTAATATAAAGATCCCCTATGTTTCCATGCCAAAAAAAGACTTGAGTCAATCCATCGAGAATTAAGGAGTGTGTATCTATCAGTTCGGCTTTCTCCTTGTTTCCAGGCACTCCCAAAACCAGTCTCGTTCCATCCATAATTCTCTGGTCCCGAAACAATGCATTAGGCTTCCTCCTTGTTTCGAGGCACTCCCAAAACCAATGCATCCTTTAATTGCCCCATCTCATCCAGGGGCGGTCCGTTCAGCTTCAATCCATCGGCCGTCGCCTCCTCTCATGCGGATCACTCTCCCATCCAACAACTCCCCACATAACCCGCTTGTTACTCTGTCTCAATTTATGGCCTTGCGCCCCCACCTTGCTCCTCCTTTCTCCTCAAGCCGCCAACACCTCACATCAAATCCAACAAGTACACTGAGCGGCCAGCAACCAAAGGCAATTCTAGTGATGGAGTGCCCGGCTAGCACGACACCATGAGATGATCCGTCGCCGCATAGATCGGTCGGCTGGCCGGGCACGCAACAAGATCGCTGGTATCTTGTTTCTCTGTGAGGGCACATTCTTTCTTGATCTAACCTTCTCTTAATGACATCTTATGGCATGATTAGTTTGACTACTTCCAGTTAAAATTTGTCTTGGTTCCAGTAGAATAAGATGGCAACAACTTTGGTCACTGATTTGCGAGTAGTCTTCAGAGGTATTTCAGGTCTGGTTTCATTTCGTCCATGCCAATTCTTCAATTCCTGAAACTTAGAAAAGCAAATAAGAACCAAGTACTTATAGCCAAACAACCAAACGTGTTACATTTCTTATGCCTCTTTGAAGTACGTATTAAGAATTTACTCAGGACTCTCTAAATCTATTTGTACAGGATGTGACAAGAATTACCAGATGTCATTGTCATAATATCAATATAAACTATTTTGAGATTGTCCTCCAATGGTGGGTATTTTTCGTACTCACAGACTTTGAAGGTCTTAATCATGCAGATGGAGTTCTTAATTTTTGCTTTAAATTTATTGACCAGTTTGCTCCCAATAGAAGCATGGATCGCCTTGCCCTACATAGTGAGAATACATTAGCAAACTTTGAAAAAGGAAAACTGAAGAGATATTATATATGTAATACTTGCACTTTTTTATCTAATGCATGGATCACATTAGTTGATAAGTTAATTGCATCCCAAAGTCTTAAAACTTTGACTTTGATTGTCCATGTTTTGTTTTGTGTAGGTCAATGCATTCAACGATGTATGCGCCATATTCTTTGAGGCCCTAAAAATAGAAGAACATAATGTTGATTAGTAAAGTAAGTAATATAATGGCATGCAAGCTTCATAAATACAAAATATTATTGTTGCAACTGCCTTCGGTGGTTATGTGACAACAAAGAAGACTGAAAAATAAATAAATTGGAAACTATTCTTGATGTAGAAAGCTTGGTGTAAATAAAACCAGAGGCAGAGCAATTGCATGGCAGTCAAGCCAATCTATTTCAGCCAATACATTTTATAATGAGTTGAAAATTAGAAATTGAATTGCTCAATCATAATTCCGGCAAATGTATAAGAGTGAAGTGTCATAGGTCCTCGAACTATTTCTGAAGTGTTACATAGGTCCTTGAACTACGAAAATCGTCATTCAGGTCCTTAAAGTGCAATATGTGTGCATCCTGGTCCTCAAACTATTTGAAAGGTGTCACGTAGGTCCTTGAACTATTTCAGAGGTGTCACATGTATACACACTTATTACACTTCAACTAGTTTTGAGAACCTAGATGACACTTTTCATAGTTTGAGGACTACATGACACCTTCGAAATAGTTCAAGGACCTAGGATGCACTTCACTCAATATATAATGAGCTGGGAGCACTTGGTGTAGGCGTATCTGAGCTCGAACTGCTATTCCAAATCAACATAGAACACTCATATTGCCTCTTCATACGCGATCACGATGCTGCATAATTAAAGACGTTCTGGGTTGACAGTACAAAGGATGCAAAAACTTGTACAACAACATAACATAGCTAAAAACAAAAGAATTAATCACTTTGATCCTTCATTATTGTTTATTGAAACCCCTTCAGTAATTTTACATGTCTAAATTGCACTTGTTTAGGCAATTCTTTCACATTCCAGGATTTTCTCCGGATAAACTAGAACTGCAGTTGCCTATGCACAAGAATTAATATGATACTAGCTTGGCCTATCTTGATGGTATCAAACTGCGCTCTAGAACACTAGCTCTATCAGGTATCTCTTTGGAGGTATTATTACAACATTTTGTGTCGTCCCTCTAGCTTTTCATGTCTTCAAAAAAAATCTTTGGTGGTGCTTAATGAGCTTTCTTATGTTGCTTTGACAATGTGGTAGAATGCCAAGAGAGGTGGCTGCCCTCTATTGCACGAAGGAAGACGTTGAGCTTCTATTTCCTTTATGTGTAAATTGACGTCTTAATATGTGCAGAGCAGTTCTTGTAATGGCATGCAGTGCTTGCCCCAACTTGGGTTCGAAATAAAAAACCTCCCGAGCGTGTTATGATGTCGAAATTTCGATTGTAAATTGCCCGACTTGTCAAAAAGTTGGCCTTGTTTGTAAGGGAACAAAAACTTTAGGGGGTTGGCTGCAAATTGTTAGGGACTTTGTTGCAAGATTTGTTGTTTGTGCGGATGTAAAAAGAATTACTAAATTATTTTCAAATTAGATGATATCATTATTCTATGATCGTATTATGAAGAAAATGGTTTGTAACTTACTAGAGGAGGATAAAGAATTGGCTTGGATTCCGCATGCCAACGCCCTAAATCACCCTTTTACCCAGTGTTCAAATTATGAATTCAAATAATGTTCATGGATTCAAAAAAGTGTTTGTGAATTCAAATAAAATTCATAAATTTGAAAATATGTTCATGAATTCAAAAAAATTGATACTCCCGTTGGAGCCTAGAAACTCTTGTCACCGTGAACACCGACGAGTCATCGCCACCCGAGCTGGTGCTCTGGCCATAGTAGGCCGTCAAAGAGCCATCTTTCTTTTCCTGCACGCCATCAACGGACTGTGACTATAGTTTGGAACATGAAAGAAAATGTGCTTTTATTATACGTAATTACTTATTGTTCGTGCTAGTCAAAAGGGAAAAGCTATCGTGCAACCGAACGATCATGCGCGCCGCGTCCGCCGGCTCCGTGTCCGTCGGATCGTCTCTTTCGTCGGATGGACGAGAGCGTCCCTGCTCCCACGGCACGCGCGTTCGTTTTCCTGAAACAGAGCCATTGTTTCAGGAAAACGCCCCTAAGCTGAAGCCGCGGCATGTGCTCGCTGGGTTGGGAGAGGCGACAAGGTCTGGATCTGGGAGGGCGGCGGCATGGTCGGGGCTTACCTACCGCCGTGACGACGACTTCGTCTTCGGGAGCGGCGGCGGCCGCCGACAACCCAAGCAGGTACGGATCTCCCTCCGGTGATTTCTCCCCACGCGCTCGCCCTGCTCAGCCGCCTCTCGTCCCTGCCCTCCCCGCGGCTCCTCCTCCTACTGCTCCTCTCCGTCCTCTGCCTCCGCCGCCCGCCGCACCTCATCCTGTCCACCTTCAACACCCTCTTCGTCGCCGGCCCCAGCCCCCTATCGCTCCACCCGCAGCTTCTCCTCCGCCTCCTCTCCGTCCTCTCCTCCACCGTCGCTGGCGATGTTGTTGCAAATTTTGCAAGAGGGGTCTTGTTGCAGGAATTGTTTCTGCAACCCGGCCGTTGTTTCAGGAATTGTTTCTGCAATCTCCAATTTTTTGCAACATGGTAGCTGTTTTCGCAATGCAGACGTTGTTTCAGGAATTGTTTCTGCAATGCGATCGTTGTTTCAGGAGTTGTTTCTGCAACGCGACAATTGTTTCTGCAACTGATTTGTTGTTTCAGGAATTAATGTGTCGTGAAGGCGACGCGCGCGTGCGAGGAGTTAGATCGGACGGCTCACTCGTGAAGATCTGACGGCTGTCGAGGTGGTGGATGTTTACTAGACATCTACCGGCGGACGCATAGCGTTGCCCTAGTCAAAATCCCTAGCCAACTCAACATTGGAGGCTCGTGCCGATAATGGAGTTTCGGTTTTGAACTCACATGCAACTTGCTTGCGAGCAGACACTTGTTGCCCAGTTGGCGGCGGGCGGTATGCATATGCTCATGAGACAACATGTATGTTTGTTAGTGGCAATTTTGGATTATTCTATGTGCTTAACAGTGTATAAGCATTAATATTTGCTCATTATTTTCTACAATTTTAGTTCAGAGATGTACATATTCCTCGTATATGCATATGCTATATGCTCGTTTCTAGTACAAGTTTGTTCCATCAACGTACCATGTCCAGATCTAACATACTCCCGCTACATCTCGTCCCGCTTTTGAATCCAAATACGACATGAGCATCAATTTTTCTAATCTTGTTTCACCCCAACACATTAGTTTGTATGCAAAATTATTGTTCGGATCAAAACTACTCCCTTTATTCCTAAATATTTATCTTTATAGAGATTTCAACAAGTGACTACATACGGAGTAAAATGAGTGCATCTACACTCTAAAATATGTTTATATACATCTGTATGTAGTAGTCCATTTGAAATCTCTAAAAAGATAAATATTTAGGAATGGAGGGAGTAGTTTCTGTGTGTATTAGTGATAGAGTCAAGCCTCTATTATAATGTCCCTCCACTCCGTATGTGCTCCGACAGGGAGTTTCATGTGGGGGTTGTTCCCGACGAGCCTCTTCTCGACCCCGCGGGGCGGCAGGGTTGTTTGGGGTCCGGTTTTCATGGAAAATATAGTTGATTAAGCACAACAAAATAGGTGATAAGCCCTCGTCCGCAAACGCATCAGAGTGTATCGATGACGGGGAAAAGCTCGCCCAACGCCAACAAATGGCGTGTCTATCCGACAGACGAGCCGTCGCGCCAGTCCTTGGGCATCTCGAGGCGACTGCCCCGATCACTATGGCGTCAATTGTCGTGGAATAGTCATGTCAGATGTCCTCGTGAAAGGACTTAGTTGTGGAGCCATCGCAACTAGGAAGCTTGAAGGGGTTAAATCGGGACAAGAGACACGAGAGGGTTTATACTAGTTCGGCCCCTTACGGTGAAGGTAAGGCCTACGTCTAGTTGGGTTGGTATTGATGTTTCGAGGACCAGGGAGCGAGATACGCTATGCCCGGCTCTCGATGAGTTGTTTCCTTCCCTAAGCCGCCAGCAGGTCGTCCCCTTATATACACGGGTTGACGCCCTGTGGCTTACAGAGTCCCAGCCGGCTTATAAACAGAGTCCGGCCCTGTGGCTTAAATCTACCTTACGTTACAAGTCATGCCATCATGGCGGTTTACTACAACGGGCTTAAGCCGCCTGTGGGCCTTAAGCTCTTTATTGAACCGCCATCTTCATGCTTGGTCTTGGGCTTCCTCTGATGAGTCCTCTTTGCGTAACCCGGCCCCTCCTGGGCGGCTTGCACAAATAGTCATATCCCCAACATTAGGCCCCAGATTGATTTGAACCTGTTCATGTCAGTCTGAAAATATTTTTAAAGAGTGAAATCTTCAGTCTTCTGACTATACAGAAGGTTTTTGTTAACCCGCCATGACATCATCTTCTGGATCCATCTTAACTTGGCGTGACGTCATTCTTCCTTTAACTCATTTTTTATTCCCTCGAATCCTTCAACGGATCTCCTCTTTATTGCTTGCTCCGAAAATCGAGGCGTCGGAGCCGCTAGATAATCATTCTTATCTCCTCGTTTCCCGCGCCATCTTAGTTATCTTCTCCCTATAAATAGCCGCGACTTAGGTATTTTCCTTTTTACCATTTCAGTCGTCTTCTTCCTCTCCTCTCTGGCGCTCAAGCTCCGCCGCCGTCGCCATTGACCCTCTTGTCTTCATCGACTCAGGCCGCTGCATCAACCTGATCTGACCAGAGATCAACAGCGAACCTGCGCAGCTCGTCCTCATCCGTAAGTTCCTCTCTCTGTTGGGGAACGTAGTAATTTCAAAAAATTTCCTACGCACACGCAAGATCATGGTGATGTATAGCAACGAGAGGGGAGAGTATTGTCTACGCACCCTCGTGAGACCCGGCGAAGCGATCACAACGTAGAGGAAGTAGTCGACGCGTTCTCCTCGCGATCCGACCGATCCGGCGCCGTTACTCGACGCCCCGAGTTCTTGACACACGTACAGCTCGATGACGCCCCTCAGACTCGATCCAGCCGAGTGTCGAGGAGAGTTTCACAAGACGACGGCGTGGTGGACGATCTTGATGTTTCATCGCGCGAGGCTTCGCTAAGCTTCGCGACAGTATAACCGAGGTGGAATATGGTGGAGGGGCACCGCACACGGCTAAGGAACGATCTAAAGATCAAACTTGTGTGTTCCAAGGTGCCCCCTGCCCCAGATATAAAGGAGGGAGGGGGAGGCCGGCCGCCTAGAGGAGGCGCTGCGAGGAGTCCTACTCCTACCGGAGTAGGACTCCCCCTTCCTAGTTGGAATAGGATTGGGGAGGAAAGAGGAAAGGGCGCCGCCCCCTCCTTGTCCTATTCGGACTGGGGGGAGAGGGCGCTGCCACCTCTGGCCGCCCTCCTCTTCTCCCTCGAGGCCCACCGAGGCCCATTTACCTCCCGGGGTTCCGTAACCTCCGGACTCCAGAATTTCCGTTTTACCGGAACCATTCGAACTCCAAACATAGGCTTCCAATATATCAATCTTTATGTCTCGACCATTCCGAGACTCCTCGTCATGTCCGTGATCACATCCGGACTCAACTTCTTCGGTACATCAAAATACATAAACTCATAATAACTGCCATCGAAACCTTAAGCGTGCGGACCCTACGGTTCGAGAACAATGTAGACATGACCTAGAACTATTCACGGTCAATAACCAACAGCGGACCTGGATGCCCATATTGGTTCCTACATATTCTACGAAGATCTTTATCGGTCGGACCGCATAACAACATATGTTGTTCCTTTGTCATCGGTATGTTACTTGCCCGAGATTCGATCGTCGGTATCCAATACCTAGTTCAATCTCGCTACGCAAGTCTCTTTACTCGTTCCGTAATACATCATCTCACAACTAACTCATTAGTTGTAGTGCTTGCAAGGCTTCAGTGATGTGCATTACCGAGAGGGCCAGAGATACCTCTCCGACAATCGGAGTGACAAAACCTAATCTCAAATACGCCAACCCAACATCTGCCTTTGGAGACACCTGTAGTACTCCTTTATAATCACCCGCCACGCTGTGACGCTTGGTAGCACCAAAGTGTTCCTCCGTAAACGGAGTTGCATAATCTCATAGTTACAGAACATGTATAAGTCATGGATAAAAGCAGAGCAACATACTAAACGATCGTGTGCTAAGCTAAGGAATGGGTCATGTCAATCGATCATTCTACTAATGATGTGACCTTGTTAATCAAATAACAACTCCTTGTTCATGGTCGGAAACATAACCATCTTTGATTAACAAGCTAGTCTAGTAGAGGCATACTAGTGACATGTTGTTTTGTCTATGCATTCACACATGTATCATGTTTCCGGTTAATACAATTCTAGCATGAATGATAAACATTTATCATGAAATAAGGAAATAAATAATAACTTTATTATTGCCTCTAGGGCATATTTCCTTCATCTCCCACTTGCACTAGAGTCAATAATCTAGATTACATAGTAATGATTCTAACACCCATGGAGTCTTGGTGCTGATCATGTTTTGCTCGTGGAAGAGGCTTAGTCAACGGTTCGCAACATTCAGATCCGTATGTATCTTGCAAATCTCTATGTCTCCCACCGGACTAAGTCCCGGATGGAATTGAAGCGCCTCTTGATGTGCTTGGTCCTCTTGTGAAATCTGGATTCCTTTGCTAAGGCAATTGCTCCAAGATTGTCACGAAGATTTTCATTGGACCCGATGCACTAGGTATGACACCTAGATCGGATATGAACTCCTTCATCCGCACTCCTTCATTAGCTGCTTCCAAGCTGCTATGTATTCCGCTTCACATGTAGATCCCGCCACGACGCTTTGTTTAGAACTGCACCAACCGACAGCTCCTCCGCTTAGTGTAAATACGATCCGGTCTGCGATTTAGAATCGTCCGGATCGGTGTCAAAGCTTGCATCAACGTAACTGCCATTTATGAGCTCTTTGTCACCTCCATATACGAAAAACATATCCTTAGTCCTTTTCGTATTTCAGATGTTCTTGACCGCTGTCCAATGATCCACTCTGGATTACTTTGGTACCTTCCTGCTAGGTTTATAGCAAGGCACACATCGGTCCGGTACACAAGATTGCATACATGATAGAGCCTATGGCTGAAGCATAGGAACATCTTTCATTTTCTCTCTATCTTCTGCAGTGGTCGGGCATTGAGTCTTACTCAACTTCACACCTTGTAACACGTGCAAGAACCCTTTCTTTGCTTGATCCATTTTGAACTTCTTCAAAATTTTGTCAAGGTATGTGCTTTGTGAAAGTCCAATTAGGCGCCTTGATCTATTTCTATAGATCTTAATGCCCAATATGTAAGCAGCTTCACCGAGGTCTTTCATTGAAAACTCTTATTCAAGTATCCCTTTATGCTATCCAGAATTCTATATCATTTCCGATCAGCAATATGTCATCTACATATAATATCGTAAATGCTATAGAGCTCCCACTCACTTTCTTGTAAATACAGCCTCTCCAAAAGTCTCAGAGAAACCCAAATGCTTTGATCACACTATCAAAGCGCTTATTCCAACTCCGAGATGCTTGCACCAGTCCATAGATGGATCGCCGGAGCTTGCACACTTTGTTAGCTCCTTTGGATCGATAAAACCTTCGGTTGCATCATATACAACTCTTCTTCCGTAAATCCATTCAGAATGCAGTCTTTACATCCATTTGCCAAATTTCATAATCATAAAATGCGCAATTGCTAACATGATTCGGACGGACTTAAGCATCGCTATGGGTGAGAAGGTCTCATCGTAGTCAATCCCTTGAACTTGTCGAAAACCCTTTGCGATAAGTCGAGCTTTGTAGACGAATATTACCGTCGTGTCGGTCTTCTTCTTGAAGATCCACTTGTTTTCTATTGCTTGCCTACCCTCGGGCAAGTCAACCAAAGTCCATACTTTGTTTTCATACATGGATCCCATCTCGATTTCATGGCCTCAAGCCATTTTATGGAATTTGGGCTCACCATCGCTTCTTCATAGTTCGTAGGTTCATCATGATCTAGTAGCATGACTTCCGAACAGGATTACCGTACCACTCAAAGTGCGGATCTTACTCGTTGATCTACGAGGTTCTGCGGTAACTTGATCTCAAGTTTCATGATCAACATCATCAACTTCCTCACTACTTGGTGTAGGTGTCTCGAAACTGGTTTCTGCGATTTAACTACTTTCAAGTAAGGGAGAAGGTACTATTACCTCATCAAGTTCCACTTTCCTCCCACTCACTTCTTTCGAGAGAAACTCCTTCTCTAGAAAGGATCCATTCTTAGCAACGAATGTCTTGCCTTCGGATCTGTGATAGAAGGTGTACCCAACTGTCTCCTTTGGGTATCCTATGAAGACACATTCGATTTGGGTTCGAGCTTATCGGGTTGAAGCTTTTTCACATAAGCATCGCATCCCCAAACTTTAAGAAACGACAACTTTGGTTTCTTGCCAAACCATAGTTCATAAGGTGTCGTCTCAACGGATTTCGACGGTGTTCTATTCAGGTGAATGCGGCCGCCTCTAGAGCATAACCCCAAAACGATAGCGGTAAATCAGAAGAGACATCATAGATCGCACCATATCTAGTAAAGTACGATTCGACGCTCGACACACCATTACGCTGTGGTGTTCCGGTGGCGTGAGTTGCTAAACTATTCCGCATTGTTTCAAATGTAGACCAAACTCAGAACTCAAATATTCACCTCCACGATCGATCGTAGAAACTTAATTTTCTTGTTACGATGATTTTCAACTTCACTCAAATTCTTTGAACTTTTCAAATGTTTCAGACTTATGTTTCATTAAGTAGATATACCCATATCTGCTTAAGTCATCTGTGAAGGTGAGAAAATAACGATATCCGCCACGAGCCTCAACATTCATTGGACCACATACATCTCAGATGTATGATTTCCAACAAATCTGTTGCTCTCTCCATAGTGCCGAGAACGGTGTTCTAGTCATCTTGCCCATGAGGCACGGTTCGCAAGTGCCAAGTGATTCATAATCAAGTGACTCCAAAAGTCCATCAAGATGGAGTTTCTTCATGCGCTTTACACCGATATGACCTAAACGGCAAGTGCCACAAATAAGTTGCACTATCATTATCAACTCTGCATCTTTTGGTTTCAACATTATGAATATGTGTATCACTACTATCGAGATTCATCAAAATAGACCATTCCTCAAGGGTGCATGACCATAAAAGATATTACTCATATAAATAGAACAACCATTATTCTCGATTTAAATGAATAACCGCCTCGCATCAAACAAGATCCAGATATAATGTTCATGCTCAACGCAGCACCAAATAACAATTATTTAGGTCTAAAACTAATCCCAAGGTAGATGTAGGGGTAGCGTGCCGACCGCGATCACATCGACTTTGGAACCATTTCCCACGCGCGATCGTCACCTCGCCCTTTGCCGAGTTCGCAATCAGTAGTCCTGCTTTGAGTTGCAAATATTAGCAATGTAACCAGATCAAATACCAGTGCTACTACGAGCTCTAGTAAGGTACACATCAATAACATGTATATCACATATACCTTTGTTCACCTTGCCATCCTTCTTATCCGCCAAATACTTGGGGCAGTTCCGCTTCGAGGACCACCGCTTGCGGTAGAAGCACTCGGTTTCAGGTTTAGGGCCAGACTTGGGTTTCTTCTCCCGAGCAACAACTTGCTTGCTGTTCTTCTTGAAGTTCCCTTCTTCTTCCTTTGCCTTTCTTCTTGAAACTAGTGGTCTTATTGACCATCAACACTTGATGCTCCTTCTGATTTCTACCTCCGCAGCCTTTAGCATTGCGAAGAGCTCGGTATAGTCTTTACTAACCCTTGCATATTATAGTTCATCACAAAGCCTTTGTAGCTTGGTGGCGTGATTGAAGAATTCATCAATGACACAATCATCCGGAAGATTAACTCCCAATTGTGTCAAGTGATTGTAGTACCCGGACATTCTCGAGTATGTGCTCACTAATGTAACTATTCTCCTCCATCTTGCAGCTATAGAACTTATTGGAGACTTCATATCTCTCAATCCGGGCATTCTTTGAATATCAACTTCAACTCTGGAACATCTCATATGCTCCATGACGCTCAAAACGCCGTTGAAGTCCCGGTTCTAAGCCGTAAAGCATGGCACATCGAACTATAGAGTAGTCATCACTTTGCTTTGCCGACGTTCATAACATCTGCGCTTGCATTAGCAAGAGGCACGGCACCTAGCGGTGCATCCAGACGTAACTCTTACAGGCAGCAATGAGGATAATCCTCAAATTACGGACCCAATCCGTGTAATTGCTACCATCATCTTTCAACTTTGCTTTCTCAAGGAACGCATTAAAATTCAACGGAACAACAAAGACGAGCCATCTATCTACAATCAAACATAAACAAGCAAGATACTATCAGTACTAAGTTCATGATAAATTTAAGTTCAATTAATCATATTACTTAAGAACTCCCACTTAGAAAAACATCTCTCTAGTCATCTAAGTGATCACGTGATCCAAATCAACTAAACCATAACCGATCATCACGTGAAATGGAGTAGTTTTCAATGGTGAACATCTTATGTTGATCATATCTACTATATGATTCACGCCGACCTTTCGGTCTCCGTGTTCCGAGGCCATATCTGCATATGCTAGGCTCGTCAAGTATAACCCGAGTATTCTGCGTGTGCAAAACTGGCTTGCACCCGTTGTAGATGGACGTAGAGCTTATCACACCCGATCATCACGTGGTGTCTGGGCACGACGAACTTTGGCAACGGTGCATACTCGGGGAGAACACTTCTTGATAATTTAGTGAGAGATCATCTTATAATGCTACCGTCAATCAAAGCAAGATAAGATGCATAAAAGGATAAACATCACATGCAAATCAATATAAGTGATATGATATGGTCATCATCATCTTGTGCTTCGTGATCTTCATCTCCGGAGCACCACCATGATCACCATCGTCACCGGCGCGACACCTTGATCTCCATCGTAGCATCGTTGTCGTCTCGCCAAACTTATGCTTCTACGACTATCGCTACCGCTTAGTGATAAAGTAAAGCATTACAGGGCGATTGCATTGCATACAATAAAGCGACAACCATATGGCTCCTGCCGATTGCCGATAACTTCGGTTACAAAACATGATCATCTCATACAATAAAATATAGCATCACGCCTTGACCATATCACATCACAACATGCCCTGCAAAAACAAGTTAGACGCCCTCTACTTTGTTGTTGCAAATTTTACGTGGCTGCTACGGGCTTAAGCAAGATCCAGTCTCACCCACGCATCAAAACCACAACGATATTTCACAAATAGACTCCGCTTTAACCTTCTCAAGGACCGGGCGAGCCACACTCAGTTCAACTAAAGTGAGAGAGACAGCACCCACCAGTCACCTTTAAGCAACGAGTGCTCGAAGCGGTGAAACCAGTCTCGCGTAAGCGTCGCGTAATGTCGGTCCGGGCCGCTTCATCTCACAATACCGCTGAACCAAAGTATGACATGCTGGTAGGTAGTATGACTTGTATCGCCCACAACTCACTTGTGTTCTACTCGTGCAAAACATCAAACCATAGAAAAACCTAGGCTCGGATGCCACCGTTGGGGAACGAGTAATTTCAAAAATTTTCCTACGCACACGCAAGATCATGGTGATGTATAGCAACGAGAGGGAGAGTGTTGTCTACGCACTCGTAGACCCGGCGAAGCGATCACAACGTAGAGGAAGTAGTCGACGTTCTCCTCGCGATCCGACCGATCCGGTGCCGTTATCTCCGACGCCCCGAGTTCTTGACACACGTACAGCTCGATGACGCCCCTCAGACTCGATCCAGCCGAGTGTCGAGGAGAGTTTCACAAGACGACGGCGTGGTGACGATCTTGATGTTTCACGGCGCAGGCTTCGCCTAAGCTTCATGACGGTATAACCGAGGTGGAATATGGTGGAGGGGGCACCGACACGGCTAAGGAACGATCTAAAGATCAAACTTGTGTGTTCAAGGTGCCCCCTGCCCCGTATATAAAGGAGGGAGGGGAGGCCGTCCGCCTAGAGGAGGCGCTGCCGAGGAGTCCTACTCCCACCGGGAGTAGGACTCCCCTCTTCCTAGTTGGAATAGGATTGGGGAGGGAAAGAGGAAAGGGGCGCCCCCCTCCTTGTCCTATTCGGACTGGGGAGAGAGGCGGCCCACCTCCTGGCCGGCCCTCCTCTTCTCCCTCGAGGCCCACCGAGGCCCATTTACCTCCGGGGGTTCCGTAACCTCCGGTACTCCGATAAATTCCGTTTTCGCCGAACCATTCCAACTCCAAACATAGGCTTCCAATATATCAATCTTTATGTCTCGACCATTCCGAGACTCCTCGTCATGTCCGTGATCACATCCGGACTCGAACTTCTTCGGTACATCAAAATACATAAACTCATAATAACTATCATCGAAACCTTAAGCGTGCATGGACCCTACGGTTCGAGAACAATGTAGACATGACCTAGAACTATTCACGGTCAATAACCAACAGCGGACCTGGATGCCCATATTGGTTCCTACATATTCTACGAAGATCTTTATCGGTCGGACCGCATAACAACATACGTTGTTCCTTTGTCATCGGTATGTTACTTGCCCGAGATTCGATCGTCGGTATCCAATACCTAGTTCAATCTCGCTACGGCAAGTCTCTTTACTCGTTCCGTAATACATCATCTCACAACTAACTCATTAGTTGTAGTGCTTGCAAGGCTTCATGATGTGCATTACCGAGAGGGCCCAGAGATACCTCTCCGACAATCGGAGTGACAAAACCTAATCTCAAATACGCCAACCCAACATCCGCCTTTGGAGACACCTGTAGTACTCCTTTATAATCACCCGCTATGTTGTGACGCTTGGTAGCACCAAAGTGTTCCTCCGTAAACGGAGTTGCATAATCTCATAGTTACAGAACATGTATAAGTCATGGATAAAAGCGGTAGCAACATACTAAACGATCGTGTGCTAAGCTAAGGAATGGGTCATGTCAATCAGATCATTCTACTAATGATGTGACCTTGTTAATCAAATAACAACTCCTTGTTCATGGTCGGAAACATAACCATCTTTGATTAACAAGCTAGTCTAGTAGAGGCATACTAGTGACATGTTGTTTTGTCTATGCATTCACACATGTATCATGTTTCCGGTTAATACAATTCTAGCATGAATGATAAACATTTATCATGAAATAAGGAAATAAATAATAACTTTATTATTGCCTCTAGGGCATATTTCCTTCACTCTCCCCCTTTCTTAGATCTACCTTGAAGCTCGGCCAAGCTCATCGGTGTTCATCACTGCCCGATGCAAACCCTTGCTAGTTTGCACTTCCATAGCCTGTTTAGATCGTAAAAACTGTGCAGAACTGCTGCGGTAGTTGTTTGTGTTGATCTTGCATAGAAACAGATCTCATTTCTCTTATTTGGAAACCTCCTTTGAATGCATGAACTTCTCCGCCCTGTTTTTAGGTCTAGAAAATTTCTCCTTTAGAACGATAGTTTGATTCATAATAATAGCTGTCGTCCATGAAACTTGTTTCTATCACCCGGAAAGCTTCTTCTGGGAAACTTACTTTTATCACCACTGTCTAGGTGTCCGGTTTAAATAAGTGACACTGGATGATCTTTAAAAAATTCTTGAATGATTGTTGATCCTGATAGCGGCTTAAACTTTACTGCACAATCACCCTTATATCATTAGGCCCCTTGCTTAAGCCGCCACTGTGAACAATTTAGATATCTCTCCGGTTTAAAGTTGAGCCGAGCTTTCTTTCTTTGTCGTGAGCCCTTTCTTGTTATGGCTCCTAAAGCGCCAAGGCCCTGTGACTTGCAATTGGGTTCCATCCACAGTAACCAAAAGCAAACTTGCCGAGTTTGTAAAGTCTGGCCATTTACCAAAGAAGGAAACCATGTCTTATCGTGCCCCTCACCCGTCAGAAGAGATACCTCAACCCAAGGATGGGGAGGTAGTAGTTTTCACAGATCATATGAACCGGGGATTTGCCCCTCCCGGCTCAAAATTCTTCAGGGAAGTTTTGGATTTCTTTGACCTGAAGCCTCAAGACATTGGACCCAATTCCGTGTCAAATCTGTGCAATTTCCAAGTCTTCTGCGAGGTATACCTTGGAGAGGAACCAAGTCTGCTGCTGTTCAGAGAACTTTTTTACTTGAACCGGCAGAATGAACGCGCCAACGGGCCTAGTCTTGAGCTTGGCGGCATCTCAATCCAGCGGCGGAGAGACTGCCTTTTTCCTTATGCTGAGCTGCCGAGTCACCCAAAAGATCGGAACAGACGTGGTTCTCTTGTCAAGACACCTCTCCGCTAATGAGAAGCCTCTCGCCCGGCTTTCGTGCCTCAAGCGTCTTGAGTCCAACCATCATTTGGCGGACAAGTTAACTGCTGTTGAGCGCCTGCCTCTTAACCCCACCATCCGGAAGATCAAGGCCCTTTTAGGCAACGGGTTAAGTGGCATCGATTTGGTTCGGGTCTGGGTCACCTGGCGGATACTACCATTAAGCCACTGCTCCAGCTTAATGTGTACTTACACAAGCGAAAAGGAAGACCCAATGCATCATAGCCCTGAGGACTTACCAGATGATGTGGTAGATGCTACAGTCAATCGCTATTGAAGGAGGGCATCAGAACCAAAGAACACTTTCGGTTTACTTCCCTTCTGCAAGAAGAACCCGGCTCCTGCGGTAAGTTATTAATCTTCACAAATACTCTTTAATATGTTACCTTCTGGTACTTATGATTCCTTATCTTTTTCCACAGGCCGATGATAATTTTTGGAAGGTCAAATATGACCATGAGGCTGCCAAACAGGCCAGGGCGGCCAAGAAGACTGAAAGAAAAGCCGCTAGGACGGGCACCTCTAAGAAGAAGAAACCCAACGCCTCTGATATGTTTAAATTGGACGACTCTTCTTCGGATGAGGAAGAGGTATCTTTTTTGATTTTCTTTAACCCCTTTGCCGTTACTTTACTGATATTTGATCTTTTCAGGAGGATACTGGGAACAGTCAAGCAGCTAGCGAAGAGGTAACTATAATTTCCTCTGACTCAGAGCCTTTGCCAATACAAAGAATCCGAAGGGTGACCCGGAAAGTAAGGTTTTCACATCCTCTCGCTTACCAAGATATTCAATTTCTTTTGAAGCAACAGCAGCTTGAAAATCAGCGGCAGACTCGGGCCAACCAGGACGCAGAGCTTTCCTCCGGCTTGCCCAACGTAACCAGGAAGCATCGGACCGAGGTTATCTCCGACTTACATTTTGTTTTACCCTTGATGGGTTTGATTCGCCAACCTCTCAATTCATCTGACTCCAACTATCAGGATACTTCCCCTTCTTCTGATGAGTCGATGCAATCGAACATGCCGGTTTTCAAAACGGCTCCTGGCTAATATAACCTTTCTTACTTTAAGTTTATCCATACTTATACTTTGATACTTATCCTTCCACTTTGATTGACAGCTTGCAAGTAAAGCCCAACAAGAGGGCAAAGAAGAATAAGCCGTCCCAAGACCCGGTGGTTACTGAACCGGTTCATGACTCATCCGTTCCTGACAGCTCCACTCATCAGCCACCGCTTGAACCGGCTTCTGATATTCTGGAGCGAACTTCTGACCCGCCTGCAGAAGACGTTATTCAGAACTCGGATGACCCGGAAACTCCTAGCCCGGCCAAGACGACTGACCCGGAGGTTGAAATTGTGAAGAGCCAATATGTTGAACCGGGCCGGCCTACTGCCCTTGCCCAATGCACCGCCAAGGAGGAGTTTGCCCAACGCCGGAAGTCCAAACAAGAAATCACTGATTACTCTCATCTAAGTATTGGTGATATAATCTCAGGCTATCTGAACCAAGTACACAGTAGTCGTGACCTGGAAATTGACATTATGAAGCAAATACAGCATAAATCTAAGGTAAAATTTAAGCTTTTACTCTGAATCTTACTTACTGTACCTGCCCCCAAGTCTATTGCTTGTGAATGAATATGTTGTAGACTTAATAATCTGCTTGCTATTAGTTTTGTCCGGTTTAAATTGAATATGTTTAACCCGGAAATAACATGAAACTTTGAATTTGGGTTACACATTAGCCCCCAAGTGTCAAGTACCATTACTTGTAAAGTGCTTGAGACTTAATATGTGTGACTTGGTAAAATAGATTAAAAATTCTTTAAACATACATTAGCCCCCAAGTGCCAAGTATCTTTACATGTAAAATGCTTGGGACTTGAATGTTATCTTACCAAGATTCTTACCATAGCCTGATGTCAATGCAGGCCACCATAAGTCAATTTGAGGCGGAGATTGCCGATCTGAAGAGCCAGTTGAAAACCCAAGAGCTCGAAGTTCAGAAAGCCAATTCCAAGTTTGAATTCAGTGTCTCTGAACAAGAGAAGCTGAAGAAAACATTCGAATCGGAAAAGAAGACTTGGGTTGATGAGAGGGCTTCACTGGAGACTCGGGCTGAAATAGCAGAGGCATCTCTTGCCGAGGCAACAAATGAGTTGTCCGACTTAAAACGGCAGCTATCCCAAATGGTCTCAGCCATCTTCGGTAAGTCGCCCGTAAATATTGTAATCCTTCAAGAGTTATCGTAATAGTTACCTCCGGCTTTACTGTTATACCTGTGAATATGCAGGCCCCAGGAGTACCAATCTGAAGGAAAATATGCTAGTCAAACTTAAGGCAGTGTATACCTTAGTAGAGCAGCTGTACTCTGGGTCACAGCGTGCGTTGGCCGCTGTGGCCTTATCAAATACCTCTCCTCGGCTCCTGCAAGACGTGTTGAGGCATCTTTCGGTGCTACCTCAACGCATTCAAGACTTAAGGCGGGCATCTGCGAGAGCCGGAGTCGTGGCTGCATTGAGTCGGGCAAGAGCATGGGTGCTAGAACTTGACCTTGTTGATCTCTCTCTTGGATATCCAAGCCTTAAGGAGGACGACACTGCTTTTGGCGAACAAGATTTCACTGCCTGTGTTAAAGTCGTACGCCCCCTGGCGACTCTCATTGGGGAGGATACTGATCTCACTAAGTATTCGCCGGGTTATGATAGCGAGAACCGAAGAATCCCAAACGCCCCATATGACTAAGTCAGCCTGATCCCTCCAACGCGTAAGCATACCTTTGCCCCTGAAGTGGACCCGGCCAGTTTAATAGATGATGAAGCTGAATTTGAAGCTTTAAGCGGCATTGATTGGGCCTCGTCCACCTTCAAGGACAAAACAACCGAAGGAGAGGCGGGGAAGGATAACCCGGAGTCATCAAGCCAGCCGTAGTAATGAGCCGCCAGCTGGGTTATAACTTTGCAAAGAACAATGCTTCACTTGTGTAGACTCGGGGAGTCTTGTAACAGGATAGAGAAAACTCCTTAATGCCTGTCATGCCTTATGATACTTATTGCTTTGAATAATATGTACATCGTAAAAGGTATCTTAAGAACTGGTAACTTAAGTATAGTAAGGCCGGAGATGAGCTATATTCCACGGCCGGCGGGTCTCCTCCTCCGATTTAAATGAGTCCTTATGCTCTCGAATATCGATGAGATAACATGACCCGTTGTGTAAATTCTTGCTGACCACGAAGGGCCCTTCCCAAGGCGGGGATAGCTTGTGCACGTTAGACTGATCCTGGATGAGCCGGAGCACCAAGTCGCCTTCCTGAAAGGTTCTGCTCCTAACCTGACGGTTGTGATAGCGGTGCAAGTCTTGCTGGTAAATCACCGAGCGGGCTATTGCCAAGTCTCACTCCTCGTCCAACAAGTCAAGTGCATCCTGACGAGCCTTTTCATTATCCGCCTCAACGTAAGCCGCCACACGGGGTGAGTCGTGCCGGATGTCACTTGGCAGGACCGCCTCTGCTCCATAAACCATGAAGAAAGGTGTGTATCCCGTAGATCTGTTAGGCGTAGTGTTGATGCTCCATAACACGGAGGGTAACTCCTCCACCCAACAACCCGGAGTCCGCTGTAAGGGGACTAAGAGCCGGAGTTTGATACCTTTCAGGATCTCTTGATTAGCTCTCTCTGCTTGACCATTGGATTGAGGATGAGCAACGGCCGAAACATCAAGTCGGATATGTTCTCTTTGACAGAACTCTTCCATGACACCCTTAGATAGATTAGTGCCATTATCAGTTATGATGCTATGTGGAAAACCAAAACGAAAGATCACCTTTTTCATGAACTAAACCTCCGTGGCTGCATCACATTTACTGACCGGCTCTGCCTCAACCCACTTGGTAAACTTATCCACTACCACCAGTAGATGTGTCTTTTTGTCTTTAGACCTTTTGAAAGGTCCAACCATGTCAATCCCCCAGACTGCAAACGGCCAAGTGATTGGGATCATCCTTAATTCTTGAGCCGGCACATGAGCTCGTTGTGAGAACTTTTGACACCCATCACATTTACTGACCAGGTACTCCGCATCAACATGAGCCGTCAACCAATACAAACCATGACGAAAAACCTTGGCTACGAGGGATTTTGACCTGGCATGATGGCCACAATCTCCTTCATGGATCTCACGGAGTATTTCTTGGCCTTCTGTAGGTGATACGCAGCGTTGAAACGCCCCCGTGACGCTGAGGTGATGTAACTCGCCGTTAACAATCGTCATGGATTTGGAGCGCCTGACTATTTGTCTCGCCAATGTCTCATCCTCCGTCAATTCACCCCGGGTCATATAAGACAACTAAGGCACCGTCCAATCCGGGATAACATGAAGAGCCGCCACCAGCTGTGCCTCCGGGTCTGGCACTGCTAATTCTTCCTCAGTAGGCACCTTGACAGAAGGGTTATGTAACACATCGAGAAAGGTATTGGGAGGCACCGTCTTACGTTGGGATCCCAACCGGCTTAAAGCATCAGCCGCCTTGTTCTTCCTTCGATCGATGTGCTCCACTTGATAACCCGTGAAGTGACCAGCCACAGCATCTACCTCACGACGATAAGCCGCCATGAGGGGGTCCTTGGAATCCCACTTGCCTGACACTTGTTGAGCCACCAGATCTGAGTCGCCCAAGCATCGTACCCGGCTTAAGTTCATCTCCTTAGCCATCCGGAGACCATGGAGTAATGCCTCATATTCAGCTGCATTGTTAGTACATGGAAACATAAGCCGGAGTACATAACAAAATTTGTCACCTCGAGGGGAAGTCAACACCACTCCAGCCCCCGAGCCTTCTAGCTGCATGGACCCGTCAAAGTGAATAGTCCAGTATGTGTTATCCGGCTTCTCCTCGGGGCTCAGAACTCTGTCCAATCATTGATGAAGTCCACCAAGGCACGAGACTTAATAGCGATGACGTGGCATGTACTTCAAATCATGAGGCCCAAGCTCAATGGCCCACTTGGCGACTCGTCCTGTGGCCTCCATGTTCTGAATGATGTCTCCCAAAGGGGCAGAACTTACCACAGTTATAGGGTGGCTTTGAAAGTACTGCTTCAACTTCTGGTTTGCCATGAACACCCCGTAAACAAGCTTCTGCCAATGTGGGTATCTTTGCTTGGATTCAATGAGCACCTCACTAATGTAGTAAACCGGCCGTTGAACCGGATGCTCCTTACCGGCTTCCTTATGCTCCACCATGATGGCAACGCTGACGGCTCATGAATTGGCAGCCACATATAACAGCAAAGGCTCTTTGTCAATCGGAGCCGCGAGAACCGGCGGCTCAGGCAGTTGTCTCTTTAAGTCCTCAAAAGCAGCATCTGCGGCCTCACTCCAAAAAAAAGTGTCAGTTTTATTCATCATCTCATACAATGGGAGGGCTTTCTCACCGAGCCGACTTATGAATCGACTTAAAGGCGGCGGCGACCGACCAACATCCTCGAACATCATTGATGCACGCCGGTTTAGCCAGGGAGGTAATCGCCTTAATCTTCTCCGGGTTAGCTTCGATGCCTCTGTTTGACACCAAAAAACCCAAGAGCTTGCCCGCAGGAACGCCAAACACACACTTGGCCGGATTAAGCATCATCTTGTAAACCCGGAGATTATGAAAGGTCTCCTTTAAGTCAGATATCAAGGTCTCCTTTTCTCTGGACTTCACCACAATGTCATCCACATAGGCATGGACATTACGCCCAATTTGGTCGTGCAAACAGCTCTGCACACACCGCTGATAAGTCGCCTGGGCACTCTTGAGCCCAAATGGCATAGATACATAGCAGAAGGCTCCAAACGGAGTGATGAAAGCCGTCTTCTCCTGGTCCTTAACTGCCATTTTAATCTGATGATAACCGGAGTAAGCATCCAAAAAACTTAAACGCTCACAACCCGCCGTAGCATCAATGATTTGATCAATATGGGGAAGAGCAAAAGGGTCAGCCGGACAAGCCTTGTTTAAGTCCGTGTAGTACACACACATCCGCCAGGTGCCGTTCTTCTTGAGGACAAGCACCGGGTTAGCCAACCACTCCGGGTGAAAAACTTCAATGATAAACCCGGCTGCTAAGAGCCGGGCGACTTCTTCTCCAATAGCTTTCCGTCGCTCTTCGTTAAAACGCCGAAGAAACTGCCTGATCGGCTTATACTTTGGATCAGTGTTGAGAGTGTGCTCAGCGAGTTCCCTCGGTACACCCGGCATGTTAGAAGGTTTCCATGCAAAGATGTCCCGGTTCTCACGGATGAACTCGATGATCGCACTTTCCTATTTGGGATCCAAGTTGCTGCTGATGCTGAACTATTTAGAAGAATCACCCGGGGTAAAATCAACAAGCTTTGTCTCAGCTGCCGACTTAAACTTCAACGCTGGGTCATGCTCTGTAGTTGGCTTCTTCAGAGACGTCATATCCGCAGGGTCAACATTATCTTGATAAAATTTGAGCTCTTCTGCTGCGCAGGCCGACTCAGCATAAGCCGCGTCACCTTCTTCAAACTCCAGTGCTATTTTGCGGCTGCCATGTACCGTGATGGTGCCCTTGTGACCCGGCATCTTGAGCTGCAAATAAACATAACATGGCCGGGCCATGAACTTAGCGTAAGCCGGCCGCCCAAATAGAGCATGATATGGGCTCCTGATTTTGACCACCTCAAACGTTAACTTCTCAGCCCTGGAATCATGTTCGTCCCCGAAGGCCACCTCCAGCTCAATCTTGCCGACTGGATAAGCCGACTTACCCGGGACCACTCCATGGAAAACAGTGTTGGATGTTCTCAAATTCTTCTCAGTCAACCCCATGCGCTGAAAGGTCTCGTAGTAGAGGATATTGATGCTGCTGCCGCCGTCCATGAGCACCTTAGTGAATTTATATCCACCAACCTGTGGTGCCACCACCAGGGCTAACTGACCCGTGGAGGGTGATCCTCTCTGCTCCACACAATGGGCTGCTCTGACCACCTCAGATAACGAGGAATTGCCGGCTCAACGGAATTCACAGCCCTCTTATGAACCTTCTGGTCACGTTTGCACAAGCTAGTGGTAAACATGTGATACTGTCCACCACTCAACTGCTCCGGATGGCTTTGATAACCCGACTGTTGCTACTGCTGTCCACCTTGACTGGACTGCTGCTGATTGTTACCACCTGAATGTCCCTGAAAGCCGGAATTTGAGCCGCCACCTGGGCCATGAAAGCCGCCGGCCCTTGAACCGCCGCCGGATCCATGACCGCCATCGAAGGTGTTGGAATTTTTAAATGCCTTCATGATCGCGCAATCCTTCCATAGATGTGTGGCAGGCCGCTCCCTGGTGTCGTGTCTCGGGCAGGGCTCATTGAGTAGTTGCTCTAGAGATGGGCCTGACCCGCCGGATCGAGGCGGTTTACCCTTATGTCTCGGATTGTTACCTCGTACGTTGGCATTGGCCACAAACTCCGGGTTACCATCCGCCTTACGCTTATTGCCACCTTGATTCCCCGGGTTATGCTGCTGACCCTTTCCATTGCCATTCCTTTTTCCCTTCCTTGTCTTCTCATCGTCAGACGCGGGATCCTTGGTACTATCAGAATCGGCGTATTTGACTAAAGCCTCCATCGGCGTACCCATATCCGTGAGGTCACGTTTAAGGCGCCCTAGTTTCTGCCTCAGTGGCTCAAAGCGGCAATTTTTCTCCAACATAAGAACTGCAGAGCCGGCATCCATCTTATCGGAGGAATGAATTATCTCCTTGACCCGGCGTACCCAATGGGTGGTGGATTCACCTTCCTCTTGCTTGCAATCCGTCAAGTCCACAATCGACATAGATTGCTTACAGGTGTCCTTGAAGTTCTAGATGAACCAGGCCTTTAACTCACCCCACGAACCAATGGAATTGGGTGGCAAGCCTTTCAGCCACGACCGGGCTGTTCCATCTAACATCATGGTGAAATACTTACCATCACTGCATCACTAACTTCCAACAGCTCCATGGCCATCTCATAACTCTCAATCCAGGCTCCGGGCTGTAAGTCGGCCGTATAATTTGGCACCTTTCGAGGTCCCTTGAAGTCTTTGGGCAACCGCACATTCTGCAAAGCCGGAATCAGACAAGGGACACCACCGGTTCTAGTGGCTACTCCCGCCTCAATGGAAGTTGTTGGATACTCTGGAAAGTCTTGAGCCGCCGCCTGAGTCGCCTGCTCGTTCTCCTGACGTATTCGATCCTGCACTGGGTTATAGCCCCCGGGCTGGTTACGGCGCTGAGCATTGCATGACAGAGCTTCCGACTCCATGCGTCTGCTGTAACTCGGGCTCCGGTTCTGGCGAGGTGGTGCTACCCAGGGCGGGGGAGTTGAATGAATGCTGTCCCGGCTGTAAGAATAGGTCTCTTGCTGAGCCAGGGCTGTCTGGAGGAGTTCTCTGACCCTCCGGGTTTCCACTACCACCGGGTCATCACCTTCCATAGGAAGAGCCGCTAAACGCGCTGAAGCTGCGGTCAAGTTCTCCATGGGGTTGGAAAAGTGACCCGGTGGAATCGGCACATAACGCGGCGGTGGCATGCTTACGTGAGGCGGCACCGTATCGCGAGGCTGAGCCGGTCCTCCTGTTCCGGTTGTCATAAATTGATCGGCCTCCGGCGGGTTACTAGGGCCGGCTCCGGGTGTAGCAAAGAGAACCTGGGGGTCATAATTCGGAGGTAAATGGGACTGCATTTTCTGATGTCTCCTCCTCATTACCTCATTGGATGCGTTTAAACTCATCGTGAGCTGGTACGCTTCTGACTGCAAGCGCTATGCCCGGGCGTCGAGAGCCGCCCGTTCTGCAGCTAGTCTAGTATCCTCAGCTGCCAAGGCCTCCTTGGCCTGAGCTATCTCCTCACGCACCTGTGCTACTGCTGCGTCATGCTCATCTTTGTCTGCAGGAATAACCGTGGCGGTTAATAGGGTCGTAAGCTTGTCCATGAGATCCATCAACACCTGAGCTGGTGGGCTGCTCCTGATCCGGACGTGATCGTTGCGGCTGCTGTGGAGTTTGAACTGGGCTGAGTTCCAGCCATGAAGATTCCTGCCCATCTTGGCGGCTCATCGGGGTCCGAAATACTGATGCCATCGGAACAGCCCCAGAGCGCGCCGTCTTGTACCTGATACAACGAATCTGTTGAGCCGGCGGACGAATCATCGTTCGAGAGGACGGCCGTCTAACCCTTATCTTCAGATCCTTCAGAAACTTCTTCTCCGTGGACGCAGCCCACGAAGGCACGCCTCACAACCGGCTGAGTCCGGGTCTTCCTCGCACGCTGAGCCGTCTCGACGAGGTCGGTGTAGTTGTCCGGCTCAGGGCCTGGCTCACCGATCTGGCCGATTAAGACGTGGATTCCACCGAAGGGGACCCGGTATCCGTACTCAATTGAGCTGGCGTCGGGGCCCCATCCTTCGTTGTCGATATAGATCTTGCCGCGGCGACTCTTGGTCATCCGGCCCACTACGTATCCCTTGAGCCCTTCGAAGCTGCCCTTCAAGAACTCAAATCCATCGTGCGCTGGCCCCACGGTGGGCGCCAACTGTCGTGGAATAGTCACGTCAGATGTCCTCGTGAAAGGACTTAGTTGTGGAGCCATCGCAACTAGGAAGCTTGAAGGTGTTAAATCGGGACAAGAGACACGAGAGGGTTTATACTAGTTCGGCCCCTTACGGTGAAGGTAAGGCCTACGTCTAGTTGGGTTGGTATTGATGTTTCGATGACCAGGGAGCGAGATACGCTATGCCCGGCTCTCGATGAGTTGTTTCCTTCCCTAAGCCGCCAGCAGGTCGTCCCCTTATATACACGGGTTGACACCCTGTGGCTTACAGAGTCCCGGCCGGCTTATAAACAGAGTCCGGCTCAGTGACCAGTTAAATCTACCTTACGTTACAAGTCATGCCATCATGGCGGTTTACTACAACGGGCTTAAGCCGCCTGTGGGCCTTAAGCTCTTTATTGAACCGCCATCTTCATGCTTGGTCTTGGGCTTCCTCTGATGAGTCCTCTTTGCGTAACCCGGCCCCTCCTGGGCGGCTTACACAAATAGTCATATCCCCAACATCAACTGTGAGGCCCTGGTCGACGAGGATTATATAGGTCGGCAAGTTATAATTGGTCGGGCGAGGCGCGACGACGATGGTTAGGGCATCTCTAGCAGACCCGTTAAACCGCGGGCGTTTTCAGTTCGCGACACGTTTTAAGGGCCGGTTTGAGCTGCTACCGAACAGATCCCTCAAACTTAAACTGTATAACCGAATATTCGCTTATATTTTTTCCCGGCGTCTTCTTCTTCCTCTCGCCCCTGTCCACGGTCTGCAAGCTGGCTCCTATGAAACCGACGGACAGTGCACGACGCAGCCAAATACGAAGCCGTAGGCGTCCAACTAGCATGAAGCGGCAAAACACGAAGCCACTTAATTAGCACATCTCCTATAGAATAAGCTTCTCTCTACATGAGGGGTAGACTCTTAATTAGACACATCTCATATACAAATAAGCATCCATGCTTAAGAAAAATTCGATTTATTTCACTAAGCATCTTGCATTGTACAAGGCCTTATAAGACCCACTCGCTCGTAACGACTGCAATAGTTCGGACGAAGGGTCACCCCTTGCAAAGCTCACTCCCATTTTCTCAGGCGCTGACAAGTGGCATACTGCATGTGCGCCACTTGTCACAGCCAAGGAGTATTTTCCTGTTTTTACTTGTATTCGTTTATTCAAAATGTTTTATCTATTGAACCGTGCGTCCAAATCCCGAACCATTTTCATCGTTAGATTTCTTGCGTTGAGATCGTAGAAGCTTTATCCCATGCTAAATTTGACGAACTTTTTTCATGAAAAAACCCGAAAAGGTGAATAAAAAACAACAATAATATGCAAATCCAAAAGAAACAAATGACGAAAAAACTCATAGCATGCTTGTTCCCACTATTTTATCTTGTCTAGAAGTACAGTTGTGCTTCTCGCTGAAGCAAATCTGTGCCTCCACAGAAAGCACATTTCACTTTCCAAGAAATACAGCTATGCTTCTCACAGAAGCAAATATGTGCTTCCAACAGAAGCAAATTCGCGGGTTATGTGGAAGCGCAATTTTTTAAAGAAACACAGATGTGCTTAGCACAAATTTAAGTTGTACTTCTCATGAAAGCACATATTTTCAATTTATGAGAAGCAAATATATGCCTTCACGAGAAGCAAGTGCTTCTCGTGGAAGCACATGTTTTTTCCTTTTTCCAGAAGCACATTTCTGCTTCTCGTAGAACCAAATCTATGCCTTCACGTGAAGCAAATCTGTGAATTTCTCATGGAAGCACAAATTTTCCTTCCGCACAAAACAACGAAATTTTTCTCTCCAAAACCTATGGGAAAGCATGTGAAAACCAAAAAACTAAAAAACCCATCTAAAACTTGAAAACATAACATGTATAGAAAAATTAAAAAAATATACAGAGGGAGCGTCCACCACACAACATGTGGGGGCGGCTGAACACACCAGTTGACGTGCTCTCAGGACACCAAAAGTGACCCCTGAATGTCCCCCACAAAGAGTATCCTTGAGTTACTTGCTCTCCAGTTTGCATTGCATGCGCCAGCTGGGACTAGCCCTGTGAACGTGAGCAGAGTTAGCGGAGATCCAACATGTCAATTTTTGTTTTTGTTTTTCACATTTTTTGTATTTTTATTTTTGTTCACTTTAATTTTAATTTGAAGGAAAGTAAGAATGACAAAAGTTGGGAACTCAAGAAATGTTCACGCTAATACAAAAAAAAAATCATGAATTCCAAAATGTCCATGAATTCAGAAAATGTTCATGAATTCAGAAAAATCATGAATTCAGAAAGCTTCAAAAATTCAAAAATAGCATGATTTGAAAAAATGTTCATAAGTTAAAAAAGTGTTCAGGAATTTGATAAAAAACTGCTCGCAAATTCAAAAACAAATTGTGAATTAACAATTGTTTGTGAATTAAAAAATGGTTGTGAATTAAAAAACAAATCATGAATTTGAAAGTATGTTAATGAATTCAAAAAATAGTTGTAAATTCAAAAAATTTAATGAGTGGGAAAATATTGTGAATCAAAACAATTCATTAATTAAAAATGATAAGAAAACTGTTATGAAAATTATGATTTTTTTTTCATCTTTTTTAATTTTATTTTAAAATTTTGAATAATGTTTGATATTCCGAGCATCTTTGGGAAACACGAACATTTTATTTTTGTAACTTTAGCAATTGTTTTATTTGAAATAGGTTTTTATAAAATGTGAACAATTGTTTGGAATCCCTGTATGTTTTTTGAGAAAATAAAAAAAATGAACTTTCAAACAATTATTGAAGATTTTGAACATTTTTAATTTGTAATAAAAACGGAAAAAGGAAAAAATCAAGAAAGAAAAGAAAAGAAAATACCAAAAAGGGGGAAACATGAAAGAAGAGAAAACCGGCTGAGGAATCTTCTAGAAGCTACCCAAATGTGGCCAGGAACCCTCCAGAATGTTGCTAAAACCGATCGTCACCTCTCCCAACGGTTCAGCGCTTGCTTCCTTGACGTTACTAATGGGTTGACCCGTCTTCCAATGCTTGTGGACTATTAGCTTAACGCTCAGAACGAGCGATGCATAGCATTTGGATATCTGTCTACTACAGAACGGATATAGCTTGTCGCATTCACCACCGCAAGTGGGTCGGCCATTCTAACAGGTTTCGACTTAGCACACTCACTCGCTTGGTCAATGTACAAACCGAAGCAACGAACGATGCACAACATATGCTCGCACAAACGGCCCGGCCTACCAGTGCTATAGCTGGTGCCCCCCTAATTGTCGCCAAATCCTATTTGGCGCCTTAAGCGCCGAATACAGGCCATTTGGTACAGGGCGCACACCCCCGTGTACACTTGGTTTTATAGCGGGCCGTCCCATCTTGCTTTCCTGTTTCTTAAAAATCTCCCCCCAAAAAGGTGCGCCAGCTGAGACTCGAACCACAGCCGTTCGCTCAGGTAGCCATCACACCAACCAGTTGGACCAGATGACCACATGAGCTATAGTCGTTCTTTTTATTTTCTTTATATAAACACAGAAAAGGCAGCTATTTCCCCTGTTTCCTTTTCTTTTTTTTCTATCTTTGTTTCTTTTCTCTTTCTTAAAATGAGTGAACCTTTTAAAGGTGACCAAACTTTCACAAAATCGGTGAACTTCTTTCAAGTTTGATGAACTTTTCTCAAATTCGATGAACTTTTTTCAAATGTGATGAACTTTTTTAAAAAAATCGATGAACTTTTTTCTCAAATTGATGAACTTTTTTTTATAGTTGATGAACCTTTTTCAATCTCGATGAACATTTTGTCAAATTCAATGAACTTTTTTTGAAAATCGGTGACTTTTTTTGAAAATTGGTGAACTTTTTCCAAAGTCGGTGAACTTTTTTTCAAAATCAATAAACTTTTTCCATTTTATGAAACTTTGAATCGGTGAATGTTTTTGAATACATGATTTTTTTTTCTAATTCATGATTTTTTTTAAAATATGTGGACATTCAAATTTTGTTCATATTTCTTTTCAAAAGAAATCTTGTTTTTCTAAGTAGTGCATCTAAAGTTAATTCTTAGAGATTTCGTGTTCCAATCTATCAATAAGAGCTTAATAGGTCTATTGGTTGGCCATCAAGCTTTGGAGCTAACTGGTGCAGGATCGAATCCTATCAAGATTGAGATTCTCGGGTAGTTTTTCTGCGCATTAATACATGTTTTTGCACTCCCTTGCGTTCTCATGGGCCGGCCTACTCGTGTGGTGCAGTGGGCGCCAGTTGCGTCAACGGGCGCGGCGCTGGGGAGGAGCTCTCCTAATTGCCAACCGCGGACGGCTTATAAAGTCCAACACATCGCTGGTAGCGATCACTAGAGTTCACATTGTCCGCGCTGCGCCTGTACCAGCGAGCACAAGCAAAGTTAGCGGGAGCATCTACATCATTATTTTTTTGTTTTCTGTCCTTTCGTATTTTTATTTTCTTTCAGTTTAATTTTAAGTACAAAATAGTAAAAAGACAACAAATTTGTGAATTCAAAAAATGTTCATGAATTCAAAAAAGCTTCAAGAATCCAGAAAAAGATGAAATTGATAAAAATTTTGAAATTTTAAAATCTATGAAGGAATTTGAAAATTCAAAAATGTTTGGGAATTTAAAAATGATTGCAAATTAAAAAAAAATAATGAATTCAAATAAACTTCATGAAATTAAAAATATGTTCATGAATTAAAAAATTGTTCGCATAATCAAAAAACATTCATGGATTTTAAAAATTGTTTATGAATTCAAATAAAATCAGGAATTCCAAACATTTGAAAAGAGCAAACAATTTTTGAAAAAAGTGAGCAAATTTTAAACTTATCAAACATTATTATAAATTGTGAACGATGTTTTAAAATCCTATTTTTCATATTTAATAGTTTTCTTATGAACAATTATTGTAATCGTCAATATCTTTTGGAAAACCAAACAATTTATGAAATTTCGAATAATTATTGAAGATTTGAAGGTCTTGGAAATAATGGAATTTAAAATAATATGAGGAAAAATAAATGAAAACAAGGAAGAAAAGAAGAAAATAAAAAACCATAAAAAAACAATAAAAGGAAAAAACGGCTGTGTAACCTTGCAAATGCAGACAAAAACCTTCCACATAGTTGCTAAAACCGGTTGTCACCTCTCCCAGTGGTTCGGCGCTCGCTTCACTCCGGTCATACACATCTTCCATGGGATGCCGGCGATGTTCTCTTCTTTAAATATTTTGGCCACAACCTATACCATTCCACAGATATATTTTCCCCGCGGTTCCTCTTAAATTAGAGTCTGTCAACAACTCCACACCTCATCTTGTTTATCATAATTATTTTGTTTCATTGGAAGGGGCCATCCTTCATGGTAGCAATTTTCTTCTTTGGCCCAGCGTAGCCTAGTTCGACGACGCCCGAAAAAGGCCCATCAGGGTTGCTGCGTAGTGTATGGACCGATGAGTATGTACGCAGCGTAGACGGGGTCCCATCGCGAGTGATGGATTTACAGGATCGACCTATGGCTTCTAAGATTTATTTTTTTGAGAAAACTCCTTAAGCAATAAAACAGTACCTTTTTTGTTTCTCTGCAATGTTGATTAGATGATTTGGTTCGTGCATGCGGACTTCTTAAATGCAACCATGGTTCAAGTCCTTGTTTCATCATTTCTTTTTTGAGGTGAAACACTGCATGCAACGAAATGATCTATGAAAAAGACAAAGGGGTGTTTTTGTGACTTATGGATGGCATGGTGAGAAATTACTCGCACATCAAGGGCACAAATGAGATGAGATAAATTATGATAAACATGGTGATCTCACACAAGTTGCACAAGATTAAATCCACTCCAACTATTGTATTACAACGGAGAGGGATGAGGAAACATCCCCGTGCATTGCAGCGGGAAAAAATATTCGCATGTTCCTAGCACAATAAGCACGACTGAAGACTCCTCCACATATTTGAACATGGTGCCTCACCAGTGTTGTCGCTTATCCTACTTTCTGCTTTCATCGACCATGGTCGTCGTGTCCACCTTATCGCAGTGCGTTCGACGTGGTCACTCCCATGATGATGATCATGACTACTGCACACACAACTGACATTGAAACGAGCCATCGCAAGTCAATGTGTAATAGTATTAAAACTAATATACTTGAGCTGGACGTGATGGCTGCCCTTCCTGAGCAACAGCCTATACCTAGTCCATACGCCATCCCTCATAGACCCACTCACTTTTAAATTGTATACTAGCAAGATGTCCGTGCGTTGCACGGAACATCAAGATGCATTTGTATGATTAGTTGGGAGAAAAGGATGAACAAGGGAAGCCTTATCTGCAAATGTGGAGAGGAGTGCAGATAAATTGTCATAGTTTCCTTCTTATCCGTTAGATATAGATCAGACGACCTATATTGTAGGATGGCAGACACACCATCATCACCAACTCTACTTTTTATAAGAGTATATATATTGTTTTTGAAAATGCATCAACCTTCTTTTTAAAACAGATAAATACTTTTTAAATCACATGCACCTTTTTAAAGAGCATATTTTAAAAAATATGAATGTATTTGTAAGCACGTGAACACTTTTTAGAATTACATGCTTTTTTTAGAAAAGAAATAACATTTTTCAAATTATATGAACATTATTTTAATACGTGAAGACTTCTCTTAAAACTACAGAAACAAGTTTAAATGTATGAATGAGTTTTTAAAATTACATAACATTTTTTTAGAGCCACAAACACATTTTAAAAGACACGAAAATTACAACGTGTGAACAATTTTTGTACGTGTATTAGTCGGATTTGGAGTGCGATTAGGTTACACATATGCACGCCCAAATTTAATCTCAATGATTTGGAGTGTGTCATTAGATATTAGCATCGGATTGCAGGGTCCATGCATGTGGAAGGTTAGGAGAGCGAGGAGGGCTATTACAAGGTGGTCACATCAGATCGAAGTTAGATTTTCTGGATTATGATGTCTTGCAGATAGCATGGAAAAGAATGTCTAATTCAGAAATATTTTCACCAAGTCTTTGACAAGACATGCGCCTACAAAGGGCAAACATACACAAAATTATGGGGATAGGTGGGCCTTAGTTCATCAAGAAAGAAGAGCAAGAAGTTGAAAAAACTTCCATCAAAAAACTCTGAGAGTGTGACCACGTCAAAACAACTACTCCCTCCGTTCCTAAATATAAGTCTTCTTAAACATTTCAAATGGACTATAACATACAGATATATGTAAACATATTTTAGAGTATAGATTCACATTAGTGTCAGTTCAGTTACAAACCGGGACTAATGTGCTTCACATTAGTCCCTTTTTCTACTAGTGAAGAGCAAGAAGATGAAAAAACTTCCCTCAAGAAACTCTAAGAGTATGACCACGTCAAAACAACTACTCCCTCTGTTCTTAAATATAAGTCTTTTTAAACATTTTAAATGGACTATAACATATAAATGTATGTACACATATTCTAGCTCATTTTGCTCCGTATGTAGTCACTATTAGAATCTCTAAAAAGACAATTATTTAGGAACGGAAGAAATATATGCCCAGGGACATCAAGACCTAATATGCGAATTTGTTAACTGTGGGAATGAACAACTTTGAGATGGCGATATGCCTTGGCGAGAACCATACTCGTTTTACGCTGTCTTGGCCGGGCTTCCGTGGTTCGATACTCCGCAAAGATAAAAAAACTCGGCAACAAAATTTTTTCCTTATTGATGTGCTTCACTTGTTTCTAGCAGCACTTTAATTAAAGTATTTTTATTGTAAAAATTGGACTTAAAATCAATATTGATCTTACAAATGAAGTACATATGGATGATACAAACTGAAATAAACTGCAAATATATGTCGCCGATCACTTTGCCAACTCATATTCTAAGACGTTGTGTATTTGTGAGCGGGACATGGTCCACCTATCCTTGACGAGTCCCTCTGTGGTTGCTACGAGACACCATGCACACAAGCAGAAGACCAGCACCAGCAGCCACAAAAGCGGCATGCCGAGGCAGAAACTCCCAACCATTATCCGACGCTCCAGACTGGAGCAGGCCATGACTGCGACCCCAAACGCCAGGAAAGGGTAGACCATCCCGTGCTTGTATCGCGCCCTCAGGTACCGCTCCGTGGCGCTCGCCCTAAGCTCGTCCGGCGCGGCGTCCCAATAGGCATCCATGAGCATGTGCTTCCATCGCGCGATCTCTCTCCTGGCTCGCTCGTCGTGCTCCGGCCAGTCGTTTAGCCCGAGCCTGCGCAGGGAGCGGTAGGCCTTGACGAGCGGAGCTAGATCTGCGGCCAGCGCGCGGTAGGTGTGGTGGCGCGTCTTGCGGATGTAGCGGCGCTTCGCCGAGGAGTAGACGCCGGAGCGGTCGACGATGAGCAGGCTCGGCCGGCTGCTGCCGCGGAAGCCGGCGAATCCTGCTCGCTCGCGGACCCCGAACCAATACTCCAATACGGTGCTCTCCGGCTCCATGGCTGGGCCTGAACTAGTTTGTGTTGGTCTAGCTAGACTAGATTTCCGGTCCGCGCGAGCTAGATTCTAGCTTTGCACTTGCACGTATAGGTACGGGGGTCACAGCGCGCGTGCATGTATATATAGACAGAAATGTCCTGTCCGGGGCGCAGTTCTGACATTGATTCGTTTTCTCCGAGTCCGAACGCGCGCGCGATCCCGTCGTTCGGTCGGTCATGACGTGACAACGCGCGATGCACGGTCCAGCAAACAACCGAGCTATACACCCCGGCCGAAAGAAAACGGATTTGCTAATTATCATCTAGGTAAGAATTAGCTATGTCACATCTACGTTGTCCACCACATGATCTAGTTGCTGAAAAATTCGTGCAAAACTTTGATCCCGCGTCTCGCTGTGTCTTATTCCGTTTTCCGTCACGCGCTGTGTACCTTCCCTTGTCGGACTGTTTTCCCGTTGCGCGTTGGGGCCAGTGCCATCGTTTTTTCTGTTTACGTTGTGTTTCTATGGCCCTGCGCCTTTTTATCCAGTTGTTGTTTTGCTCAACCTTTTTAAGAAAAACTTGTCTATTTATATCTGTACTCAGATGTTGTTGATTTCACTGACTTTTGTATTCGAGTCCTAGTGGCCCCGACTTGTAATTTAAAGCTTTACGTTTGTATTTATGTCTAGAGTTGTGTTGTGATATCTTTACGTGAGTCTCTTATCTTGATCGTGCACATTTGCGTGTATGATTAGTTCACAATTGAGTTGGGGGCGTCACAGGACCAGACCGGTGGCGAGCAAGTTGACAAAGATGGGAACCGCGTCCTCATATGCTTCCTGGCCTCCCGCCGGCCACAGCTCCATGTGCCCCACTCGCTCCCACGGCCGCTAACCAAAAAGCGAAGCGTCTTCGCGCTGTCGGTATCCACGAAATCCAACTCGTGCAAAGCCGGCTCCGGCGGTAGCGACGCCGCCTCCTCCTTGCCTTTCTTCCTCTTAACTGCGGAAGGTATGGATCTATGCGACTCCATGGAGAGAGATCCCGGATGGGGGCAGATGCGAGGAAAAGGAGAAGAGCTTGGGCGATGTCGGAGAGAATGGATGAGGGGTGAGAGCAACGGAACGGACTAGCATCACCCCGACACCCCTCCCTTATAAATCAAAGGGCAGAAGCAAGGGAAACCTTCCGCCTCTTGGCGATAACTGCCCATGATCCCCGCTTTCCAAGAACGCGCCGCGAACATGGGCAGGAATTGAGGTGCTCCCGTGGTCTGACAAAAGCGCCCCTCAAGCTATCCTTCAATACAACGCAAAAAGTCTCCATCGTCTGTTCCTGTCATGTGTGGCCATTTGCCACATGTTAAGGCTCTAGAAAAAGATGGCCCCATCCCTCGTCTCGATGCCTGCAATCACCGAGACGGGTAACGGGCCTGGGGGCTACTGTCGGCGTCAGTAAAACCAGGGTATTACTAACCCGGTAAGAAGAGCCTTGGCGTCGAGGACATCGATGTTATTCATCCAGGGGAATATCGCCCAAGACCTCGATACATCCATTGGACCCTGGTCTGGTTCGTCAGGAGACATGTCACAAGGAAAGGGTGGACCGTTTCCTAGAAGCCCCTCACCGGACTTCCCGGGATGCCACAACATCATGACGCCTACCCTTGCGGGGGAATGAGTCTTCTCTCCTTAAGGGAGTAGGTAGTCTGTACCCCGAGACACTACAACTTGCATATGGATGGAGACAAAGGGCAAATGGCTAGCCCTTGCACATGGGCTCTGACAGGACCCGTGCGGCTCAAGCTATACACGGTGATTACACTAATATTCACCTACTGCTTACACTGCTATAGTAGTGATACCTCATCACCGCCCAACGAATACCAAAGGGGAAGCGAGGTATTTAGAGGGTAATGCTTTGCCCCAGAAGGACATTATCATCACACGTACAAGCATGCCATGAGCGACCATGCCACTGAAGTACAAATTGTGCTAGCCTACCCCAATGTATATTCTGTCAATCAGAGCCCCCGACAAGGCCTCTCCCTGCACTATAAAGAGGGGAGACCAAAACCTCACAAGGGGTCGAGCTTTTCATCTTGTAACAGACACATTGTAGCTCTCTCGATTGAATACAAACAATGCAGGAGTAGGGTATTACACCAAGAAGGTGGCCCAAACCTGGGTAGTTCTTTGTGTTCATGTGTAGTTCATCCACATATCTCATCCATGACTTAGGATTGTTGGACGTGTTCAGTTCCTGGCCAAACTCTCAAAGAGTTGTTGCTCACAACTCATATGTAGGTTCTTAAAAACCGACAGACTCAATTATGGATTCTATCAGCACCATTGGGATTTGATCAAAGATGGTGTTACAAACGCGGTTCTAGATTATCTAAACGGCGACCATTTGTTGAATATGTTAAAAAACAATTATTATCTTGATTCAGAAGGTAAAACACCCAAAGAATATCACCCAATACAAGCCTATTTCTTTATGCAATGTTATATACAAGCTATGTTCCAAGATTTTGGCTGGCCGATTTTGTAAGATTCTTGATGAGATCAGTGTTGAGGAACAAAGTGCTTTGTACCAGGGAGACTTATCATGGATAACGTGATTGCGGCATATGAGTGCATTCATTCAATGAAAAGAAAGAGGGGAAAGTAGTATTGGTGTGTGGTGAAATTATATATGATGAAAACATATGATCGCATGAGTGGCCCTATCTCCAAGGGATCATGCTTCACTTGGGATCGTTGAGATCTTAGGGGGGGGGGGTATGTTGACAAATAAACTAGCATGACAGCGGCAGTCTAATTTCGTTGCCATGGCAACGCTATTTAGTCGACATAGCAGCGATCAACTAGTTAGCGTTATTCAGACTGTCTGTCAGTACCGCTTTAGGACGTGACTTGTATGAGCCCAAGGCTCGTTTGTAGGCCTATTAGACTTGTTCTCGGTTGTGGGATGGCACGATCCAGTAGGAGAACAAGCTAGCTCTACATCATGTTTGCTTCAGGGCCGGATCTAGGATTCCAGAGGCCCTAGGGCAAACTCTATCAATGGGCCCCAAAGAGAAAAAAAGTACTGAATACTGTTGGGGAACGTAGTAATTTCAAAAAATTTCCTATGCACACGCAAGATCATGGTGATGCATAGCAACGAGAGGGGAGAGTGTTGTCCACGTACCCTCGTAGACCGTAAGCGGAAGCGTTATGACAACGCGGTTGATGTAGTCGTACGTCTTCACGATCCGACCGATCCAAGCACCGAACGTACGGCACCTCCGAGTTCTCGCACACGTTCAGCTCGATGACGATCTCCGCCTCCGATCCAGCTGAGCTCCGGAGATGAGTTCCACGACCGACGGCGTGGTGGCGATGATGATGTTCTATCGGCGCAAGGCTTCGCCTAAACTCCGCGACGATATGACCGAGGTGGAATATGGTGGAAGGGGGCACCACACACGGCTAAGGAACGATCCATAGATCAACTTGTGTGTCTATGGGGTGCCCCCTGCCCCCGTATATAAAGGAGGGAGGGAGGAGGAGGCCGGCTGATGTAGGGTGGAACCCTAATTCGTCGATCTTTCACGTTTGGAGGGGATCCTACGGAGGAAACACGAAGAACACGCGGAAGCACGAGGGGAAACACGGGGAAAACGAGAGAGAAACACTCAACCAACAAGGAATCGATCACACAAGTGCTAGATCAACATACACACATGAGATCCACAAGATACATAGTCAACTAGGGTAAGGATACAAAGGAACCGTTCATCTCCCGGAGGAGGCCTTGAATCCATGAGGGGATCTTCCCAAAGATGGGGTCTTGTATCCGATGAGGGATCTTCTCCTAGACGGAGGTCCTGATCTCCGAGGAGAAGTAACCGAGTGGATGAGCAAAGGCTCTCACACAAATATGAGCTAATCCAATGCTAAGTCTCAAAGTGAGGAGAGGGGGTCCTATATATAGAGTTTGGGGCGAAGGGGTACATGGGCTCAGCCCAAGTCGCGCCTGGCAAAGTGGGTCTCAGATGATCCAGATGGTGGCTCGGATGATCCGGTGTCGGGGTCCGGATGATCCGGCGACCGTCCGGATGATCCGGCTTCATCGAGGGCTTCGTTGTCTTGGCGCCGTTACGGATGATCCGGGAGGGTCCGGATGATCCGGCTGGACCGGATGATCCGGACGGCGGTCCGGATGTCCGCCTGTCTCCAACAACTGCTCCGTCTTCTTCTTCTCCTTTCTTCCGTCTTCTCTTCCATGCTTGGCCTTGGTCCTTGGATTCTCCTTGGTCATCTTGGTTGTACCTGAGTGTATACAAGGTCCAAGCATGAGGTAGTAGCCATGTCTCATATGCGGAAAGTGACGGTTCGAAGAGGAGTGAATTCACCTTGTGTCCGATGGCGTATGTTCGAGGTCTCGTCATATGTCCTCTTGGGGCTTGGAGAGTAGTCGGAGTAAACATGGGGGTGAACGTGGGATGCTCCGCATCATATCCCCCCCCCTTGGGAAAGATCCGACCTCGGATCGTGATCCTCATCACCATGGAAACGGGTGTCGTGGACGGACTTGTAGTGGGACGTATGTGAATGCCTTGCGCAAGCCAAGTACTCCAAGGTGTCTCCGGTATGTGGTACATGCAAAATGAGCAAACACAAAGTACACTTGGAAATACAATTGTTAGCGCACACAAAGTGTCCATTAATTAAGCGTGAGTCCGTGCGAAGGGATAGTGCGTGACAAAGCGTATGATGCTTATCAAGATGATATAGAATGATATGCAAAGAATTCATGGGATAATTAGCATGGTGCACAAAGCGACAAATTCTACCATTGTGCAAAATTATGTCATAGAGGGACGGTTCATCAATAGCATGAATATGGCAATGGATGCTCAATATGTGTAAGCTATCATGCAATTGATGGTGGACAATATGATCATGATGTATGAATATGCTATCAAGGTATATCACAACAAATTTGCTAAGGAAATGCACAAGATCATATATCATGGATGACATGGAGATAGATGCAACAAGGCAATCATAATGTGAGTCAATCCATGCATAGGGTGCAAACTTGCGGTGACTATGATATGTCCATCGGGCATGACATATATGAGCACAATCAACAAATATGGATGTAGGAGTGCAAGGTTTCAAAGGAGTGTTGATGTACCAATGCTCGATGTCGTGGCATGAGTGGAATTTCGAAGGTGCATCCAATAAGTGCGAGTGCTCCTCAATGTGAAGGTCCATGTAGTCAATCTCCAATGTTGCTCCTCCGTTCACGAGATGTATCATGTAGACAACAAGAAGGAAACAACAATGAAAGAGTGACCCATCCAATATGCGTACTTGAGGATGGCTCAAAGGGAAGGAGTTCACCTTATGAATGTTCCCGAAGATGTTGGAGTTGCACATCATGTATGCCTTCACATAACCAAGTTGTCGCATAACGGCATCGCCTTGTGAAACCTCCAAAATGAAAGAACATGACAAACACTCAGAAAAACAAATGAGGTTAGCGGAAATGCAAAACCTATCATTCGAGTGGTAAGATACCCAACAAGTGTATGCATCATGCTCATCATAAGAAAGTACAAGGGAGCATGTCATAGTTTGGAGGCATATGATGTAAGAACAACCAAGTGCAATAGGCTCAATCAAACAAGCATGCATCACAAGTAAGGTGTCAAAGTCTCCAAGATCAATAAGCATAGCAAGTTGGCACTCAATACAAGGTGATATGAGAGATGTAACTAATGGAGACAAGAGGCAATGATCATGACAAATCATGTGAGAGGCATCAACATGTATGTCGTCAACCCAAGAAAGCAAGTAATAGTGGAACATGGGTGATGCAACATAGCAAGCAATCATAGCGATCAAGTCAAGCAAGCTAGTAGTGCGAAGATGCAACATACTAGAAGGAATCATGGCAAGCATGTCATGTGTGCAAATAGTGGGCATGAGTAATTCACATGACATATCACGAGCATGAAAGCAAGATGTGAGTAAAATAGCATCAATGTATTGGCGAGAGACCATATTTAAGTAGCAATGGGGCATCATGACTCTCCCAACACAACAAGCATCAATAGCATGGGGCACATGATAAACATGGCAAAAGCAACAAGGATCTCCACCAAGCATGCAAATACACATATAGATATCATATTGGTGAATCATGGGTAGATGCAAGCAAGGGTCACAATTGCATGGCAAAGGCATAGAAGCAAGGATAACATGCAAAGTGAACACAATAGTATGGGCTAAGGTGTCAAGTGGTAAATAGCCCATAGTCGTGTGAGAGCCAAGTAGAGGAGTTGCGCGTAGTCCTTGCGCGAAGGGGACGGTGGTAAGGATAGTCCATGGGATCCCAAGTCATCATTGCTCTCAAGATCTCGTTTCGTCAACTCTTGGGATTGAGAGGTTGACGAGTATACGTGAGTACCTACACAAAACAAAGACAAAGGGAAAATTGTGTGTGCGTGGTAGATGTACACATCATCCATCATGATGCGCACGTGCGTGTGTGTGTTAGCACCAAATATCCAACGCTCAAATAAATGAGATGCGTGATATAGAAACATGTCATCCATCATGAGAGGTTTGTTATGATGTATAGCATAATGGAGACTCAAAGGATGTAATGCATCATGAGAAATATCGAGAGCATTGTTATTCATGTTATGCATATGGTGCAAGCAATTATGGGAATTATGCAAAGTATGGAATGCATCAAGATCTCCTAATATGTATGAGGAAACTATGGGGGTCTCCTCATGAGCAAGAGTAGGAACATCATGTGGAGAGTATTGACAACATCCAAAACAATGCATATTTGGAACAATGTGATCATGGCATGACATATTGGTTGAATTATGCAAATCATGTAAAGGAGCATGGCAATATCATCACATGAAAAACAAAAGCCAATGACCATCATCTCGTCATCTATGCCATAAGTGCAAATGGGATTGATTTTAATGGGGCATGCATAGTTACTATGTTGAGATTGAAATGATGCAATATGGGAGATCTCACTCATAGCATATGACAAGTTCAATGGATTGTCAAACATGAAGTGACCAATAGAATTTTCACATGATATCCTATGAAGCATAGCATCACAACTAGGCAACTCAACATGCTCATCATCATATTCAAGATTAATAGGTACATCAAGGCATGAAGGAGTTTCACTAGCATGAAGCATGGTAATAGGTGGGTCAACATCATGGGAGCAATCATTGTCAAGAGCGTCCGCTAGTGGGACAAGAGAAGCACCATCACCTATGTTACCTTTGGGGTGTCGCTCATGTGTTGTAGCTGAGGTGTTGAAGATCGTCTCGTTGTCATCTTCATCTTGATGGAACCATGTGGGGGGTGCATCATCGTCCATCATGGCCATCGTCGTCTCCATAGGAGGTATGGACTCATCAATGGTAGGCATGTCATCATGTAGGAGACCTAGCACCAAAGGAGAAAACACACAAGGAGTAGAGGGTAAGTCGTTAGAAATCATAGTGGCCTCACATGCCGTGTCAACTACCTCACTCACTAAGTGTTGTGGCTCACTCACTCCCTCAAGGATGCATTCACTCATATTGTTGGTGGAGTCACTCAAATGGCGCTCAACCTCACCTAGGATGTGTGGCATGCTCTCATGTGTGGGGCTAGTGGTGGTCACACTCATCCTCTCATAGGAAATGCTCTCAATGTCACGTATGGTGGAGTCACTCATGTGGTGGTGGCTCTCGTCACATGGCACTTGGGGCATCTCGACATATGTGGGTGTCGGAGAGATGTTGGTGCAAATGTCTCCATGCTCAACTCCTATCGCCGTGCTCAAAGGGGATGGCCCTTGCTCGACCTTCTTGTCACCGTCTTGGTGTTGGAGGCCCATATGATGTGGCACCTCATAGCTCGTCTCCATGACCGAAGGGATTTTCCCATGCTCGGCCATCTTACTTGGGGGGCTTCCAAAGATGGAAGTGTCACCCTCTCTCGTAGGTAGTCGCCTTGGACTTGATGAAGTCGATGTAGGCGTACTCGTGGGAAGTAGGCGAAGATGTCGTACGTCCAAAGGCGAAGATGCCTTGAGAACACTTGGCGAAGATGCCGAAGTGGTTGATGTAGCCGTAGCGCCGTCTTGGTGGTGGTCGTCTCGCGGTCTTCTTTTGTGCTCTTGAAGCTTGGACTTGGCGTGAAGTAGGTCTTGTTGGGACTTGTGCATTTGCGCTTGTGGAGCATCTTCATGATGATGATGTCGTTGTCGTGCTTGAGCTCGTAGTAGATGTCGTTCGTCATCGTCGTGCACATGTTGCTTGGAGGTGACTTGGCCTTCATGACGATGTGGATCGTGAACGTGATGATGATCGCCATGTAGATGTGGACGAGGACGATTTGCACTTGCATCTTTTTCGCGCTCCGAAGACTTGTGGCTTGACCGTCGTCGTCTTGAGGATGATGAAGGGGAAGAAGACTTGATCAAGGCTCTAATCTCCTCCATCCTTGCATCTTGCTCCTCTTTATGTGCGGCAAGCTTCTTGTCGATGTAGTCCCTTTTCCTTGCTTCGGAGTGGCGAATGTCGATGGAGATGTTCTCGATGCGCTCTCGCAATCTTGATTGTGCGCCTTGTATTTGTCGTTGTAGATCGAAGATGGACGCTTTGGAGATGTAGTTGTTCACGCCGTCGTTGTTGTCATAGACCGGAGAGGGAATGCCTTGCCTATCCATCACAAGACTCGAGCAAATATGAGTGGGAGAAAGAGAAGAACGTATACCAATGTACCTTTGACCAAAGTTGAAGATGAATCAAGTTCACTCAAATGTGGACAATGAAATAGCACTATTGGTACCGATCCTTGTCGATTCTCACACCTACACAAGTAAGGCTTATAGTGGAGCTCGGTGAGGATAGTGGCACAAAAATTTAATGCAAAATGTTAGCAAGAGTCAATAATGTTGAAAGAGATTCACAAATTCGCAAGCAGCAATGAGAGGTACACGGAAACACACACACGGATAGATAAATGGGGTCGTGCAACCAAGGAATGAGCTCAAAATGTGGAATCCACCAAAACGCTCGTGTTGCACAACTCAAGAGAGACGCTAGCACGATTGCTCAATAGGCGGATACGACACTTGTGCACAACCTATAAGATGCAAAATGGGTATTCTTTCTATCCCAAGTATGCTATGTATGTATGGTTCCCGGTGTTTCTCTCAAGCATGATATCATATGATGTAGATTTGACAATCTTATGTGCAATGGGGTATGATGCTATGGCACTTGCTCACGAGCTCTTTGCTCTCTTTTTGCTTAAAAGCTTTTTCTCTTTTTTTTTCAATGGCCACTTTTGCACAATGCACAAACCAAGATAGCTATTGTGTATATGCGGGAACGATAGTGTGACACAATGTATGATTTGATACCAATATGATATGGTATGTATGCAATGGAATGGTGGATCACTAATGTGCACAAGTAACGTTGCCGGCAATACTCAAATGGCTAATCTCGATAGGTAAGTGACGCAAAATGGGCTAGGGGTTAACAATGCAATTGCAAGGGAATATACAAAGGTGTCGTCGAGGTTACCGTCCTTTGCGATGATGAGTAGCGGTGTTCTTGGGTAGATACCAAGATGATGGAGACTCGTCCCTAAGTAGCCGAAACACCTTAGGAAACGGAAAAAACCGCAAACTCAAAATCTCAAATGACAAATATCAAAATGGTGATAGTGGAAAGCGGTGGTGTTGTTGCACTAGGCAATGCGGATGGAATGATGGGCTATACACGAGTCGGAGTTGAAGTTGCCGTCCCTAAGTAGCCGAAACACCTTAGGAGACACAAGCCACAACTCGAAAAAGCTCAAACAACAATTGGGTTAAGTTGGGGTTGTCGGAAGTGTATGGTGGGAAGGTTATGTGGAAGTGGTGGTAGTGGTGGTTGATGAAGAAGCAACCATCCCTAAGTAGCCGAAACACCTTAGGAGACTCAAGTCACTACTCAAACAACCTCAAATGCTATGGGGAACAAAATGGGTTAGGTTGCGGAAGTCGGTGGAGGTAATGCGGATGATATGGTGGAGGGCCTAGGCAAAGATGCCAAAATTCCAAAAAGTTGATGGTGTCAAATGGTGTTGGTGGTATTTTTGTGGGATGGGGGATGTCAATAGCTTCAAAACGAGCTAAAGAACGTCAAAATCGGAGTTCGGATGAATTAGTTATGGACAAAACAAAAATCAGCTGAAATCAGTTTCAGGGTTAACCGGACATCCGGAAGGAGGTCCGGATGATCCGGGCTAGGTCCGGATGATCCGGGTGTATAGCCGGATGATCCGGGTTCGTCAGCGCCGGTTCTGTTTTCTGGGTGCGTGGGGTATCCGGACGTCCGGGGGGGGGGCGTCCAGCTGATCCGGGCTTGGTCCGGATGATCCGGGAGAAGGTCCGGATGATCCGGGCAAGTCAAACTGCTCGGGATTTGCTCTCGGGGACGAATTTTTGGGCGGAAATTTGGGGATTTTGGGGTCAAAATTGACGAGATTTCGCGGATGGAAGGTGGGGAAACTTGGGAAGATGCTAGATCCACTTGAAACCAAGCAAATCCATGGATCAAAATCAACAAAACATCATCAAGACCAACAAATCACAAAAAAAATTGGGGCTATTTTTGGTGGGGATTTTCGGATTTAGGACGAAAACAACAAAATCAAGCTAGAAAACACGGGGTAGGGGCTCCAAAAACGTGATCAACGTGGCTCATGATACCATATGATGTAGGGTGGAACCCTAATTCGCCGATCTTTCACGTTTGGAGGGATCCTCGGAGGAAACACAAAGAACACGCGAAGCACGAGGGAAACACGGGAAAACGAGAGAAACACTCAACCAACAAGGAATCGATCACACAAGTGCTAGATCAACATACACACATGAGATCCACAAGATACATAGTCAACTAGGGTAAGGATACAAAGGAACCGTTCATCTCCCGGAGGAGGCCTTGAATCCACGAGGGGATCTTCCCAAAGATGGGGTCTTGTATCCGATGAGGGATCTTCTCCTAGACGGAGGTCCTGATCTCCAAGGAGAAGTAACCGAGTGGATGAGCAAAGGCTCTCATACAAATATGAGCTAATCCAATGCTAAGTCTCAAAGTGAGGAGAGGGGGTCCTATATATAGAGTTTGGGGCGAAGGGGTACATGGGCTCAGCCCAAGTCGCGCACACAGGCGGGGTCCGGATGATCCGGGTGTCGGGGGTCCAGATGATCCGGGCGACCGTCCGGATGATCCGGCTTCGTCGAGAGGCTTCTGTTGTCTTCGGCGCCGTTACCCGGATGATCCGGGGGAGGGTCTGAATGATCCGGCTGGACCCGGATGATCCGGACGGCGGTCCGGATGTCCGGCCTGTCTCCAACAGCCGCTCCGTCTTCTTCTTCTCCTTTCTTCCGTCTTCTCTTCCATGCTTGGCCTTGGTCCTCGGATTCTCCTTGCTCATCTTGGTTGTACCTGAGTGTATACAAGGTCCACGCATGAGGTAGTAGCCATATCTCATATGCGGAAAGTGACGGTTCGAAGAGGAGTGAATTCACCTTGTGTCCGATGGTGTATGTTCGAGGTCTCGTCATATGTCCTCTTGGGGCTTGGAGAGTAGTCGGAGTGTACATGGGGGTGAACGTGGGATGCTCCGCATCATCGGCCCTAGGAGGGGCGCGCCATGGGGAGTCCTACTCCCACCGGGAGTAGGATTCCCTCTTTCCTAGTTCAACTAGGAATCCTTCCATGTACTAGGAGTAGGAGACAAGGAAGGGGAAGAGAGAAGGGAAGGAAGGAGGGGGTGCAGCCCCTCCCCCTAGTCCAATTCGGACTAGGCCTTGAGGGGCGGCCTGCCCTGGCAGCCCTCTCTCTTTCCTTGAGGCCCAATAAGGCCCAATACTTCTCCCGGCGAATTCAGTAACTCTCCCAGTACTCGATAAATACCGAATCACTCGGAACCTTTCCGAATCCGAATATAGTCGTCCAATATATCTATCTTTACGTCTCGACCATTTCGAGACTCCTCGTCATGTCCCCGATCTCATCCGGGACTCCGAACTCTTTCGGTACATCAAAACTCATAAACTCATAATATAACTGTCATCGAAACCTTAAGCGTGCGGACCCTACGGGTTCGAGAACTATGTAGACATGACCTAGAACTATTCTCGGTCAATAACCAATAGCGGGACCTAGATGCCCATATTGGCTCCTACGTATTCTACGAAGATCTTTATCGGTCAAACCGCATAACAACATACGTTGTTCCCTTTGTCATCGGTATGTTACTTGCCCGAGATTCAATCGTCGGTATCCAATACCTAGTTCAATCTCGTCACCGGCAAGTCTCTTTACTCGTTCTATAATACGTCATCTCATAACTAACTCATTAGTTACATGCTTGCAAGGCTTAGGTGATGAGTATTACCGAGAGGGCCCAGAGATACCTCTCCGACAATCGGAGTGACAAATCCTAATCTCGAATTATGCCAACTCAACATGTACCTTCGGAAACACCTGTAGAGCACCATTATAATCACCCGATTCGTTGTGACGCTTTGGTAGCACACAAAGTGTTCTTCCGTAAACGGAGTAGCACAATCTCATAGTTGCGGGAACTTTGTATAAGTCATGACGAAAGCAATAGCAGATACTAAATGATCAAGTGCTAGGCTAATGTATGGGTCATGTCAATCACATCATTCTCCTAATGATGTGATCCCGTTAATCAAATGACAACTCTATTGTCCATGGCTAGGAAACATAACCATCTCGATAAACGAGCTAGTCAAGTAGAGGCATACTAGTGACACTATGTTTGTCTATGTATTCACACATGTATTATGTTTCCGGTTAATACAATTCTAGCATGAATAATAAACATTTATCATGAAATAAGGAAATAAATAATAACTTTATTATTGCCTCTAGGGCATATTTCCTTCAGTCTCCCACTTGCACTAGAGTCAATAATCTAGTTCACATCGCCATGTGATTTAACACCAATATTCATATCTGTATATGATTAACACCCATAGTTCACATCATCATGTGACCAACATCCAAAGGGTTTACTAGAGTCAATAATCTAGTTCACATTGCTATGTGATTAACACCCAAAGAGTACTAAGGTGTGATCATGTTTTGCTCGTGAGAGAAGCTTAGTCAACGGGTCTGTCACATTCAGAGCCGTATGTATTTTGCAAATATTTTATGTCCACAATGCTCTGCACAGAGCTACTCTAGCTAATTGCTCCCACTTTCAATATGTATCCAGGTTGAGACTTAGAGTCATCTGGATCAGTGTAAAAGTTTGCACTGATGTAACATTTACAACAAACTCTTTTATCACCTTCATAATCGAGAAACATCTCCTTAGTCCTTACTAAGGATATTCTTGACCAATGTCCAGTGATCTACTCCTAGATCACTATTGTACTCCCTTGACAAATTCAGAGCAAGGTATACAATAGGTCTGGTACATAGCATAGCATACTTTATAGAACCTATGACTGAGGCATAGGGAATGATTCTTCATTCTCTTTCTATTTTCTGCTGTGGTCGGGATTTGAGTCTTACTCAATTTCATACCTTTGCAACACAGGCAAGAACTCTTTCTTTGACTGTTCCATTTTGAACTATTTCAAAATCTTGCCAAGGTATGTACTCATTGAAAATCTTATCAAGCGTCTTGATCTATCTCAATAGATCTTGATGCTCAATATGTAAGTAGCTTTTCTCGAGGTCTTTTCTTTTAAAGAACTCCTTTAAAAACACTCCTTTATGCTTTGCGTAAAATTCTACATCATTTCGATCAACAATATGTCACTCACATATACTAATCGAAAGGCTGTAGTGCTCCCACTCACTTTATTGTAAATACAGGCTTCATCGTAAGTCCATATAAAACTATATGCTTTGATCAACTTATCAAAGCGTATATTCCAACTCCGAGATGCTTGCACCAGTCCGTAGATGTGAAAGCACATTTGCTCCCTAGGTGGTTTTGGTAATTAATGACAACATACTTTGTGGTTGGACTAATGCTTTCATCAAGTATGTTTCAGGAAAGTCAATCACTTTGGCATGGCAAAAGGACTGAAGAGGTGGACCCCTAGGTTTCTAAGGAAAGCATTGGCAAAAGCTCAAGACTCCATTTTTGGTTTAGTGATCCAAGATCACATTGAGTCCATAGGAAAGCCAATACTATTAAAAGGGGATGAGGTTATGATAATGATCTGGTTGCTCAAAGTGCTTAGTGATCTATCTCCCAAACTATTAGCAATCTTTCATTCCAACATATACTCATAAGTAATCTCGGTCCCACCGATTCCATAAACTCAGTCACACCGAGATGAACCACCTCACCATATACCCAAACCCTAGTAATTTGGATTTTCCGATTCCAAACTCGGTCTCACGAAACTAGTGTTGCCAACCTTCAGAACCTACGTCAGAATCAAATCGGTGTCACCGAGATGATAAAGTCGGTCCCACCGAGATTGGCAAACCCTAGTCTTTGGAAGAATCGGACTAACCGAGATTGTATTTTCGGTCCCACCGAAAATCCCAACGTTCACAAGATTTGAACTTTCGGTCTCACCGAGTTGTCAACTTTGGTCTGACCGAGATTGGTCAAATGTGTGTAACGGTTGGATTTTGTGTGGAGGCTATAAATACCCCTCCACCTCCTCTTCATTCGTGAAGAGAGCCATCATAAAGAACTACCACTCCTACCTTACATTTCTGAGAAGAAAACTACCTACCCTTGTGTTGAGATCAAGTTGCTCCACTCCCACCATATGAAACTTGATTTCTAGTCTTCCCAAGTTGCTTTCCACTCAATCCTTTCTTCCACCACAGCCAAATCAGTGAGGAGAGTTGAGTGTTGGGGAGATTATCATTTGAAGCACAAGAGCAAGGAGTTCATCATCACCAACACCATCTATTACCTTTTGGAGGGTGGTGCCTCCTAGATTGGTTAGGTGTCGCTTGGGAGCCTCCGTCAAGATGTGGAGTTGAACCAAGAAGTTTGTAAGGGCAAAGAGATCGCCTACTTCGTGAAGATCTACCCCGAGTAAGGCTAGTCCTCCGTGGGCGTATGCCATGATGGCATAGACAAGGTTGCTTCTTTGTGGACCCTTCGTGGGTGGAGCCCTCCGTGGACTCTCGCAGCCGTTACCCTCCGTGGGTTGAAGTCTCCATCAACGTGGATTGACGATAGCACCACCTATCGGAACCACGAGAAAAATCTCCGTGTCTCCAAATTGCGTTTGCTCTTCTCCACCTCTCTTTACTTCATGTGCAATTTACTTTCCGCTGCCCATACTCTAGAATTGCATGTGTAGTATGTTGCTTGACTTGATCTCCATTGAAAACTTGCCAAAAACTTGTCTTTGTCAAAAGGCATAAACTTTTATCTTGTCGAGTAGTCTAATCACCCCCCTCTAGACACTCTTACCTTCAACGATCCTACAATTGGTATCAGAGCATTGGTCTCCATTGCTTTGGTTTGCACACCATTGGAGGAAGATGGACGTGTCTACGTTTGGGAGTGTTAGTCATAGAGTGCCTATTCTTGATGGAGTGTCCTATAACTCGTGGAGGATTGATATGCTTGCTATCTTTAAGATGTACAACTTAGCAAATATGTTGAAACCCCATATGTACCTCCATTTGACCCCTTGCACCCTACTATGGATGAAGAGCTTGATTTGCTTCAGAACCTTAGAACTGTAAATCTTATCATTAGAGGTTTGCCCGATAACTTACTTGAGCTTGTCACAAACTTTGAGTGCGCCTATGCCATATGGAAGTTCTTGGAAGAACTTTATCTGGACTACTCTTTGAGAGGTCTTGATGAAATTCTATACAAGACTATTGAATTTGATATGATGCTTAATGATCCCAACTTTGATAAATGCTTCTTTGAGCTTCGTGATCTTATGAAAAAGAAGGGTGATCCCGGACTTATCAATGTTCTAATTAGAAATGCTCTTGTATTGCATTCCGATGACTATTATCACATTGACAAAACTAATGCAAGTCATTGTCAAATTGACCTAGGTATTGATGATGAATTATCTATGGGTCAATATGATGATGAGCATGAGCATGATGACGATTACTCCGATTCGGACACCGAGCTAGATAAGATCATGAAGAGTCTCAATCTTATGGCAAATCTGAGAGACTACATATCCGGTGGAAAAGAGTGGATTCTTGATAGTGGATGCACCGATCACATGACCGGAGATGAAGACATGTTTCGAGAGCTTGCAAAGAACGATGGTCCACGCAAGTATGTGACTTTTGGAGACAACTCCAAGGGTAAGGTACTTGGCCTTGGTAAGGTGGCCATATCTCATGATAGCTCCATTAAAAATGTCATGCTTGTTGAATCTCTTGGATACAATTTACTTTCCGTGTCTAGATTAGCTGACTTTGGATTCAATGTGCTATTCACCGAAGTAGATTGCCAAGTCTTTCGTCGTGACAATCATAACATGGTATTTACCGGTATCCGTAGAGGTGACCTATATATCGTTGATTTCACTAAGAAAGCTCAACCTAGAACTTGCTTCATTGCTAAATCTGCTAAAGGTTGGTTATGGCATAGAAGGCTTGGACATGTTGGTATCGTAATCTAGATAAGCTAATCAAAGGTGATCATATTCTTGGTGTTAAAGATGTTTTCTTTGACAAAGATAGACTCAGAGTGCCTGTCAAGCGAGAAAACAAGTAGGTGGAAGTCATCCGTGAAGAACATCATGACCACAAGGAGACCGCTTGAGCTTCTTCATATGGATCTCTTCGGTCCCAATGCTTACAAAAGCCTTGGTGGTAACTCCTTTGGTCTAGTTATTGTTGATGATTATTCCAGATTTACATGGGTATTTTTCCTTGATGACAAATCGCAGGTTCAGAGAATCTTCAAAACCTTTGCCAGAAAGGCCCAAAATCAATTTGAGGTGAAGATCAAGAAAGTTCGGAGCGACAACAGAACGGAGTTCAAGAACGCCCATGTGGACTCTTTTCTCGATGAGGAGGGAATTCTACATGAGTTCTCGGCTACGTACACACCTCAACAAAATGGAGTTGTTGAGAGGAAGAACCGAACGCTCATTGAGATGGCGAGAACGATGCTTGACGAATACAAGACACCGAAACACTTTTGGGGAGAAGCCGTCGAGACAGCTTGTCATGCTATCAACAGGCTTTATCTTCATAAGCTCCTCGGCAAGACTTCATACGAGCTCCTCACCGGTAACAAACCCCAAGTGGGATACTTTCGTGTCTTTGGTTCAAAATGCTATATCCTTGATAAGCATCGTCGGTCTAAGTTTGCTCCTAAAACTCATGAAGGCTTTTTTCTCGGTTATGGATCAAACTCTCACACCTACCGTGTCTACAATAATTTCACCCGAAAGGTTGAAGAGATGGTAGACGTGAAGTTTGATGAATCTAATGGCTCGCAAGTAGAGCAAATGCCTATTGATGTAGGAGACAAGGACCCATCGGAAGCCATTCAAGATTTATCCATTGGAAAGATCCGTCCCATGGAAGTGAAGGAGAGTACCTCATCTACATATGTGGAGCCCCCTACCTCACGGCAAGGTGAACCTCAAGGCAACATGGAGGCCTCCACAAGTGGAACTCACCAAGATGAGGAAATGCGACAAGAAGATCCACCACAACCTCCTTCTCCACCGCCTCAAGACAACACCAACAACAATGAAGAAGAAGAGGAAGATGAGGACGATGAGGAAGCTCAGCCGCGACACAACAAAAGCTATCTCGAGTTCGAGCAAGAGTCAAGAAGAATCATCCCGTGGAACAAATGATGAATGACATCGACTCCGGGAGAATTACTCGCTCTAAAACTCGTTTAGCTAACTTTTGTGAGCATTACTCATTTATTTCTAGTCTTGAACCTATGAAGGTAGAAGAAGCGCTTGAAGACCCGGATTGGGTGAACGCTATGCATGAAGAGCTACACAACTTCGAGAGGAACACCGTTTGGACTTTGGTAGAGAAGCCCAATGATGACCAAAACGTCATTGGAACCAAATGGGTGTTTCGGAACAAGCAAGATGAAGATGGACAAGTCATCCGCAACAAGGCTCGTCTCGTAGCTCAAGGTTACACACAAGTCGAAGGTATGGACTATGGTGAGACCTATGCCCCCGTTGCTAGACTTGAGTCCATTCGCATTCTTCTTGCTTATGCCAACCACCATGATATTACTCTCTATCAAATGGACATTAAAAGTGCTTTCCTAAATGGTGAAATTGAGGAGGAAGTATTTGTGAAACAACCTCCCGGATTTGTGAATCCTAAAAGCCTAATCATGTTTACAAGTTGCACAAAGCTCTTTATGGTCTTAAACAAGCTCCTAGAGCTTGGTACAAATGCTTGACTAGCTTTCTTCTTGAAAAAGGATTTGAGATTGGAAAAATAGACTCAATGCTATTCACGAAAAGGGTTGATGGTGAACTATTTGTGTGCCAAATATATGTTGATGATATTATCTTTGGTTCAACTAACCCTCATTTTAGTGAGAAGTTTGGAAAGCTTATGTCGGAGAAGTATGAGATGTCCATGATGAGTGAACTCAAATTCTTCCTTGGGTTGCAAATCAAGCAATCTAAGGAGGGTACCTTTGTCTCACAAACAAAGTACACCAAGGATCTCTTCAAGAAGTTCAACATGCAAGAAAGCAAAGGTATGAAAACCCCCATGCCTACTAGTGGACATAATGACTTGACAAAAGATGGAGAACCTGTTGATCAAAAGGTTTATCGATCCATGATTGGTTCTCTACTATATCTCTGTGCTTCTCGTCCTGACATAATGTTGAGTGTATGCATGTGTGCTCGATATCAAGCAGCCCCTAAAGAATGTCATCTTAAAGCTGTTAAAAGAATTGTGAGATATTTGATACACACACCTAACTTTGGCATTTGGTATCCTAAGAGGGCCTCTTTCGATCTTGTTGGCTATTCCGACTCGGACTATGCCGAGACAGATTGATAGAAAGTCAACTTCGGGTACATGTCAATTCCTCGGTCGATCCCTTGTATCTTGGTCCTCCAAGAAACAAAATTCGGTATCATTATCTACAGCCGAAGCAGAATATATTGCTGCTGGTTCATGTTGTGCTCAGTTGCTATGGATGACACAAACGCTTAAGGATTATGGGATACATGCGAGACATGTTCCTTTGCTTTGTGACAATGAGAGTGCGATTAAGATTGGACACAATCCCGTGCAACACTCTCGCACGAAACACATTGAAGTTCGTCACCATTTTATTCGTGATCACATTGCTAAGGGTGACATCGATCTTAAGCATGTTCGATCGACAAACAGCTTGTCGATATCTTTACAAAACAACTTGATGAGAAAGTGTTTTGTCGCTAAGGAGTGAGTTGAACATCATTGATGCTTCAAACTTGGAGTGAAAACTCCATTGATGCATGCAAGGCATGAGCCTAATTGACTAATCCTTGATATTTCTCTTATGATGATGATCATATGTCTTGGACACATTTGCCTCTTGTATTGCATCTAACTCCTTGCAGGTACTTGGATGGTCTACATTCCACAAGATTATCACTCACTCACATCCTGAGTAATCTTGTCATTGACCAAGTATCTAGCCCTTTGGGATGTTGAGTTCAAGGAACAAGACTCCACATATCCTTTTTGACACCTTATACATCTAGTATTTCACTCTTGTCATCTTGGATATTCTTGAGTATTTCCTTGCTTGCCTAACCCATGTAGGAAGATGAACTATACAATTGGAAATGGTGCTCCAACTTCACATTCTATGAGCATCTACATCAAGTTCACCTACATGAGTACAAGCAACAACAAGCCCAAGGTATGTTATTCACATCTTGAAGGAGCTTTGCTCAAAGTCATGAGTACAAGCAGCTTCAAAAGATGTGATCACAACAAATGCTTAATCGAAAAATGGCAACCCCATTTCTGAGCTTAAACGATGGGTATGACCTATGATCAAATGTTCTCATTTGACTCCTAAGTCAATATACTCAAACATAGGTGACTTAGTCGCCGACCCCTGTCTAGATGAAGTACATATGTTTTGGAGTTTTTTTTTCTGTTTTTCTCTTATGCTCTCTCATTGAGTTTTCTTGCTTATTTAAAAAAAAAACTTCATCTAGCAATATTTTTCATTTCTATTCTTCTGTTTTTGTGAATATCCTTTGGCTCTGATCAATTCCCTGAAAATCATCTACAAATTCATTGCAAATCTTTTGAAACATTTCTTGCAAAGTGAGCTGAATTATTTCTATATTTCCTTGGAATTAAACTCGGCGTCACCGATTTAAATACTTGATCGACCGAAAGGATCTGCCCTAAGTCTCGACTTTCGGACTCACCGATCCATATCAATTCGGTGTCACCGATTTACATTCACCAGATATCATCTTCTGCAGCTCAACTAACTGATTTATTCTGCATACTTAGTTTGCTCAGTTGTGATTCTTAAGGATCCCACTTCTTTCCTTCCATCTTTCCTGACCTTCCTAGTTTACTGTCCTTTTCGGCACTTGATGTCAAAGGGGGAGAAGATTTAGGGGGAGCTAGGGGGAGATTGGAAGATAAGGGGAGAAGAGAAGATTTAAAGGGAGAAGAAGAACAATCTTACCTTAAGGGGGAGAGGATCACATCAAAGCTTTTCCGTGTTTCACATTGGATATTACATTTGGCATCATTCTTTTGATTTTGCTTTCCTCGCTCACACAATTGATATCTTATGGAAAGCAAAATCTCTCAGAGCTCATTGAAAATCTTTTAGTCTTTGGGAGACATGTTTGCTGACTCAAGCTAGTGCTCATCATGAGACACTCTTTATACATGTCATCCCTGGCTTGGTACTCTTGATGTTCTTGCTGTTGGTTGAAGAAATACTCTTGTGTTATCTAACCTTGTTTTCCCAAGCTTATTTCTTCAGGTACAATGCCAAGGAACTTCAAGGTAAGTATATGCATCTTGCAGAATGTGCATGATGGTGACTTGCTTGTGAATACTTGTTTGCAAGAAATCACCATGCACATATGCATCATCTCTCACTTATCCTCTTCTGCTCTGATGCATATAGCCAAGCTGCATGCAGCACATCTTGCTTTTCTCTCATGTGTGCTTGTGGTAGTCCAAAACCATAATCTATGAAAATCTTGCACACTTGTAGGGGGAGCCTGTGTACTACATGTTTGTCAAAGCTTTAGTGATAATTCTGTCTTTATTTCAGTAAGCTTTGATGTCTTATTTTGTGTGTTGCCATCAATTACCAAAAAGGGGGAGATTGAAAGCACATTTGCTCCCTGGGTGGTTTTGGTAATTAATGACAACATACTTTGTGGTTGGACTAATGCTTTCATCAAGTATGTTTCAGGAAAGTCAATCACTTTGGCATGGCAAAAGGACTGAAGAGGTGGACCCCTAGGTTGCTAAGGAAAGCATTGGCAAAAGCTCAAGACTCCATTTTTGGTTTAGTGATCCAAGATCACATTGAGTCCATAGGAAAGCCAATACTATTAAAAGGGCATGAGGTTATGATAATGATCTGGTTGCTCAAAGTGCTTAGTGATCTATCTCCCAAACTATCAGCAATCTTTCATTCCAACATATACTCATAAGTAATCTCGGTCCCACCGATTCCATAAACTCAGTCACACCGAGATGAACCACCTCAGCCATATACCCAAACCCTAGTAATTTCGGATTTTCCGATTCCAAACTCGGTCTCACCGAAACTAGTGTTGCCAACCTTCTGTAATCAAATCGGTGTCACCGAGATGATAAAGTCGGTCCCACCGAGATTGGCAAACCCTAGTCTTTGGAAGAATCGGACTAACCGAGATTGTATTTTCGGTCCCACCGAAAATCCCAACGTTCACAAGATTTGAACTTTCGGTCTCACCGAGTTGTCAACTTCGGTCTGACCGAGATTGGTCAAATGTGTGTAACGGTTGGATTTTGTGTGGAGGCTATAAATACCCCTCCACCTCCTCTTCATTCGTGAAGAGAGCCATCAGAAAGAACTACCACTCCTACCTTACATTTCTGAGAAGAAAACTACCTACCCTTGTGTTGAGATCAAGTTGCTCCACTCCCACCATATGAAACTTGATTTCTAGTCTTCCCAAGTTGCTTTCCACTCAATCCTTTCTTCCACCACAGCCAAATCAGTGAGGAGAGTTGAGTGTTGGGGAGATTATCATTTGAAGCACAAGAGCAAGGAGTTAATCATCACCAACACCATCTATTACCTTTTGGAGGGTGGTGCCTCCTAGATTGGTTAGGTGTCGCTTGGGAGCCTCCGTCAAGATGTGGAGTTGAACCAAGAAGTTTGTAAGGGCAAGGAGATCGCCTACTTCGTGAAGATCTACCCCGAGTAAGGCTAGTCCTCCGTGGGCGTATGCCATGATGGCATAGACAAGGTTGCTTCTTCGTGGACCCTTCGTGGGTGGAGCCCTCCGTGGACTCTCACAGCCGTTACCCTCCGTGGGTTGAAGTCTCCATCAACGTGGATTGACGATAGCACCACCTATCGGAACCACGAGAAAAATCTCCGTGTCTCCAAATTGCGTTTGCTCTTCTCCACCTCTCTTTACTTCATGTGCAATTTACTTTCCGCTGCCCATACTCTAGAATTGCATGTGTAGTATGTTGCTTGACTTGATCTCCATTGAAAACTTGCCAAAAACTTGTCTTTGTCAAAAGGCATAAACTTTTATCTTGTCGAGTAGTCTAATCACCCCCCCCCCTCTAGACACTCTTACCTTCAACGATCCTACAAGATGGATCGCTGGAGCTTGCACATTTTGTTAGCACCTTTAGGATTGACAAAACCTTCTGGTTGCATCATATACAACTCTTCTTTAATAAATCCATTAAGGAATGCAGTTTTGACATCCATTTGCCAGATTTCATAAAATGTGGCAATTGCTAACATGATTCAGACAGACTTAAGCATCGATACGAGTGAGAAAATCTCATCGTATTCAACACCTTGAACTTGTTGAAAACCTTTCGCAACAAGTCGATCTTGGTAGATAGTAATACTACTATCGGTGTCCGCCTTCCTCTTGAAGGTCCATTCATTTAACATGGCTTGTCGATCATCGAGCAAGTCAATCAAAGTCCATACTTTGTTCTCATACATGGATCATATCTCAGATTTTATGGCCTCGAGCCATTTCATGAATCTGGGCTCATCATCGCTTCCTCATAGTTCGTAGGTTAATCATGGTCTAGTAACATGACTTCCGTAACATGATTACTACACCACTGTGCGGATCTTACTCTCGAAGACCTCGAGGTTCGTAGTAACTTGATCTGAAGTTTCATGATCAATATCATTAGCTTCCTCACTAATTGGTGTATTTGTCACAGAACTGATTTCGTGATGAACTACTTTCCAATAAGGGAACAGTACAGGTTACCTCATCAAGTTCTACTTTCCTCCCACTCACTTCTTTCGAGAGAAACTCCTTCTCTAGAAAGGATCCATTTTAAGCAACGAATATCTTGCCTTCGGATCTGTGATAGAAGGTGTACCCAACTCTTTCCTTCGGGTATTCTATGAAGACGCACTTCTCCGATTTGGGTTCGAGCTTATCAGGATGAAACTTTTTCACATAAGCACCGCAGCCCCAAACTTTAAGAAATGACAACTTGGGTTTCTTGCTAAACCACAGTTCATATGTTGTCGTCTCAACGGATTTAGATGGTGCCCTTTTAATGTGAATGCAGCTGTCTCTAATGCATAACCCCAAAACAATATTGGTAAATCAGTAAGAGACATCATAGATCGCACCATATCCAATAAAGTGCGATTACGACGTTCGGACACACCATAACGTTGTGGTGTTCCAGGTGGCGTGAGCTGTGAAACTATTCCACATTGTTTTAATTGAAGATCAAACTCGTAACTCAAATATTCGTCTCTGCGATCAGATCGCAGAAACTTTATTTTCTTGTTACGATGATTTTTCAGCTTCACTCTGAAATTCTTTGAACCTTTCAACTATTTCGCACTTATGTTTCATCAAGTAGATATACCCATATCTGCTCAAATCATCTTGTGAAGGTCGAAAATAATGATACTTGCCACAAGCCTTCATACTCATTGGTGCGCATACATCGGTATGTATTATTTCCAATAAGTCAAGAGCTCGTTCCATTGTTCCGAAGAACGGAGTTTTAGTCATCTTGCCCAAAAGGCACGGTTCGCAAGCATCAAATGATTCATAACCAGGTGATTCTCGAAATCCATCTTTATGGAGTTTCTTCATGCGCTTTACACCGATATGACCCAAACGGCAGTGCCACAAATAAGTTGCACTATCATTATTAACTTTGCATCTTTTGGCTTCAATATTATGAATGTGTGTATCACACGATCGAGATCCAACAAACCATTTTCATTGGGTGTATGACCATAGAAGGTTTTATTCATGAAAACAGAACAACAATTATTCTCTAACTTACATGAATAACCGTATTGCAATAAACATGATCAAATCATATTCATGCTCAACGCAAACACCAAATAACACTTATTTAGGTTTAACACTAATCCCGAAAGTATAGGGAGTGTGCGATGATGATCATATCAATCTTGGAACTATTTCCAACACACATCGTCACTTCACCCTTAACTAGTCTCTGTTTATTCTGCAACTCCGGTTTCGAGTTACTAATCTTAGCAACTGAACTAGTATCAAATACTGAGGGGTTGCTATAAACACTAGTAACGTACACATCAATAACATGTATATCAAATATACTTATGTTCACTTTGCCATCCTTCTTATCCGCCAATCACTTGGGGTAGTACCTCTTCCAAAGGACCAGTCTCTTTGCGGTAGAAGCACTTAGTCTCGTGCTTAGGACCAGACTTGGGTTTCTTCACTTGAGCAGCAACTTGCTTGCCGCTCTTCTTGAAGTTCCCTTCTTTTCCTTTGCCTTTTCTTGAAACTAGTGATCTTGTTAACCATCAACACTTGATGCTCTTTCTTGATTTCTACCTTCGTCGATTTCAATATCACGAAGAGCTCGGAAATCATTTTCATCATCCTTGCATACTATAGTTCATCACGAAGTTCTAGTAACTTAGTGATGGTGACTAGAGAATTCATCAATCACTATCTTATCCGGAAGATTAACTCCCACTTGATTCAAGCGATTGAAGTACCCAGATAATCGAGCACATGCTCACTAGTTGAGCGATTCTCCTCCATCTTTTAGCTTTAGAACTTGTTGGAGACTTCATATCTCTAAACTCGGGTATTTGCTGGAAATATTAACTTCAATACCTGGAACATCTTATATGGTCCACGACGTTCAAAACGTCTTTGAAGTCCCGATTCTAAGCCATTTAAGCATGGTGCACTAAACTATCAAGTAGTCATCATATTGAGCTAGCCAAACGTTCATAACGCCCGATCCGCTCCTGCAATAGGTTTGTCACCTAGCGGTGCATTAAGGACATAATTCTTCTGTGCAGCAATGAGGATAAACCTCAGATCGCGGATCCAATCCGCATCATTGCTACTAACATTTTTCAACACAATTTTCTCTAGGAACATATCAAAATAAACATATGAAAGCAACAACGCAAGCTATTGATCTTACAACATAATTTGCAAAATATTACCAGGACTAAGTTCATGATAAATTAAAGTTCAATTAATCATATACTTAAGAACTCCCACTTAGACAGACATCTCTCTAGTCATCTAAGTGATCACGTGATCCAAATCAACTAAACCATAACCGATCATCACGTGAAATGGATTAGTTTTCAATGGTGAGCATCTCATGTTGATCATATCTACTATATGATTCATGCTCGACCTTTCGGTCTCCGTGTTTCGAGGCCATATCTGCATATGCTAGGCTCGTCAAGTATAACCTGAGTATTCTGCGTGTGCAAAACTGGCTTGCACCCGTTGTAGATGGACGTAGAGCTTATCACACCCGATCATCACGTGGTGTCTGGGCACGACGAACTTTGGCAACGGTGCATACTCAGGGAGAACACTTCTTGATAATTAGTGAGAGATCATCTTAAAATGCTACCGTCAATCAAAGAAAGAATAAGATGTATAACAGATAAACATCATATGCAATCAAAATATGTGACATGATATGGTCATGATCATCTTGCGCCTTTGATCTCCATCTCCAAAGTACTGTCATGATCTTTATCGTCACCGGCATGACACCATGATCTTCATCATCTTGATCTATATCAATGTGTCGTCACATGGTCGTCTCGCCAACTATTGCTCTTGCAACTATTGCTATCGCATAGCGATAAAGTAAAGCAATTATTTGGCACTTGCATCTTATGCAACAAAGAGACAACCATAGAGCTTCTGCCAGTCGCCGATAACTTCAACAAAACATGATCATCTCATACAACAACTTATATCTCATCACGTCTTGACCATATCACATCACAACATGCCCTGCAAAAACAAGTTAGACGTCCTCTACTTTGTTGTTGCAAGTTTTACGTGGCTGCTACGGGCTTAAGCAAGAACCAATCTCACCCACGCATCAAAACCACAACGATAGTTTGTCAAATAGACTCGTTTAACCTTCGCAAGGACCGGGCGAGCCACACTCGGTTCAACTAAAGTTGGGAAACCGACACCGCCAGCCACCTGTGTGCAAAGCACGCCGGTAGAACCAGTCTCGTGTAAGCGTCACGCGTAATGTCGGTCCGGCGCTTTATCCAACAATACCGCCAACCAAAGTATGACATGCTGGTAGGCGTGATGACTTATATCGTCCACAACTCACTTGTGTTCTACTCGTGCATATAACATCAAACCATAAAAACCTAGGCTCGGATGCCACCGTTGGGGAACGAGTAATTTCAAAAATTTCCTACGCACACGCAAGATCATGGTGATGCATAGCAACGAGAGCGGAGAGTGTTGTCCACGCACCCTCGTGAGACCGTAAGCGAAGCGTTATGACAACGCTGTTGATGTAGTCGTCGCCTTCACGATCCGACCGATCCAAGCACCGAACGTCACGGCACCTCCGAGTTCTCGCACACGCTCAGCTCGATGACGATCTCCGGCCTCCGATCCAGCTGAGCTCCGGAGATGAGTTCCACAAGACGACGGCGTGGTGGCGATGATGATGTTCTATCGCGCAGGCTTCGCCTAAACTCTGCGACGATATGACCGAGGTGGAATATGGTGGAAGGGGGCACCGCACACGGCTAAGGAACGATCCGTAGATCAACTTGTGTGTCTATGGGGTGCCCCCTGCCCCCGTATATAAAAGAGGGAGGGAGGAGGAGGCTGGCCCTGTGAGGGCGCGCCATGGGGAGTCCTACTCCCACCGGAGTAGGATTCTCTCTTCCTAGTCCAACTAGGAATCCTTCCATGTAGTAGGAGTAGGAGACAAGGAAGGGAAGAGAGAAGGAAGGAAGGAGGGGTGCGGCCTCCCCTAGTCCAATTCGGACTAGGCCTTGGGCGCGCCTGCCCTGCAGCCCTCTCTCTTTCCCTGAGGCCCAATAAGGCCCAATACTTCTCCCGGCGAATTCCGTAACTCTCCGGTACTCGATAAATACCAATCACTCGGAACCTTTCCGAACTCCGAATATAGTTGTCCAATATATCGATCTTTACGTCTCGACCATTTCGAGACTCCTCGTCATGTCCCCGATCTCATCCGGACTCGAACTCCTTCGGTACATCAAAACTCATAAACTCATAATATAACATCGCATCGAAACCTTAGCGTGCGGACCCTACGGGTTCGAGAACTATGTAGACATGACCTAGAACTATTCTCGGTCAATAACCAATAGCGGGACCTGGATGCCCATATTGGCTCCTACATATTCTACGAAGATCTTTATCGGTCAAACCGCATAACAACATACGTTGTTCCTTTGTCATCGGTATGTTACTTGCGAGATTCGATCGTCGGTATCCAATACCTAGTTCAATATCGTCACCGCAAGTCTCTTTACTCGCTCAGAATACGTCATCTCATAACTAACTCATTAGTTACATGCTTGCAAGGCTTAGGTGATGAGTATTACCGAGAGGGCCCAGAGATACCTCTCCGACAATCGGAGTGACAAATCCTAATCTCGAATTATGCCAACTCAACATGTACCTTCGAAACACCAGAGAGCACCATTATAATCACCCGATTCGTTGTGGCTTTGGTAGCACACAAAGTGTTCTTCCAAAGAACGGAGTTGCACAATCTCATAGTTGCGGGAACTTTGTATAAGTCATGACGAAAGCAATAGCAAGATACTAAACGATCAAGTGCTAGGCTAATGAATGGGTCATGTCAATCACATCATTCTCCTAATGATGTGATCCCGTTAATCAAATGACAACTCTTTTGTCCATGGCTAGGAAACATAACCATCTCTGATAAACGAGCTAGTCAAGTAGAGGCATACTAGTGACACTATGTTTGTCTATGTATTCACACATGTATTATGTTTCCGGTTAATACAATTCTAGCATGAATAATAAACATTTATCATGAAATAAGAAAATAAATAATAAATTTATTATTGCCTCTAGGGCATATTTCCTTCAAATACATGAGTGCATAAAATAATTGTAAAGCCATAAACACCGATAAACTTTTATTAGCATCAAATATTTGATAAGTATTCTTGTCTCTGTTCCAAAGACTACTCAAATTGGAGACAAAGCCTTCATTTATATACTTCTCAAAATATGAGATGGCAACTTCAATTTGCTAAAGAATAACATCAATGCACACAAACTTGGTGATATGCTCAATCAGATAATGCTTTTTAGGCAACATGTTTACAGGAAAAGGAGAGAGAACACCTGCATGTTGTAGCAGATTACCCTCCAAGACCAGGCTATCTGAATGACAGGACAAACTGAAGACCGGCGTAAGTTACCGAACGGAAGCAGCTACAAGAGTTTTAATTTATAAAAGACAAATCAATCATGGATTGATAATTTTAGATTTTGAATGCAGAAATTTAGAGCTGGCTGGCCAGTCTAAACAAGATTTTGATCCAATGTTTACATATTGATCTTGCACTCTACCCAATTTCTTGCCCTAGGCCGTAGGTAGTAAGACATACTCCTGTGACTCTGTCACCGACTCTCATGCGTGATTAGGCATTGAGGGCGAGCCGATTCGAGTTGGCGACAGGGCTAGTGCATGATTTAGATCGAGAGAGAACAAAAGGAAATGTCTAGTGTGAGTGTGCGGTAGTGCATCCGTCCGTGCTTGCAATTTTCTTCAGGTTCCGGGCGTACTACAGACCTGGACCTCCCCGCGCGTATATAGTTGATAGATGGGCCTTTTTCTCTTGTCTGACTCACATGTACTTGTGTACGTAATAGATATGGGCCCCTAGTTCGGCTGGCCCCAGGCCGTCGCCCCTCTTGCCCTGGGCCAGAGCCGGCCCTGGTTTGCTTTCTATTGAGAAATAACAGGAAGAAAGAAAAGCAACATTCAAGGTGCTACACAAAAATTCAGAGTTCTTCCTCTATTATTGTCAGAGTGACAAAAAGACAGAGATGGATCAAGAGGAGAGAATTGTGAGTGCTAATAGATATGCCTTTTGCCAACACCATATCTCTTACCAATAATTTTATTTTTCAAGAAATTTGTTTTTGGAGGTTACTCAAAGACCTCCCCCTCCCCTAGTTCTTGCATATGTGTGTATTGATTTCCATTCTGATCGAGATTTTCTAGTTCACACAACTTTCATGACCTGCAACTAGAGACTGTTAAGCATAATGCTGGAATCTATAAAATCTAAATAGTTGACCCCCACAGACTCTATTCTCTCAACATGCATCCCTCCACATCACCAAATATGCCACGTCATTATCCATTACACCTATTTTGTAGCACATGCATACCCCCAATTTAACTGTTCCATCCCAAATGGTCCAACGTATATGCATACTCTTTGTTCACACACAATTGCTTCTGAGAAAATAGCTTTTGATGTAGGTCATTTCATTCATACAAATTTTATCCGAAATTAATCTTTGAAATCCCGCAGCAACGCGCGGAGAAATCACCTAGTTTCTTAGACTCTGGACTCATATTGAATTACATGCACTAAATAGTTCACCCAAGCCTAAACTTATGGAGAAAAGTGGTGTATATATTTCAACACGGGATACATGTGTTGCAAATGGCCAAAGACAACTAATTTATTCGAATGGAATCATTTTTTGATAGATGTATTCATTGTTCTAGAAATTTATTTCATTGGTCATTACGAATTTATTTCAAGAGTCATGAGTAATGACACATAGAACATATCCTAGCTTTTCAAGGAGATGTATCCGTTGTTAATCATCCACTCCATACTCCAGTGGTTGTTCACATTCTTGAGAGTCCAATAGGACCATCCAAACGTTGCCCTCCCATACACATCCATCTGTGCATTTGCAAACATTTGGAACTCTTGCTTCGCTGCATTAGGCACCTTCCACTCAGCCACCCATTCTCCTGCGGAAAACATGTCACATGAGATATTTTTACTAAAGTCCCAAAGGATGGGGATAAAATCCATGTTCTAAAACAAAAAGGGACTAGTTACATTTACCTACAAAGGTGAGGGGACCATTTTCCCTCGTGACAATGCTAAGATCGCTTGAGTAGTTGGTCTTGATGAAATCAATATTTTGTTGCACGGTGAAAGTATCAAACATGTTGTTGAACAACGCGTAGTAATGCACATCGATGACGGATCCAGGTAACCCGCCAGCGAGCCCGAGGAGCTCTGTTGGGTCCGGGGATGACAAGCGGTTGGACATGATCACGTAGGCATCTGATGAGTGCTTCCTGACGGCGTTGTACCCGTCGCGGTAGTACGTTTTTAGGCTCTCCAGGGATACACCGGGTGCCAACGGCTCGTTCATTAGCTCAACTGCAAGGAGGCTTGGGCTGTTGGCATACCTGGATGCGAGAAAATCTATCACTTGCACAGTTTGTGCGATGTTAGTGTCGGTGGTGCCCCAGTCCTGTGAGCCATCCTTGGAGGAGCTGTGCTCAAAGGGATTTTGCGACCCAGGAGCTGCATGTAGGTCAATGATGACGCCTAGATTGTACTTCCTGTTCATGCAAACAAATTGATACAAAGCCAAATGTTTCAAAAAAAATTAGAATAAAAAGGAGGATCACACCTAGGACAAAAGTTAATTAGATAACGGAAGCTTTAGTTTGCGCAAGATGATGCCAAGGTCAGCCCCCGGCCTAAATATTCCGACAGTTGAGCCGATCTTTGATTTCATGCATTTAGCAAATTTAGATTACAAGTTTCTGAAGGTTACTTACTCTGCCCATTTGAATGCCTTGTCTAAGGTTTTAAGTGAACCTCCAACGTAAGGTGTTGGAGGTCTGGGGTCGTTACCGATCCACCATCCAACTGGTATTCTCACTGCGGTCAGCCCGCTTTCGGAGATGAACCTGAAGTCAGCTTCCACTATATATGTGCTCCAATGGTTCTGCCAAACATGCAACATTCCACAAAATTGAGGTGCCAAGAATGATACGTATTCCTAACTTCCAGAGTGAGAACAACGGTACCTATTTCTAGCTAAGTTATAAACTCTGCCAATCTACCTTGTCAAGACAAGAAAATCACACTTCTCGCAATAGTAATAATACTAATGATGATGATGATGATGATGATAACGCACAATCAGTTAGATAATATTAGTATATCGTGAACACCAAAAACTTGGTGTTTCTTTTTTCATATGAACAAATTACATTTTCAGTTGGTTTTTTATGCAATGATTTCAAACTAGGTATATCCGATCAAGTTATTCGCTGCACAATGATCGGCGCTACTCTTTCTCGTTTCCTTGTGCAAGTGGACAAAGATATACTAATAAACAAGAAGAAAATGAGGAGGGAAACCACTGAGGACAGTGATCTCCACATGATGCATGATAAGCATAATGTACAAGTGTTGCTCACTATATATAGGTCTGAATTAAAACAGGGGTCAGCAAGTGGAGCAGTGGCCCCAGTGATGTTCAATGTATTTACCCTGAGAATAGGTGTAGCCTTTGCAGTCCCATAGCCGTTGCAGATCTGGTACTCCCCTTGTAGCCCCGTCACTCTGGTCACCGCGAACACGGACGGGTCGTCGTCGCCCCAGCTGGTGCTCTGGCCATAGTCCGCCGTTAGCGAGGCATCTTTGTTCGCCTGCACGCCGCCAACGGAATGTGACTAATATAGTTTGGAACATGAAAGAAAATGAGATTTTCTTATAATTACTTATTGTTTGCGCTAGTCAAAATCCCTAGACAAGCTAGTCAACATTGGAGGCTCATGTTGAATAATGGAGTGTCTGTTTTGAACGCACATGTAGATTGCTAGCAGACACTTGTTGTCCAGTTGGCAAACATAGTAGTAGTACCGATCGAGTAGTGCAGAGCTGACCAACATATGCTGTATATCGTATTATCTTTACCTGCAAGAAGAGCCCGTTGGGTGCCATGATCCGCATCCTGTACTGGTCGCCGGGGCTGCGGACCAATCGGAACGTCTCCGGCCGCCCCGGCGACGCGGCCGTCGCGACCAGCGATCCGTCGCTCTTGACGCCCACGAACTGGTTGCCGAACACCTTGAAATTGAATGTCACCTCGTTGATCCGCCACAGCTTGAAGGTCTCCCAGCCAGACGCCTGCGGCCGGTTCGCCACCAGCCCCGCGCCGCCGCCATTCTCCGCGGCCACGTAGGCGTTCTGCGTTACCGACTTGAACTGCAGCTGCGTGCCGTCCTGTACGTACGTCCGCGTGCTGATCGGTCAAGAAACTGAAAACAGCGAGCCATGGCGGCGGCCGGCAGCAACGGCACACGTGTGTTGGTATGTATGCATACGCAAAGCTACGACGTTGATTACCAGGAGATCGTTGTTGGGGATGCCGTCGAAGAGGGACGGCAGGATCCAGCCCTCCGTGACCAGCCACCCGCCGAGGTTCACCGCTCGCACGGGGAGACGAGGAGAAGCCGCCATAGCCGCCGAGCTTCGGGAGAGGAAGCACAGCATGAGGAGCGAGGAATAGTGGAAGGGGCGGCTCCTCATTTCGCAGCTAATGCCTCTTCCGATCCACTGGGCTCGGTTGCTTGCAAGTTGCTCGATGTTGTGCTCTGCCCTGCCGTGCTCTGCTCGCTTATATAGCTCATGGCTGATGATTAATTAAGATATGATCGACTTGTTGGATGCATGACCACCAGATTAGAACGGGAGGGTTTCCACTAACGATAACAATCCGGGGGTCCAAACTAATGGCTATCAGATTAGCCAAGTGTGGTTTCGCACTTGGCGTATTGCTCCGTCCGCTCTACTATTCGAAGTTTTAGGTTTGCTTTAAGTGAAAACATGTTCCACTTACATTAACGTGGCCAAAACCGTTACCTGCCTCGCCCTTTTACGATTCGAAAACTCATGGGCCACTAATCTGGCCCGCGGCCCTGGTCTCCGCGCTAAAAAGTTCTCGCTTTCCGCTAAACTTGATGGTGTTGAACTACCAAAACCCTTGTCTCAAAAAAAAAAAAAAAAACCAAAACCCTATTTGCCGCAATTTGCGGCAAACTGTCGATGTATCGCACACGTTCATTGGTACATTGGTCGGCCCAGTTAGCTTTTTTTCGTGCCGTCATTTTCCAGATTTCGAACCGTTCAGAAGGTTCCTGAACAGGTTTTTCTGGTTTTCTCGTTTTGTTTTTCCGTTTTTCCTACTTCTATTTTTTATTTTTATTTTTGCTTCTATTCTTTTTCCTTCTTCTTTTTTTGTATTTTATGTTTCTTTAATTTTGTTTTTATTTCATTTTATTTCCTTCTTCTTTTTAGTTTTTTCAACACTTCAAGAAATGTTTAGATATTCAAAATTTGTTTACCATTCCAAAAAATTTAAAATTTTCAAAATAAGTTCTCAAACATTTTTTGAAGATTCAAAAATGCTCTGGCTTTTTAAAAACACGTATTCAAAAAATGTTTGTGTTTCCAAAATTTATTCAGGATTTTCAAAATTTGTTCTCAATATTCAAAAAAATTATGTCCTTTAAAATTTTGTTCACAAATTCAAAAATTGTTGATGTTTTCAAAAATAGTTTGGTAATTTACAATTTTGTTAGTGATTTCAGAAAATTCTCCGGGTTTTTCAAAAACTGTTCATAAGTTCAAAAAATTACTCAAATATTGGAAAAAAATTCGGATTTTTTTCAAATAGTGTTAATTCCAATACTGCCATTAATTATTTAAGAGTTGCGATGTATATTTTTCACCAGATCACTTTGGTCATATGGGCTAGCAGCGAGCGCACATGAGTAGGCAGTCGTGGATTCGATTCCCAGTGACCGCGCGCTACCCTTTTGCTATTTTTCACCTTCGCATTTCTGGCGCACCACAGTGGGCCGACCTAGTCGGGTGCACCCTATGCCATGGGGCGTGTATTTTTTTTGTTTGGGAACTGTGAGGCAACAGCCCCACGGTATTTTATTAAAACTCAACCAACAAAACACAAAAGGTTCTGGTAAGTAAAGTTAGACTACTTACCTATGGTCCTATGTACATAAATACATGCTAGGCTACATAATTACAAGGAGCCAATTAGGGCAAAGAATTAACCCAATGCAACAACAAAGGTTTTAAACTAGGCTTGAATCTGTGTGATAGCAGCGTAATATCATGGATGAAATTCCTCCTCCATGTTGCGAAGGTATGCCTCTCATTTCTGAAGATTCTTCCATTCCTCAATAACCAGACATTCCAAGCAGCAAGATAAACCACCTCTTTGAAGAAAGGCTGACCAAAGCTCTGCCTGGCAACAATCAAGCACTCTGATGGAGACAAATCAGCTAGCCACTGAATTTGCAAATAGTTCCAGACCCTAGAGCTGAATTGACAGGTGAAGAAGAGATGATCTTTGTCTTCATAGGCTTGAGCATGACATAAGGGGCAAGTGTTTATCCTCCCGAGGCAATCTCTAGTGCCTCCTAACCAGCAAATCTCTTGTGTTGAGTCTATCATTTAGCATTAACCACGCAAAAACCTTGATTTTCATTGTTGATCTGCTTTCCCAAATCCCTTTGGCCGGCATATCAGTAGGAAGATGGGCATGCATCATTGTATAGTAGCTCTTGGCAGAATATTTTCCTTTTCCTGGTGTCCAAGACCAAGAATCATTGATACTATTATCAGTATTCCACGAGGATAACCATTTTATATAATACAACAAAATAGGAGCTCTGGTTCATCTATCCCTATCAAATACGCGGGAATAACCACAAACTCGATAATCTAACTACTCGACCTCGTTGAAGAATCTATATTCCTCTCCAATCAAGAGATCAAACTCCGAAAAAATGGTTATCCTCGTGCTTCAAGGTATGGCCTTGATAAAGTTCAATACTACCTAAAAAGGCTTTTGTCCCATTTTATATATAAAGCATCAAACCAACAACAACATCCAGGAGAAGGAGCGGTAAACGAGAAATAGAAGAAAATACTATTGTTTCCTCCGGGTGAGATAAAAACTTGATGATTTTTTGAAATCACCCCTTGCCCGCCCGCCTCATGAAAGCACCGGCGAGACCTAACTTGCGCGCCAAGAAGTCCCCTCGCTGCCGCCGGTGCGCGTCACCGGGCAAAGCCCGGTCAGCGTAGGCGACGGCGGCGGGGCCTTCTTCCTCCCGGATGGTCGTAGGCAGCGCGGGATGCAACACTCATGCAGGGCGCAGTGGCAGCGACACGGACGACCGTGCAGGTGGCGCGGGCGTGCGCAGGTGCTATGTTGGTTGCGAGGGCTCGGCCCAACGCAGGATGGCAAGGCTACGCGCGCCCGATCGGGTGGTCGGATGCGGAGGCAGGTGGTTTGGTGTTGGCGACTATTACTTGGCGGGACCGTGCAAGGGATGAAGGGCGACGGCGACGGGGCCATGTGTGGGCTGCTTGCTGGTGCCGGGCTCTGGGGTTGGCATGGCTGGCAGCGTGCACCTGGGGTGGCCATGGCGGCTTGATTTGGATCGCCCAATTCGGCGCCCAGCACTGCGATTCACCCAGGGCCTGTCACCAACTGCGGTGGCTGCCCCTGTTGTGGGTTTTGATCTGCTCCAGGTATGTCGGTGCTCTGGTGGGACCTATATGGGTGCACTGGTCGTCGGCACGGTGGCGACAGCTTTAGTGGCCGCGGGGTGTGAGTGGTGGTAGCTCCTCCCTTCTCCTGGGATCCAGGCCAAAGGCGCGTGTTTTCGTGCAGAGAGGGCTAGGCCCTAGGGCTCGTGCTCATTGTGGCCCGAAACAAGTCGAGCTTCCGCTCCAGGTAAGCGATGGCGAGCACGGTCCAGGGGGTGCTTGTTGGTGGTGGTCGGATTTCCGTTGCGTCGATACGTGGATCGATGCCGGTGGCCACATATATGGATTTGTGTGAGCTCGCCTGGACAGGGCTCGGACTAGTTCACCAACAACCATCGGTAGTCTTAGAGTCGTGTCCTCCCAGTCCACCGGGCACTGGTTGGGGACGCAGGTGTGGGTACCTCCTACGGTGGAGGCGCCTACCCAAACTCAGGGACTAATATCCGGCTAGGAGTAGATGGAGTGTCTCGTTCCTCCTACCATGGTTGTGTGCATTGTGACATGGGCGGCACACGGTATCTCGTGATAGGGATGGCGGGGCGGCGGCCTCGGATGGAAGGCCGCGTGGTTGCTCTCCGGGAGGCATCATTGCGGTGGTGGCTCCTCCCCTGGGTTGTGTGGGCAACGGGAGGGGTGGAGTTGGGTAGTTTGGGTGTGCCCTTTCTTCGGCGGGCGGCGTCCTGATCCGGAGCCGGGGATCTGACTTTGTCGTGCTCCTCTTGGCGGCCTTGTGGGGGCACGGTGAGTTGTCGAGTGAAAGCTCCGTGCCATGGCGCCAACGACGGCCACACCCGCGGGTGTTGCACTCTTCTTGAAGACGTCATTGTGGTTCTTCTCCTCGTGCCCATGTTCCGGGTGAAGAACTTTGTCCGGTGTAGACTCGGCAGCGGTAACACTCTGTGTCGTTCTCCCTCTTGAGGGCGTTGTCATGGAGCTTAGGTGTGCTAGGTCGTAGCTTGAGGGTTTTAGTGCTTCCGGTGCTTGTAGCTGGCAGCGTAGTCGCATGCGTTCGCATTTGACGGATATCTTAGGATCGGCTTTGTAAGAGGGCTACCTCACCATCTTGTATCGTTCGAACATGTACTTCCTCGGTTGTTGCTTTATATATAAAGCGGGGCGAAAGCCTGTTTCGAGGAGAAGGAGAAAAGGTAAGGAAGAGAGCACCATAAGTCCAAGGAGGCAAATAGGGTTATGCTGAGTGCACCGGCTCAATAAGCCCTAAAACAAGAAAACAGGCAAACAAGCCGCCAATAAACTAGTCAGGATCCCGAGAAGGAGGAGGTATAACGGTAGCGCCAAGCGAAGAGCCAAAGGCCTGAGTCGTGAAGTAAGAGCATCAATGGCGACGTGCTCCTGGTGGCAACTAAGCGGCTTCCACAGTTGTAAAATCCCACACATTTTATATATAGCGTCAGAGGAATGTCTAATAACCTGGTTGTTGTGAATCGTCCATAGAGTCCAAGCTACAACACAAATGCACAACCATCTAATATGGCGGGTGGCCACAGATCCCGCAAGTAATTCCCCGAACAAGTCAGGGAAGTTCGTGTGACACCACTCTCTGCCGACAACTTCCCTGACAAACCCAAAGGAATTAAGATGAAACACATGACAAGAAGATGTGGCTGGAATTTTTTTGGTGTTGCATGTTAGTCAAAGGCCGTCCCCGGGGCCATGCCGCTTTAGGACCTCCACCCTTGAAGGAACGCGACCACTTATCCATTGCCACCATAAGATCCTAATATTGAGGGGGAGCCTAACTGACCATACCTATGAGAGGGGATCCGACCTAGGCAGAGAAGTAATGGCATGGTATAACGACCTAGTGGGGAACCTGCCACGATTCTCAAGATGCCAGGATACTTGGTCAGGTTCAAAGGAGGGAGAGTGGAGCGCAACACACTCAAGAAGATCCGCCCACGCCGCCTGTTGGGAAGGACCGAAGGCACGCCGAAAGGCGAGGCTCTCCCAAGATCAAGGAGGGTAGCCAGGACAGAAATACAGGGCAACATGCAAATGGATATTAGTGTTGCAAATGGGCAGTCGCCCGCCCAACGATCAAATCAGAACAGGTCGATGCCCCAGGCCCAAGCGAGCTACAACAAATGTACTTGCCAGCATCGTCTCGTAAATCCGAACTCATCACATCCACTTGATGGCTCACTTTTGTGCTTGACTCGGCATGACTCGCTAGAGCAACCAATTCAAATGTTCCTAGCTGACTTGACCGAGCGGTCCTTTATACATCATGCGAGCCAAGATTTTGGAACGCGGCCTCCTACCAAACGCCCCCTATGTGTACTAGAACAAGAGAATGGTTTTTCCACATGCATAGTGTTTTTAAGGTCCCACTACTTATTACTTACTACACCATATGGCCCTACCTAGATTCTTTCTTTCCTCATATTAACCCATGCATTTTAAGTTGAGTCAGAAATTTTCAAACCATGTATCTTTTGAATGAAAACTTTGATTTCTGTTCTGTTAACAGATTTGGGGTCTTGGTAATGAGATCTTTTAAACAAGATCGATCATAAATATATTTCCAAAATATTTTAAATACAAATTTTGGAACTTGATGAAACTATAGAATATAAACCCACCAAACTACAACATTTACATGAAACGAGTTTCACGGACTATCATAGAATTTCACACCATGTTTCATGGAGTTTGACCATCTTCCGTATGGTTTCATCATCTTTCAAAAATCAAAATTTAAAAAATTTCAAAATATATTTAAGAGTGATCTTGTTTAAAAGTCCTCGTCGCCAGGAATATAAATACGAAAATAAAAGTTAAATCGGGCTTTGGGTTCATAAGATAAAATGATTCCAAACTTTGAAATCACAAAAAAGCAAGGGTATGTGGTGGGTTTCATGTCGGATAGTTGGTGCATGGACCATGTGATTAACTGATATGACATGACTAGATGGGTGAAATACAACCAGTATAGGAGTGCATGCATCTGAATCTCCATCTATATCCAATGGGTGACCCATGCATGGGAGAATTGTTTTTCTCACTAGAAGAGTCAATTACACCACCAGTGCTTAAACTTGGCGAGAAAAATCACTTTAGTACCAAAACTTGCGGCATACATTGAACTGGTGCCACAACTTGGCTCATCGTGCAAATATGGTGCAAAAATTGTTTGTATACACATGCAACACTGATGAAGTGTGACAGTGTGTCGTGGGGGCCCATTGTAAGTGACCGGGCAGTAGACCAGGTGTGTGCCGTGTAATTTTTGCCAAAACACCCTTGAATTTTATTTTTTTCGCATAAAAAAACTTTATATGTGCAGGACCCATTGTCAGCGAAAGAGCACAAATTATGTTAGATTGAAAGTATTGCCAGCTTGAGGAATCGAACCACGACCGCCTGCTAACCTAACCGCACAGCTAACCAACATACAAGAATACACTTCATGCCCTACAAGAATACTATGTCATTATATCGTTGCTTTTAACAACATAAATTAAGAATTTTAATTTCAACAAAAAGATATGGACATGAGGGTTAGAACACGGGACCTGCGGGACACATTCTGACGGGCATGTCACCCCAACAAAGGCAGGCATTTTTTCTTTGCATACGATTGTTACATTTTATTTCTACAACCGACCGCGGTCTTGGACGAAAAATGGACTACAGTTAGTGCAGCTTATTTTTAACATGTTCTTTTGTTTTATTTTCATTTTTAAAATTGTAAAAAATATGTGAATCCTAATTATAAATAATATACATATAATTGTACATGCATATTCCTTTGAGGATCTGCAGGTGACACATTTAGCTCATATATTTTTCCCATACATATATTTGTATTTATTTAACATACACAAACTTTATCAAAACACATAAAAACTTGTAAAGCAACATTAAAACAATTCAAGCATGAACTCTTTTATATCCTACATGAATATTTTATTTACCAACTTCTGAAAGTTTGAACTTGTAAGTAAATTGACTTCCATATATATTATAAAATTAATTTAATATGCAAGCACTTTTCAAAAATTATACAAACATTTGTATAGTTCGTAATTTAATTTTATGGATTCTTTAAAATTAATAGGTGGCCATTTTTTTGAATTAGATGAGCTTCTTTTTGTGTAATTTATTTTATGTATAAGTATATTATTTATAATTAGGATTTACATATTTTTCACAAATTGTAAAAAATGAAAAAAAAACATAGTATGTTGTAGCTCATGCGACAAAAAGGATGACAATCCCAGTAGAGACCAAATGAATGTCGATGCAGTGATTGTCTCGTCTTAAATTTTGCCCCAAGTCGAAGGTTCGAACCCCACGGCAGCATTTTTTCTGAATTAATAATATTATTAATTTATGTTGTTTAAGCAAAAGATATAAGATATGTGTATCCACCAAGCCGTCAAATGGTGCAGCGATTGGGTGGCTAGCCGAGCGACCGGATGGTCCAAATGGCCAGTTCATGTCTCCGTCTTAATTTATGTTATTTTTTTCATTCCAATATAAAAATTTGTACTATAGCTGGGTTTCGCACCTGTCAGGGGCTTTCTCGTGCAAAGAAATAAAATTCCGAGGTTGTTTTTTGTGAAAACAACACCCCACACGCCTACTCTACACGGGGAGGTCGCTGACAATAGGCCCCACGCCACGCTGTCACGCCTCGCCGGCGCCGCATGCATATTCAAACGAGTTTTGCATTGTATTTGCACGCCCTAGCCAAGTCGTGGCACCAGTTCAATGTATGCCACAAGTTTTGGCACTAAAGTGACTTTTCTTGCTAAGTTTAAGCACCGGTGGTGTAATTGACTCCACCAGAATCCTTCTAGATTGATGCGTGTGGAGGCAGAAATATGTGTGGGAGCAGGATCGCATGAGAAGAAGGTATGTGAAAGATGGTCAAATGGGGTGTTTACTCGTAAAATAGAGTGTTGTGACCGGTTCATCATGTTTTAAGACAAGACTGGCTAAAGTGCTCATCTCGTTTATGAATTTTAGTGCGCTCATATTCACAAAATTATTTGTAACATTATAAAGAGGTTGCCGCCCATTTTCACATACGCTTGAATCGATCGAATATCCATGAATTACTTAATGCAGTACTAATAGGGCAAGGGCGCAGCCAGCGTTGATGTGTTCAGTTTGAAGTTTGAACCCAGCAAAATTTGTCAAACTTAATTCTTGATAGTCGCTAACTCTGACCCACGAGATTGTCAATGGAAACTGGAAACCCTCCCGTTCTGATCTTGTCTCCACCGAAGAAGTCAAATACCCTGATTAATCACTAGGCATCATCGCCTATATAAGCGAGCAGAGCACAGCAGGGCAGGGCACACAACACCGAGAGCTCTTGCGTTCCGAGTAACCGAGGCCGGTCGTTCGGAAGCAGCGGTACGTACGTAGCAGCCAAATGAGGAGCCGCCTCTCCCACTGCTTCTGGCTCCTCGTCGCGCTGTGCTTCCTCTCCCGGCGTGCGGCGGCTGCTCCTCGTCTCCCCGTGCGAGCGGTGAACCTCGGCGGCTGGCTCGTCACGGAGGGCTGGATCCTGCCGTCCCTCTTCGACGGCATCCCCAACAAAGACCTCTTGGTACGTATACACGCCAACGCATGTGGGAGGTCGCCGCCGGCGTGTGCCCTGTCCTGCCATGGCCGGGCTCTCTGTTTTAAATTTCTTGATTGATTAGCGCGCGGTGTACGTACGTGTAGGATGGCACGCAGCTGCAGTTCAAGTCGGTGACGCAGAACGGCTATGTGGCCGCGGAGAAGGGCGGCGGCGCGGGGCTGGTGGCGAACCGGTCTCAGGCATCTGGCTGGGAGACCTTCAAGCTATGGCGGATCAACGAGACGACGTTCAATTTGAAGGTGTTCGGCAACCAGTTCGTGGGCGTCCAGAGCGACGGCTCGGTGGTGGCCACGGCCACGTCGCCGGGGAAGTCGGAGACGTTCCGGTTGGTGCGCAACGCCGGCCAGAGTAGGATGCGGATTATGGCGGCAAACGGGCTCTTCTTGCAGGTAAGATTTAAACGAAATATGTGTATGTCACTACTCATATTTGCCAAAGAGGCAACAAGTGTCGTTCTACAAACATGTAAGTGCTTTAGACCTCTTATTATATATTTCTTTAAAGAGGGAGGTCTCACTAATCACTACTTATATTTAAGTGGAAAACCAATTCTGAAAATAAAAGTATGACAGAGAGCTGACGTTCTACAAACATGTAAGTTTTAAATTTAGTGCTGATCTTCGAGCATATCTCAACAAAATTGCAACAACATACATGCATAGTAGTTACTAATCCACCCAGAAAGAATGATCCAACGCCAGCATAAGAAAGGAACTATTCTATGATTTACGTACAATTGCTTAAACATTTAGTCAGCGTGTACTACGTTCAAAACCGGCATTGGACTCAACATGCGCCTCCAATGTTGACTTCTCTAGCCGTCTAGGATATTTGACTAGTACACCAATACTAGAAAGCTCATTCTCTTCCATATGAACTAGCAGTCAAATTCCATTGATGACAGGCAAACAAAGACAGCACAGTGACAGCGGACTATGGGAAGAGCACAAGCTGGGGCAACGACGACCCGTCGGTGTTCGCGGTGACCAGAGTGACGGGGCTACAAGGGGAGTACCAAATCTGCAACGGATATGGGACGGCAAAGGCCACGCCAATTCTCAAGGTAAAGACATTATTGAACATGCATGTGCCCACTTGCTGATTGCTACTGTTTTAAATCAAAACAACGTGGTGAACAGCACTTGCTGATTATGCTTATCATGATGTGGATATCACTGCCCTCGATGGTTCCCCTCCTCATTTGTTTCTTGTGTACCATGTGACTCATGTCTATGCATGCCCACTTGCACAAGGAAACAAGAAAAGAGTAGTGGCCACGATAGTACAGCGAATGACTTCACCAGATATACCTAGTTTCAAATAATTGTATAAAAATAATTTGAAAAGGAATTTATTCATTCATACGAAAAAGAGATACAAAGTGTTTAATGTTCGCAGTATAGTTAACATTATAAATTGAATGTGGTTATAGCTAGGAATAAGTACTACCATTTTTCTCTCTCTATAGAAGTCAGGAATAAGTATCATCACTTTCTGGAACTTTGCATGTTTGGCAGAACCACTGGAGCACATATATAGTGGAAGATGACTTCAGGTTCATATCCGAAAGCGGGCTGACTGCAGTGAGGATACCAGTGGGATGGTGGATCGCTAGCGACCCCAGTCCTCCAGCACCTTACGTCGGAGGTTCGCTTCAAACCTTGGACAAGGCATTCAAATGGGCAGAGTAAGCAGGCTTCATGTTTGATCTTGGCATAATCTTGAGCATAATCAGTAAAGACATTATCTAATTACTTCTGGAATAAATGCGCAATTTTTCTGCATGGACAGGGAGTACAATCTGGGCGTCATCATCGACCTACACGCAGCTCCTGGGTCACAAAACCCCTTCGAGCACAGCGCCTCCAAGGATGGCTCACAGGACTGGGGCACCAGCGCCGCTAACATCGCGCAAACCGTACAAGTGATAGATTTCCTTGCATCTAGGTACGCTGCCAGCCCGAGCCTCCTCGCAATGGAGTTGTTGAACGAGCCGCTGGCGCCTGGCGCGTCCTTGGAGAGCCTGAAAACGTACTACCGCGACGGGTACAATGCCGTCAGGAAGCACTCATCGGAGGCCTATGTGATCATGTCTAACCGGCTATCATCCCCAGACCCGACGGAGCTCCTCGAGTTCGCCGGCGGGTTGCCCAGGGCCGTTATCGACGTGCACTACTATGTGTTGTTCAATAGCATGTTTGATACTTTCACCGTGCAGCAGAACATTGATTTTATCAAGACCAATTACTCAAGCGCTCTCAGTACTGTCACCAAGCAGAACGGTCCTCTCACCTGTGTGGGTAAGTCTAACTAATATTTTGGTGCTTTTTGATTTTGGAGCATGGATTTTTTGTTCCCATTCCTGCAAGACTTCAGTGAAAATGTCTGATGTGTCATGGATGACATTATTTTCCACAGACGAATGGGTGGCTGAGTGGCAGGTGCCCAATGCAACGAAGGAAGAGCTTCAACTGTTTGCAAATGCACAGATGGATGTGTATGGGAAGGCAACATTTGGATGGGCTTATTGGACTCTCAAGAATGTAAACAACCACTGGAGTATGGAGTGGATGATCAAGAATGGGTACATCTCCTTAAAAACTAGGATGTGCTTTCTACTTGTAATGGCACATGAAATAACTTTGTGGAACAATCAATTCATATCTACAAAAAATGATTGAAGGTGAATAAATGAATTTGTAGTATTTGACCATTTCCTACACATGTCTTCTTGATGACCCACAAGTATAGGGGATCTATCGTAGTCCTTTTGATAAGTAAGAGTGCCGAACCCAACGAGGAGCAGAAGGAAATGACAATCGGTTTTCAGAAAGGTATTCTCTGCAAGCACTAAAATTATCGGTAACAGATAGTTTTGTGATAAGATAATTCATAACGGGTAACAAGTAACAAAAGTAACTAAGGTGCAGCAAGGTGGCTCAATCCTTTTTGTCACAAAGGAAAAGTCTGGACGAACTCTTATATAAAGCAAAGCGCTCCCGAGGACACATGGGAGTTACTGTCAAGCTAGTTTTCATCATGCTCATATGATTCGCGTTCATTAGTTTGATAATTTGATATGTGGGTGGACCGGTGCTTGGGTGTTGTCCTTCCTTGGACAAGCCTCCCACTTATGATTAACCCCTCTCGCAAGCATCCGCAACTACGAAAGAAGAATTAAGATAAATCTAACCATAGCATGAAACATATGGATCCAAATTAGTCCCTTAGGAAGCAACGCATAAACTAGAGTTTAAGCTTCGGTCACTCTAGCAACCCATCATCTACTTATTACTTCCTAATGCCTTCCCCTAGGTCCAAATTATGGTGAAGTGTCATGTAGTCGATGTTCACATAACACCACTAGAGGAGAGACAACATACATCTCATCAAAATATCGAACGAATACCAAATTCACATGATTACTTATAACAAGACTTCTCCCATGTCCTCAGGAACAGACGTAACTACTAACAAAGCATATTCATGTTCATAATCATAGGAATATTAATTATCATTAAGGATCTGAACATATGATCTTCCATCGAACAAACCAACTAGCATGAACTACAAGGTGTAATCAACACTACTAGCAACCCACGGGTACCAATCTGAGGTTTTGAGATAAAGATCGAATACAAGAGATGACTAGGGTTTGGAGAGGAGATGGTGCTGGTGAAGATGTTGATGGAGATTGACACCATCTCAAGGATTGTTGGTGATGACGATGGCTTCGATTTCCCCCTCCCGGAGGGAAGTTTCCCCGGCAGAACAGCTCCGCCAGAGCCATAGATTGGTTCTGCCCAGGTTCCGCCTCGAGACGGCAGCGCTTCTTCTCGAAAGATTCCTTCTGATTTTTTCCAGGTCAAAACACACTATATAGCATAAGATGGGCATCGGGGGCCTGCTAAGTGGCCACAAGGCAGGGGGCGCACCCAGGGGGTAGGGCGCGCCCTCCACCCTTGTGGATGGAGGTGGCCCCCCTCTGGTGCTTTCTTCGCCCAATATTTTTTATTATTTCCAAAATGACTCTTCGTGAAGTTTTAGGACTTTTGGAGTTGTGCAGAATAGGTCTCTAATATTTGCTCCTTTCCAGCCCAGAATTCCAGCTGACGACATTCTCCCTCTTCATGTAAACCTTGTAGAATAAGAGAGAAAAGGTATAAGTATTGTGCTATAATGTGTAATAACAGCCCATAATGCAATAAATATCGATATAAAAGCATGATGCAAAATGGACGTATCAACTCCCCCAAGCTTAGACCTCGCTTGTCCTCAAGCGGAAGACGAAATCAAAAAATATGTCCACATGATTAGAGATAGAGGTGTCAATAAAATAAAATACGGACACGAGGGCATCATGATCATCTTTAGAACAACAACATATAATGTCTTATAATTTATTATGCTAAAGTAAAAATTCATTCACAAAGTAAAGTATGAATCAGAAACCTTATTGGAAACTAACGAACTATATATGATCTCAGTCATTGAAGCAATTGCAATTTATCATAACATCAGAAAGAGTCAATATAAGAGCTTTTCAGCAAGTCCACATAGTCAACTATCATTTAGTCTTTCACAATTGCTAACACTCACGCGATACTTATGGGTTCAAAGCTTCAGTCGGACACAGAGAAAGATAGGGGCTTATAGTTTCGCCTCCCAACCTTTTACCTCAAGGGTGATGTCAACAGTAATACTTTATGATACCCTACATCCGAGTGGATATATATACATACATACATATATATATATATATATATATATATATATATATATATATATCTCAACACACAGGGCTTGCCAAAAGAAAAAAGTATAAAAGGAAAAGGTGAAGATCACCATGACTCTTGTATAAGGGTGGGAGATAAAAGTAAAAGATAGGCCCTTCGCAAAGGGAAGCAGAGGTTGTCATGCGCTTTTATGGTTGGATGCACAAAATCTTAATGCAAAAGAATGTCACTTTATATTGCCGCTTGTGATAAAGAACTTTATTATGCAGTATGTCGCTTTTATTTCTTCCATATCACAAGTTTGTATAAATCTTATTTTCTTCACACTAATAGATCATACATATTTAGAGAGGAATTTTTATTGCTTGCACTGATGACAACTTACTTGAAGGATCTTACTCAATCCATAGGTAGGTATGGTGGACTCTCATGGCAAAAACTGGGTTTAAGGGGTGTTTGGATGCACAAGTAGTATCTCTACTTGGTGCAAAGAATTTGGCTAGCATGAGAGGGAAAAGCAAGCTCAACATGTTGGAGGATCCATGACAATATAACTTCTATTCGGATATAAGAAAACATAACCCATTATATTGTCTTCCTTGTCCAACATCAACTTTTTAGCATGTCATATTTTGATGAGTGCTCACAATTACAAAAGGTGTCCAAGATAGTATATTTATATGTGAAAATCTCTCTTTATTTATTACTTCCTATTAATTGCAACAATGACCAAGACTATGTTTGTCAACTCTCAACAAATTTTATTCATCATACTTTTTATATGTGAAGTCATTACTCTCCATAAGATCAATATATGATCCTTTTTTATTTATTTTTATTCTTTATTTAATTCCCTCAAGATCATAGCAAGAAAGCAAAGCTCTCAACTCAAAACTACTCTTTATTATATAGCTCACGGACTCGATTACATAGATAGAGATCAAAACAAAACTCAAAGCTAGATCATACTAAAACTTTATTCTACTAGATCAAGATATAACCAAAAGGATCGAACTAAGAAAAACGGTGAAAGTAAAGGTGTGATGGTGATACGATACCGGGGCACCTCCCCCAAGCTTGGTAGTTGCCAAGGGGAGTGCCCGTACCCATGTATTTATGTCTCTTTCTTTGGAGGTGGTGATGTGATATTCTTGGCGATGATGCCCCTTAGGATGTGATTCTCCTCCTCGAGCTTATTATTTTGCTACTTAAGATCCATTATTTCCATGTGAAGTTTACCCGTTACTGCTAAAGCTCCAATCACCCATGAATGTTTCATAGCTGTGGGGGAAAAAGTAACACCCTTTTTCATATTTTCATAAGAGAGAAATTTAGCATTGGGAGGGATGACCGAATTTGGTATTGTTGAGCTCTTAAGTTCCTCCATCATGAATCTAGTTTGAAGATGAGAGGTAACTTCTTGATCCTCCTCCATGGCGTCCACCCTTTTCAAGTCGGCCTCCATCTCTTCCTCTATTGATGGCCCAAAGTGGTCAGCTTCGTTGTTTGCTCTTGGGCCCGGCGACGGATGAGAGACATGACTCTCCTCGACTGTCTCTTGCGAAGACATCTTGCTCCAAATCTGCTGTAGAAACAACTCAAAACGAAAACAAGAGATTTTGCCATGGTACGGTGGTCAAAACCTTTGGGAGATTATATAATGATTTTTTACCAACCAAAAGAAGTATTGTGCAAGAAAATGGAGTCCGGAGGGCACACGAGGTGGCCACAAGGCAGGGGGCGCGCCCAGGGGGTAGGGCGCGCCCTCCAACCTTGTGGTCTCCTCGTGTATCTTTCGGACTACTTTTAATTTTCCTAATTTTTTACATATTCCAGAATGGAGAAAGATTCTATTAGAACAATTTTGGAGTCGGTTTACTTATCGTACCACATACCTATTACTTTTCGAAGTCTGAAACGTTCTGGAAAGTATCCCTTATGTACTCCTCCGATGTTATGGTATTAATAATATTGGTCTCAACATTTATGGGAGTACCTGAGATATAATGTTTGATTCTTTGACTGTTTACCACCTTCGGATTTGTGCCTTCGACGTTGTTGATTTTGATGGCACCAGAATGATAGACCTCCTTGATAATGTAAGGGTCTTCCCATTTAGAGAGAAGCTTTCCTGCAAAAAATCTCTAACGAGAGTTGTATAGCAAAACATGATCACCTACATTAAACTCATGCTTTTGTATCCTTTTGTCATGCCATCTTTTAACTTTTTCTTTAAACAACTTGGCATTCTCATAGGCTTGTGTTCTCCATTCATCAAGCGAGGTTATGTCAAATAACCTCTTCTCAGGGGCAAGTTTGAAATCATAGTTGAGCTCTTTGATGGCTGTAACGCCCTCGATGCGGCTATATCTCCCACGTGTCGAAGCACGACTTAGAGGCATAACCGCATTGAAAGCAATGTCGCAAGTGAGGTAATCTTCACACAACCCATGTAATACATAAGGGAAAGAGATACATAGTTGGCTTACAGTCGCCACTTCACACAATACATAAATAAACATCCATCATTCACTTTACACTCAAGGTCCGGCTACGGAACCAAAATAAAAGCAGACTACCCCAAATGCAACACAGATCCCGATGGTCCCAACTGGCTCCACTCTTCGATCGTCTGAAATGAAACATAGTAACGACCAAGGGCCTCATCAAACTCCCACTTCAGCTCAGTGCACCATCTGCTATTTGGTGTCACCGATACTGCACTGTTTTGGTAGAATCTGTGAGTCACGAGGACTCAAAGAATCTCACACCAGCGAGATCAAGACTATTTAAGCTTAGGGAAGGGTGGTGTAATGAGGTGGAGCTGCAGCAGCGACTAGCATATATGGTGGCTACGATCGCAAAAGAGAGCGAGAAGAGAAGCAAGGCACGGTCGTGAAGCTAGTAGCGATCAAGAAGTGATCCCGAAACTACTTACGTCAAACATAACTCCAACACGTGTTCACTTCCGGACTCACGAGAAGAGACCATCACGGTTACACACGCCGTTGATGTATTTTAATTAAGGTCAACTTCGGTTTTCTACAACCGACATTAACAAATTCCCATCGCCTCATAACCGCATGGCACGGCTTTGAAAGATAATACCACAGTAGGGTGTCCCAACTTAGCCCATCATAAGCTCTCACGGTCAACGAAGGATAAACCTTCTCCCGGGAAGACCCGATCAGTCTTGGAATCCCGGTTCGCATGACATTTCGACAACGGTAAAACTAGACCAGCAAAGCCTCCCGAATGTGCCGACAAATCCCGATAGGAGCTGCACATATCTCGTTCTCGTGGCACACCGGATGAGCAGTCCGTACAACTAAAACCAGACCCCAAGTTTCCTTGAGGGGCGCCATAAGCGCTCTAGTTTGGACCAACACTCGAGGAGCATTGGCCCGGGGGGTTAAATAAAGATGACCCTCGGGCTCGCGAAAACCCAAGGGAAAAAGGCTTAGGTGGCAAATGGTAAAACCAAGGTTGGGCCTTGCTGGAGGAGTTTTATTCAAAGCAAACTGTCAAGGGGTCCCATAAATCACCCAACCGCGTAAGGAACGCAAAATCAAGGAACATAACACCGGTATGACGGAAACTAGGGTGGCAAGAGTGGAACAAAACACCAGGCATAAGGCCGAGCCTTCCACCCTTTACCAAATAAGCATTAATTAACCAGGAGATATTGTGATATCCCAAAATATCCATGTTCCGACCAGGAACAAACTTCATCTTCATCTGCAACTAGCAACGCTATAAGAGGGGCTGAGCAAAAGCGGTGACATAGCCAATCAACAGTTTGCTAGGAAAGGATGGTTAGAGGTTTGACATGGCAATATGGGTGGCATGATATGGCAAGTGGTAGGTAACGTAGCATAGGCATAGCAAAAGAGCGAGCATCTAGCAAGCAAAGATAGAAGTGATATCGAAGGTATGGTCATCTTGCCTGCAAGGTTCTCAGAGTTGTCGAAGGCTTGATCCTCGTAGGCGTTCTCAACAGGTTCCTCGCTCACGTACTCGTCTCCCGGATCTACCCAAAGCAAGAATACAAGCAATGGAACCACAATCAAACATGGAGCAATGCACAAGCAACATGATGCAATACATGACATGCTATGCGAGATGCGATATGCAATGCATATGTGTGCTCCGGAAGGAAAAATGATGAACAAGGCATCAACTTGGCAAACCAAGTATGCCGCTGGAAAGAAGAGATGATTTCGGTTGAAATCGATATAAAGATCACCGGAATCGGATGCACGGTTTGCAAATGACAAGCAAAACAAGAATGACGCGAATCTGCGTTTAACAGCACGATGCTACTTAGTATGCAACAAGAAACTATGCTACAAACACCCCAACATAAAAACAAAGCATATGACAGTGATCTACGGAGATGCTTAACAAAGAGGAACACGAGCTACGGCTAAATCACATCATAACAGGCTCAATCAAGCATGGTGAAAGTGCAAAAAATATCAGGTTCACAGACTTAGTGAAAACACTAATATGCCAGAAATTATCATCAGGAAGGCATGTTTAGAGCAAGCAAACAACAAGCTACAGGAACTTATAATAGCAAAACAAGGCATGACATGAATCTACTCAAAGCATAGATCAAAAGTCCCTTACTGACCATAAGCCAAAAAGGACCATAAGAAATGATGGCACCCACGTAAACATAGCAAGTTTCATTACAGATCTCAGACTTAGCAGAAAAACTGGACATGGCAAAAACAGATAACAAGTAGGCATGTTCGTGAGCTCGATGCACTCACTACAGAGCATCTCATGATAAACTAAGCATACACCCATCAAGAAGACATGGCATAGAAGCTATACATGGCAAGACCAACATCATAGCATACAAGGATCAACTACAACAACCTTGTAACAATTGAATATCATGTAAACAATCTGCCAGGAAACATTTTGAAACAAAAGTAGAGCACGAAAATGACATGCTAGACTACTCCATAAATGCCAACAAAGGCATGGATGGATAGAGCACATCCATATGTTCAAAACACCCTTACTGATCATTCTCAAAAAGGGCATAGATCTCTCTGTAACAACATGAACACATGGCATAAAAATAACAGCAATGACTTAGTGAAATTACTAAGTTTCTGAAATCAGCAACATTATCATCCCTAGTTTGCATGCTTGTGCTAGTCACCACAGAGATCACAAAAATACATGGCATACACCCCTGTAAAGCTGGCATGGCATAGATCAAAACATATGTAGGGCTCAAGTACATAAGATGCACACATTAATCATGGCAAAAATGACAAAAGTGCATGTTCTGTTAAGAAACAGAAACTAACATCACATAGCCCTCTTCCAACAGCATTTCGGGCATCAAAATGAGCTCAAATGAAAATGATGCAATGAGATGAAATGATGTACTCATCGAGACGAACAAATCGGTATGCTACACGCCCAAAACGGAGCCACGGGTGCAAAGATGTGATGCGATGAAAATGCAACAAATTATCACAGATTATGACTTGGACGAAAACGGGGGAGAAGTCAACCTCGCCGAGATCGATCCGGGCGCGGTTCGAGGTTCGTCAGCCGGAGCTCCCGCCGGAGTGGAAGAAGAGGCGGCGGCCGGAGGAGTCGGGGTGCCGGATCCGGGGCCGGGGTGGCCGGATGTGGCGCGGGGGCGCGGTCGGAGGTGACACGGTTGGAGGCGGATCGGCGCGCCGGCCAGCAAAGCGAGGACGACGGCGGCTTTAAGCGGGGCGGCGGCGCGAGCGGAGGGCTTTCGGCGGGCGGCGCGCGCGCGCGCGGCGCACGGAGGAATGGCAATGTGGGCGGCGGCGATAATGGGCGCGCCATGACAGTGGCGGCGCCCGTTGGTCGGCGGCGGCGGGCGTATCCGCTCGCCGGGACGTGTCCGCGCGGCGGAGGAGCAGGCTAGGGTTTGGGGATCCGGAAATTCGGGGGAGTCCACATATTTATAGGTAGAGGGAGCTAGGAGACTCCAAATGAGGTGCGGTTTTCGCCAACATGATCGTGATCCGATGACGGAGAGCATGGAAGTGACTTAGATGGGTTATTGGGCTGTTTTGGAGGGGTGTTGGGCTGCAACCCAAAAGAGGCCTTTGCGGTTACCCGGTTAACCGTTGGAGTATCAAACGAGCTCCAAATGACCCGAAACTTGACAGGTGGTCTACCGGTGCTATACCAGGGCCACTTGGCAAGGATCGGTCCATTCCGAGAACGTTCAACACCCGCACACGAAAAATAACAAGAGGGGTGCGCCAGTGCATGTGGGAGTGTCGGAATGCAAAACGGACAACGAGGAAAATGATCGGATGCATGAGACGAACACGTATGCAAATGAGATGCACATGACGACATGATATGAGATGCATGACATGAAAAAAAAGCAAAACGAAAACAAAAACCCAACCACGGAGGGAATATCATAGCACATAGCCGAAAATGGCAAGAGTTGGAGTTACAAATATGGAAAGTTACATCCGGGGTGTTACAATGGCCCACTAAGCTTTGTGTTCTAATTCAAGAGGTAAGTGACAAGCCTTTCCATAAACCATTTTATATGGAGACATACCCATAGGGTTTTTATAAGCAGTTCTATAAGCTCATAATGCATCATCAAGTTTTTAGACCAATTCTTTCTAGATCTATTAAAAGTTTTTTGCAAAATCAATTTAAACTCTCTATTGCTCAATTCTATTGACCACTAGACTAAGGATGATATGGAGATGTGATTATATGGTTAACATCATATTTAGCAAGCAGTTTACGGAAAGCACCATGAATGAAATGTGAACCACCATCAGTCATTAAATATCTAGGGACTCCAAACCTTGGAAAAATAACTTCTTTAAGCATTTTAATAGAGGTGTTATGATCAGTACTACTAGTTGGAATAGCTTCTACCCACTTAGTAACGTAATCAACATCAACTAAAATATGTGTATACCCATTAGAGGAAGGAAAAGGTCCCACATAACCAAAGCCCCAAACATCAAATGGTTCAATAACAAGTGAATAGTTCATAGACGTTTCCTGACATACACTAATATTGCCAATTCTCTGGCATTCATCACAGGACAAGACAAACTTACGAGCATCCTTGAAGAGAGTAGGCCAATAAAAAACCCAGCATGGTGTCCTCCGTAAGCCTCGGAGTGGCACTTGCATAGGATATGTTCCTGTTCATGCTCATGTAGAAAACATCTAATAAGATCATCTACTCGTTCTTTATAAAGGTGGGGCTCATCCCAAAAGGTAATGTCTTAAATCATAGAAAAACTTTTTCTTTTGCTGGTATGTGAAACTAGGTGGTATAAATTTAGCAACAATGTAATTAGCATTATCAGCATACCATGGAGTATTACGAGAAGTATTTATGACAGCTAATTGCTCATCAGGAAAACTATCATCAATAGGTAGTGGGTCATCAAGAACATTTTCTAACCTAGACAAGTTGTCTGCAACGGGGTTCTCAGCTCCCTTTCTATCAATAATATGCAAATCAAGTTCTTGCAGCAAGAGAACCCATCTAATAACTCTAGGTTTAGCATCTTTCTTTTCCATAAGATATTTAATAGCAGTATGATCAGTGTGAACAGTTACTTTGGAATCAACAATATAAGATCTGAACTTATCACAAGAAAAAACAACTACTAAAAATTCTTTTTCAGTAGTAGCATAATTTCTCTAGGCACTGTCTAGAGTTTTACTAGCATAATGAATAACATTCAATTTCTTATCAACTCTTTGCCCTAGAACAGAACCAACAGAATAATCACTAGAATCGCCATAATTTCAAAGGGTAAATTCCAATCATGTGGTTGAACAATAGGTCCAGAAATCAAGGCCTTGTAAGTATTTCAAATGCTTCTACACAATCATCATCAAAAACAAAAGGAACATATTTTTGCAAGATATTAGTGAGAGGCCTAGAAATTTTAGAGAAGTCTTTAATAAACCTCCTATAGAAACCAGCATGACCAAGGAAACTTCGTATACCTTTGATATCTTTAGGACACGACATCTTTCCAATAGCATTTACTTTAGCTTTATCAACTTCAATACCTCTTTCAGAAATGTTATGCCCCAAGACAATGCCTTCATTAACCATAAAGTGCACTTAATTCTCCCAATTCAAGACGAGATTAGTTTCGTCACATCTCTGCAAAACTCGATCAAGGTTGCTCAAGCAACCATCAAAAGAAGTTCCGTAAACGGAGAAATCATCGATGAAAACCTCAACAATATTTTCACAAAAGTCAGAGAATATAGCAGTCGTACATCTTTGAAAGGTAGTAGGTGCATTGCATAAGCCAAAAGGCATACGTCTATAAGCAAAAGTACCAAAAGGGCAAGTTAAAGTGGTCTTTTCCTGATCATGTTTTGACATAGGTGTTCGAGAGAAACCAGAATAACCATCTAGAAAGCAGAAATGTGTATGTTTGGACAGTCTTTCTAGCATTTCGTCAATAAAAGTTAGAGGGTAATGATATTTTCTAGTAGCTTTATTTTATTTGCAAAAATCAATTACCATTCTATAACCTGTAACAGTTCTTTGTGGAATCAATTCATTTTTATCATTAGGAACAACAGTAATACCTCCCTTCTTAGGGACACAATGAACGGGACTTACCCACTTACTATCAGCAATATGATAAATTATACCTGCCTCCAGGAGCTTTAGTATTTCATTTCTTACCACTTCTTTCATCTTAGGATTTAATCATCGTTGATGATAAACAACTGGTTTCACATCAGGCTCCAAATTAATTTTGTGATGACATAGAGTGGGACTAATGCCCTTAAGATTATCAAGAGTATATCCAATTGCGGCACGGTTGTGGCACCCCGGCTCAGAGCGACCGGTTTACCTTGCATTGCCAGCCCAGAGACCAAGTCTTCTGGCAACACACAACAACATGGTACAAAAAACAACCGCTTTATTCATGCTAGCAGAACATAGTTCATATTACAACAGTTAGCGAGGCCCGGCAGCACACACACTGTGCGGCTGAACAATATGTACATTACTTAGTGAACATAAAGGGGCCTCGATCATGACAACTACTCGGCAGCGGAACAACGTCGTAGCGGGACTCCATAGCACAAGGACACCGACGTGGACACGGTCTAGACTCGGACAACACTCCTTTCCAACGGGACTTTCCTGAAATCTGGCATGACACGCCAGGTCAGTACATTGAATGTACTTGCAAGCTCACAATAAGCATAAACATGATGAAAGACAATATTATGATATTTATCCAATTAATCAACAATGCAACTATATATCCAACATGTTGTGACCATGCTCAACAGGTACTCATTCTCCCGACTTGCTTACCAGATGTGACCAATAAACATGATATTACCAAAAACATACTCGTGATCCTCATGGCGATCACAACCCGACCATCTGATGGCCCGTGATCCTTACGGCGATCACAACCCGACCAACTCGTGGACCGTGATCCTTACGGCGATCACAACCCGACCAACTCATGTCCAACTCAACACAATGACCTCACTGCCATCCGTAGTGAAATTTAGAGTGCATATTTATTAAGTGTTGACCCATGGTGTACCTTACTTTCGAGCGTGTCCGTAACCGTGGACTCGGATATCGATAGATTAAAAAAACACTCTGCAGAGGTTAGTACACTATACCCACACTACAGAACCCATGGCCTCGCACTCCCATTCGGGTGGACCAACAACGTTCCGACGAAACCATTTCACTGTCATGACACTCTCCCAGCCCTTCCGACTCAGACCCCACCGACTAGTCCTGGGTGGCCCCGTGTATACCTCCAGACACCTCGACCACCGTCGTGGCCACGATCCACTCTGGGATCCGGTACCAAAATTAACTTAACAACGGGCTCACAAGGTTATGCTTGCCTACCGCCAGGCGGTGCAACCGCCCATAACCTTCCCTAAATTGAGGCACCGACCAGAGGCACGACAATGAAACGCATTAAGGCCGTCCCATACCGGCAAATGTGGTTGCACTGGGAAAGACTCGTTTCAGCGGCACGATGACCCGGTCAACAACATGTTCAAGTTGAATTTTTAATCAGGTTCAACTTAATGTGAAAATAGAATAACCGGTGTCATACTGCCATACTATGCATCACTTAACATATGCATCACATAACCGTGCAAAGACTGCACCAACCACGCTCCTATGGAGCCATCATAAACTCATGCTACTATTTTGGTTAAAACCTCTCTTTACTTATACCAGAACCATTTCTAGCATTATCATCATTATACCTCATGAAAAAATAATATTTAAATTACTCATCAAACTCTATGACCATATTATTTATTTATCACTTGCAACTAAGTTCTCCTTATCTTGCCAACAATATTTACTTCAAACATTCTGAAGTTCAAGTATTTTAACATAACAAGCATATAACAGAATATATTTATTATATAACTACCTAAAATGCATCAATATTCATAAGTTCAAGTATGAAAATCATAAATATTGAAGTGGCTCCAAGAAAATGTTACTGTGGCTTGCCTTAGCACTGATGAGGTTCACAAAGCTCCAGGTGATCCTCAAGACAAGCTGGTTCTTCTGAAAATATTCAAACCCACAAAAGAAAAATATCAAGAAACCTTCTGAAAATTGCCAGAAAATCTAGACAGCAAGGAAAAATCCCATCTTTTGGGTGTTGTTAGATTTTTGGACACAGAACACGATGCAAAAAGAATCACTGCATTTGGACTTGTAGAATAAAAGTTATGGCCATTTGAAGTCTTGTGGAATTTAAATGAATTTGAAAATAAAACAGAGGGGGGTGACGTCGAAGGCGTAATCTCCCGGGGCACCACCGCTCATACCGCTTCGCGCACATAATGAGTGGCTGACTAGCGGGCCCTGCTAGTCAGGCCAGAGGGAGGGGAGAGGGAAACAGAGGGGAACGGCGATTCGCCGGAGCTCACGCCAGCGATGAGACTTCTTGGAGGCAAACGAGAGGGAGGGACCGACGGAGAAGGCTATTGCGCACCTGCCTGTACCCGTAGTGTGGCTAACAGTGGTCGGATGGCGTCGGATTTGTCCTCTCCAGCGGCGACAGAGGGCGGAGGTTGCCGGAGTTGAAGAAGACGGCGGCTTGGGGCGGCTCTAGGGGCTCTAGCTAGGCGCGTTGGCTTCACGGAGGAGAGGTAGAGGCCCTGGCGGGGTTGCCTTGGCTTGGGAGAGGTAGGAGTTGTAGGAACGATCCAGAGGGGATCGTCGGCGAGCTCGGCTCGTGGACGGCAGCCCGCGGCCTGCCCGGCCGGGCTGCGGATTCTAGTGGCTCTAGGAGGGAGTGGGAGTGGGTTGCGATGCTCCAGGAGGCTGCAGAGGGTGGATTTTATAGGCGGGGCGGCGAGGAGGGCTCGGGCTCCGCCAGAGGACACCTGTCCCCGGCCCGGCGACGAACGGTGCCAGAGAGCGATGGAGAAGGTGACGGAGGTCACACAACAACTATACGCGGGCGCGGACGACCACAGGAACGAGGGGGAAAGAGACGAACACAGTGCGTGCGCACTGTGCCGTTGGCTGGATCGTGCTCGTGCTTGCTGTGGCAAGCTCCGGCGTCGGCGAGCGGCAGGGTGGAGTTATGGGGGTGGAGACGAGGATGGTGGCGAGGGGTGGCACGCTCTGGTCGGCCGAGCAGCGAGCACGCGCTCAACAGAGGCGCTGGCGACGCGCGGAGCGCGCGTTTGGCATGTCAGCACGCTCGGACGAACGCGGTCACCGCATGGACCGTGACATCAGGCCACCTATTCACTAACAAGGATGTCTGGCGTGTAGTCCTTGGTAAACTTAGGTGTTACCATGGCTCGGTTTGGTTCCAGGTGCAGTAGAAGTAAAATGGTGATGAGGTTAAGTTACTAGACAGAAACTTTGGGGAGTTACTGTGATCAAACCACAGGGATTGAAAGGCTGAGCTTTGGGGTTTTACTGACTCTTACTAAGGTAAATAAGCTCAGAGAAAACCAGCTACATTGGAGCTAGTAAAAAGGTAGTTGCTGTAGAAACTACCATTTCAGCCCAGAAGTGATCTTATTTTCTGTAGCCAAAATACTCCAAAGAGTGGTGAAATATCTTTGCTCAGAAATGTGCCCTAGGGTCCAAAGAATATTTGGGATTTTTCTCAGGATTTTAGGGGCAACAGAAATGAGGGTTGCTTTGGAGCTCAAGGAGTTTAGCCAGGGTTTTGGAGGCAAAATGAATATTTTTCATTTAAGAAAAATATTCCAAGCAATATTGTTGGGTTGGCCAGGGGTGAAACGATGGCTTATAGGAGGAGAGGGAACACTTGGGTGAAAATCAAGAAATACCCAAGTGGTTAAGTCCAAATGGAATGATTCAAAACTCCAAATCCAAAATCAACTCAGCTGAAAATCAAGCAAAGAAAAAGAGGGCAAAAACCAGGCTGTGACAAACCTCCCCCACTTAGAATGAATCTCTTCCTCGAGATTCGGTTGCTTGGGAAAACCATTCTAGATAACATGCCCTTAGAAATTCTTCTAATTCCCTGGTTGATTCTGACTCGGTATGATGCATCCATTGAACGTTGTAAAACTTTTGTGACTTACTGCGAGTGACCCTTTCCATCTGATCCAAAATTTTCATTGGCCTCTCTTTGTAGGTCAAGTCCTTTGCTAGTTCTATCTCTGCCAAGTCGGTCTTTTTCTCGGGTGGTGAGATGCACCGTCATAGTTGTGAAATATTGATAACCCACAAGTATAGGGGATGGCAACAGTTTTCGAGGGTAGAGCAGTCAACCCAAATTTATTGATTCGACACAGGGGAGCCAAAGAATATTCTCAAGTATTAGCAGCTGAGTTGTCAATTCAACCACATGTGGAAACTTAGTATCTACGGCAAAGTGTTTAGTAGCAAAGTAATATGATAGTGGTGGTAATGGTAACAACAGTAAAGACAATAAAAGTAATGTTTTTGGTATTTTGTAGTGATTGTAACAGCAGCAACGGAAAAGAAAATAAGCGAGAACCAGTATATGGAAAACTCGTAGGCATCGGATTAGCGATGAATAATTATGCCGGATTTGGTTCGTCATGTAACAGTCATAACATAGGGTGACACCGAACTAGCTCCAGTTCATCAATGTAATGTAGGCATGTATTCCGTATAACAGTCATAACATAGGGTGACACAGAACGGACTCCAGATCAGCCCTCCCGAGAGAGATTAGGGCTTGGCGGTGGCTTTGTATCATAAAACGCGATGATTTCTTCTCTCTGATTTTTTCTCCCCGAAAGCCAATATATGGAGTTGGAGTGGGCGTTGGAGGGCCACGAGGGGGGCCACGAGGTAGGGGCGCGCCCAGGGGGGCGCCCCCACCCACGTGGACAGGGTTTGGGCCCTCTGGTCTTCATCTTTGGCGAGGAATTTTTATTGTTTTTTCTAAGGTGTTCCGTGGAGTTTCAGGTCATTCCGAGAACATTTATTTTCTGCACATAAAACAACACCATGGCAATTCTGCTGAAAACAGCGTCAGTCTGGGTTAGTTCCATTCAAAACATACAAGTTAGAGTCCAAAACAAGGGCAAAAGTGTTTGGAAAAGTAGATACGACAGAGACGTATCAAACGTGGAACACGTTGTGCACGTCTCACAGTTCAGGGGGCAGCTCCAACTGATATGCCACAGTACCTACTAGTGTCATGACAGGAAATGGACCAATAAACCTGGGTGCCAATTTTCCACGGGTTTGGAACCTTTTTACTCCCTTCATGGGTGTGACTCGAAGGCAGACATTTTCTCTGGGTTCAAAACTGATCTGCCGGTGCTTTGCATCGTAATAACTTTTCTGTCGCGATTTGGCCAGTTGTAATCTGTCTCGGATCTCCTTGACTTGCTTTTCGGCTTCCGGCATGAGATCTGTTTCGAAAATACGACTATCTCCGGTTTGACACCAATTTAGTGGAGTGCGGCACTTACGGCCATACAAGGCTTCATATGGTGACATCTTTAAACTGGTCTGGAACCCATTGTTATAAGAGAACTCGGCGTACGACAAGCAATCTTCCCATTGGGGTCCTTGGGCCAAAACACAGGCTCGGAGCATATCTTCGAGTATTTGATTTACTCTTTCCGTTTTCCCATCCGTCTGAGCGGTGTTGTATTTCAATTCCGTTCCGAGGGCCTGATGGAGACGGGACCAGAAAGAAGAGGTGAAAAGTGAACCTTGGTTAGAAGTGATGGTTCGGGGAACAACATATAAACTGATAATCCTGGATACATACAGTCGGGCAAGCTCATCTGCTCGGTATGAGGTTTTGACTGGGAGGAAGTGGGCCACCTTGGTTAAAGTGTCCACTATGACCCAGATCGCGTTATTGCCTCGTCGGGTCCTGGGTAATCCTGTGATGAAATCCATACAGACATCGTCCCATTTCAATTGTGACACGGGCAGTGGTTGGAGAAGTCCGGCTGGTTTTTGATATTCTGCCTTAACTTTGTTTCAAAATAGGCCCTTGATTAAAGAATATTTCATATATCCATTCTTTCATTCATAAACATATCATTTTCATGGTCTAGCAAATATTGTTCTAAAGGATCGGTAGGAGGCACGACAATAGAAGCAAGACTGATAATTTCATCCTTACTAGGCAATAATTTATCATGGGGTTGTCTACAAAATTTATGAAGGAAATATGCCCTAGAGGCAATAATAAATTTGTTATTTTATATTTCCTTATATCATGATAAATGTTTATTATTCATGCTAAAATTGTATTTACCGAAAACATGACACATGGGTGAATACATAGACAAAACATTGTGTCCCTAGTAAGCCTCTACTAGACTAGCCCGTTAATCAAAGATGGTTAAGTTTCCTAGACATGGACATGTGTTATCATTTGATGAAGGGGATCACATCATTAGGAGAATGATGTGATGGACAAGACCCATCCGTTAGCTTAGCATAATGATTGTTCAGTTTTATTGCTACTGCTTTCTTCATGTCAAATATATATATATATTCCTCCGACTATGAGATTATGCAACTCCCAGACACCGGAGGAATGCCTTGTGTGCTATCAAACGTTACAACTTAACTGGGTGATTATAAACATGCTTTACAGGTATCTCATAAGGTGTTTGTTGGGTTGGCATAGATCGAGATTAGGATTTGTCACTCCGAGTACCGGAGAGGTATCTCTGGGCCCTCTCGATAATGCACATCATATGAAGCCTTGAAAGCAATGTGACTAGTGAGTTAGTTATGGGATGATGCACTATGGAATGAGTATAGAGACTTGCTGGTAACGAGATTTAACTAGGTATGAGGATACCGACGATCGAATCTCGGGCAAGTAACATACCGATGACAAAGGGAATAACGTATGTTGACATTGCAGTTCGACTGATAAAGATATTCGTAGAATATGTGGGAACCAATATGAGCATCCAGGTTCCACTATTGGTTCTTGACCGGAGAAGTGTCTCGGTCATGTCTACATAGTTCTCGAACCCGTAGGTCCGCACGCTGAACGTTCAATGATGATATGTATTATATGAGTTATGTGTTTTGGTGACCGAAGGTTGTTCGGAGTCCTGGATGAGATCACGGACATGACGAGGAGTCTCAAAATGGTCGATAGGTAAAGATTGATATATTGGCAGGTTATATTTGGATATTGGAATGGTTCCAGAGAGGTTCGGATATTTTTCGGAGCACCGAGGGGTTACCGGAACCCCCCGGGGAAGTAATGGGCCTTATTGGGCCATAGGAGAGTGAAGAGGTAGGCCATGAGGTGGTGGTGCGCCCCCAGTTCGTATTGGACTAGGGGAGGGGGCGCGGGCCCCCCTTTCCCTCTCCCTCTCCCCCTCTTTCCCCCTCCATTGGAAGGAAGGGGGGCGACTAGGACTAGGAGTGCTAGTGGGACTCCCCCCACTTGGCGCGCCCCCTTGGGCCGGCCGCCTCCCCTCTCCTCCATTATATACGAGGGCAGGGGCATCCCAAAGCACAATAGTTGTTTCTTAGCCGTGTACGGTTTCCCCCTCCACCGTTTACTCCTTCGAGCATATTGTCGTAGTGTTTAGGCGAAGCCTTGCGCGGATCACATCACCAACACCGTCACCACGCTGTCGTGCTGATGGAACTCATCGAATCTTTCGTGCCTCTACTAGATGAAGAGTTCGAGGGATGTCATCGAGCTAAACATGTGTAGAACTCAGAGGTGTCGTACGTTCGGTACTTTATCGGTTGATTCGAGAAGGCATTCGACTACATCAACCGCGTTAAGTTAATGCTTGCGCTTTTGGTCTATGGGGGTACATGGAAACACTCTCCCCCTCTCATTGCTATGCATCTCTTGCGTGAGCGTAGGAATTTTTTTGAAATTGCATGCTATGTTCCCCAACAGTGGCATCCGAGCCAGGTCTATGTGTAGATGATATACACGAGTAGAACACAAAGAGTTGTGGGCGGTGTTCGTCATACTTGCTTACCACCAATGTCTTTTTTTGATTCGGTGGTATTGTTGGATGAAGCGGCCCGGACCAACCTTACATGACCACGTTCATGAGACCGGTTCCACCGATAGACATGCAACTAGTTTTTCATAAAGGTGGCTAGCGGGTGTCTATTTCTCCAACTTTAGTTGAATCGAATTTGACTGCGGCCGGTCCTTGTTGAAGGTTAAAACAACAACTTGGTAAACCACCATTGTGGTTTTGTGCCATACGTAAGAACACTTCTTGCTAGAAGCCCGTAGCAACCACGTAAAACTTGCAACAACAAAGTAGAGGACGTCTAACTTGTTTTGGCAGGGCATGTTGTGATGTGATATGGTTAGGACATGATTGAAATACACTGTTGTATGAGATGATCATGTTTTTTAGAAGTTATCGGCAACTGGCAGGATCCTTATGGTTGTCGCTTTATTGCATGAAATGCAAACTCCATGTTATTTCTTTACTTTATCACTAAGTGGTAGCGATAGTTGTAGAAGCAATAGTTGGCGAGACGACCATGACGCTACGATGGAGATCAAGGTGTCGAGCCGGTGACGATGGAGATCATGACGATGCTTTGGAGATGGAGATCAAAAGCACCAGATGATGATGGCCATATCATATCACATATTTTGATTGCATGTGATGTTTATCTTTTATGCATCCTATTTTTCTTAGTACGGCGGTAGCATTATAAGATGATCCCTTAACTAAATTTCAAGGTATAAGTATTCTCCCCGAGTATGCACCGTTGCGACAGTTCTTCGTGCCGAGGCACCACGTGATGATCGAGTGTGATAGGCTCTACGTTCACATACAACATGTGCAAGCCAGTTTTGCACATGCGGAATACCCGGGTTAAACTTGACGAGCCTAGCATATACAGATATGGCCACGGAACACTGGAGACCGAAAGGTCGAACATGAATCATATAGTAGATATGATCAACATAGATATGTTCACCATTGATGACTACTCCATCTCACGTGATGATTGGACATGGTTTAGTTGATTTTGATCACGTACCATTTAGATGACTTGAGGGATGTCTATCTAAGTGGGAATTCTTAAGTAATTTGATTAATTGAACTTAATTTGTCATGAACTTAGTCATAGTACTATTTTGCAAATTGTGTTGTAGATCAATAGCTCGCATTGTAGCTCCCCTATGTTTTTTGATATGTTCCTAGATAAAACTAAGTTGAAAGATGATAGTAGCAATGATGCGGACTGGGTCCATGATCTGAGTATTATCCTCATTGCTGCACAGAAGAATTATGTCATTAATGCATCGTAAGTGATAGACCTATTGCATGAGCAGATGCATAGTTATGAACGTTTGGCAAGCTTGATATGATGAATACTTGATAGTTTAATGCACCATGCTTTAGGACTTAGAATCGGGACTTCAAAGACGTTTTGAACATCATGGACCATATGAGATGTTCTAGGAGTTGAAGTTAATATTTCAAGCAAATTCCCGGGTTGAGAGATATGAAGTCTCCAACAAGTTCTATAGCTACAAGATGGAGAAGAATAGCTTAGCTAGTGAGCATGTGCTCAGAATGTCTGGGCACTACAATCACTTGAATCAAGTGGGAGTTAATCTTCCAGATAAGATAGTGATTGACAAAGTTATCTAGTTACTATCACCAAGCTATTAGAACTTCGTGATGAACTATAATGTGAAAGGGATAATGAAAAGATTCCTGAGCTCTTCGCGATGCTGAAATCGGCAAAGGTAGAAATCGAAGAAAGAGCATCAAGTGTTGATGGTTAACAGGACCACTAGTTCCAAGAAAAAGGCAAGGGAAAGAAAGGGAACTTCAAGAAGAATGGCAAGCAAGTTGCCACTCCCGTGAAGAAGCCCAAAGCTAGACCTAAGACTGAAACTAAGTGCTTCTACTGCAAAGGAAATGGTCACTAGAAGCGGAGATACCCCAAATATATGGCGGATAAGAAGGATGGCAAAGTGAACAAAGGTATATTTGATATACATGTTATCGATGTGTACCTTACTAGTGCTCATAGTAGCCCCTGGGTATTTGATACCTGTTCGGTTGCTAAGATTACTAACTCAAAAAGGAGTTACAGAATAAACAGAGACTAGTTGAGGGTGAAGTGACGATGTGTGTTGGAAGTGGTTCCAAGATTGATATGATCATCATCGCACACTCCCTATACTTTCGGGATTAGTGTTGAACCTAAATAAATGTTATTTGGTGTTTGCGTTGAGCATGAATACGATTAGATCATGTTTATTGCAATACGGTTATTCATTTAAGACACAGAATAATTGTTATTCTATTTACATGAATAAAACCTTCTATGGTCATACACCCAATGTTTATGGTTTATTGAATCTCGATCGTAGTGATACACAAATTCATAATATTGATGCCAAAAGATGCAAAGTTGATAATGATAATGAAACGTATTTGTGGCACTGCCGTTTAGGTCATATCGGTGTAAAGCGCATGAAGAAACTACATGCAGATGGACTTTTGGAATCACTTGATTATGAATCATTTGATACTTGCAAACCGTGCCTTATGGGCAAGATGACTAAAACTCCATTCTCCGGAACAATAGAACGAGCTAACGATTTATTAGAAATAATAAATACCGATGTATTCAGTCCAATGAGTGTTGAGGCTCGCGGCGGGTATCGTTATTTTCTGACCTTCACAGATGATTTGAGCAGATATGGGTATATCTACTTAATGAAACACAAGTCTGAAACATTTGAAAAGTTCAAAGAATTTCAGAGTGAAGTGGAGAATAATCATAACAAGAAAGTAAAGTTTCAACAATCTGATCGTGGAGGAGAATATTTGAATTACGAGTTTTTCCTTCATTTAAAACAATGTGGAATAGTTTCACAGCTCACGCCACCTGGAACACCACAACGTAATGGTGTGTCCGAACGTCGTTACCGCATTTTATTAGATATGTTGCGATCTATGATGTCTCTTACCAATTTACCACTATTGTTTTGGGATTATGCAATAGAGACAGCTGCATTCACGTTAAACAACACACCGTCAAAATCTGTTGAGACGACACCGTATGAATTGTGGTTTGGCAACAAACCTAAGCTGTCGTTTCTTAAAGTTTGGGGATGCGATGCTTATGTCAAAAGGCTTCAGCCTGATAAGCTCGAACCTAAATCAAAGAAGTGTGTCTTCATAGGATACCCTAAGGAAGAAATTGGGTACACCTTCTACCACAAATCCGAAGGCAAGATCTTTGTTGCTAAGAATTAAACCTTTCTAGAGAAGGAGCTTCTCTCGAAAGAAGTGAGTGGGAGGAAAGTAGAACTTGATGAGGTAGTTGTACCTTCTCTCAATTTGGAAAGTAGATCATCCGAGAAATATGTTCCCGTGATGCCTACACCAACTGGAGAGGAAGATAATGATAATGATCATGAAACTTCAGATCAAGTTGCTACAGAACCTCGTAGGTTAACTAGAGCACGATCCGCACCAGAGTGGTATGGTAATCTTGTTATGGAAGTCATGTTACTTGACCATGACGAACCTACAAACTATGAGGAAGCTATGATGAGCCCAGATTCCGACAGATGGCTTGAGGCCATGAAATCTGAGATAGCATCCATGTATGAGAACAAAGTGTGGACTTGCCCGATGATCGGCAAGCCATTGAGAATAAATGGATCTTCAAGAGGAAGGCGGACGTTGATGGTAGTGTTACTATCTACAAAGCTTGACTTGTCGCAAAAAGGTTTTCGACAAGTTCAAGGTGTTGACTAAAATGAGATTTTCTCAACTTTAGCGATTCTTAAGTCCGTCTGAATCATGTTAGCAATTGCCATATTTTATGAAATCTGGCAAATGGATGTCAAAACTGCATTCCTTAAATGGATATCTCTAAGAAGAGTTGTATATGATGCAATCAGAAGGTTTTGTCGATCCTAAAGGTGCTAACAAGGTGTGCAAGCTCCAGCGATCCATCTATGGATTGGTGCAAGCATCTCAGAGTTGGAATATACACTTTGATGAGTTGATCAAAGCATACAGACTTGCGGTGAAGCCTGCATTTACAAGAAAATGAGTGGGAGCATGATAAGTATATGTGAATGACATATTGTTGATGGGAAATGATGTAGAATTTTCTAGAAAGCATAAAGGAGAGTTTGAAAGGAGTTTTTCAAAGAAAGACCTCAGTGAAGCTGCTTACATATTGGGAATCAAGATCTATAGAGATAGATCAAGATGCTTGATAAGATTTTTCAATGAGTACATACCTTGACAAGATTTTGAAGTAGTTCAAAATGGAACAGTCAAAGGAGTTCTTGCCTGTGTTGCAAGGTGTAAAGTTGAGTAAAACTCAAAACTCGACCACAACAGAAAATAGAAAGAGAATGAAAGTCATTCCCTATGCCTCAGCCGTAGGTTCTATAAAGTATGCTATGCTGTGTACCAGACCTATTATGTACCTTATCATGAGTTTGGCAAGAAGTGCGATCTTGATCCAGAGTGGATCATTTGACAGATGATCAAAGTTATCCTTAGTTACCTAAGAGGACTAAGGAAATATTTCTCGGTTATGGAGGTCATAAAGAGTTTGTCATAAAGAGTTATGTCGATGCAAGCTTTTACACCGATCTGGATGACTCTGAGTCTCAATCTGGATACATATTGAAAGTGGGAGCAATTAGCTACTGTAGCTCCATGCAGAGCATTGTAGACATAGAAAATTTGCAAAATACATACGGCTCTATATATGGCAGACCCGTTAACTAAACTTCTCTCACAAGCAAAACATGATCACACCTTAGTATTCTTTGGGTGTTAATCACATAGCAATGTGAACTAGATTATTGACTCTAGTAAACCCTTTGGTTGTTGGTCACATGGCGATGTGAACTATGGGTGTTAATCACATACAGATGTGAACTATTGATGTTAAATCACAAGACGATGTGAACTAGATTATTGACTCTAGTGCAAGTGGGAGACTGAAGGAAATATGCCCTAGAGGCAATAATAAAGTTGTTATTTTATATTTCCTTATATCATTATAAATGTTTATTATTCATGCTAGAATTCTATTAACAGTAAACTTGATACATGTGTGAATACATAGACAAAACACTATGTCCCTACTAAGCCTCTACTAGACTAGCTCGTTAATCAAAGATAGTTAAGTTTCCTAGGCATGGACATGTGTTGTCATTTGATGAACGTGATCACATCATTAGGAGAATGATGTGATGGACAAGACCCATCCGTTAGCTTAGCATAATGAGCGTTCAGTTTTATTGTTACTGCTTTTGTCATATATATACAGACGGTCTATTCTGCTAATATTAGCATAATAACTATTCTGCACACCACTTCGGCACTGCACGCTCAACAGAAGCGCACTGCATCATTTTGACGACGAGCACTGCAATAGAGACTAGTGAACTTCGTGTCGAAAAAAATTGCACGCGGTGTTTTTTGGTACTGTTTTCTCTCTAATTTTTTAACCGTTTATCGGAATGAGGCGTGTAATATACGATTGAAAAGCTGTGGATTAGGCACAACTTTGACATATTGAACACTTTTCGAGATTCCACACGGTTTAAGAGCAGTTTTGAAAATCGTGCGGCGGATGACGAGTGACAGCGAGCGTTTTTTCGCATTTTTTTCTAAACTGCTTGTCGGAATGAAGCAAATGATACGCCGTTGGATATATATCGTCGAGGCGCATCTTTTTCATATATAAATCTTTCTCTAATTCATTACGGTTTAAGAGCAGTTTCAAATTTACTAAATCGCGGAATTCTGTTTTTCAAAAAAATTCAAATTTTCGGTACTGTTTTTGCTCTACTTTTTGAACCGTTTGTCAAAACGAGGCGTGTAATACGTCGTTGGAAAGCTATGGACAAGGTGCAACTATCATATGTAGGAATGGTTTTGAGATTGCTTACGGTTTTAAGTTAATTTTGAAAATCGTGCGGCGGAGGACGAGTGACAGCGGCCGTTTTTTTTTAAATTTTTACAAACCGGTTGTCGAAATGATTCAAATGATATGCCGTTGGAAAGATATCAACGAGACGCAACTTTTTCATGTAGAACACACTCTCTAATTCCTTACGGTTTAAGAGCAGTTTTAAAATTAGCAAAAAGCGGACACTCTGTTTTTTGTGACACCAAAATCGTCGTGGGACAGAAGAACGCACTACTTCAAACTGAAAACCGCACTGCAACAGACAGTCAAGTGCACTGCATCATTTTTTTGTCGGACGTAAACTTTCTCGCACAAGTTTTTGTTGTCTTTTTTTTCAAGTTTTTTTTTTGAACGAGAGTGGACCGTAACACTCCCGAAAATGAAACGCAACACTACCAAAAGTGAACCTCATGAGTTTTTGTTGTCCTTTTTTTCGTACTTACTAATTTTTTTATGCGCGTTGACCAAGCGAGTGGACCACAAGGACTGACCAAGCGTACTACCTCTAATATAGAAGTGAGCTTCATTTTGAGATCTTTTTTGTTTTGTGTTTACCAAATGGACAGCAGAGGAGTTTTATAGCATACAAAATCTGCACTCTCCACCAGCCAAATCACGGTAATGAATTGCAATTTTTTTTGGGACTTCATATCGGGCGTAAGTGAACCCCAAAGGCATGGAGAAGTAAACCACATTACTTTATTTGTCGTTTCAGTAACATTTTTCTTTTGCAATTTACAAGATGAACAACATCAGACACCAGACCACACTGCTTCAGTTAGAAAACCGCACTGCATCAAATGATCACTTGCAAGATGAACAACATTAGACACCCGACCGCACTGCTTCAGTGAGAAAACCGCACTGCATCAAATGGTCAAGTGAACGGCATTACTTTTTGTTGTTGTTTCTCTACCATTTTTCATTTAACACATTTGCACCGCATCAAATGGTCAAGTGAATGGCATTACTTTTTTTTGTCATTTCTCTACCATTTTTCATTTAACATATCTTTGCACTTCATTTCCTTCTTTCTTTTTTCTGTTTGGAGTTTTGGATTTCCACATTGGCGAGCTGTACACGTGAAAAGAAGCGAACCGCATGGTCGAGAGAAATGAGCCACAACACAATTCGAAATTTACTTCTTTGGTAAACAATTTTCAAACGAGTCCATATAACTTTTCTCAAGGTTCAGTTAACTACATCAAACGTCGGAGCGGCTCTCATCACACAAAATATAGTTAACTGAACCCTGAGAAAATAATTAGGGAAACATTGGCGATCGGCGCGCCGGCCGAAGATTACGCCGGTCTCTGACTGTTCGATTAAACCCAATCGAACAGACCACGCGCGACCCAGCCCGTGCAAGGCTTCTCCACGCGTCCTTGCTGGCCCATGTACCATGGGCCCCATGCACACACGCGCGACGGTGGGGAACAGATAAGGTTTCGCTGTGGCTGCCTTCTCTCGTTCATCTTATCTTCTTTATCTCTCCAACCACTCTCTATCTTGCTCGTTTCCGGTGGTCGCCGCCGATGTGGCGAGCTCGTCGCCATGGCCGCTGGCGACTCGATGCGCCTCGTGTGGATCGACGGCGCGGGATGCACCCCCTCTCCATGGCCGCTCGCAGCCACGGGCGCACTCGTCGCCTTGTCCGCCTTCGCCAGCAGCTGGATGTGCGCCCACTCCATGGCCACCGCAGCTGTGGTGCACCGATCGCCATGGCTAAGTCTGGCGCCACGGCGGCGGCGAGTTCATCTTTGAACCGAGGAGTTCTTTGGAACCAGGTTTTTTTTTGGATCCACCTTTTATTTTGCTACAACCCCTTTCATCTTTTGCTACCATCCCCATTTGATTTTTATGAACATCTTTGTTTTTTGCTGGAACTGGTGCCCTGATTTGCTACAACCAGCTGTTGTATGTGCTACAAGGTCGAAGCCTTGCCAGAGGAAGCTACATCCAGCGGTGAAGAGTGTTGCATCCAACGCCGTTCGATGTCGGGAGCTGCAAGCGTGCACGTCGGAGTTGCGACCGGCTACTTGGGGAGCTGCAAGAGGGGAGGCCATTTTTTGCGGATGTGTTTTCGTTTTGCCAAACAAATTTTTTTTGCTGGAACCGATGTATTTTTTTGCTGGAACCGAGATATTTTTTTGCTTCAACGATTGCAGAGCTCTCAAATGCTCATGTCGTTTTTGCTGGAACCTAAGTTTGTTTGTGCTGGAAACGTATTTGATTTTGCTTCAACCGACCACTGGACTTTGACCCGCAGAGAAGACTTTTGCTGGAAGATTTTTGCTGCTTTCGATTTTTTTTGCTTGGCACTCTGACCCCGGCGAGCGGGAGACACAGAGATGCTACAACTAGCCACCCAAGCGCTATCATCACTGGAAGCTGAATCTAGCAAATTGTTCTGCTACCATCATCTTTTTTAACTGAAAACAGCTCCAATTTTTTGCTTCCACCAGTTCTGTTTTTTGTTGGATCCAGCTGTATTTTTACTTCCACCATGACGACAACTAGCAGCGACACTGCGTCCGGCACTGATGACGGCGACCAGCGACCGGCGGGGAGGGCAGCAACAGGCGAGTGCGCCGGGCAGTGCTTCAAGGCCGGGCGCATAGCTCATCCATGAAGGCGCGATGGAATTTTTTTTAAAGAAGAGGCCTGACGAAAGAAGATGAGGGAATCGTACGGCTACGCGTTATTCTATCGGACGATGCTGGTACGACCGGCCCAAAGTTAGGCCGGTGCGCCGGCGCCTAGTAGTAACCAAATAATTAGTGAACCACTTTTGCACTTATTTTTTCATCCCATAGAAAGTCGAGTCCAAACAATTTTCCTTTTAACCGCAACCATCAACCGGCCGAACTACACCAAGGTGGCGTTTGGTTTGAGGGCGGCGAGGGATTGGCTGGTGATATCCCTAGCCATGTGGTTGAGGATAATCTATTTTGCTTGTTTGGTTATAAGGATGGGAGACAGAAGGATAGCCAGGTTTCTTTGTTTGGTTGCATGGATAAAAAGTGGATGGATTGCTACGATGAACTTTTCTCCTTGTGAAATAGTGAGATTACCTCTTTGCACACAAATTTATTATTTCTCTAAATCAATTAATTCTCACATTGACACATGAGTTGTCAAACAATATGACTATAATTAGGCGAAAATGTATCAAGAACATAAGCTACATAAACTTGTGTGCATCAATTATCTCACACATGTTTGAACAGATTTGCCAAAGAAATATGACGTCCATTTTACACATCAAGCTCATAGCCTGAAGATCAAATACATGGACACATCAGGTTCGAATACACTGACACGTCAAGCTTCACTGCTCTAGAATATGCAACCGATGTGAGCAGCAGCACCCTGAGAACGGGATGGCATCGTAGGGGCACCAGTGACCCGCGGCGAAGGAGATCTGGCCGGCGGCCACCACCACTCATGCGAATTAGCATGGCTCGCCCATCAGTCTGCACTGTTGTTTGTCGTTCCCCGCCGCACCAGTTCACCATCTCACACGCACAGAGCTTTGGGATAGTGAGAGATGACTGGAGGAAGGTGAAAGGAGAAGGGAGAGCGGCTGCACCTTGACCGCGCCGCCGCCCAAGCTTGAACGCACCGTCGCCGATCCAAATCATGGCTGCCTTCCCACGTCCTTGGCCGGCGACGCCGCCGTGACATGGCTAGCTCTATCACCCCGCGCCCTGTATGCAGTCACGCTGCTTAAATCCGGCCACAATCTCGCCCTTGATGTGTCGCCGCCGGGACTTGCACCGTCGCACGAGGCCGGAGAAAGACGAGAGAGAGAGGAACCTCCTGCCAACACCAAGTAAACTGCAGCAACGAACCTTCTGCCGCGCGCATCCATACTGCAATGTCGCATGGCTGAAACAGAAGTGCATGCCAATCGTCCTCTCAAGTGCTTGCTTACTGCACCGACGCCCGGCTGACCTGCAACGATAGAAGCTGAACTGCTCGCCGTCAATGGATAACAACAATGAAAAATTGGACCTCGGCATGAAGGCCATCACCGAAATTGCACACAAACGCACGAACATCACACAAATTGTACCTGAGAGAATATTTCTCCACCATCCCCCTGATGCTGCTGGAAGTGTGAGAGGAGATGGCGACCCCCGCCGCTGGACTGCACTGCACACACGCCCGTCGGAGGACAGTGGCGCCCACCAAACCGAGCTGCAGTGCATCCGGGGGTGGAATCTCGCTGTTGTGGACGCGAGTGGTGGCCACGGCCTCGGTCTTTTGATCTCGCTGTCGATGGTGGGGAAGGGGCCGACGCCCTGGTCTTCGTCTGGCCGTGGACAGAGAGGACGAACCCTGGGCAGCGCGGGCGGCAGGCCCGATCTCGCCGGTATCTTTTTTTCAGTTTCGCGGCGGAGGCATGGTGGTCCGAGCCACTGGAAGTGGGTAGGCCCCCGTCGGGGTCGGGGCTCACCGCGGATTCCGACGAGGTCGAGCTGGACGAGCGCGGGCATCGGCAGGGGAGGAGGCCATGGAGAAGGAGCGGGAGGGCAGGGGGTCCTCAGATCCGTCGGTCGCCGGAGTCCAGGCGGAGGAATAGGGAAGGAGAAGGGCTCGCGCTGGGGTAGGTAGGGCAGCCGGCGGCGCAGCGCTTCTGGGCGGCCGACGGTGGACGTGGAGGTGTTGGTGGAGGGCACGGTGGCCGGTGCCAGCGGGGAAGAAGGTGGGGGGTGCGGGGGCCCTTGCAAGGAAGAAGGTGGGTTTTGGGGGCGGGGCCGGGCGGCGAAGAACCTCGGGGTGCCGGGGCCCAGGCGAAGAAGAAGGTGGGGGATCGGGGGTTGGGTTCGGGTGTTTCGGGAAGGAAGAAAGTGGGGGGTGGGCAGCGGATGCGGTGGGTGTTATCAGAATAAGGATTTTTGTTAGCAGAATAAGTCTTAAGGGGTGTTAGCAGAATAGATCCACCCTATATTTATATATTTCTCCGACTATGAGATTATGCAACTCCCGGAGACCGGAGGAATGCCTTGTGTGGTATCGAACGTCACAACATAACTGGGTGATTATAAAGATGCTCTACAGTATCTTCGGAGGTGTTTTTTGGGTTGGCATAGATCGAGATTAGGATTTGTCACTCCGAGTATCGAAGAGGTATCTCCGGGCCCTCTCGGTAATGCACATCATATGAAGCCTTGAAAGCAATGTGACTAATGACTTAGTTACGGGATGATGCAATAAAGAACGATTAAAGAGACTTGCCAGTAACAAGATTGAACTAGGTATGAGGATACCGACGATCGAATCTCGGACAGGTAACATATCGATGACAAAGGGAATAACGTATGTTGACATTGCGGTTCGACCGATAAAGATCTTCATAGAATATGTGGGAACCAATATGAACATCCAGGTTCCACTATTGGTTATTGACCGGAGAAGTGTCTCGGTCGTGTCTACATAGTTCTCGAACCCGTAGGGTTCTCACGCTTAACGTTCGATGACGATATGTATTATATGAGTTATGTTTTTTGGTGTCCGAAGGTTGTTCGGAATCCTGGATGAGATCACGGACATGACGAGGAGTCTCGAAATGGTTGAGAGGTTAAGATTGATATATTAGAAGGTTATATTCGGACATCGGAATGGTTCTAGAGAGGTTCGAATATTTTTCGGAGCACCGAGGGGTTACCGGAACCCCCAGGAAGTAATGGGCCTTACTGGACCATAGGGGAGTGGAGAGGCAGGCCATGAGGTGGTGGCGCCCCACCATAGGGAGTCCGAATTGGACTAGGGGAGGGGGCGCGACCCCCCTTGCCCTCTCCCTCTCCCCCTATTTCCCTTTTCCCCCTCCGTTGGAAGGAAGGGGTGACTAGGACTAGGAGTAATAGTGGGACTCCCCCACTTGGCGCGCCCCCTTGGGCTGGTAGCCTCCCCTCTCCTCCTTTATATACGAGGGCAGGGGGCACCCCCAAAGCACAACAGTTGTTTCTTAGCCGTGTGTGGTGGCCCCCTCCACCGTTTACTCCTCTGGTCATATTGTCATAGTGCTTAGGCGAAGCCCTGCGCAGATCACATCACCAACACTGTCACCATGTCGTCGTGCTGATGAAACTCATCGACTCCTTCGTGCCTCTACTGGATCAAGAGTTCGAGGGACGTCATCAAGCTGAACGTGTGCAGAACATGGAGGTGACTTACGTTCGGTACTTGATCGGTTGATTCGAGAAGACGTTCGACTACATCAACCGTGTTAAGTTAACGCTTCCGCTTTCGGTCTACGAGGGTAGGTGGACACCCTCTCCCCCTCTTATTCCAATGCATCTCCTAGATAGATCTTGCATGAGCGTAGGAATTTTTTTGAAATTGCATGCTACGTTCCCCAACAATTTAGAGAAATTAAAATCATGAGACATATCCCCTAAACCAACAGTAACAATATCTTTCTCGCAGTCTATCTTAGCATTAATAGTATTCAAGAAAAGTCTACCAAATATAATGGGACACAACTCATATTGTGGGGAACCAAGAACATGAAAATCAATAGGGTATTTTATTTTCCCACACAAGACTTCAACATCTCTAACTATCCCAATTGGTGATATAGTATCTCTATTGGCAAGCTCAATAGTAACATCAATATCTTCTATCTCAACAGGTTCAATATCATTCATAATTTCTTGGTATAAGGTATAATCTATTGCACTCACAGTAGCACCCACATCACATAAGCCATGATAACAATGATCTCCTATTTTAACAGAAACAACAGGCATGCCAACAACTGGTCTATGTTTATCTTTAGTATCGGGTTTAGCAATCCTAGCAGCTTCATCACAGAAATAAATAACATGCCCATCAATATTATCAACCAAGAGATCTTTAACCATATCAATACTAGGTTCAACTTTAATTTTCTCAGGGGGTGTAGGTGTTCTCGTATAACTCTTACGAACCACAGTTGAAGCTTTAGCATGATCCTTTATTCTAACAGAAAGGGTGGTTTCTCAATATAAGCAGTAGGAACAATAGGATCAATATTATAAGTAATGGTTTGTTCTTCTACCTTTGTGGGTTCTACTAACTTTATTTCAATGGGAGGATGATATTTAAACCATTTCTCCTTAGGGAGATCAACATGAGTAGCGAAGAAGGTACTATCTCAGAGTTAAGTCCATATTTAGTGCTAAATTCATGAAAGGCATCAGTATCCATAAAAGATTTAACACAATCAAACTTGAGGTTTATACCTGACTCCTTACCTTCATCGAGTTCCCAATCTTCAGAGTTGCATTTAATTCTTTCCAATAAATCCCATTTGAATTCAATATCCTTCTTCATAAAGGAACCGGTACAGTAAGTATCGAGCATGGATCGATCATTATGAGAAAGCCGAGCATAAAAATTCTGAATAATAATTTCTCTTGAGAGCTCATGATTGGGGCATCAATATAACATAGACTTAAGCCTCCCCCAAGCTTGAGCGATAATTTTTCGTTCATGAGGCCAAAAATTATGTATAATTTCGATCACGATGAACCAGATGCATAGGATAAAACTTCTGATGAAATTCCAATTTCAATCGGTTGTAGTTCCATGATCCAATATCATCACATAGCCTATACCATGTTAATTCCTTTCCCTTCAAATATAAAGGGAATACCTTCTTCTTGATTTCATCCTCGGACAAACCTGCAACCTTAAATAATCCACAAACTTCATCCACATAGATTAGGTGCATATCAGGATGTAATGTTCCATCTTGTGCATAAGGATTAGCAGGCAATTTCTCTATCATACCCGAAGGAATTTCATAATAAATATTTTCAGTAGGTGCAGTAGGTTGTGGAGCAACTCTTTGTTCTTCTAGATGAGGTGAAGATACCCCGAACAAGCCCCTCAAAGGATTATTTTCCATAGTAAAAAGTGACAGTAAATTTCAACACACTATATAAATGTTTCCTTACCAAATTCCACGTACCAAAGGCGCTTCACTCCTCGGCGACGGAGCCAGAAAAGAGTCTTGATTACCCACAAGTATAGGGGATCTATCGTAGTCCTTTCGATAAGTAAGAGTGTCGAACCCAATGAGGAGCAGAAGTAAATAACAAGCGGTTTTCAGCAAGGTATTCTCTGCAAGCACTGAAATTATAGGTAACAGATAGTATTGTGATAAGATAATTCATAACGGGTAACAAGTAAAAAAGTAACTAAGATGCAGCAAAGTGTCCCAATCCTTTTTGTATCAAAGGACAAGCCTGGACGAACTCTTATATAAAGCAAAGTGCTCCTGATGAGACATGGGAATTACTGTCAAGCTAGTTTTCATCATGCTCATATGATTCACGTTTGTTACTTTGATAATTCGATATGTGGGTGGACCGGTGCTTGGGTGTTGTCCTTCCTTGGACAAGCCTCCCACTTACGATTAAGCCCTCTCGCTAGCATCCGCAACTACGAAAGAACAATTATGATAAATCTAACCATAGCATGAAACATATGGATCCAAATCAGCCCCTTACGAAGCAACGCATAAACTAGGGTTTAAGCTTCTGTCACTCTAGCAACCCATCATCTACTTATTGCTTCCCAATGCCTTCCCCTAGGCCCAAATCATGGTGAAGTGTCATGTAGTCGACATTCACATAACACCACTAGAGGAGAGACAACATACATCACATTAAAATATCGAACGAATACCAAATTCACATGATTACTTATAACAAGACTTCTCCCATGTCCTCAGGAACAAACATAACTACTCACAAAGCACAGTCATGTTCATAATCAGAGGAGTATTAATTATCATTAAGGAACTGAACATATGATCTTCCACCGAATAAACCAACTAGCATCAACTACAAGGAGTAATCAACACTACTAGCAACCCACACGTACCAATATGAGGTTTTGAGACAAAGATCAGATACAAGAGATGAACTAGGGTCTGGAGAGGAGATGGTGCTGGTGAAGATGTTGATGGAGATTTACCCCCTATCGATGAGAGGATCGTTGCTGATGATGATGGCTTCGATTTCCCCCTCCTAGAGGGAAGTTTCCCAACCAGAACAGCTCCGCTAGAGCCCTAGATTGGTTCTGCCCAGGTTCCGCCTTGAGACGGCGGCGCTTTGTCCCGAAAGCTTCCTTTTGAAATTTTTTCCCAGGTCAAAATACACCATATAGCAGAAGATGGGCATCGGGGGCCTGCCAGGTGGCCCACAAGGCAGGGGCGCGCCCAGGGGGTAGGGCGCACCCTCCAACCTTGTGGATTGCAGGTGGCCCTTCTCTGGTGCTTTCCTCGCCCAATATTTTTTATTAATTCCAAAATGACTCTCCGTGAAGTTTCATGACTTTTGGAGTTGTGCAGAATAGGTCCCTAATATTTGCTCCTTTTCCAGCCCAGAATTCCAGCTGAAGGCATTCTCCCTCTTCATGTAAACCTTGTAGAATAAGAGAGAAAAGGCATAAGTATTGTGCTATAATGTGTAATAATATCCCATAATGCAATAAATATCGATATAAAAGCATGATGCAAAATGGACGTATCACTTCTTTCTTAAAATATATGGCCAACTTTTGCCCAACACCTAGGCGTTTGAGTGAACTATGTGGTTCATACGATTTCATATGGTATTCGCGCTTATGGTTATTCTAGCATTATGTTTAAAAGTATCTAGTTGCAAGGTGTGGAAGTTATACAAACTGTTATCTACTAGACAATCTCGATTAGTACAGGAACCAATGCATGCATATGCATGACCTAGGGACATCTTTGAGTAACTTCTAAAAAAATCTCAGACAACAAAATTATTCGTGAGAACACTAATGTTGGCAATGGCTATAATATCATTTGGTATAAGTTTGATTGTCACATCGCAACCTCTTCATGCTTGAGGGAGAAGTAAGAGCTCACATAGTACTTGCTTGTTGTGGACAGTTGGCGACATGCAGTGTGAGAGGTAGAGATTGGTTTGGGAAGGTTGCCTCATGCTCATCCTTCGAGTCCGGCACCACTATATATACCTTGGTATATACTTGTAAGATTACATGTGATAGATACAACAATGATGAGAGAGAGACATATATACTGGTTGGATTACAAGGGGAGGTTACAACTGAATAACCAAAAGATCTGCCTTATCCTAACATTTCACAGCCCCTCTCAATATCAGCTCCTTGAGGTTGAGATTATGGAGAAACTTATGAAGTAGTGGAACAAAAGTCTTGGTAAAGCCATCCACTAGGTCATCTGGCCGAACAAACCTAACATCAAATGTTTTTCCTTGCAACCTGCTCAAGCACAAAGTGAAAGTCAATTTCTATGTATTTTATCCTTGCATGCAAGACTGGGTTTGTTGACAAATATGTGGTGCCGAGTGTCAGGTGGTAGGTGCGACATATGAGGAAGGATGGCTAATCATAGTGGGAGCTAGTAAGACATCGCCGGTGCCTGGAAACGGGATAAGGCGAAGACATGCACGCCGGCGAATCTTACCCAGGTTTGGGGCTCTCCTAGGAGATAACACCCCTAGTCTTGCTCTGCGGGGTCTCCGCATGATCACTAAATCAGTAAGTAGCTAGAAGAGGCTCCTTGAGCTGTTTGGCTAGGGGAAGAAGAAGGGCAGGGCTAGCTCTACTCTTCTCTCTATGTGGTGTGTGTAGTCTTAATGGATCAACCCTTTGCATGGGTGCCCTAGGGGTTTATATAGGCCTACCCCCAGGGGTACAATGATAATCCAACTGGGTGTGGGCCCAGCCCGTCAATGTCTATGGGCACCGGCTTCTCCGCCGGCCACTAGGGCCCGCCGACTGGTGGGTCCCGCCGGCTGCTGGCCTCTTGGCCGACCGGCTGGGCCCACCGCCTGTGGACCCTGTCGGCTGCTTATAACTGTAGCCTCGCCCCTGATGACGATGGCTTTGTCAGGGCAAGCATGGCTATAGTGCCGCCGCCTGGCGGGCATTTACTGTATCCTTACCCCGTCTTATCTGCTTAATGGTGCACAAACTTCTGGGGTGAGGGCAGGCCGGCCGTTGGGAGCCGGCCTCCCCCCGTGCCGACTAGTTAGGTCAGGCCGCCTTCTGGTGGATCTCTGGCAGGAGGGGCCCACCGCCTGCAGGCCATACTGATAGCTTGTCGTGGGTTACGTCATGGTAAACATAACAACAGTGCCACGCCAGGCGAGGGATGGCCGCCCGGTACGGTGCACTGTGGACATGCTCGCTCCAGGATTCGGGGGTGGTAGGCTTCACTGTAGCCACACCTCGTCTTGTCACTGTTATGTGGGTTCAAACTTTGAGGGTGTATGTCAGGCCGCCTGCTAGGAGTCGGCCGCTCTAGTGGCCGCCTGCTAGGAGTCGGCCGCTCTGGTGGCCGCCTGCTAGGAGTCGGCCCGCTTCGGGATGGCTTGCTGAACCTTGCCACCTTCCAGCAGCCGGCCACTAGACCAGCCGGCCATGAGAAGGCGGCCCTTCGTCTTGGATGCTTGAGGGCGCAGTCGGCCCGTTTGTTTTGAAGAACCAGGGGGAGCAGATAAGGCTACCCATGGTTATTTACTCCGACAGTAGTTCTCGAAGCTGGTGGGTCTTCACGGCTGAAAGAAGAGCAAGAAGCCCAAGAAGCTTCCTACTCTAAGGAGCCAACAACTAGGAGTCGGCCATATCCAAGTGCGCCGTCTGAAATATTTCAAAGTCCGGAGGCAGGAACCAGATAGTTCACGCGCCGGGTGCCGGGCCAGCCGCCCGCTGCCCTTGCGCCACGCGGCGTGCGCTAGACGAGCCAGCCTGCCAGCCCACGCGCGTGACGGGACGTTGTTGTAGGATAGGGCCCGCCACTACAGCGCCTCGGCCCACGCGCGGATCTGCTGTGGCCGAGGCGTGCGGTTGGTATTCTGGGGCGGTTAATACATGCCTTTACTAGCGCGATAAACGCGGTTTCGTGGGGCAGTGGGTGCAGTTAATCCCACGCCCCCCACGCCCCGCCCCCTCGGCTTTGCCGTTCTGGGCTATAAGTAGGGGGGAGGGGGAGCGGCGGACGCACGCGCGCCCTCCTCCTCCTTCTCCATTCTTCTTCTTCATCCTTCTCCTGCCGCCGCTGCTGTCCGCCGCCACGCCGTGCTTCCAGCCACCCCGCTGCACTGTGATTCACCGCCGCGGGGCCGCACACATGTCGCCGTGGCGCTCCTTCGTCAAGCTTCTCGTCCTCAAGGCACGCGCCGGAGCATGGGACGACTCCAACATCCACGAGGACCACATTGACTTCCTCCGCCAGACGCGGCGGCTACCCGGCGAGGACTTCATCAAGGTTCGCCTGGCGCCAGAATGGGAGATCTCGCCAGTGCCGGAAGAGGGAGAGCGTGTCATCTTCCGGTCGCACTGCTTGTGCGGCCTCGGCTTGAAGGTGTGCGGCTTCTTCCGCGCCTTCCTCAATTTATATGGCCTTCAGCCACACCAACTTACACCAAACACGATGGTGCTGCTGTCCGCCTTCGCCACCCTCTGTGAGGGCTTTCTCGGTGTAAGTGCATCTAGTGCCACCCCTAGTTGGTTTTGGAGTATTGACGACAAAGTTGGTTGAGGGACTAATGCGTTCGTGAGAATTGCAGGATAACGCAGGTAGTGTCCCTCATTGATTCGGTTTACCTACCGGAGATGACCCCTAAAAATGTGTGAAGACATTGAAGACAATGGTGGTAGGAGAAGATATTCATATTGAAGTCTATGACATGAGAAGACATTGCGTGAAGACTTTGGAGCCTTGAAGGCTGTGTTTTCGTTGTTTCGTTTCTTCTTTGTTGAGTCATAGCAACCACCGTCTTTGTTAAGTGGGGTCCAAGTTAACTAAGTCGAGTGATCAAGTGATGCTCAACCCAAATCCTATGTCTTGACGAAGACAATGAGAGCAAATCTTATCCAGAGTGGATGAGTCGGCTTTGCTTGTAGCCCGTAAAGTTGCAGCGTGTGTATGAAATCATTTGTTGGAACACGTGTCGGTTCCTTAGTGACCAGGGTCATTTTGGACAAATCAGTCGGGTTGCCTAGTGGCTATTAATAGCCCACCCCTACACCATAAATTGGTGGCTGCTCGAGTTTGTGCACGACTTTTGTCGTTTGAGAGCAACCCACCTCGAAGCATTTGAGAGAGAAAATCCTTGCGAGGACAGAGCCCAAACACCCAGAGCCAAAGAGTGTTAGGCATCATCAAGTCTTTACATGCATGTGACACAAGACTTATTACACTTGAGGACTGTGAATCCTCCGGCCGGTTAGGCGTCGCGTTCTGAGCATCCAAGAGTCATTGTGGATTGCCGGTGAGCGAAGTGCATGACGGTTTGGAAGTCTCCCTTTAAGACTTACCAGAGTGATTGGGCGAGGACCGGGTGTCCTTAGCTCAAGGGAATAAGGTGAAGACACGGTCTTCTCGAGTTGAATCTCAGCCTCCCTAACTGGACATCTGTTGTCACACAAGAATGGAACTGGTCCAACATATCCTGTGTCTTCAACAAGCAACTGGTTCTATCCCTTCCAACCTTACTTAAGTTTGTCTTCATGAAGTCATTGCTTGTCAGTGTATCTGTTTGACTTCATTGCTTGAGTACTATTGTTGATTGGCTTCATACTATCTTCCAACTTGATCCTTACTACCTGACTGCTACTAGTCCTATACTTTCACATCATGACATGCATGACTATGGCTTGTTCAGGGTAGTTTATCTTCCGCTGCATATCAATTAGGTTGTTTCTGTTGTTTGTCTTTGAAACTTCCAAGTTTTGAAGACTTTCATAAAAATCCCCTATTCACCCCCCACTCTAGTCGATACTAGCACTTTCAATTGGTATCGAGCAAGGTACTCCTTGTTACGTGTGATTCGTTTAACCACCGGAGTTTCAGCTATATCGATCGCGAGGGATAATCAAGGTCTCCGCTGCTTGCCCGTGTTCGATGGAACTGAATATCCCTCTTCGAAGAATAAGATGCATGCATCTTGAAGCCGATGATGTCGACCTCGGTATGTCGTCAAGAATGGCGTTCCCAAAACTAGTGAAGGTGTCACCCCATCGACGTCAAGAAGTTCATTCAATCGGACTCTCTTGTGAAGAACATCATCTGTGGTCATCGACCAAAGGACGGTATGGCCGTGTGAGTGCTCTGAAGCGTCGAAGCTAGTCTGGGACTGGCTATCCAAGGTCAACGAAGGCGTTTCAACCCAGCGAGATCAAAGAATCAGTGTTCTTCGCAACCACTTCAACCGCTTCAAGAGAAACGACAATGAGAATGTCCAGCTCACGTTTGATCGCCTCACCGATATCACAAATGAACTTCAAGCTCTTGGCGAATCGAGATTACCAAGCATGAAATCGTCAAGACATCTTGAGATCACTTGACAGCTCCTTTGACACCCTTGCCCTCATGATACAAGAACGTCGACTTCAAGACACTCGATCCGTCGATATACTTGAGAGGCTCAACACACATGAGTTCCACTATCTCGAGAAAAGAGATATCTATGGTCCAAGCTATGGCCGAACTCGTGCTTTGAAGGCAAAAGTTGTTTCCTCATATGAAGAAGAATCATTGCAGCTTACAAGATCCCGAAGACATTGGAAGGGAGCTTGCTATGCTTGTGAAGAAGTTCGAAAATTCACAAAGAAGAAAGGCTTCAGAAAGTCTTCACGATCTAGCTCAAGGAATGATGAAGCTTCCACTCATGATCACAAGAAGATAACCTGCCACAAGTGCAAGAAACCTGGTCACTACATATCTGAGTGTCCACAGTGGGACAATGAGAAGAAGAAGAAGAAATTCAAGGAATATGATTCTGATGACAAGAAGAATAAGAAATCCTCAAAGTCCTCTAAGTCTTCTTCCAAGTCTTCATCATACAAGAAGAGCTCATCTGGCAAGGCTCGTGCTTTTGTTGGCAAGGAAATGGATTCAGAGGAGGAGTCTGCTTCGGAGGAGGCGGAGGTGGAGTTTGGAGAGGAGTCTGACGCTGGTGTTGCAAGTCTGGCTCTAGCCACTGCCTATGTTGCCAAGTTCATCTTCAACACTGAAGACAATGACTTCCACACCAACGTTGAAGCTAATGACGAAGACGAACCTACTCCCACCTACTGCTTCATGGCACGTGGTGCCAAGGTAAAATCACGCGATGCTTACTTTCAAACTTCAAGTGAAGATGACTCTGATTGTGAATCCAAACCCAGCTACAAAACACTTGCTAAAATTGCAACTGAACAACAAAAGGCTATGGAACATACTCAAAAACTGTTAGACAAAAGCGATGACCTGTTGCACGCTAAAATGACACGTTCACAGTCCTTAGTTGATGACATAAAAAGTCTTCATGCTAAGTACCAAGAACTGGAAGGTCGTCATGAATCACTCTCAACTACTTATGAAAGGCTCTCCTATGATTATCTTCAAAGGAAACAAGAGCTTGAGAAATTGAGGCGGCTCATGAAGATCTTCAAAAGGTGAATGAGTCACTTCGTGCTCAACGGATCGATTCCGCCAGAAGGATTTGAACCACCATGTCTAAAATGCATTGAGCGTGATAATGCTATATCTCATTCTTTGAATGTTCCACTGCTGCTCTCGTTTCATTGTCTTCACCTCTGATGTGGTAACTAACCCCTCTGCGGAGGATACCACTGCTTATTCTTGATGAAAATGCTATGTTGAAGACATTGCTTGAAACGAGGATGTACAAAGTTGAAGGGACATCGGACTCTCTATGATGTCCTCAAAAGCGGTTCTGAACCGAAACCCTAGGAAAGAGGGTGTTGGGTTCGAGAGGAAAATGAGCGTTGATGGCTCATCTTGGAAGCTTGAGCAAGACCCCAAAACCACATGGGTTGTCAAAGGGACCTTGATAGATCCATCTACCTTGTCTGGCTTTACCTGTGCTAATCCTATTATCATTGATGAATCCTTCGATGCAAACTATAAGCTATTCAAAAATCAGAATGGTGAAGTGTTTGGCAGGTACATTGGTACTAACTGCAGGAATGGACCACCTATGAAGAAGATCTGGGTACCTAAGCGGTACATTGAGAATCTTCCTGTGAATGTCGTCATGACACCACCTAGGAAGAAGAAAAACCCCAGACCTATAGCTTCATTCGGCCCAAAGAATTCATACAGATACATGACTCACATGAGTCACCCTAACACCAATGTTTTGCAGGGAAATCATGCTCAGACTTATGAATATGAGCGTGTATCTACGAACCGCTATGTTCATAGGACTAAGAACTTTTCTGCTTATTCATATAAGTATCATTTATCTCCTGCAAGGCTATTTGCTAGGGCTTCAAAGCCAAAATTCTCAAATGCTGCACTTAGACTCATTGCTTCTAAGCCCCCACTGAAGATGTGGGTGGCAAAGAAGAACTAACTCTCTTTTGCAGAAAATGGTCTCTAGCCAGCAATCAATGGCGTCCGATACTATTGCTGGGGACCTAAAACTCATTGTGGACGCATGCTAAAATATCATTCTATATGCTTCACATCTAAATTCCTCATCAGTCTATGTACTAACTTTGATATAAGCTGTGACTGTCCCTATATGTATCAAATATGCTTCACAACACTTGTGTGAAGCCTATCCTCCTAATTGCACTGTAGGGTACATCACCAAAAGCTTGAGTGGATTATGGACGGTGGATGCACAAATCATATGATTTGGTGATCAAGTCTTCTCATGGACTCAACCTTCGTCCATCCGACAAGAGTCACATCACATTTCTTGACAATTTGGTAAAAGCAAAGTATTGGGTCTAGGTAGAGTTGCAATCTCAAAGGATCAACACATGGATAAAGTGATGCTTGTTGAATCCCTTGGTTTCAACTTAATATCTGCATCTCAATGCTTTGTGACTTGAACATGATTGTGATATTTGGCAAATATCGTTGCCTTGTACTAATGGAATCTGACAAATCTCTAGTCTTTGAAGGGTATCGAAAAGATGATCTGTACATGGTAGATTTCTCAGCAGGTCCACAGCTTGCCGTTTGTCTTCTCACAAAAGCTTCAGAATGCTGGCTCTGACATCGAAGGCTAGGACATGCTGGCATGAGGAACTTACACTCACTAGTCAAAAAGAAGCATGTCATAGGCATCAAAGATGTCAAGTTCTAGAAGGATCATCTGTGTGGTGCCTGTGAAGCTGGAAAGATGACAAGGGCAAAGCACCCATCGAAGACAATCATGACAACATCTCAACCCTTCGAGCTATTACACATGGACTTATTTGGACCCACGCACTACTCCACCCTCACAACAACTGCGTGTCTCTATGGCTTCGTCATTGTTGATGACTACTTAAGATACACATGGGTTCATATAATTCTGTACAAGACTGAAGTGCAAGATGTCTTCAAGCGCTTCGCAACTCGAGCAATGAACAACTATGGTGTGAAGATCAAGCACATCAGAAGTGACAATGGTACTGAATTCAAGAATACTGGACTTGATCTGTATCAGGATATAATGGGAATCACTCATGAGTTCTCTGCTCCATACACACCTCAACAAAATGGCATTGTTGAGCGCAAGAATGTAACCTCATTGAAATGGCTTGAACAATGCTAGATGAGTATAAGACACCAAGAAAGTTCGGCTGAAGCTATTGATACAGATGTCACATCACCAACCGTGTATACATTCATAAGCTTACGAACAAAACATCATATGAGCTGCTTCTCGGCAAGAAGCCAAACGTCGCCATTACTTGAGTATTTGGAGCAAGATGCTGGATAAAGGATCCCCATCACAAGTCAACATTTGCACCTAAGGCTCACGAAGGCTTCATGCTTGGCTATGGAAAGGATTCACACTCCTACAGAGTCTTCAACCTTTTTCTCTACAAAATCGTTGAAACTGTGGATGTGAAATTTGATGAAACCAATGGTTCACAGAGAGAAATTCTGCCAAATACACTGGATGAAGCTCCTTCAAACGAGGCAATCAAGCTGATGGGAACTGGTAAAATCATGCCCTCTGAAGCACAACCTGAAGAGGAACTCATCATCTCTGCACCAAATCAACTCAAGACAATGCAGGGGGACCCGACTCACAAGTCGTGATCACCGAATGCACGTCTGATGATCCCGAGATCAATGCTCACCGAACACACGTAAGCTGAATAACTAGAGTCTACATCCATACATACCGTCTTACACAAATTATGACCATTATGGTCGGGTCTTACATTGATAAAGCCTTAAGGGCTGATCATCAAATGAAACACAAAGCAGCGGAAATCTTCGTCGATAATAGAACCCATGCCATCTGCCTTAACCCTCAGGGCATTACGACTGGAAGCGTCCTAGTTCGCATGATCGTCTCCAAAGAACTCTTCTTGAACTCCGGTTCTTCCATGCCCGGTCAATTAAATAACCAGTGGCAAGCCAATGAGTACTTTGAATGTACTCTTAAGCAACCCATGATTTGGTTCAAGGTACAAGAATGCATGACATAGGTAAAGTTTTGCATAAAGCTAGTTTTGAGTGCAAGGACATGTTCATCATCCTATAAAGCATGCATCAAAAGAATTCAAGTAACCATGAGAACAGGTCACAGATATCAACATAAATAGAATGGGCACCAACCCATTTATCATAAACAGAGTGGGCACCAACCCATCTCAATCGTGTCAAGTCCTTGACTTGATCCAAGACATCTCCATCATCTCACGCACACTGGGTTTGAAAACAAGTGGACGTAGCCCAAGAGCGGTTACCCAACTGTCCATGACCGTGGACACGGCTATTCGAATAGTTTTACACTCTACAGAGGTTGCACACTTTACCCACTAGATCCGGGGAACTTCCGTGTCATCCACGACCCGCGGTACCTCAAGTACTCGGGGTAAGCACCCGATCACTACCTTTCCCTAGACAACACTAACGTGGAGTCCACTCGATTGGTAGTAACCCCCATGCCAAACATTTCTCATCATAAAGTTGTGGAGCCTTGCTCCCATATTCATCACATCTCACAAGCACGGGGTACCAACGGTGTGTTCGGTGCCCTGTGAAAACAGTCATGGCCGCCCTACCTGGCACGACCCCGTCCCAAGAGAGAGCACCAACTCTCCCCGTCACTAGTAGTCGGGGCTCCAAGCTAGTATCGGACTAGGTACTCAATAATGCCCTTTCCCATATAAGGGTAGAGTGGTCGCGCATGTAAGGTTGGAATAACGGTCGCAACTCCGACCAATCCGTTTTGAAAACAACACACACTTTCCTTGGCACACCACTTCGTCATCAAGTGGTCACCCATCTTATCATCTCCCTCGGGCATAAGTGGCACCCGACGGGGTTTTCGAAAAGACATTGAAAATATTCTGTCTCCATCACCATGCATATCCCCGTCCCTTTTGCGTAGCACTACTTAGCATCCTATCTACTCCCACCGGCATAACCCTCATAAGAAGGTAGGGCCATGCACAATGCAAGTATCAACGAGGAAAGTAACGGAGGCAATCCATCAAAGTGGTTACCCTTCCTTCATGATTCCGATGCGACAATAATAAGTGCTAAATGGCATGCATAAAAAGGGTTTCATAGACATGGTCAAAGGGCTGCTTGCCTGGCTCAACAAAGTCTTCGGGGTCTTCAAAGTCTTCTGGTCCAACTCCTTCGTCAGCAACGCAATCTATCGTCGCAAAATAATAACGGGAAAATAAGGCAATAATAAAACAGAAAAATCAAAGTGCTCAGAAAAATGTCAACTCTTTTTGTAAAATATTAGATGGAAATCTAAGAAGGGGGAACTTGCTAGTTTTGGATTTGGAGTGGTGGAACAGGAGACATGGATTTTCAGAGGCACACTTAAATGCTAAAAACCACATTTAAATATTTATAGAGAATAAAAGGTGGTTGGATTTGAGTGAAAGTTGCACCATTAAATAGGTTGCAATATTTGGGGATTTTAGAAATTGGAATTAATCCATTTGGACAAATATTGTGTCCTGTGGAATTTTTAGAATATGTGATGAAAAAGAAAAGGAAAAGAACCTTTGTGCCACTGGGCTGTAATAATGCAGGCAGCAGCCCAGGGGGAAAAGTGGCTCAGCGAGCCAGCCATGCAAGGCCAGTTTTTAAACTCGACGGTGGGGCCCGCAGTCGAGAGAGAGAGGGCGGGAGTGCGGGAGAGGATGACAAGGGCCCCACCTGTCATCACTAACCTGTGGATGGGGGTCGCGGTGCTCACCGGCGACGATGCAAAGGACGGCGAGCTCCGGCGAAAGGGGATGGCTTGTGGGGTCGCCGACGTCGATGGGTGGTGGACTTGGCGGGGGTGCTGGTTCACCGGCGACGAGGTTCGCGGCGGAGGAGCTTCGGGAGGCGGTGGTTCCGGTCGTTTCCCGCAGCTACAGAGAGGGGAAACGAAGGGGAAGGAGTCAGGGAGGTGCAAGGGTTCCAGATCGAGGCAAGGGAGGAGCGGGGGAGGCTTTACCTCGCGAATTCCGGCGAGCCGACAAGTGGAGCTCGAGCTCGATCTCGAGCTCGGCGCTTCGGAGAAGAACTGGGGTGCGGGGAAGCTTTGGTGGTGCAGAGCGAGGGGTGAGGTGGAAGGGCTCGGGAGGCCTTTATATAGGAGGACGGCGAGGTCCGTGAGACCTGCTTGCCGAGAGCCTCGCTGCCGCCACAGGGCTCGGGGAGCTGGCGCCGTGTCTGTGGTGTTCGTGGGCATCGACTCGCCTAGGGGAAGAAGAGAGAGGAGGGAGGGGCCAGGGGTGCGCGTGTGAGCAGCGCCATTGGTGCGCCATGTGATTCTGTTTGATAGCGCGGAGGCGCGGGGAAGGAGGAGAGAGGAGGGGGACAGCGCCGTGGCGTGTCGCGGACGTCGAGGCGCCTCGGCTGGCGCGAGGGGAGGGCCCGAGGTGGCCGGAGCCGTTGGGCAGAGGGCGGCTACAGTGCGGGAGTGCACTGTAGCGTGCTCCAGAGCGCCCATATGGCATGCCATGGCATATAATATGCCCTGTGGGCGCGGCCACTGATGTCCAGTAGTGCCAGGGGGTAGTAAAGAAGGAGGGGGAGGCATTGGATGCCTTGGTAAGCCAGTGGAGTGAGGAGGGAGGAATAAGAAAGGTGAAAAAGGGCTGACCAGAGAGAGAAAGAGGGGGGTTTCACCCCTCAATTATTGAGTTGGGGGCTTGCCATTGTTACTGGAGGTGAAAGGGGTCTAGGAGGAGCTGTGGTAAAAATTGGAGCTCTCCAAGAATAGTGAAAGGGGTAAAAACAGTGGTTTTTGCAAAATGTCAGAAGGTGTTTGATAGAGTTTTGAGCAAGCAAATGGACTCCAATTGCCATGAGGCTCCACAAGGTGAAATTACTCATAAAAATATAGCCTTCCACCAATTAGGAGATTATTTGGGCAAAGTTGCCAATGCAACTTTTGTGAACCCTAGAAATGAGCAGAAATAGACTTGAGTGGATTTAGTTGAGCATAACACTTCTCCTTGATGAACCACTTTGTGTAGTGGCCTCATTTGGTCATGTGAACATGCTCACAAAAGTTGGGGTCAATGGGAGAAAGTTGGTAGTACAAAGTTGCTCAAATTTGCTTCTGGTCAGAGAGGGTTTTGAGGCACTTTGACCAAGATTTCCTCTTCTCCAACCTGTGCCATTTGGTCCAGATGCATCATTAGACCAATGAAGCATGTCCACCAAGTTTGAGCACATTTGGACATACTTGGCAATGTAAAGTTGATCAAACTTCAGAATGGACAGAAATAGCTTTGAGGGGTTTTGATGGTGTTATCTTGTTCTCCAAGTCATGAGACTTGTCAAGATCATCTAATTTGTCATATGGGACATGATAGAATTTTCCTGGAATTTTGGAAGAATATTTCCTTTGTAAATATTTCAAAAGCTTGAAATACCCAGAAAGGGTTTTAGAGAGATTTGACCAATATTTTGAACATGACCATGTGTTGAAACTCTTATATATGGACAATATATGTCCTATGAGTTTCCCTAAATTTTGTCAAATATTTTAAAACAATAAAATAATTTTTCCTATTAAAGACCATTTCGGCCTTAAGAAAAAGCTTTTAAATAAAATAGTAAAACAACTTTTAAAATTATATTTTTGTGGTTTCGGGTATCCTATATCTAATAGGAATCAAATATATTTTTGGAAAGATTTTTACTGCCCTTAATCAAGTACTTGCAAGGCAATCCTCAATTCAGGGGTTTTGGAAAACTAAATTTAGAAAATACCTTCCGCCAAATTATTTTTGTAAGAAAATTCTATATTGCACTATACACATGGCATGGTCATTGGTCGAGCTTGGGGTAAGGAGATGAAATATAGAGGGTGGAGTAGTTGACTTCAAGAAGCACTTGCAGAGAAACACAGAGAGGAAACCAACTCCAAATAAAAGCCAAATAATGCAAAAGTTTTTGTTGGTCCAAATTTTCATGCTTTATTAATGAAAATGAAATGTTACAAAATGCAGGGTGTGACAGACCTATCCCCTTACAAGAATCTCGTCCCGAGATTCCTAGACTAGGCTTTAAAGAGATCACGGAATTCGGATCTAAGGTAGTCTTCACGCCCCAAGTTGCTTCCTTGATGTGGTTGCTCCATTGGACCTTGAAGTACTTGATGGTGCGGTTGAAAAGGCGCTCAGCCTCATCCGTAATGCGATGGGCCTCTCACGATAAGTCAAATCAGGCTGGAGGTCAATGGCTTGGTGATTGACGCCCTTGTAGAGATCGAGCTTGTCTAGAACTTGGAGACACTTCCGAGTTGTGACACGTGGAACACGTTGTGCACATCAGAAAGTTCAGGTGGAAGTTCCAACTGGTAAGCCACTTCTCCTCGTCGTTCCATGATCTTGAAGGGGCCAATGTATCTCGGAGCGAGCTTTCCTTTGACATGGAAGCGCTGGGCTCCTTTGAGAGGGGTGACCCGAAGATAGACATGGTCTCCAACTCGGAAGTTTATGTCTCTACGACGTGAGTCAGCGTAGCTCTTCTGTCTTGACTTGGCAGACTTCAGACGCTCTCTGACAAGCTGGACTTGCTCTTCGGCTTCACGGAGGATATCCGGCCCAAAGACAAGTCCTTCACCGGTCTCTGACCAATTGAGAGGTGTACGACACTTCCGCCCGTATAACACTTCAAATGGTGCCATCTGAAGGCTTGCCTGGTAACTGTTGTTGTAAGAGAACTCGGCGAAAGGGAGGCAATCTTCCCACTTAGCTCCATAAGCTAAGACACGTGCTCGGAGCATGTCTTGAGTATTTGATTCACTGCTCGGTCGACCTCCGGCCTGTGGGTGGAAAGCAATCTTTGAAGGACAGCTTGGTCCCCATGGCCTCCTGGAATTTCTTCCAAAACCTTGAGGTGAACTGGGTTCCTCGATCTGACACAATCTCCTTGGGAACACCATGAAGGCTCACGATTCGGTTGATGTAGAGACTGGCTAACTGGTTCCCCTTGTAGGTTGTCTTGACAGGAATGAAGTGGGCCACCTTGGTCAAATGGTCAACGATGACCCATATTGAGTCATGTCCCTTGCTTGACCTAGGTAGTCCAGTGATGAAATCCATTCCGACTTTGTCCCATTTCCACTCAGGAACCTTGAGTGGTTGGAGTAATCCAGCAGGTCGCTGATGTTCAGCTTTGACCCTCTGGCATACGTCACATTTGGCAACATAGGTGGCAATCTCCTTTTCATCCCGTGCCACAAAATCTTTCCTTCAGTCTTGATACATCTTGGTGCCTCGTGGTGGATGGAATATGGGCTGTCATGAGCTTCTTGCAAGATCAGGTTCTTGAGCTCAACCTTGTTGGGCACGCAGATGCGACTCCCAAACCACACAATTCCTTCCTCATCCTCTCGAGAATCTCGAGGCTTTGCACGCTTGATCTTCCTCTTGATGCCTTCAATACTCTCATGCCCCTTCCGGGCTTTCTTGATATCATCCATCAAGGTAGGCTTAACTTCGAGGTTGGCCAAGAATCTGGTGCAACCAGTTCCAACCCAAGCTTTCAAGTTCTTCATACAAAGGCGGGTAGCTTGTGCTTTAGCATAGCATTCAAGGAGCAAGCCTTCCGCTCAGCGATCTGCTACCACATTAGCCTTTCCAGGTGGTATTGAACACCGAGGTCATAGTCCTTTATCAACTCCAGCCATCTTCTCTCGCCTCATGTTCAATTCCTTTGGTGAAAATATACTTGAGACTTTTGTGGTCCATGTATATTTCACATCGCTTACCCAAAAGGTAATGTCGCCAAGTCTTGTGGCATGAACCACTCGCTGCTAGCTCAAGGTCATGAGTAGCATAGTTCTCTTCGTGAGGTCGTAGTTGCCTTGAAAGGTAGGCTACGACTCGCCTTCTTGCATCGAACACCTCCCATCCGATTCTTGATGCATCACAATATATCACAAACTCCTTGTGTATATCCGGTGTGGCCGTAATCGGGCGATGGTTAGCCTCTTCTTCACTCTGGAAGCTCTCTTCGCACTTCGGCGTCCATTCAACTTCTTGTCCTTCTTCAAGAGCTGAGTCATGGGTCGGGCAATGCTCGAGAATCCTTCAACGAACTTGCGGTAATATCCTGCGAGTCCGAGGAAGCTTCGACTTCCTTCACATTGCTCGGGATTGCCATTCGATCCACGGCTTCAATCTTAGCAGTGGTCGATCGACAATCCCTCTTCGCTTAGAACATGACCCAGAATCCAACTTCACGCAGCCGAATTCACACTTGCTGAACTTGGCATACGGTTGGTGCTCTCGAAGCTTGTCTAGGACCATCCTCAAGTGTTGCTCGTGTTCTTCTTCCGACTTCGAGAAGACAAGGATGTCATCAATGAAGACAACGACAAACTTGTCCAAATATTCCATGAAGACCTTATTCATGAGGTACATGAAGTAAGCCGGGGCATTGGTCAATCCAAAGGACATGACCGTGCATTCATCTGAGCCATATCTGTTACTGAATGCCGTCTTGAATATCTTGGGGTCTGATCTTGATTGGTAGTACCCAGATCCGAGGTCGATCTTGGAGAACACCTTGGCCCCATTGAGTTGATCAAACAGGTCTTCAATCTTGGGAAGTGGGTACTTGTTCTTGATTGTAATTTCATTGAGGGAGCGGTAGTCAATGCACAAGCGGATGGTACCGTCCTTCTTTGCCACAAATGCAGAGCAGGCGATCCCCAAGGGGAGGCACTAGGCGGATAAATCCTTCCTCAACTGCTCTTCCAAATGCTTCTTCAATTTCGCTAACTCCTCCGATCCCATCCTATAAGGCTTCTTATAGATGGGCCCCGCCCGGTATGAGCTCGATGATGAACTCAATGTCCCGATCAGGAGGCATTCCTGGTAGCTCATCAGGAAAAACATCGGGATACTCGCATACTACCGGCACTTGCTCCAATCCAACTTCAGTCAGACAGTTGACTTGGTTGGCTTGAGTAGAGGAGGGGTTGGAGGCAAACTTAACCTCGACTCCTCGGTCATTGGTCATAGTGACCGTCCGGTTGGCGCAATCAATCAAGCCTTGGTGCTTGCTGAGCCAATCCATTCCCAAGATCACATCCAAGCCTTGTGATTTTAGGATGATAAGGTCTGCTAGGAAATCTACTCCGTTAATGGTAATCCCGACTCCCTTACATCCTATCTTGGCTCTCATCTCTGCTCCGGGGGTTTGTACCACCATAGGGTTATTCAGGGGTGTAGGGGTCATGCCACTTTTTAATGCAAAACTTTGGGTGACAAAAGAATGCGTGGCTCCAGAATCAAACAAAAGCAGATTCTGGTGCTGAATTGACAAGGAACGTACCCAAAGACGATGTCCGGTCTTCTGGGCTTCTTCCGCAGATGACATGATTCACACGACCCCGCCATTGTTGGGCAGGTTGCGGGAGCTTGGTTCCTTGGTGGCATTCCACGGCCTTGGCACTGGTTACTGCGCATTAGGGCGTGGGGCGTCGGGCTTCTTGTTGGGGCAATTCTTGGAGTAGTGCCCCGGCTGTCCACATCCAAACAAGTGACTTGATTGGGGATGACGCCTTGCCAAAGATTGTTATTGGGGTTGTTGTAAGCTGGCTTGGGGTTGGCATCTTCTGAGGTGGATAGTTGGTGCGGGGTGCAGGAGCTCTTGGCTGCCGATAGGTTGGCTTGACCGGGCTGGCTGCCACAGGCGAGGCTTCGTTCTTGGAGCTACCCTTGCCGATCATCCTGCGCTTCGAGTGTCATCCAAGGCACGTCGCTTGTCCTCAAGCATGAGTGCCTTGTTCACCAGATCGGGAAAGGTTGGGCAATCACACACAACAAGCGAAGTCTCGCAGAGTCCGGTTAAGGCCTTCCATGAAGCGCTCCTTTGGCGAGATCGGTCTTGACATCCTCGAGGGGCATACCTTGAGAGAACACCGAACTTCGCATGTACTCCTTGGCGGTGCTACTACCTTGCTTCAGGGCTCGGAACTCACGCTTCTTGATGGCCATGATTCCGTAGGAATGTGGGCCTTGCGGAATCTGTCTTGAAGGTGTTCCAAGTGATGTCCCGCTCAACATGCATAGCCTTGAATCCATCCCACCAAGCTCTGGCAGTCCCCGAGAGGCGATGGGCGGCATACGCCACTTTATCACGGTCCTCGGTGCATCCGACTAGTGCCAGCAGATCCTCAATAGTGCGGACCCGATCGTGCGCGCATCCGTGGGTTCAGCAGCCTCGATGAAAGTGGGTGGTGCATGCTTCTTGAACTCCACCAGTGTGGAACGTCCATGGCCGTGTCCCGCCGGTGGCGATTGACAACTTGAGCAATCATCCTGAGGGCTGCAGTGTTGGCTTGGCGTTCCTCTCGGAAGGCTTGGAGAAGCTGAGCCATGTCCATGCTTGGAGGAGGTGGTGGAGGTGGAGTCTGTCCTTGGGCTTGGTCTGGCTGACTTACGCTTCAGCAGAACCTCCGCTTCTTCTTCTGGGTAGAGGTACCAAGACGTGTTACAACAGCATCCTGTTGGAGTGGTCAAGGTTTCATGATTGGGGAAAGATGGGGAAAGCAACATAGATGGGATGCCTAGTAAGGGGGTTGGTATGACACTAATTGTTTTCATGCAAGGGCCAAAGGGCCAAACACATTCATTAAAATCCAAATGGGTGATGTAGTCGTTTACAAGTTCCCGAAGGAAAGCACGACGTCCATCAAACACAGCAAAAGCAATCACAACACTACATGGTTTCATAAGAACCATTACATGGACTCGACTTCGCATAGGGGTACACGACCTATCCTACCGGAGGGTTACTAACGGGCATAACCAAGTTGTGAATGATGCCTAAGTGGTGGAATGCTCGGTCGCGTAGTCTGGCTCTTCTGGGTCTTCCTCCTCTTCATCAGTAGCGCGGCTTTCTTCACTTTGCTTGAAGGGGTGGGGAGTGGAGGAGCTCAACGCGCGTTGCTTTGCTGGTGGGGTGAAGAGCTGCGGTAATCCCTTGCGCTCATGCGGGGTTCTTGTGGTGGTTCTCCATCCTTTGGGGGTCTTCCGCCTCTGATGCGATTGCGGGCTGTCCAGGGGAGCACCTTCCTTCTTGATCCTATCCGTCTTCTCTTGTGCTTGGCGAAGAAGTGCCTTGGTCTCTGAAGTTCCTTTCGGAGTTCCATTGATTCCATGGCCAAGTGTTGCGCCAAACTATCGGCACAAAGGTGAAGTAGGTTTGGAATCGGAGTGGAAGTCCTTCTTCTAATGGTGGAGCTGGTGCATTGCTCTCATCCTCGCCTTCCTTCCGATAAGGCAAGAAACGGGTTGCCAACTCGCTCCGCCATCTCTCGAAGAAGGTCTCGGAGGCGCAGTGAGTGCCTTGAGGGTTGCCGTCTCGGCGGCAAGAACTAGTGTTGCCATCTGGGGTCCCTCGAAGAACCAGCTTGTTGGAGAGTCATTGGCCTTCACGATCACTTCCACATGATACTCCGTCTCGGCGTCATTGATCCAATGCTCATGGTAGGTGAAAGTGGGGCTCGGTGGAACTGCACCTCTTGAGGCTATCCTCGAGAAGCACGGAAATCCGGTGGTCGAAGTCTTGAATGCGGCAGCCATCTACAAAGGTTGATTGGGAGAGGTCAATAAGGGAAAATGCATCTTGGGTGGGTAAGCTTCAGAAAAGAAGAGAGGTTAGATGGTCTCAAGTAAACTAACGTCCATGCTAACTAAGGCTTCCTACAGTCAGGATGGCTCTGATACCAGCTCTGTGGGGACCCCGACTCACAAGTCGTGATCACCGAATGCACGTGTACAGTGATCCCAGAGATCAATGCTCACTAAACACACAGAAGCTGAATAACAAGAGTCTACATCCATACATACCGTCTTACACAAATTATGACCATTATGGTCGGGTCTTACATTGATAAAGCCTTAAGGGCTGATCATCAAATGAAACACAAAGCAGCGGAAATCTTCGTCGATAATAGAACCCATGCCATCTGCCTTAACCCTACAGGCATTCTGACTGGGAAACGTCCTAGTTCGCATGATCGTCTCCAAAGAACTCTTCTTCGAACTCCGGTTCTTCCATGCACGGTCAATTAAATAACCAGTGGCAAGCCAATGAGTACTTTGAATGTACTCGCAAGCAACCCATGATTTGGTTCAAGGTACAGTAATGCATGACATAGGTAAAGTTTTGCATAAAGCTAGTTTTGAGTGCAAGGACATGTTCATCATCCTATAAAGCATGCATCAAAAGAATTCAAGTAACCATGAGAACAGGTCACAGATATCAACATAAATAGAATGGGCACCAACCCATTTATCATAAACAGAGTGGGCACCAACCCATCTCAATCGTGTCAAGTCCTTGACTTGATCCAAGACATCTCCATCATCTCACGCACACTGGGTTTGAAAACAAGTGGACGTAGCCCAAGAGCGGTTACCCAACTGTCCATGACCGTGGACACGGCTATTCGAATAGTTTTACACTCTGCAGAGGTTGCACACTTTACCCACTAGATCCGGGAACTTCAGGTCATCCACGACCCGCGGTACCTCAAGTACTCGGGGTAAGCACCCGATCACTACCTTTCCCTAGACAACACTAACGTGGAGTCCACTCGATTGGTAGTAACCCCCGTGCCAAACATTTCTCATCATAAAGTTGTGGAGCCTTGCTCCCATATTCATCACATCTCACAAGCACGGGTACCAGCGGTGTGTTCGGTGCCTCAATGAAAACAGTCATGGCCGCCCTACAGCACGACCCGTCCCAAGAGAGAGCACCAACTCTCCCCGTCACTAGTAGTCACGGGCTCCAAGCTAGTATCGGACTAGGTACTCAATAATGCCCTTTCCCATATAAGGGTAGAGTGGTCGCGCATGTAAGGTTGGAATAACAGTGCAACTCCGACCAATCCGTTTTGAAAACAACACACACTTTCCTTGGCACACCACTTCGTCATCAAGTGGTCACCCATCTTATCATCTCCCTCGGGCATAAGTGGCACCCGACGGGTTTTCAAAAGACATTGAAAATATTCTGTCTCCATCACCATGCATATCCCGTCCCTTTTGCGTAGCACTACTTAGCATCCTATCTACTCCCACCGCATAACCCTCATAAGAAGGTAGGGCCATGCACAATGCAAGTATCAACGAGGAAAGTGACGGAGGCAATCCATCAAAGTGGTTACCCTTCCTTCATGATTCGATCGCACAATAATAAGTGCTAAATGGCATGCATAAAAAGGGTTTCATAGACATGGTCAAAGGGCTGCTTGCACGGCTCAACAAAGTCTTGGGGTCTTCAAAGTCTTACGGTCCAACTCCTTCACAAGAAGCGCAATCTATAAATCGCAAAATAATAACGGGAAAATAAGGCAATAATAAAACAGAAAAATCAAAGTGCTCAGAAAAATGTCAACTCTTTTTGTAAAATATTAGATGGAAATCTAAGAAGGGGGAACTTGCTAGTTTTGGATTTGGAGTGGTGGAACAGGAGACATGGATTTTCAGAGGCACACTTAAATGCTAAAAACCACATTTAAATATTTATAGAGAATAAAAGGTGGTTGGATTTGAGTGAAAGTTGCACCATTAAATAGGTTGCAATATTTGGGGATTTTAGAAATTGGAATTAATCCATTTGGACAAATATTGTGTCATGTGGAATTTTTAGAATATGTGACAGAAAAGAAAAGGGAAAAGGGCCTTTGTGCCCTTTGGCTGTAAACAGCCATGCAGGCAGCAGGCCCAGGGGGAAAAGTGGCTCAGCGAGCCAAGCATAGTAGGCCAGTTTTTAAACCTGACGGCTGGGGCCCGCAGGTCAGAGAGAGAGAGGGGCGCGGGAGTGCGGGAGAGGATGACAGGCGGGCCCCACCTGTCATCACTAACCCGTGGACAGGGGGGTCGCGGTGCTCACCGGCGACGATCTGGCGACAGCGAGCTCCGGCGAAAGTGGGATGGCCGAGGGGCTGTCGCCGTCGGTGGGTGGTGGACTTGGCGTGGGGGTGCTGGTTCGCGCCGGCGAGGTTCAGCGGAGGAGCTTGGGAGGCGGTGGTTCGGTCGTTTCCGCAGCTCTGAGAGGGGAAACGAAGGGAAGGAGTCAGGAGGTGCAAGGGTTCCAGATCGAGGCAAGGGAGGAGCGGGGGAGGCTTCTACCTCGCGAATTCCGGCGAGCCGACGCCAGGCGGAGCTCGAGCTCGATCTCGAGCTCGGGCGCTCTGAGAAGAACTGGGGTGCAGGGGAAGCTTTGGTGGTGCAGAGAGCGAGGGGTGAGGTGGAAGGGCTCGGGAGGCCTTTATATAGGAGGACGGCGAGTCCGTGAGACCCGTCTTGCCGGAGAGCCTCTGCTTTCGTCGCCACAGGGCTCGGGGGCTGGCGCCGTGTCTGTGGTGTTTGTGGGCATCGACTCGCCTAGGGAAGAAGAGAGAGAGGAGTGGGAGGGGCCAGGTGCGCGCGTGTGAGCAGCGCCATTAGTGCGCCAGGCGTTCTGTTTGATAGCGGGAGGCGCGGGAAGGAGGAGAGAGGAGGGGACAGCGCCGTGGCGTGTCGCGGACGTCGAGCGCCTCGGTGGCGGGGAGGGCCCGAGGTGGCCGGAGCCGTTAGAGGGCGGCTACAGTCTTGGGAGTGCATCAGGCGTGCTCCAGCGCCCATATGGCATGCCATGGCATATAATATGCCACGTGGGCGTGACCCCGATGTCCATAGTGCGGGGGTAGTAAAGAAGGAGGGAGGCATTGGATGCCTTGGTAAGCCAAAGGAGTGAGGAGGAGGAAGAAGAAAGGTGAAAAAGGGCTGACCAGAGAGAGAAAGAGGGGGTTTCACCCTCAATTATTGAGTTGGGGCTTGCCATTGTTCTTTGGAGGTGAAAGGGGTCTAGGAGGAGCTGTGGTAAAATTGGAGCTCTCCAAGAATAGTGAAAGGGTAAAAGCAGTGGTTTTGCAAAATGTCGAAGGTGTTTGATAGAGTTTTGAGCAAGCAAATGGACTCCAATTTCCATGAGGCTCCACAAGGTGAAATTACTCATAAAAATATAGCCTTCCACCAATTAGGAGATTATTTGGGCAAAGTTGCCAATGCAACTTTTGTGAACCCTAGAAATGAGCGAAATAGACTTGAGTGGATTTAGTTGAGCATAACACTTCTCCTTGATGAACCACTTTGTGTAGTGGCCTCATTTGGTCATGTGAACATGCTCACAAAAGTTGGGGTCAATGGGAGAAAGTTGGTAGTACAAAGTTGCTCAAATTTGCTTCAGGTCGAGAGGGTTTTGAGGCACTTTGACCAAGATTTCCTCTTCTCCAACCTGTGCCATTTGGTCCAGATGCATCATTAGACCAATGAAGCATGTCCACCAAGTTTGAGCACATTTGGACATACTTGGCAATGTAAAGTTGATCAAACTTCAGAATGGACAGAAATAGCTTTGAGGGGTTTTGATGGTGTTATCTTGTTCTCCAAGTCATGAGACTTGTCAAGATCATCTAATTTGTCATATGGGACATGATAGAATTTTCCTGGAATTTTGGAAGAATATTTCCTTTGTAAATATTTCAAAAGCTTGAAATATCCAGAAAGGGTTTTAGAGAGATTTGACCAATATTTTGAACATGACCATGTGTTGAAACTCTTATATATGGACAATATATGTCCTATGAGTTTCCCTAAATTTTGTCAAATATTTTTAAAACAGTAAAATAATTTTTCCCTATTAAAGACCATTTCTGGCCTTAAGAAAAAGCTTTTAAATAAAATAGTAAAACAACTTTTAAAATTATATTTTTGTGGTTTCTGGGTATCCTATATCTAATAGGAATCAAATATATTTTTGGAAAGATTTTACTGCCCTTAATCAAGTACTTGCAAGTGCAATCCTCAATTCAGGGTTTTGGAAAACTAAATTTAGAAAATACCTTCCGCCAAATTATTTTTGTAAGAAAATTCTATATTGCACTATACACATGGCATGGTCATTGGTCAGGAGCTTGGGGTAAGGAGATGAAATATAGAGGGTGGAGTAGTTGACTTCAAGAAGCACTTGCAGAGAAACACAGAGAGGAAACCAACTCCAAATAAAAGCCAAATAATGCAAAAAGTTTTTGTTGGTCCAAATTTTCATGCTTTATTAATGAAAATGAAATGTTACAAAATGCAGGGTGTGACACAATCAGTCCGAAGACAATCCTCCAAATGATGAAAATGATCAGCCAGAGCAAAATCTTTGTCCCGTTCACCCTCGTGTCGCAAATGAAGTTCAAATAGAGAGGATAATTGACAGCATCAATGCACCTGGTCCGCTGTAACGCCCCGGATCCGATGCGCCAGGTGTCCGCCAGTTATTCGTCGTCGTTGCCATGTCATGTGCTTGCGTGTTGCCTTTTGCCATGCCATCATCTGCATTTCATATCATGTCATCATGTGCATCTCATTTTGCATACGTGTTCGTCTCATGCATCCGAGCTTTTTCCCCGTTGTCCGTTTTGCAATCCAGCACTCCTATGTCATCCGACGTCCCCTTTTTGCCCTTTCTCTTGTGCGAGTGTTAAACTTTCTCGGAATGGACCGAGGTTTCCCAAGCGGCCTTGGTATAGCACCGGTAGACCGCATGTCAAGTTTCGTGCCATTTGGAGGTCGTTTGATACTCCAACGGTTAACCGGGTAACTGCAAAAGCTTCTTTTGTGTGCAGCCCAACACCCCTTCCAAAGTGGACCAAAACCCAGCCAACTCCCCTCCATGCTCTCGGTCGTTCGATCACAATCGCGTGGCCGAAAACCGCACCTCATTTGGACTCTCCTAGCTCCCTCTACCTATAAATATGTCTTCCTCCCCCGAAATTCACGGTGAATCCTAGCCTCCTCTTCCTCTGCGCCGCCGGACACAGCTTCCCCGCCGCCCGGACATGTCCGCCGCCGTCCTGCCCATTCCGGAGCCGCCACCTGTCCGCCGCCGTCGTCCCATGACCATGCCCGCCGAGCCTATCGCGGGCCTTGAAAGCCCGACCGCGCCCGCCGCCGCGCACGGGCTCGAGCACCCGTCACCGACGCTGGGGTCCCCACGCCTCCGCCGCCGCCGCTCCCGCCGGCGACCTCGCCGTCGCCGCGCGCCTCCGCCGCACCGCCGCCGCGCGCCTAACCCGGCTAGCCCAGCGGCCCGACCAAGCGCGCCGTCCCGGCCGACCCCGAGCGCCCTCCAGCCCGCGCCGCTGCTCCTCGCCGAGCACCGCCAAGCGCCTCTCGCTAAGCGCCGCCGGATCTCAGCCGCCGCCGCTGCCGCGCCCGCCACCCGCGCCGCCTCCTCCTCCAGCCGCTGGCGCCCCAGATCCGGCCTCCCCGGCACCGGATTAGGCGCCTCCCTCGCCGGCCCCCTCCTCTCCGGCGTCCTCCCTCGTCGCCGGCGTCGCCCAGCTCCGGCGAGCCCAGCCCCACCTCGAAATCCGCGCCACCGTTGACTTCTCCCGGAGGTGAAAATTCGTCTAAGTCCCGTAATATTATTGCATAATCATGCCACGTTCATTGCATCATATCTCTGTGCATGTAGCTGCGTTTTGTGCGTGTAATATGTCAAATTGTTCGTCTCGACGAGTACTTCATTTCATTCCATTGCATCATGTTAATTTGTGATCATCTTGATGCCCGAAATGCTGTTGGAAGAGTGCATGTTGATGTTAACCTGCTGAAACTATTATAACTTGCTCATTTGTGATTTTTGCCATGGTTGATGTGTGCATCCTATGAGGTTGAGCTCTACATGTGTTTTGATCTACGCTATTCCATCTTTCCAGTGGTGCCAACCATGTATTTTTGTGATTTGTGTGCTGAGTGCATCGAGCTTGTTAAGTAGGGCACATGCTGTTGCTGTTTTCCTGACAGATTCTGTTATATTTTGTTGCTATGTTAACCTGCTGCTACAAGTCATTTCGTGCATAATCTGGAGATTGTTCACTAAGGATGTTTTGATATACTCCCTCCGTTCCTAAATATAAGGTGTATTAGTTTTTGAAAAAGTCAACTGTTGTCTATGTTTGACCAAATTTACAGCAAAATATATAAAGATATATAATACTAAATATATAAAATGTAAAAATATAGTACATGATGAATCTAGTGATAATGATTTGGTATTCTAGACATTGATATTTTTGTCTATAAACTTGGTCAAACTTAGAGAAGTTTGACTTTTTGGAAAAATAATACACCTTATATTGAGGAACGGAGGGAGTACATGTTATGCTCTATCTATTCATGCCCTTGGTTGCAATTATAGCCTGCTAGAACATGTTGTTATCTTGCTCTAAAGTTTGCTAAATGATGTTGCTGTCAGCCTGTTAACATTAAGTTCAATGTTTTCATGATTGTTTGCTAGTGATCCATGCACCCTATGAACTTGCTCTTGCCATGTTTAGCTTCAAAAACATGTCTTCTTACTGTTGGTTGCCTTTCCATGCCATGTATTGCTCTGTGGTGAGTGGTTCAAGCTTGCGAACATGCCTACTTATTGTTGTTTCTGCCATGTATGAATCTGTAATATAACTTGCCATGTATACATCGGTGCCATCATATCTTCTGTGCCTTTTTGGCTCATGGTCAGTAAGGGTCTTTTGATCTATGATTTTAGTAGATGCATGCCATGCCTTTGTTTGCCACGATAAGTTCTTGTAACATGTTGTTTGATAGCCCTAAACATTACAACCTGATGTTATTTCTGCTAAGCCTGAAACTGTTATTAATGCAATCTCTCCATGTCCTTTTGAGCATGTTCTATTTGTTTCTAGAGATAGCTCAGTGTTCATGTTTTGACATGCTTTACCAGTACTTCATGCCCATGCCTTTTGATATTATGTTGGGGTGCTGTAGTATATTGTTTTGAGGCTTGCAATATGCCTAGTTGCTGTTTTGGACAGATTGTTGTTATGACTTGTATAGAGTGTATGTGTTGCACCGTTGCTCCGTTTTGAGTGTGCTCTAAATGAAACTTGCTTGATTTTGCATGTAGTTCCATATTATCATGTTGCATCCTTGTTTTGGTGTGTTTGCTTGATGTTTGTATGCATTTTGCATCAATGCCATGTTTAACTTGTTTTGCTCATATCTTCTAGACCGTAGCTCCAAATCTAATGAACTTTATATGTAACTTGACTAGAATTTCGTGTAGATCATCTTGGTGATCTTTAACTTTCTGTTTAACAACTTGAACATAAGGTTTAGTCAGATCTGGACCAATTTCGAAATATGCATATGAGGACTTTCCGGAATTGTTATATGTTGTTTCTGGCCTCATTTAACCTTGCCTTGATGTGTTGTTCTTGTTGGCATCATCTCTTGCCATGAGTAGCCTCATCTAGATTTCTCATGTGTCATGCTTGTTGTGCATCATGTCTTGTCTATGTGTGGTGTGTTTACTATGTTGTGTGCTTCTTCTCGATAGTTCCCATTTCGTTGCGATCGTGAGGATTCGTTCGTCTACGCTTGGTTCGTCTTCGTGGCTTCATCTTCTTCATGGACTCGTTCTTCTTCCTTGCGGGATTTCAGGCAAGATGACCGTTACCCTGGATCTCACTACTATCATTGCTATGCTAGTTGCTTCGTTCTATCGCTATGCTGCGTTACCTATCATTTGCTCTTCAACCTCCCAAATTGCCATGAACCTCTAACCTTTGACACCATTCCTAGCAAACCATTGCTTGGCTATGTTACCGCTTTGCTCAGCCCCTCTTATAGCGTTGCTAGCTGCAGGTGAAGATGAAGATTGCTCCATGGTGGTCAGGGTTATGTTGGGATATCACAATATCTCTTATATTATTAATGCATCTGTATATTTGGTAAAGGGTGGAAGGCTCGGCCTTATGCCTGGTGTTTTGTTCCACTCTTGCCGCCCTAGTTTCCGTCATACCGGTGTTATGTTCCCGGATTTTGCGTTCCTAACGCGGTTGGGTGATTTATGGGACCCCCCTGACAGTTCGCTTTGAATAAAACTTGTCCAGCAAGGCCCAACCTTGGTTTTACCATTTGCCTCACCACCACCTACCTTTCCCTTGGGAGTAATTAACCCAAGGGTCATCTTTATTATAGCCCCCCCGGGCCAGTGCTTGTCTAAGTGTTGGTCCGAACTGAGCAGCCTGCGGGGCCACCTCGGGGGAACTCGTAGTCTGGTTTTACTCGTAGCTTGACTTATCCGGTGTTGCCCTGAGAAAGAGATATGTGCAGCTCCTATCGGAATGTCGGCGCATTGGGCGACTTTGCTGGTCTTGTTTTACCATTGTCGAAATGTCTTGTAAACCGGGATTCCGAGACTGATCGGGTCTTCCTGGGAGAAGGTATATCCTTCGTTGATCGCGAGAGCTTATCATGGGCTAAGTTGGGACACCCCTGCAGGGTATAAACTTTCGAGAGCCGTGCCCGCGGTTATGTGGCAGATGGGAATTTGTTAATGTCCGGTTGTAGATAACTTGACACCAGATCCGAACTAAAACGCATCAACCGCGTGTGTAGCCATGATGGTCTCTTCTCGGCGGAGTCCGGGAAGTGAACACGGTTTCTGTGTTATGTTTGACGTAAGTAGGAGTTCAGGATCACCTCTTGATCATTGCTAGCTTCACGACCGTTCCTTTGCTCTCTTCTCGCTCTTATTTGCGTATGTTAGCCACCATATCATGCTTAGACGCTGCTGCAACCTCACCACTTTACCCCTTCCTTTCCCATTAAGCTTTGCTAGTCTTGATACCCATGGTAATGGGATTGCTGAGTCCTCGTGGCTCACAGATTACTACAACAATAGTTGCAGGTACAGGTTATGCGATGATCATGACGCGAGAGCGATGTTTGCTTGTTTGGAGTTCTTCTTCTTCTTCTTCTTCGATCAGGGGATAGGTTCCAGGTCGGCAGCCTGGGCTAGCAGGGTGGATGTTATTTGAGTTTCTGTTTGTGTTTCATCCATAGTCGGAAGGTGCTCTTATGTAAGATGATGTTGAATTCATGTGGCGATGTATGCCTTTTGTATGTATCCCCATCTATTTATGTAATGTTGATGTAATGATATCCACCTTGCAAAAGCGTTCCAATATGCGGGTCTATCCTTGGTGGGACCTTCGAGTTCCTTTTGGATAGGGTCGCATATTGGGCGTGACAAGTTGGTATCAGAGCCTCGACCGACCCTAGGAGCCCCCCTTGATTGATCGTGTAGTTTGGCCGTTGTTGAGTCTAGAAGAAAACTGATTTCTGAGTCTAGTTATATCGGAGAGTAGGAATTCTTTTTACTCCTCTGCATCTTCATCGCTCTGGTGAGGAATCTTGACGTAGGTGTTTTGAATTACTCCTCTTCCCATTCAAATTTTTCTTAGGATCACGTGGTTAGTTTCGTGAGTTGTCCATCCTCTTTTTATCCGGTGCATTTCTCGTCAAGTTGGCTCGAGCCTCTTCATCTTTGAGTTCAATCCTCAGTTGTTTTCTTTTCCCACCCGTCCACCCAGTTTTTCATCTCGGAGCCGGAGTCCGTAATAGAGTATCCATCCTACTCGTGTGAAATCTTTGCTTTCTTTCCTCAATGCTTTCAGCCGGTGTTTTCTCTTCAAGATATTGGTCGGTTTCCCCTTCCAAGTTGCCTTGTTTTCCGCCCTCCCACCCCTTTTCTTCCCGGAGTCTGAGTATCTATTCGAGAAGCTATTTCATTCGTGCAGAGCCTCTTCAGTATTTCGTCAATTGTCTCAACCGGTGAATTCTCTTTTGTTCACATTCTTCATCTCTTTTTCTTTTCCGGTGGATTCAATTCAATTTTTTTTGGTGTTGATCATATTCTTTTCCCTTGGCTCAAGTGTTTTCCTTGCTCGTTCGCCTCTCTCCAGTTTATCTTTCCGGAGTGCTCAAGACATCTCAGGAGATTCGTCTGTGTGTGAATTAATTCGAGGTTGTCACCTCATTCAAATATTTCAATTGTTCCAGTGTATCATCTATCTTTTCAACGTCCCTTTCCAATATTGTTTTTCTCTTTAGTGGGCCCTAACCCACAGGTCTTTTCCCAGGATCTTACCTGACTCTTCTAATTCCCCGGAGTTATTCTCAATTCTTTTCAAAGTGTGACGTAAGAATGGATTCCATCAGTCACATGCCTTTTCCAAGATCGATTTCAAATCATTTCATCGTCGGCTCAACCTCTTTGCTTTTCTTTCTCCCGGATTATCTCAATAATTTTGGTGGTGTTTCTCGTCATCATTTGAAGATTGAAGAAGAAGATTTCTCTTTAATCTTGTCCGTTCCCCAGAGATTCGTGGTTCTAGCTTCATGTTGTCCTCTTGAATTATTCCATTTGTCAGATATTCTTCCCTTACCCATTCGAAGTATGTCAGAAGTTGTTTTTTCCATTTTTTTTCACTGGAGGCCATCGTTCCAAAAGAATTCTTCGTCCTCACATTTCAGCTACCGTTATCCAATTATCTCGGTGCTTCATTCAAGTGTTCTTTAATCAGCTCATGATCTCTTTGTTCTTTTGTATCTAGATCCCCTCAAGCATATTTGTTCTTCTAATTCTTCCCGGTGATTCATTCTCTTTCATCAGTCATTTTGTATTCTTACGGTGGTTCGTTCAAGATTCTTTTTTCTTCATTATCATTTTTAATTCATTCGTTCTTTTCAATCCTACCGGTGGTTCATGAAGACCTTCTCAAGTTTGCGATATGTCACTTCTCAATTCTTTTCAAGAAGAATAAGTAGTATGCAAAATCCATTGCTTGTCATCAATTTAATTTGATAAAGGGTAAGCATACAATAAATCTTATTCTTATTTCATCCAAGTGAGCTATCCTTTCCTTCGGAGTTTGTTCTTGATGAATAAATTCTAGTTCCAAGTGCTTTCATCTTTTCTTTTCCGGAGTTCAATTTACTCGGCCATCTCGTCGGAACCACCATCTAAATCACCGCAAGGCCCATCTTATTCTTTTCATCCTTCATTTCTATCTCACCATCCCTTTTGTTACCGGAGTTCTTCATGGTGGTTCTTCATGATTTAATTCATTTTTCAAGAGTTCATCAAGTATCATTCCATCCTCTCAAGCTCGTGTTCCATTCTTCCATGTTTCAGCCAGAGTGCTGCCTAAATCCTTTCAGTCTTATTCGTTTCTTTTCTCATTCTAGCCACTCCAGGTAGAACGAGTTGTTTAATAGTCTATTTGATTCCGTGAACTTTCGATTCTCGTCATTCTCGTCGATCCTCGCTTCTTCTCGAGTGCTCTCGATTCTTTGATTCTTTTCTTGAGTTCTTGTTTCACCTCATCTTTTTTCCCTTCCATCTCGGTCCTAAGATCTCGGGACGAGATCTCTTGTTAGTGGAGGAGTGTTGTAACGCCCCGGATCCGATGCGCCAGGTGTCCGCCAGTTATTCGCCGTTGTTGCCATGTCATGTGCTTGCGTGTTGCCTTTTTCCATGTCATCATCTGCATTTCATATCATGTCATCATGTGCATCTCATTTTGCATACGTGTTCGTCTCATGCATCTGAGCTTTTTCCCCGTTGTCCGTTCTGCAATCTGGCACTCCTATGTCATCCGGCGTCCCCTTTTTGCCCTTTCTCTTGTGCGAGTGTTAAACTTTCTCGGAACGGAACGAGGTTTGCCAAGCGGCCTTGGTATAGCACAGGTAGACCGCCTGTCAAGTTCCGTGCCATTTGGAGGTCGTTTGATACTCCAACGGTTAACCGGGTAACCGCAAAAGCTTCTTTTGTGTGCATCCCAACACCCCTTCCAAACTGGCCCAAAACCCAGGCAACCCCCCTCCATGCTCTCGGTCATTCGATCACGATCGCGTGGCCGAAAACCGCACCTCATTTGGACTCTCCTAGCTCCCTCTACCTATAAATATGTCTTCCTCCCGCGAAATTCGCGGTGAACCCTAGCCACCTCTTCCTCTGCGCCACCGGACACATCTTCCCCGCCGCCCGGACATGTCCGCCGCCGTCCTGCCCATTCCGGAGCCGCCACCTGTCCGCCGCCGTCGTCCCCACGGCGCGACCATAAAACCCATCAAGGGCCACTTGCTGCCTGACCGCCCACGCCACACCCCGGGGCCCGAGCGCCCCATCACCGATGCTCGGGGTCCCAGCGCCTCCGCCGCCGGTCGCTCCCCCGGCGACCTCGCCGTCGGCCGCCGCCTCGGCCACAGCCGCGCCGCCCGCGCCTAGCCCCGGCTAGCCCAGCGGCCCGACCGCGCCGTCCCGGCCGACCCGAGTGCCCTCCAGCCCCGCCGCCGCTGCTGCTCCTCGCCCGGCGCCAGCGCCTCCTCGCCAGCGCCCTCCCGGATCTCGGCCGCCGCCGCTTGCCGCGCCCGCCACCAGACGCCACCTCCTCCTCCGGCCGCCGGCGCCCCAGATCCGGCCTCCCCGACACCGGATCCGGCGCCTCCCTCGCCGGCCCCCTCCTCTCCGGCATCCTTCCTCATCACCGGCGTCGCCCAGCTCCGGCGAGCCCGGCCCCACCTCGAAATCCGCGCCACCGTTGACTTCTCCGGAGGTGAAAATTTGTCCAAGTCCCGTAATATTATTGCATAATCATGCCATGTTCATTGCATCATATCTCTGTGCATGTAGCTCCGTTTTGTGCGTGTAATATGTCAAATTGTTCGCCTCGACGATTACTTCATTTTATTCCATTGCATCATGTTCATTTGAGATCATCTTGATGCCCGAAATGCTGTTGGAAGAGTGCATGTTGATGTTAACTCTTTGGCTGTTATAACTTGCTCATTTGTCATTTTTGCCATGGTTGATGTGTGCATCCTATGAGGTTGAGCTCTACATGTGTTTTGATCTATGCTATTCCATCTTTCCAGTGGTGCCAACCATGTATTTTTGTGACTTGTGTGCTGAGTGCATCGAGCTTGTTAAGTAGGGCACTTGCTGTTGCTGTTTTCCTGACAGATACTGTTATATTTTGTTGCTATGTTAACCTACTGCTACAAGTCATTTCGTGCATAATCTGGAGATTGTTCACTAAGGATGTTTTGATATACATGTTATGCTCTATCGATTCATGCCCTTGGTTGCAATTATATCCTGCTGGAACATGTTGTTATCTTGCTCTAAAGTTTGCTAAATGATGTTGTTGTCAGCCTGTTAACATTAAGTTCAATGTTTTCATGATTGTTTGCTAGTGATCCATGCACCCTATGAACTTGCTCTTGCCATGTTTAGCTTCACAAACATGTCTTCTTACTGTTGGTTGCCTTTCCATGCCATGTATTGCTCTGTGGTGAATGGTTCAAGCTCACGAACATGCCTACTTATTGTTGTTTCTGCCATGTATGAATCTGTAATATAACTTGCCATGTTTACATGGGTGCCATCATATCTTCTGTGCCTTTTTGGCTCATGGTCAGTAAGGGTCTTTTGATCTATGCTTTTAGTAGATGCATGCCATGCCTTTGTTTGCCATGATAAGTTCATGTAACATGTTTTTGATAGCCCTAAACATTGCAACCTGATGTTATTTCTGCTAAGCCTGAAACTGTTATTATTTGCAATCTCTCCATGTCCTTTTGAGCATGTTCTAGTTGTTTCTGGAGATAGCTCACTGTTCATGTTTTGACATGCTTTACCAGTACTTCATTCCCATGCATTTTGATATTATGTTGGGGTGCTTTAGTATATTGTTTTGAGGCTTGCAATATGCCTAGTTGCTGTTTTCGACAGATTGTTGTTATGACTTGTATAGAGTGTGTGTGTTGCACCGTTGCTCCGTTTTGAGTGTGCTCTGAATGAAACTTGCTTGATTTTGCATGTAGTTCCATATTATCATGTTGCATCCTTGTTTTGGTGTGTTTGCTTGATGTTTGTATGCATTTTGCATCAATGCCATGTTTAACTTGTTTTGCTCATATCTTCTAGACCGTAGCTCCAAATCTAATGAACTTTATATGTAACTTGACTAGAATTTCGTGTAGATCGTCTTGGTGATCTTTAACTTGCTGTTTAACAACTTGAACATAAGGTTTAGTCAGATCTGGACCAATTTCGAAATATGCATATGAGGACTTCCGGAATTGTTATATGTTGTTTCTGGCCTCATTTAAGCTTGCCTTGATGTGTTGTTCTTGTTGGCATCATCTCTTGCCATGAGTAGCCTCATCTAGATTTCTCATGCGTCATGCTTGTTGTGCATCATGTCTTGTCTATGTGTGGTGTGTTTACTATGTTGTGTGCTTCTTCTCGATAGTTCCGTTTACGTTGCGATCGTGAGGATTCGTTAAATCTCACGCTTGGTTCGTCTTCGTGGCTTCATCTTCTTCATGGACTCGTTCTTCTTCCTTGCGGGATTTCAGGCAAGATGACCGTTACCCTAGATCTCACTACTATCATTGCTATGCTAGTTGCTTCGTTCTATCGCTATGCTGCGTTACCTATCATTTGCTCTTCAAGCCTCCCAAATTGCCATGAACCTCTAACCTTTAACACCATTCCTAGAAAACCCATTGCTTGGCTATGTTACCGCTTTGCTCAGCCCCTCTTATAGTGTTGCTAGCTGCAGGTGAAGATGAAGATTGCTCCATGGTGGTCAGGATTATGTTGGGATATCACAATATCTCTTATATTATTAATGCATCTATATATTTGGTAAAGGGTGGAAGGCTCGGCCTTATGCCTGGTGTTTTGTTCCACTCTTGCCGCCCTAGTTTCCGTCATACCGGTGTTATGTTCCCGGATTTTGCGTTCCTAACGCGGTCGGGTGATTTATGGAACCCCCGACGATTCGCTTTGAATAAAACTTGTCCAGCAAGGCCCAACCTTGGTTTTACCATTTGCCTCACCACCACCTACCTTTCCCTTGGGAGTAATTAAACCAAGGGTCATCTTTATTATAGCCCCCCCGGGCCAGTGCTTGTCTAAGTGTTGGTCCGAAGTGAGCAGCCTGCGGGGCCACCTCGGGGAAACTCGAAGTCTAGTTTTACTCGTAGCTTGACTTATCCGGTGTTGCCCTGAGAACGAGATATGTGCAGCTCCTATCGGGATGTCGGCGCATCGGGCGGCTTTGCTGGTCTTGTTTTACCATTGTCGAAGTGTCTTGTAAACCGGGATTCCGAGACTGATCGGGTCTTTCTGGGAGAAGGTATATCCTTCGTTGATCGCGAGAGCTTATCATGGGCTAAGTTGGGACACCCCTGCAGGGTATAAACTTTCGAGAGCCGTGCCCGTGGTTATGTGGCAGATGGGAATTTGTTAATGTCGGTTGTAGATAACTTGACACGGATCTGAATTAGAACGCATCAACCGCGTGTGTAGCCATGATGGTCTCTTCTCGTGGTCCCGGAAGTGAACACGGTTTACGTGTTATGTTTGGCGTAAGTAGGAGTTCGGGATCACCTCTTGATCATTGCTAGCTTCACGACCGTTCCTTTGCTCTCTTCTCGCTCTTATTTGCGTATGTTAGCCACCATATCATGCTTAGACGCTGCTGCAACCTCACCACTTTACCCCTTCCTTTCCCATTAAGCTTTGCTAGTCTTGATACCCATGGTAATGGGATTCTTTGAGTCCTCGTGGCTCACAGATTACTACAACGATTCTTGCGGTACAAGTTATGCGATGATCATGGCGCGAGAGCGATGTTTGCTTGTTTGGAGTTCTTCTTCTTCTTCTTCTTGATCGGGGATAGGTTCGGTCGGCAGCCTGGGCTAGCAGGGTGGATGTCGTTTGAGTTTCTGTTTGTGTTTCATCCGTAGTCGGATGGTGCTCTTATGTAAGATGATGTTGTATTCATGTGGCATTGTATGCCTTTTGTATGTATCCCCATCTATTTATGTAATGTTGATGTAATGATATCCACCTTGCAAAAGCGTTCCAATATGCGGGTCTATCCTTGGTGGGACCTTCGAGTTCCTTTTGGATAGGGTCGCATATTGGGCGTGACATCCGCTCACTCGATCAAGAGCAACACAGCTAGCAAATTTCTGTGGGCACTTTTCATTTGTGTCAATATCAGAACCCAAGAAAGTTGCTGAAGCTTTTATGGAACCAGAATGGATTCAAGCCATGCAAGAAGAACTTCAACAGTTCAAACTGAATAATGTCAGGAACTTATCAAGCGGCTGATCCTCATAAGCACAACATTATTGGAACAAAATGGATATATCGAAACAAGCAAGATGAGCATGGTCAAGTAAATCGAAAACAAAGCACGCCTTGTAGCTCAAGGATACACCCAAGTGGAAGGAATTGACTTGATGAAACATTTGCTCTGTTGCTAGGCTTGAAGCTATTAGCATCTTGCTAGCTTATGCAAATCATCACAATATCTTGCTATATCAAATGGATGTAAAGAGTGCATTTCTCAATGGCAAGATTGAAGAAGAAGTGTATGTCGCACAACCACCTGGCTTTGAAGATCCAAAACATCCCGATATGGTGTACAAGCTCAACAAGGCAATCAGATGGCCTCAAACAAGCTCCTCGTGCACATGCGATACAATCAAGGACTTCCTAAAGAGCAAAGGCTTCAAACCTGGATCCCTCGATCCCACTCTCTTCACGAAGACATATGATGGTGAACTGTTTGTGTGCCAAATATATGTGGATGACATAATTTTCGGATGCACCACCAGAAGTACAGTGATGAGTTTGGGTACATGATGCAAGAGCAATATCAAATGTCCATGATGGGTGAGTTGAAGTTCTTCCTTGGTCTTCAAATTTGTCAGCAGAGGAATGGCATTTTCATATCTCAAGAGAAATACCTCAAAGACTGTCTGAAGAAGTTTGGAATGGAAGGCTGCAAAGGCTATACGACGCCAATGCCAGCCAAGCACCATCTTGGTCTCAATGACAATGGTAGAGAGTTCGATCAAAAGGTATACCGCTCCATGATTGGTTCTTTGCTTTATTTATGTGCATCTAGGCCAGATATTATGCTTAGTGTTTGCATGTGTGCTCGGTACCAAGCAGCACCAAAGGAATCGCATCACTTAGCTGTGAAGCAAATTCTTAGATATTTGGCTTACACCCCAACACTCGTATTATGGTATCCCAAGGGCTCAAGATTCGATTTGGTTGGATTTTCTGATGCTGATTATGCTGGTGACAAGGTGGATCGCAAGTCTACATCTGGCACATGCCATTTTCTTGGTCGATCACTTGTCTGTTGGTCTTCAAAGAAGCAGAACTGTGTATCACTCTCAAGCTGCTGAATCTGAATACATTCTTCTTTGGATCCTATTGTGCTCAGCTTCTATGGATGAAGCAAACTCTCAAGGATTATGGCATCAACCTGACACAAGTACCTCTCTTCTGCGACAACGAGAGTGCCATCAAAATAGCCAACAATCTAGTCCAACACTCGAAGACAAAGCACATTGAAATTCGTCATCACTTTCTCAGAGATCATGATATGAAGGAAGATATCGATATCATTCACGTCAACACTGATGAGCAACTGGCAGATATCTTCACAAAGCCCTTGGATGAGAAAAGATTTTGCAAGTTACGGTGTGAGCTAAATATCTTGGAATCCTCCAATGTCCTGTGATCAGGCACACATCCTAACACTTATGCATGTTGATGACTTAGATGTGCAACACACAAAGTAATGTATATCTTCAATCAATGAAGATTTACACTCTGAGTGTGAATACATTAACATGGAATTTGACTTCAGAGCGCCACGATAATTGTGCGCCGTGTCTAGGTCTAATACTTCCTATCACGGTGGGTAGCATACCACCAACTTTTCTTGTTTGAAGTGTTTCATTCAAGGCGTTATATTGCAATGACTTCGCATTTGGTTTGTCTTCAGTTTCAATTTGTCTTCATGACTTTCTGCACTATGATGATTTGATTGCTTTCTGATATATATATACTAGAGTTCTGTCCTCTGCAGCATTCACTTATAGCTATGTCTTCAATATTGGATCTTTTGCACTAAGTGAATGTGATCGGACCCTAACCTCTCTATGCTTCCTATCTCAATTCTATCTATCCAAATCATATGCATTCTGTTGAAACTGTCGAATGTCTTCTCTGCGTCCTAGTCAGCAGAAGGCAAAGAGACAAACATTAAATCTGTTTTAAATGGCTTATCTTTACTGTTGAAATTCGGAGAAGCTGGAACAACTCTCTGACATGCCTGGCGGGCGTGGGAACGTGGGACAACCCTGGGTGTGTTGCATGCTTGCCACGTACCTCTCAGATACGAACCGACAGGGGCACCAGCGTAATTGCGCTGTCTCTCTCACCTACTTATAAATACATGTCCCCCTGCGGTAAAGAAATTCTTCTCCCACCTCTCCACCTCCTTCAAAACCCTAGCGCCACCGCTAGCTCGAGACGACACCGGCGACGAAGCGCTTAGCTGCCGCGACTTCTCCGACGCCGTCCTCACGCCGGCCGCGGACATCGTCCTCTCCGTCATCGCCGTAGGTGTCCTCCGTCGCCAAGTTAGGGCACGGTGGGCTGAACTGCTCGGTCTCCTATTCTTCTCCATCTAGCAGTTCTTCGTGCGGTAATTATAACTCTATTTTTACCACCTTTTTGATCTTCAAGATTCATCCTGTTTACCAAAAGCTATTTCTGTCTATTCAAAGCTAGATCTATTCCATCTGCATCTCATACTGCTTAGTCGATTCACTTAGATTTCTACTAGCTTGATTCCTCACTTGTACTTATTCACGGATTGGTACAAATCTGGAACCAACTCATCTATATAAGTGAATGTCTTCACAACATGAGGTCAATGTCTTCAAACTGATTTATCTTCAAAATCTTCTGAGAATGCATATGACCTCTTCCCCTTCCCTCGCATCTCTAATGCTTTCACAGGTACATGTCCGTGGGAGAATCCCTTGGTTCTCATAGTCTGCATTCGTTTGCAGAATACTTACAGCATAAGTTGAATTCTCCTGAAGCCAGTTCCTGCCTGACCAGCAAACGGAAACCTCTGAAGCCTTTGAACGTACTGAAGCCTTTCAGCTTGAAGTTCATGGAAACAGAGAAATCAGCAAGGAAGGGTGGCAGACAGCGCAGAAGTGGCACATCTAGAGATCTGCCTGATGATTTAGCAGAACTGTACAAGACAGATCCTGAAGAGAATTACCATCAGAGGAAGACGCGAACCCAATGGATTCGACGCTATTGGGCTGAGGAGTGGTTCAAGTACAGATTCGTGACAAAGGAATATGCAGAGAAGCATGCCATCAGGAGCCCATGGAGTGATATCCTCTATCGAGGGCTGCAACCCAAGAGCCGAGCTGAAGCCATTGAACAAGGATTCTATCCATGCATGGTCCATGGGCCACAGCCAGCAAACGCAGATCCCACTTCACTTCTATGGTGTCGTGAAGATTCGCTCTTCAAGCGCAACTATCAGTTTGCTGTGGCTTCGGCCAAGGAGAACAAGAAGTCCTTGGGTTTGGACTTCTATCCAGGTCCCTCTGCTCCCCGTGCTGATGGCTCTCGTGAAGCTAATCCCAATGTCATTGGCCCCTATGCCAACCTTGATGGCCTCATCACCTATATCATGGTCCAAGGCGCTAGAGTAGATCATTCTGACGATGGTGCTGACTCTGATGAAGCCCCTGCTCCTCCACCTCCAAACCCGCAGAAGCAAAAGAAGTCTAAGGCTTCAACATCAGCTGCAAAGCCACCTCCGAAGACTTTGCGAGTGAAGCCACTGGCCACTGCACCTCCTAAAGCCAGTGTGCAATCAGAAGATCTGTCCCATGTCTCCAAGAGAACGGACAAGAAGAAGCAACTTGTTAGACCATCTGATCAGCGAGCTTTGACTCCTGCTGGAATTCTGCGTGAAGAACCCACTGATCTATCAAGTGAGGAAGATCTTGCGGATGATGCCCTTGAGCAGCTGATCAAGAGCAAAGAGGAAGCAGAAATCTTCAGCAACCTGCCTCTGTTTGATGTGGCCATCATTCACAACTTCATTGATGAGTGGTTCGACACCCCAGCGTCGTTTGAAGACTTCTGACTCCCGTAGGCCTCGATTATGTCGCCTTCAATGGCGCCATTGCTTCTGAGCTAGCTCTCGCTCAACGCATCGTTGAGCTCAAAAACAAGATTGATTTTGAGAAGGCTCAATTAAAGAAGCATGTGGCAAATCTGAGTGTTCAAGACGTCCGCAACTTCAAGGTCATGCTCCATGAGCTCAAAGAAGCTTTTCTGCAGAAACGCCAAGAAGCTCAGGGCTCCCGAGAATGCATGAAGCTTTTGGTGATAAGTGTGTGCTTGCCTACAATGAGGCCGAGAAGCGCAAGTCCCTTGGCCGTCCGGCATTGATCCCGAGGATGGTGCAAAGAGGAAGAAGAAGCACCTGCCGATCAGCCCTCGCCTTCAAGCCAAGAAGCCTCACATTATCTTCCCGAGCGGCATGACTGGCTCGAAGCCAAAAGTCGACCTGGCCGCTTGAGCAGAAGAAGACAAAGGCTGCGAAGCCGATGCGCGAAGAGAAAGAATCTTGAAGCTTGATGCCGCCCTCAAGAAGAAGCGCAAGACCAAGAAGACTAGGGCTGCTTCCACAGAGCCCTTAGTCGTTGAACCCATCTCCGTTGTTAAGCCTGTGTAGTTCATCAAGAAAGAAGGATGGTTGTCCATGAGCACGCTACCACAGAGGCTCATGAGGCGAAGATATTCCAGCAAATGAACCCAACGCTGTTGAAGACATTGGTCAAGATGACAATGTAAATGATGATGAAGTTCTTCCTCAGATTGAACATCAAGTGGTATCATCGCCTGTTCGTACGAACAGCGAAATCATCAGCATTGGTTGTCCATTGACGCCAATTGCACAGGATGCTTCGTGGGCTGATCACTCACAGCAACAAAACTCCCCCAGTACTCCCCAACAACAACAACAAGCTCCACCCCCAGTGCAAGAAGAGGATGAAGACTTTCAGGCTCACCAAAGTCCGTCTCCTAACTTGAAGCCAACGCTTCGCAGGCTTCGAAGAGGACAAAGACCTGAAGTCCCTCTGTCTAGCGTTCCTGAAGGAGATGTGCAACGTTCATCTGTTGCACGGCAAGTACTATTTGAACCAGCTCCAACAGTAAACATCTCCATGTCTGAAGCACATGCTTCTGAAGACATTCCGGCTGCATCAGCCGACGAAAAAGAAGAAGAAGTACATGTACCAACTCCCCCTGCTACTGAAGAAGAAGAAGTTCGTGTCCCAACTCCCCCTGTGATTGAAGAAGAGGCAGTTCATGATTTGAACGTGCCTGTGCCCGACCCTCCTGCTCGTCAAGAGGAGGTTGAAAATGTTGAGGCTGCCACCACCAATGATAATGAAGCCAATGACGTGGTCATGGCTGACGCTAATGTGGAGCCTGCACCAACTAGTGTGCCTGAAGCAAGTGTGGGCACAGACCCTGAAACCAATGAGGCCACTGTGCCTGAAGCAAATGTGGCCACCTTTTGAAGTCGATTAGGGAATCTTTTGGCGCCAATGAGAAGGCTGCACCTGAAGCAAATATGACAACTGCTCCTAAAGCACCTGTTGTGCAGCCTGAACCCTCTGACGCTGCCCCTGCTCCTGTTCCGCCTCCAAGGCCTCACACTATTGAGCAAGCATATGATCACGGTCAGCTTGTCACTGTCAGATGGCCTGTTATGGTGCCTCCGCCTGCTGCCTCCGGCCCCCAATTTGACTATCATGTTGAGCATCGGCCTCAGGTCCAGAAGCCAAAGCCCAGGCTGCCAAGGTTTCCAGGTACTGCCAACTCGCCAGGATCATTCAATGCCAATGGCTTCAAGAGCCACAATACCTTCTTTGACAGCACCAAGAACCCCTACTCCAAGCCAAGGATTTCATCAGATCGGTTCTTGAGCTATCCGCAGCGAAGCTATTACTCTTGCGTGCTATATGATCAAGGGCGCATTTTCCCTCATATGCGCCTTGACATTGAAACTATTGCTGGAGTGCCATGCTTGGAAGAAGCACTTGACTGCTTTCGCGATGCTGGTTTGCTTCATTTTGTGACAGACAAGGAACATTGGAATGAAGAGCTAGTGCTTCAATTCTATGCCACTCTGCACATTCGCGGCTACAACAGAGACATCAAGACATGGGTTCTCGAGTGGATGACTGGCAATGTTCATCACAAAGCCAAAGCTATGGACATCATCGAGCTTACTGGGCTAGCCACTCCTGGAGAACTCTATGAGCCTAACTGTCAGCTACACCGCAATGCTGTGGAGAGCATCTTTCATAAGCCAGAACCTAATATGAGCCAGATGCTGAGCATGATGAAGCCTTTGCCATCTGATGCTGAGTACCCCACACATTTCTTTGTTGAAGACCTTGAGTATCTGCCTCGCACTATATATCATATCATCAGGCTAACTCTATGGCCAGTCAAGGGGCACTCATCATTGGCCAAGCTTGAAGGAGCCATGAAGACATTGGTCTTCTATATTCTAAATGGCATCGACTTCAACACTCGTGAATTCTTCATCGAGCAACTTCTCGCTTCGGTTACGACTGTTTGGTGCGAAGTTTTATGCTCCATGGGTCATGCGCCTCATCAAGCGACACTCATCTGTCGATTATCAGCCCTCTGCTCGCAATCACATCATATTTCTACTCGAGGTTGATATGTCAGTTGGTGCTGTATACTCTGACCCGGCCAAGAAGCCACTCTGTCTTCAGAACATTGAGCACCAAAGCTTCACTCAGCCTATTGAAGGTGTTCATGCAGCAACAAGATTCTAACCACTTGCTGGTAACACCCGTCTGCCTCACAGAGCGCCAACTGAAGCTACTGAAAGCACAATTGTGCAAAGGCCTCGGAAGCGTTCTCGTGTTCTTAATGACCGAGAGCTTCTTGTGGCTCTTCATCAGAAGCAGGATAAGCATCATTTCTGGCTCAAGATCCAAATGCAAAGCCTCTTGGTGGATGTCAACCGCATTCGCAACCTTGCCACCAAGAATGCCTTTGTTGCTCATGAAACCTGCCGAAGATCATGGAAGAGTTTGACCACCTTTCGGTCTTTGAGCTGATCTTCAAGATGATGGCTTCAATGAAAGATTCCAGTTCGACTCCACTCCTCCAAGGACTGCTACCCTGTGTCGAACATCATCTCTTGAAGACTCTGAATATTCCTCTTCTGCGGCAACAGTTAATGCCAGAGTGATCGATGATGAAGATGACGCTACTTCACCACCTCCAACTACTACAGCGTGCATCGACACTACACCAAGCTCGTCTGCACCTCCAACCAACGATGACAACCCTGCTGCTTCACCTACTCATGATGACGAGTAGATGCTCTATGTCTTCAAACCTTTCTGGTCATTACTGGCAAAAGGGGGAGAAGCGTATGAGTTGATAGTCTTCAAGCGGGTTCATATGGGCGGTTGCACTATATTTTGCTGCATGCTTACAACTCTTGCATTTTGAAACATTTGGTTCTTTGAGTTGTAACACCTAAACTTGATGGTCGTCTGCTACTTCTGCTACTTATTTTTCATTATGCACTTAGATCATTCTGCAGACGTCCATTTTTGATTATGCATGTCATTCTTATTGCTATATCATTTCATGCATGATGAATTATCTTCATAAGTTGAAGTGGATCTCCACAAGTACAACCTGCCATGTGCATTTGCATTCCAAAAGCAAATTACTGATATGCACATCTTTAGGGGGAGCCCTTGCAACTTATGAAGACAAATTACCTATCCTTAAAATTTCACATACTTTATCCCCGTTGAAAACTTCAACCAGTTTGTCATCAATCACCAAAAAGGGGGAGATTGTAAGTGCATCTAGTGCCACCCCTAGTTGGTTTTGGAGTATTGACGACAAAGTTGGTTGAGGACTAATCGTTTGTGAGAATTGCGGGATAACGCAGTAGTGTCCCTCATTGATTCGGTTTACCTACCGGAGATGACCCCTAAAAATGTGTGAAGACATTGAAGACAATGGTGGTATGAGAAGATATTCATATTGAAGTCTATGACATGAGAAGACATTGCGTGAAGACTTTGGAGCGTGAAGACAGTGTGTTTTCGTTGTTTCGTTTCTTCTTTGTTGAGTCATAGGAACCACCGTACTGTTAAGTGGGGTCCAAGTGAACTAAGTCAGAGTGACTGAAGTGATGCTCAACCCAAATCCTATGTCTTCGAGTGAAGACAATGAGAGCAAATCTTATCCAGAGCTGGATGAGTTAGCTTTGCTTGTAGCCCAAGTAAAGTTGCCGCGTGTGTTTGAAATCTGACCGTTGGAACACGTGTCAGTTCCTTAGTGACCTAGGGTCATTTTGGACAAATCAGGTCGGGTTGCCTAGTGGCTATAAATAGCCCACCCCTACACCATAAATTGGTGGCTGCTCAGAGTTTGTGCACGGCTTTTGTCGTTTGAGAGCAACCCACCTTGAAGCATTTGAGAGAGAAAATCCTTGCGAGGACAAAGCCCAAACACCCAGAGCCAAAGAGTGTTAGGCATCATCAAGTCTTTACATGCATGTGACACGAAGACTTATTACACTTGAGGACTGTGAATCCTCCACCAGTTAGGCGTCGCGTTACGAGCATCCAAGAGTCATTGTGGATTGCGGTGAGCGAAGTCTGTGAAGGTTTGGAAGTCTCCTTGAAGACTTACGAGTGATTGGGCGAGGACTGGGTGTCCTTAGCTCAAGGGAATAAGGTGAAAACACGGTCTTTTGAGTTGAATCTCAGCCTCCCTAACCAGACGTCATAGTTGTCACAAAGAAGCTGGAACTGGTCCAATATATCCTGTGTCTTCAACAAGCAACTGGTTCTATCCCTTCCAACCTTACTTAAGTTTGTCTTCATGAAGTCATTGCTTGTCAGTGTATCTGTTTGACTTCATTGCTTGACTACTATTGTTGATTGGCTTCATACTATCTTCCAACTTAATCCTTACTACCTGACTGCTACTAGTCCTGTACTTTCACATCATGACATGCGTGACTATGGCTTGTTCAGGGTAGTTTATCTTCCGCTGCATATCAATTAGGTTGTTTCTGTTGTTTGTCTTCGAAACTTCCAAGTTTTGAAGACTTTCATAAAAATCGCCTATTCACCCCCCCTCTAGTCGATACTAGCACTTTCACTCGGCGTCCTCCCCACCCTCGAGCTTTGGGGCGAGTTCTTTTACCCAAAGCTCGGCACCGTCGTCAAGAGGGTGGCGGCGTAGTGTGGCGCTTTCATCGCAGTGCGGAGGTCGGCTGCCGACAACCCGTTCCCGCCCATCACGCTGATCCAGTTGTTGAAAATGTGGCAGTAGTCGTACTTCTATGTGAAGAGCGTCCACCCGGAGGGCGATTGGGACAATCTGCCGGCCTACGCAACCGGCCCGCCGATTGGAACGCGGGCCAACTAGTCGTACCGGCCCAGAACGATGTCAGACTCCGGCGCCGCCGCCGTTGCACGGCTCAGGGTGATGGTGAAGTCGGAGGGCCTCACCGGGCCCGACTTGCTGACCGCCTTCGTGGCGTGCCAGGTGCTCCCCCTCCAAGGCCGGTCGCACATGATATGCCAAATGAGCGGGCACCGAGACCCTAGTCGGATGTGCACCAAGGAGATGTTGTACTCGAAGGTGGCTCACTTGGTGAATTATATTTCAAACTGCGAGCTCTCGGAGGCGGAATGGCGGTTCGGCAAGGAGTCGTAATCGCGCGCGAATCCACCGCCGATGGTAAGTTTTTATTTCTTCTTTTTCCTTTGGTTGCCGAGTTCTCTTGGGCCGTCTTGACCAGTCGGCTGTGAAACAGAGCACCCTTCTCCAGCCATCAGCCGACGCCTCAGGGCCGGAGCGTGTGTTCCTCCCCGACTGGGAGGTTAGTGACGTGGACGACCCTGACCTGGGGGTGGCCGCCCTGGAGGATGACGCCGCGGGAGGAGGCGGTGAAGCAGGCGGCTCAGCAGTCGGGGGTGGCCTCGAGGACTGGCCTAACAATGATGATGAAGAGGTCATCCCGCGCCACCAGCCGCGTCCAAGCAAGTGGGCACGAGCTCATCTGCCGCGTCGGCTGCCTGAGGTAGCGCACAGAAGTGTGGGCCACGCCGTTGATGTATGGTAGCTGGCCGAAGAAGCCCAAGAGCTCGGCCGCGGTGACCAAGCAGGAGGAAGTGGCCGCAAAGGCGACCCGCTTTTCGCAAGGTCGTGAAGGAGCCCCAAATGGTTTCTGCGTAAGTGCCAGCTCCTTAACGCATTCTTTCCACTTTCTTGCAAATGTTCTTCTGAGTTTTTCTTCTTCTTGCTCAAACAGGGTTCTGCTCTCTCTTGAGCGGTCGGCTGCCGCCTCCGTGGTTGGGATGGCGCGGGCTCCGCCAGCGCCCACCGCGTGGAACCGCGCGCCGAGCTTCAGGCGGCAACGGAGAGGAACGCGTGGGAGGCGCGTGAGGAGCAGGAGGTAGAGCAGCTGCCGCCAAGGCGGCGCAGGAGGCAGCGGACGAGGTCGAAAGGGCATAGGCCGACATCGTGGCCAAGGCCCAGGCGGACGCCGCGGCTGCAACGCAGGCGGGGGAGGCCTTACGCGGCCAACCCCCATAGCTCGTCATCCCCCTCTGCGCCATGGTGCCTGCGCTTGAGGTCTCGGTCGTGCCTGATACGTCTCCAACGTATCTATAATTTTTGATTGTTCCATGCTATTATATTACCTCTTTTGGATGTTTATGGGCTTTATTTTACACATTTATATCATTTTTGGGACTAACCTACTAACCGGAGGCCCAGCCCATATTGCTGTTTTTTGCCTATTTCAGTATTTCGAAGAAAAGGAATATCAAACGGAGTCCAAACGGAATGAAACCTTTGGATGCGTTATTTTTGGAACAAATATGATCCGGAGAGCCTGGAGTGCAAGTCAAGAAAGCTCCAAGGGCCCCACGAGAGAGGAGGGCGTGCCCCCTGTAGGGCGCGCCCCCTGTCTCGTGGACCCCTCGGGCGGCCACCAACGTACTTCTTCCTCCTATATATACCTACGTACCCCGAAAACATCCAGGAGCACCACGAAACACAATTTCCACCGTCGTAACCTTCTGTATCTGCGAGATCCCATCTTGGAGCCCTTGCCGCCACTCTAACGGAGGGGGAAGCAACCACGGAGGGCCTCTACATCAACATCCTTGCCCCTCCGATGAGTAGTGAGTAGTTTACCACAGACCTACGGGTCCATAGTTATTAGCTAGATGGCTTCTTCTCTCTTTTTTTGGATCTCAATACAATGTTCTCCCCCTCTCTTGTGGATATTTATTTGATGTAAACTCTTTTTGCAGTGTGTTTGTCGAGATCCGATGAATTGTGGGTTTATGATCAAGTTTATCTATGAATAATATTTGAATCTTCTCTGAATTCTTTTATGTATGATTGAGTTATCTTTGCAAGTCTCTTCGAATTATTAGTTTGGTTTGGCCTACTAGATTGATCTTTCTTGCCATGGGAGAAGTGCTTAGCTTTGGGTTCAATCTTGCGGTGTTCTTACCCGATGTGAAAGGGTTGCAAGACACGTATTGTATTGTTGCCATCGAGGATAACAAGATGGGGTTTATATCATATTGCATGTGTTTATCCCTCTACAGCATGTCATCTTGCTTAATGCGTTGCTCTGTTCTTATGAACTTAATACTCTAGATGCATGCTGGATAGCGGTCGATGTGTGGAGTAATAGTAGTAGATGCAGGCAGGAGTCGGTCTACTTGTTTGCCTATATACATGATCATGCCTAGATAATCTCATAACTATGCGCTTTTCTATCAATTGCTCAACAGTAATTTGTTCATCCACCGTAATACTTATGCTATCTTGAGAGAAGCCTCTAGTGAAACCTATGGCCCCCGGGTCTATCTCTTATCATATTTGCTTTCCATCTACTTTATTTGCATCTTTACTTTTTGCATCTATATTATAAAATACCAAAAATATATTTATCTTATCATACTATCTTTATTAGATCTCACTTTCGCAAGTGTTTGTGAAGGGATTGACAGCCCCTTTATTGCGTTGGTTGCGAGTTCTCAGTTTGTTTGTGTAGGTTCGTGGGACTTTTGAGGAGCCTCCTACTGGATTGATACCTTGGTTCTCAAAACTAAGGGAAATACTTACGCTACACTTTGCTGCATCACTGTCGGTGTCAAAACCGGCGGATCTCGGGTAGGGGGTCCCGAACTGTGCGTCTAGGCGGATGGTAACAGGAGACAAGGGACACGATGTTTTACCTAGGTTCGGGCCCTCTTGATGGAGGTAAAACCCTCGTCTGCTTGATTAATATTGATGTGATGGGTAGTACAAGAGTGGATCTACCACGAGATCAAGGAGGCTAAACCCTAGAAGCTAGCCTATGGTATGATTGTTGTAATGTATGTTGTGTCCTACGGACTAGAGCCCTCCGGTTTATATAGACACCGGAGAGGGCTAGGGTTACACAGAGTCGGTTACAATGGTAGGAGATCTACATATCCGTATCGCCAAGCTTGCCTTCCACGCCAAGGAAAGTCCCATCCGGACACGGGACGGAGTCTTCAATCTTGTATCTTCGTAGTCTTGGAGTCCGTGGGCGATGATAGTCCGGCTGCCGGACACCCCTAGTCGAGGACTCCTCGGTAGCCCTGAACCGGGCTTCAATGACGATAAGTCCGGCGCGCATAATGTTCGGCATTGCAAGGCGGGTTCCTCTGAATAATCCAGAGAAGATCATGAACACCAGGATAGTGTCCGGCTCTGCAAAATAAATTCCACATTCCACCGTAGAGAGAATAAAATATACACAAGCTCAATCTGCTGACGTATTTTGCGGCATGACGTCACACCACTACCAAGCCTTTACTTGAACCGTTTTTCATTATACCGCATCAACGCGTTTAGTGAAGCGGTTCCCTTGGCGCGTCTTGTCGAAGCAGAGATCATGTTCCCCCTCATTCCGGGATTCTCATCAATACGGGCGTGGGTAACCCAACCGCGCCATTGATGGTGGCACTTGGGAGATAAGCGAGTTTTACCAGGCTAGTGGGGGACGCATAGTCTTCGCCCGCCTATATATAAGGGATAAGGATTCACCTTTTCACCCACGCCTTCTTCCTCCTTTGCTTATCCACCTCCGCGCACTCAAGCTCCAGCGCCCAAGTTCGTGCATCTCATCTCAACCTTCTCCGACCATGTCAGGAGGGGGAGGCAAATGGTTGGCTTCCACCGTGGAGCACATCAAAAAGCTGCACAGCGCCGGATACCTTTCCGGCGACATCGCGCACCGGCTGCCCGACGAGGGGCAGCTCATCCCTACCCCCGGGCCCCATGAGAGGGTCGTTTTCCTTCCCCACTTCCTCCGCGGACTGGGCTTTCTACTTCACCCCTTTGTCCGGGGGCTCATGTTCTACTACGGCCTGGATTTCCACGATCTGGCGCCGAACTTCATCCTCAACATCTCAGCGTTTATCGCCGTGTGCGAGGCCCTCCTCTGCATCCGGCCCCACTTCGGCTTGTGGCTCAAGACCTTCAACGTCAAGCCGAAGGTTGTGACGGGCACGCAGGTGGAGTGCAGAGGCGCCATGTTGGGCAAGATGCCCAACATCCTTTGGTTTGAAGGGGCCTTCGTGGAATCCGTCAAGGGGTGGCAATCGGGGTGGTTCTACATCACCGAGCATGCGACCCTCGTGGTAGCGGCCCCGAGTTCAGATCTGGTATCCCCACGTAGCTCATCTCCTGGAAAGAGAAGGGTTGCTGTGGGGCAATTCGAAGGAGCTGACGGGACTCCAAGCCTGTATCCAGAAGCTAGTGAACAAGAAGCTTAGGCTGGTTATCGTGGTCCAAGTCATGCTCGTCCGCTGGATTCTCCCATGCCAAGAACGGGCATTCAATCTGTGGGAGTTCGATCCGGACCAGCACCAGGCGCTGAGCGGGCTCTTCGACACAACGTACGAAGGCGCCTGGAGGGTGTTGTTTAAGGGCGCCGAAGCCCCCGCGTCCGCGACGGAAGATCGCGGATTCCACTCGCAGCGTCCAGCCGATGAGGTAAGTGATTCTACCCCTTTACGGGACACTTGTTGTTAATAATTTGACCCTGAGCGGGTTGTTAATCTCCCTTCTCCTTTGACAGGAATGGATGAAGAAGGCGGAGCAGCTCATCTGCCCGGCCCCCATGCCAGAAGACCCAGTGGACGCCCGTCTGGCGGGGCTGTTGGTTCCGGCACCGCACGTGGTGCCGGAGAAGAAGGCCAAGAAGGTGGCCACGGGTACTCGAAAGAGTTCCCGTTTTCAGGTGTCCGGCAACTCCGAGGCGGATTCCTCCCCCGAAGACGAGGAGGAGGAAGAAGACTCTCTCCCAGAGGGCGGAGAGAGAAAGAGGAAGGCCTCCCCAACAGGGGAGGCCGAAGGGTCCAAGAGGGGAAGAACTATTCCCCCGAACAGCTCCGCCAACACCAATGTTGGCGAAGAAGAGTGGCCCTCGAGGGCCAGGCCTCAGGTGAGATCGTAAGTATCCGGATCCCTGAATGTTCTGCAATTTCTTTTTGTCACATAGTGTCCTTCTAACGCCGCATACTGTCTGTAGTCCGGCCGACGATGATCTCCTGCTTGTCGGCGGGTCGCGTTAGCTCGTCGGACGTGGAATCTGTTCGATCGCCTCCACCCCTCGCGCCCGAGACACGAGGTGGGGTCCCGGAAGGACCCATCGGAGGAGGCTCGGGGCGCCGCAAGGCAGCCTCGAACTTTGCGCCGACTCTCTGGCGGAACCGAAGTGGTTCCAGAGTCCGGCAAAGCCCTTCGCAAAGAAGGGCAAGACCGTGACACCGCAGCCCCGTCTAACCAGAGGCACCGGACAACTTGTTGGGGCGCCAAAGGTGCTTCCATCGAGGAAGAACACCGCCTTTATTATGAGTCGGTGATTGAAGGTTCACTTTGCCGAGAGCGGGTTGACCGAAGCTGCAGAGCCTTTTAATGTGCTTTGAGGTAAGAAGTTAAAATTATGTAATGTAATACCGCATAGACGAGTAGCGATGCTCGGTTCTGCGTTAGGAAAGAAAAGCGGTCGAGGATCTAAAAAGATATACACAGGTTGCCTAAAAATATATCAATATGGGTTTGCGGTGCTGCTTGCTTGACCTCTGCCAGACCGATCATGGAGGTTGGTGCATTGAAGCAGATCTCGAGCGGTCGAGCAAGAGCTCGCCATGCCAAGAAACAGCTCGAGGACAAAGAAGGTGAGTAACACCACTTTAAAGATTTACCTTACAGAAAAGGATTTAGGTTGCAATAAAAATGACAAGGATAACGTGGGTACTGCAGGGGCCACTAACGAGGTGGCAACCCTGAAGGAGGCTGTGTCCGTGGCCGAACGCAATGCGGCTGCGGAACGAGCAGAGCGAGAGAAACAGGAGGCGCGGGTGGCGGAAGTGCGGCAAGAGCTCTAGGCTCTCATGGAGAAGCATGAGAGTTTGGAGCGTGACTCAAAGACTGAGAGTCCGAGCTCGCCTCGGCTCTTGAAAGTGCCAAGTCCGCCAAGGCCAAGGCCCATAAGGCCCTTCAGGAGGTTGAAGATGTGAAGAAGATAGCGGCGGGTAAGGCATTTTTCATGCAAAGCAGGCATGTTAATGTAAACTACCTGACACTTACCCGCATTTGGAGCTCTCGTATGCGTTTACCGTCTGCCCAGAATGTATCCGATCCGCCGCATTCTATCGTGGCTAGGAGGGAGCTCGACGGAGAAGGTCTTCTAGTCTCGAGATCTTGAGGCCGCCATCTGGTGCCCCTAGCGACCAGGTGAAACAGTTGGTCGAGCTCCTAAGGCGGTGAGGAGGCCACGAAGGGCCTCATAGTCCGATTGTGGCTCGGATGAACCATGCACAGGAGCTATTTCGCCTCGTCGGCGGCTGGTGGATGCGTGCCCTCGGGTGGAGGTCATCAAGCGCTCTGCAGTATTGAAGGTGCTCGTCGGGCCCTTGCCCGCACAAAAGGTGCACTGGGGCAGGCTGGATGCGAGAAGCTTCTTCGACCCGCCAACAACGGGCAAGGAGTATCATACGCCCAAATGTACTATAAGACTGTCTGAAGGGTGCCCGCAATATTGCGGATGAGTGCCCCGAGATGTAATTTTTGAGTAAACTCGCTATGTATTATCTTGTGCGCTGAAAACTTTGTTCATATGCGCTAAGCAACACTTGTTTAATTAAAAATATTACCTTCTGTGCGGCCGTTTATAAGATCTGAGAGATGGCAAGTCGTTGGCTTCAGCCCCCAAGCCGCGAGTGCTGGGGTGTTCGGGATAAACTTGAGCACTCTTCTTCCCATTTTTGGATCCACCAAGGGAGGCACTCAACACAACGAACAAGGCAACCGGACTTATAATGCTTGAACACTCTCACTTAGCCATAGAATTCTATAATTTTAAATTTCGGCGAAGCCCCGAGTATTCGGAAGACCGAATTCGGGGCACTATCCACGCCTTTGTCGGACATTATCCGGTACTTCGCTCGAAGCGGCATAAGTCTTTAAGGACCCGAAAAGACCTCTCGAAGAACGACCGGTCTCTCGCCTTATCATGCCAGTCAGTTTTAGCTTTCTCCACTGAGGCACTCGCCCAGCTCAACCGGGGCGCAATCGCAATGGTTCTCCCAGTGCCACCTTAGCCGACAGAACGGAACGTAAGGCACCAAAACATGGGAGCCGGGCAAACCCAACTATTGACCCAAGACATGATTCGGAGCCGATTCATATAATGCTATAAGTTCGGGGTGCCGCACTTGTGAAAGTGTTCAGACTTATCACACCGTAATGCGGGGAACATAAGCCCCTGGTGTATTCGGCCGTACCAATAATATACGGGTGCGAGATGTCATTAATGAACATATGTGTAAAGTAATGCAATAACAGGCGAAAAATGCTGCATTATTTATTTAAAGAATTCTGCTATTAGTGCGGAATGATACAAATTGTGCGGTAAGCAAGGGATTGGACTAATCAAACATGTCCCCCTCCAGGGATGGGCTGCGAACTGGTGGATATAATCAAATTTAATGCTCGTAATGGAGACCACCTGAGTGTTTATCGCAGTCTTCTTTCTTCCCTCGCTGTTGCATCGTGAATTCGTGGGTTCACCACGGACGAGCCTCCGTGAACGGAGTCCTGTGTACATAAAGAAAGAAAATAATAACAAAAAGGAGTGACACACTTGTGAGCCCCTGGTGTGGTCGAGCCGCACTCTGGGTCTGTTGTGGTCGTGCCCCTTCCCCTAGGCCCATGGTATCTCCAGAGCGTAATGATGTACACGGAGGGTTGGTCTTGCAATTATGCAAGGGTTGGGGTTGGGGCCGCATTGCTACGCGTGCTCGGAACGTGCCAGGTGGTCTTTGTTGACGTTGCTCCGGGCGCGTTTGGCCGTGTCCGGCCGGACTTGAGTATTGCCTTAAAAGGCTGCTCTGTACTTCTGCCGCGAGAGCCACTGTGTGTTCCTCCGTTCGGAGGGAGCGTTCCGTATTTCCATTGACCGTGATGACTCCACGAGGGCCTGGCATCTTGAGCTTGAGGTATGCGTGTCACGGAACCGCGTTGAACTTTGCAAACGCGTTCGTCCGAGCAGGGCGTGATAGCCGCCGCGAATGGGACTATGTCAAGATTAACTCCTCGCCCGAAATTGTCCGGGATCCAAGACCACTTCGGTGTGGTGAGCCTGCATAATTGGCCTCAACACCTGGTATGACGCCTTTGAAAGTCGTCTTTGTAGGTTTCATCCTTGAGGGTCTATGCCCATCTTGCGACTTTGTATCCCGATAAAGCAGGTTCAGCTACTGCCGCCGTCCATCGGGACTCTCGTGAGGTGAAATCCATCGGCGATTGGGTCTAAAACCAATGCGCGAATCCGCCATGGCGGATATTGGTCGGATGATCTCTTGATCGAAAGTGATCGAGCAAGAGGACCATGGATTGAACTTAGGGCGATCGCTCCATCGCATATACGCCCCTTAGTGCACGCCGCTCCCTCTTGGGTATATGGGTTGCGTATATCATGTTCACCGTCCGCACTTGTGGGGGGGAACCCTTCTGTCCTCTATTGTTCGGCGGTCGGGTCTCTTCCTCGTCCTCGCTGTGCAGCCCCTTGTCATTGTTTTCGGCAATTAACTTGTCTGCCTGCTTGAACACCCAACAATCTCTGTTGGTGTGATTAGCTGGCTTTTCTGGGGTGCCATGTATCTGGCATAAGTGGTCGAGTATTCGGTCCAAATTGGACGGACCCGGAGTGGTTCTTTTGAATGGCTTCTTCCGCTGACCGGATTTAGAGCCTCGGAATCTGGCGTTGACAGCCGTATCCTCCTTGTCGTCGCCATTAATGCGGCGTTTATTTTTGCTTCGACGCGACCTGCCATTGTGGTCCTTGGTATCCGGACTGCCAGAATTTTTATTGAGGTTGTTGCTGCGAGCTAGCCAGCTATCCTCTCCCGCACAGAAGCGGGTCATTAATGATGTGAGGGCTGCCATGTATTTCGGCTTTTCCTATCCTAGGTGCCGGGCTAGCCACTCGTCGCGGATGTTATGCTTGAAGGCTGCGAGGGCCTCTGCATCCGGACAGTCGATGATTTGATTTTTCTTTGTAAGGAACCGTGTCCAGAATTGTCTGGCCGATTCATCTGGTTGTTGAATTATGTGGCTTAGGTCATCGGCGTCTGGTGGTCGCACATATGTGCCCTGGAAGTTGTCAAGGAATGCGGCTTCCAGGTCTTCCCAACACCCAATTGACTCTGCGGGCAAGCTATTAAGCCAATGCCGAGCTGGTCCTTTAAGCTTGAGTGGGAGATACTTGATGGCGTGGAGATCGTCGCCGCGGGCCATATGGATGTGAAGGAGATAATCTTCGATCCAAATCGCGGGGTCTGTTGTGCCATCGTAGGATTCCATGTTTACGGGTTTAAACCCTTCAGGGATTTGATGATCCATTAATTCGTCAGTGAAGCATAGCGGGTGTGCGGCACCTCTATATTGAGCAATATCACGACGTAGCTCGAGAGAGCATTGTCTACTGTGTTCGACCTGGCCGGAGTTATTGTATCTGGCGCGACGGTATTCGTCGTGGGTCGTGGGGCGCCCACGTGATCTATAGATGGATCTGGATTGCCTTGCTTTGTCCTCCAATATATCTCGCAAGTCCGGCGCATTCCCTCTTGGCTTCGTACTTTTGGAGCGATGCCGGGGTACGGTCTTGGTGGAGGGCCTAGATGCCTCTCTGTCTCGGCCACGGGGTGGTCGGTCGGCCGTATTGTGCGCTGGCGATGAAGGTATGTATGTTTCCTCCTCTAATCGGGGGAGCAACTTGCGTCTTGGGTAGCTTTTGGAGGGGCGTTCGAGTTCATACTCTTCGGCCGCGAGGACCTCGGTCCATTGATCGGCCAGCAGGTCCTGATCAGCTTGAAGCTACTGCTGCTTTTTCTTTAGGCTATTTGCCGTGGCCATTAGCCTGCGTTTGAAACGCTCTTGTTCGACGGGATCCTCGGGCACGATGAATTCGTCGTCGCCGAGGCTTGCTTCTCGAGAGGAGGCATGTAATTATCATCCTCGACCTCTTCGTCGCCACTCTCTTGCGAGGGCTTGCTTCGCATCCTCCCGCGCTGAATCTTGCCGAGGGGATTGTCTTCGACCTTTATGCTGGAGTGTTATTATCTCCGTGCGGAATCTCCATTCTTCTTTGTGGCGGGATTTAGAGCGGCGCCACTGACGCCGGCGCTTGGGCTGTTTCTTTAAGGAATCTGCCTCCGCTGCTTCTTTGTCGTCCCCATCTTTTGGGGTGTCCACCATGTATATGTCATATGACGAGGTGGTCTTCCAAAGGCCTCAGAGGCGCTGGTTCTGATAAATCTCCGGCGTCATCGTCCATACCGTCAATGTCTTTGGAGTCGTAGTCTAGCATGTCGGTTAGATCGTCGACAGTGGCTACAAAGTGGGTGGTGGGTGGGCTCTAAATTTCTTCGTCGTCCGTATCCCAACCATCCTGGCCATAGTCCGGCCAGGTCTTTCCGGATAGCGAGAGATGCTTTAGCGAATTTAGGATGTCGCCAAAAGGCGAGTGCTGAAAGATGTCCGCCGCGGTGAACTCCATGATCGGCGCCCAATCGGATTCGATTGGCAGAGGCGCCAGAGGTTCGGAGTCCGGTAGGGAGTCCGGCACCTCAGAGTTACAAGCTTTATGGGGGACAAGGTCAGAGTTCGGCTCCATCGCCATGGAAGGAGCAGCCCCCGAGGAGGTGTCCAGCCACCGGTCCCTGATCTGGGCGATCGGCTCCGGACTGAAGGCCAGAGCGGATTCGTGTGCGGCCACTAAGGCACTGTCTGGCGGCAGAGCTGAATCATGCCCATCGTGACAGCGCGGCACGCTCGGCTGAGGCTCGAGTCCGTCGAAGATCAAGTCCCCGCGGATGTCGGCCGTGAAGTTTAGGCTTCCGAACCTGACCTAATGGCCAGGGGCGTAGCTTTTGATCTGCTCCAGATGGCCAAGTGAATTAGCCCGCAGTGCGAAGCCGCCGAATACGAAGATCTGTCCGGGGAGAAAAGTCTCACCCTGGACAGCGTTGTTGATTGAAGAAGCCATCGAGCCTATCGGTGATGACACAGAGGAACTCTCAATGAAAGCACCAATGTCGGTGTCAAAACCGGTGGATCTCGGGTAGGGGATCCCGAACTATGCGTCTAGGCGGATGGTAACAGGAGACAAGGGACACGATGTTTTACCCAGGTTCAGGCCCTCTTGATGGAGGTAAAACCCTACGTCCTGCTTGATTAATATTGATGATATGGGTAGTACAAGAGTGGATCTACCACGAGATCAAGGAGGCTAAACCCTAGAAGCTAGCCTATGGTATGATTGTTGTAATGTATGTTGTGTCCTACGGACTAAAGCCCTCCGGTTTATATAGACACCGGAGAGGGCTAGGGTTACACAGAGTCGGTTACAATGGTAGGAGATCCATATCCGTATCGCCAAGCTTGCCTTCCGCGCCAAGGAAAGTCCCATCTGGACACGGGACGGAGTCTTCAATCTTGTATCTTCGTAGTCTTGGAGTCCGGCGGACGATGATAGTCCGGCTGTCCGGACACCCCCTAGTCCAGGACTCCCTCAATCACCCTCTCCTCTTCAAGGAAAACTAACGCAAGCTCAAGACGTAGCAAGAAGGATTTCTGGCGCCGTTGCTGGGGAGGTCTTCTCTCAAGTCAAGACATACCAAGTACCCATCTCCCTCGCATTTACATTATTTGCCATTTGCCTCTTGTTTTCCTCTCCTCCACTTCACCCTTGCCGTTTTATTCGCCCTCTCTTTCCCAATCTCCTCCTCTCTTTTGCTTGCCCTTTCATTTGCTCGTTTGGTTGGAATAGATGCTTATTTATTGCTAAACAGAGAACCTAAGATCTATGGATCCTGATCCACTTGCTAATCTTTTTAAGAGATCCAATTATGATGAACCAATTGCTAGTGAGTTTTGTGCACTAGATTATCTTTATAAAGCTTTGGTTGAAATTTGTGAATCTGAAAATTGTGATGAAGAAATTTATGAAGAGATTCACGATAACTCTTTGAATAAAAAGCATGATTGCAGTGATTTTACTATAAATTCTCTTGATGTCAATTGTGCTAATAATATGCAAAACCCTAAGCTTGGGGATGCTAGTTTTGCTATGTCTACTACTTGTTTCAATGATCATGATTGGGGTGATTCTTCTTGTAACCTTGAAAATTTATTTAAGCTCCATGATGAATATGAGATTGATAATAATGTTTGCAATAATATTGAAAGTGGGTTTGGAAGAGTGTCAACTTTAGATCCCACATATTTGGAGTATGTTCAATCTTATGATATTTTTGATAAAAGTGGGTTCGGAAAGGTCATGACTTTAGTTAATGTTAATCCCACTATCTTGGAAGAGTGTCAACTTTGCATGCATGTGGATCATGTTGAGAATATGTTTTGTGATAGCTATTTTGTTGAATTTTCCTATGATCCTACATGTAATGAGACAGGAAAATATGGTCATAGAAATTTTTATCTTATTAAATTACCTCTTGTCATGTTGAGATTGCTATCGTCTCTTTCTTCATCCTTGCATATGCTAGTTTTTGCTTGCCTTGAAAATTTGTTTGCTTATAATATGCCTATGCATAGGAAGTATGTTAGACTTAGATGTGTCTGTCACGTGTTTCATGATGCTCTCTTTGTGCTTCAATTCTTGTCTTTCATGTGAGCATCATTAAAATTATCAATGCCTAGCTAGGGGCGTTAAATGATAGCACTTGTTGGGAGGCAACCCAATATTTTTCCTTGATGTTATTCAATAAATCTTGCATCTACCTTCTGGATAGATGTGTTTTTATCTTTTAATTAGTGTTTGTGCCAAGTAGAACCTATAGGATAACCTACGATGATAGTTGATTTGATTCTGCTGAAAAACAGAAACTTTGCACGCACAAATATAATTTTGTTAAATCACAGGAATGTGATTTTGTGTTGATTCTTTTTGCTTCTGTTCAATAGACACATTTTCCAGGACTTACTATTTTGGTACGATTTGTAGAGTTCCAGAAGTTTGCGTTAGTTACAGATTGCTACAGACTGTTCTGTTTTTGACAGATTCTGTTTTTCGTGTGTTGTTTGCTAATTTCAATGCATCTATGGCTAGTAAATTAGTTTATAAACCATAAAGAAGTTGGAATACAGTAGGTTTAACACCAAATTAAATAAAGAATGAGTTCATTGCAGTACCTTATGTGGTGGTTATTTCACTAACGGAGCTTATAAGATTTCCTGTTGAGTTTTGTGTTGTGAAGTTTTCAAGTTTTGGTAAAGCTTTTATGGACTATGGAATAAAGAGTGGCAAGAGCCTAAGCTTGGGGATGCCCATGGCACCCCAAGATATTCAAGGATAGCCAAAATCCTAAGCTTGGGGATGCCCCGGGAAGGCATCCCTCTTTAAATCTTCGTTCATTGGTAACTTTACTTGGAGCTATATTTTTATTCGCCACATGATATGTGTTTTGCTTGGAGCGTCGTGTATTATATTAGTCTTTGCCTTTTAGTTTACCACAATCATCCTTGCTATACACACCTTTTGGGAGAAGCCTATTTGATTAGAATTTGCTAGAATACTCTATGTGCTTCACTTATATCTTTTGAGCTTGATAGTTTTTGCTCTAGTGCTTCACTTATATCTTTTAGAGCACGGTGGTGTCTTAATTTTGAATAAATTGCTAGTTTATCATGCTTCACTTATATCATTTTGAGAGTCTTTTAGATCAGCATGGTATTTGCTATGAAAATATAGTTGGTCCTAGAATGATGAGCATCCAAGTTGGGTATAATAAAAATTATCATAGAAAGTGAATTGGATGCTATGATCAATTTGATGCTTGATAATTGTTTTGAGATATGGAGGTAGTGATATTAAAGTCATGCTAGTTGGGTGATTATGAATTTAAAGAATGCTTGTGTTGAAGTTTGTGATTCCCGTAGCATGCATGTATGGTGAACCGCTTTGTGATGAAGTTGGAGCACAATTTTATTTATTGATTGTCTTCCTTATGAGTGGCGGTCGGGGACGAGCGATGGTCTTTTCCTACCAATCTATCCCCCTAGGAGCATGCGCGTAGTACTTTGGTTTTTGATGACTTCTGAATTTTTGCAACAAGTATATGATTTCTTTTGATTAATGTTGAGTCCATGGATTATACGCACTCTTTCACCCTTCCATCATTGCTAGCCTCTCTTGTACCACGCAAGTTTCGCCGGTACCATACACCCACCATTTGCCTTCCTCAAAACAGCCACTATACCTACCTATTATGGCATTTCCATAGCTATTCCGAGATGTATTACCATGCAACTTTCCACTATTCCGTTCATATGACACACATTACTTTTGTCATATTGCTTTTTGCATGATCATGTAGTTGACATTGTATTTGTGGCAAGGCCACCTTCATAATTTTCATACATGTCGCTCTTGATTCATTGCATATCCCGGTACACCGCCGGAGGCATTAATATAGAGTCATATCTTGTTCTAGCTTTGAGTTGTAAATCCATAAAAGTGTGATGATCTTCATTATTAGAGCATTGTCCTAGTGAGGAAAGGATGATGAAGACTATGATTCCCCCACAAGTCGGGATGAGACTTCAGACTTTACAAAAAGAAAAAAGAAAAGAAAAAAGGAAAAAAGAGAAAGGCCAAAAGAAAAAAAGGCTAAAGAAAAAAATAGAAAAAAAGAGAGAAAAAAGAAAAAAATAATAAAAAGAGAGAAACAGAGAGAAGGGACAATGCTACTATCTCTTTTTCCACACTTGTGCTTCAAAATAGCACCATGATCTTCATGTTAGAGAGTCTCATATGTTGTCACTTTCATATACTAGTGGGAATTTTTCATTATAGAACTTGGCTTGTATATTCCAATGATGGGCTTCCTCAAAAGTGCCCTAGGTCTTCGTGAGCGAGCAAGTTGGATGCACCCCACTTAGTTTCTTTTATTGAGCTTTCATATATTTATAGCTCTAGTGCATCCGTTGCATGGCAATCCCTACTCACTCACATTGATATCTATTAATGGGCATCTTCATAGCCCGTTGATACGCCTAGTTGATGTGAGACTATCTTCTCCTTTTTGTCTTCTCCACAACCACCATTCTATTCCACATATAGTGCTATGTCCATGGCTCACGCTCATGTATTGCATGAAAGTTGAAAAAGTTTGAGATTATTAAAGTATGAAACAATTGCTTGGCTTGTCATCGGGGTTGTGCATGATTAAATACTTTGTGTGATGAAGATAGAGCATAGACAGACTATATGATTTTGTAGGGATAACTTTCTTTAGCCATGTTATTTTGAGAAGACATGATTACTTTGATTAGTATGCTTGAAGTATTACTATTTCTTATGTCAATATGAACTTTTATTTTGTATTCATTTGGATCTGAACATTGATGCCACAATAAAGAAAATTACATTATGAATTATGCTAGGTAGCATTCCACATCAAAAAATTCTTTTTTATCATTTACCTACTCGAGGACGAGCAGGAATTAAGCTTGGGGATGCTTGATACGTCTCCAACGTATCTATAATTTTTGATTGTTCCATGCTATTATATTACCTCTTTTAGATGTTTATGGGCTTTATTTTACACATTTATATCATTTTTGGGACTAACCTACTAACCGGAGGCCCAACTCATATTGCTGTTTTTTTGCCTATTTCAGTATTTCGAAGAAAAGGAATATCAAACGCAGTCCAAACGGAATGAAACCTTCGGGAGCGTTATTTTTGGAACAAATCTGATCCGGAGAGCCTGGAGAGCAAGTCAAGAAAGCTCCAAGGGCCCCACGAGATAGGAGGCGCCCCAGGGCGCGCCTCTCCTCGTGGGCCCCTCGGGCGGCCACCGACGTACTTATTCCTCCTATATATACCTACGTACCCCGAAAACATCCAGGAGCACGACGAAACACAATTTCCACCGCCGTAACCTTCTGTATCCGTGAGATCCCATCTTGGAGCCCTTGCCGGCACTCTGCCGGATGGGGAAGCAACCATGGAGGGCCTCTACATCAACATCCTTGCCCCTCCGATGAGTTGTGAGTAGTTTACCACAGACCTACGGGTCCATAGTTATTAGCTAGATGGCTTCTTCTCTCTTATTTTGGATCTCAATACAATGTTCTCCCCCTCTCTTGTGGAGATTTATTCGATGTAAACTCTTTTTGCGGTGTGTTTGTTGAGATCCGATGAATTGTGGCTTTATGATCAAGTTTATCTATGAATAATATTTGAATCTTCTCTGAATTCTTTTATGTATGATTGAGTTATCTTTGCAAGTCTCTTCGAATTATCAGTTCGGTTTGGCCTATTAGATTGATCTTTCTTGCCATGGGAGAAGTGCTTAGCTTTGGGTTCAATCTTGCGGTGTTCTTACCCAGTGACAGAAAGGGTTGCAAGATACGTATTGTATTGTTGCCATCGAGGACAACAAGATGGGGTTTATATCATATTGCATGTGTTTATCACTCTACATCATGTCATCTTGCTTAATGCGTTGCTCTATTCTTATGAACTTAATACTCTAGATGCATGTTGGATAGTGGTCGATGTGTGGAGTAATAGTAGTAGATGCAGGCAGGAGTCGGTCTACTTGTTTTGGACGTGATGCCTGTATACATGATCATGCCTAGATAATCTCATAACTATGCACTTTTCTATCAATTGCTCGACAGTAATTTGTTCATCCACTGTAATACTTATGCTATCTTGAGAGAACCCTCTAGTGAAACCTATGGCCCTCGGGTCTATCTCTTATCATATTTGCTTTCCATCTACTTTATTTGCATCTTTACTTTTTTCATCTATATTACAAAATACCAAAAATATATTTATCTTATCATACTATCTTTATTAGATCTCACTTTCGCAAGTGGCCGTAAAGGGATTGATAGCCCCTTTATTGCGTTGGTTGCGAGTTCTTAGTTTTTTTGTGTAGGTGCGTGGGACTTTTGAGGAGCCTCCTACTGGATTGATACCTTGGTTCTCAAAACTGAGGGAAATACTTACGCTACACTTTGCTGCATCACCCTCTCCTCTTCGAGGAAAACCAACGCAAGCTCAAGATGTAGCGGTGCCACCATAAGGAGCCACCGGCGACCAGCCAGTTATGGAGAGGGAGGGGGCGACGGCGTCGCCTCGGAGATGGAGGTGACTCCGCCAGCGCCGACTGTGGCGGACCAAGGCGGCCAGCCCAACGCGCCACTCGTGCCGCCAGCTGGAGGTGAGCCGGCTGCAGGGGAGGACCTCGTGATCTGGTCTCCAGCATGCCAGCGCGCGGGGAAGGAGGCCTCGACGCTGCACCCGCAGAGGGCCAGGGGCTCTGGCACGTCAACCCAGGAGTTGGAGGTGGGGAGCGTCAGCTCGCCGGACTAGACGCCAGGGGGCGGGACGGCCGTGCTGAACGAGGCGACACAGGACGTTTGGACCCGGCTTCAGTCTCAGGCCAACACCCTAAAGAACTTCAACCAGGAGTTCCTAGCGACGCGGACGGCCATCCGGGTTAGCCTCTTGCTCTTTTGCTTTTTGTTCTTGTATTCTTCCATGGGGGCACGTCAGCGCACCCACTGGGTGTAGTCCCTGAGTTTTGGGTCGGCTACTGAGCAGGCGGCCTGGAACTTCTAAGTAGACTTGGGTGTTGACTTGTCTTCTTTTGTTTGTCTGTCCTTTTTGTAGGACTATAATAACCTCCGCGCGGCCGCCTTCAACTCCAACGTCCGGGAGCAGACTCAACGGACCGCCGACCCGTTTGAAAGTCGGAGTGAGTATTCCATCTTCTTTCTCCCGTGGGGGCGCGTCAGCGCACCCACTGGGTGTAGTCCCCGAGATTCGGGCCGACTGCTGAGCAGTCGGGTCAGATCTCTTCTGGTGACTTCTTGATTATTGATTATTCTTCTTTGTTGTCTTTGCAGAGGCCAACGCTGCCCTACAGCAGCAACTGGGTGAGGCCCAGACCATGCTGCGTGCCAAGGAGGCGGAGTGCAATACGGTGGTCAGGAATGCGACCGCCTGGTCAAGCAGCTAGCTGACTAGGAGAAGAGGCACAAAGCAGGTCCCCAGGCGGTGAAGGACAGCTAGGCCGCCCTCAAAGCCGAGTATGAGACCCAGGCGGCGAACTGGGCTGAGTCGGAGCAGGTGCTGAGCGACGGCTACGACCAAATCAAGGACATGGTTGACGGTAAGTTGCCTTCCTCCTTTTCCGTTTGTTTGCCACCTGTTGTTTGGTCCGGCTTCTGACTTCGTATTCTCTTTTTCTTCTTTGCGCAGAGTACTTCCCTGGCTACTCCGGTGCCGCCAGCCAGGTCATCGAGGCCCACCGCAACGTGCGGAGGCAGGCTGGTGCTGAGATTGCGCCGAATACTCGCCGGACACTTGAGGAGCAGCTCTTGGCCATCTAGGACTGTCTCCAGCCGGCCCACCAGATGCTCCGCCGCCTTCAGCGCGTTGGAGCTCAGGTGCTTTCCACCCTCTGGCCTGACGCCACGATTCCTCGCACTCCCGGTCGGACTGCCGATTGGCTGGAAGTGGCAGTCGGCCGCTTCAAGGCGTGGAAGGCTTCGTCGGCCCGGGCAGGCGCCAGGCGGGCGTCAGAGTTTGTCCAGGCATGGTACCCTGGGCTGGATCTAGCCCAGTTGGGCACATTTCGGCAGGAGGCCAATGAGGAGTTGGTGGCGGTGCGGCCGTCTATCATTCACCGCGCCGTGGCGATTGCCGACTACACCGACACCAGCGTCTTCATCCCCGACTTGAAAGACAACGGCGTTGAGTTGCCAGCGGACTGGTTTGGGCTGAACCCGGCGGACGGCGAGGACTCGACGGAGGAGATCGACTTCAGTGACGAGGATAGTGAAGACGTCGCGCCAGACGGTGGGTCGGCCGGCCAGCCTCAGCCTCACCGTGCCTCCAACAACAAGGCACGTGCGAACACGCTAACTGCTGCCGGCGATGATCAAGCCGAGACTCGCCACTCGGCCACTCCACCAGCCAGCTCCGCCGTGTCCATCGACCTGCCGGGCTCGCCTGTTGCTCCCTTGGTCTAAGCGGCCAATTTTATCTTTGTCTTCCTGCTTGTCAATCTTTTGAATAATGTTCGTTAAATTTGCGCAGTTCCACCCACTGGGGGTGTATTCAAACTATGTTGAATTCTGGCCTTCGAAGGCCTTTTGTGTAAATATTATCTTGCATGTGCTATGCTGGTGTCAGATTCCGACTTTACTTGCTTTTAATCTTTTTCCGGCTTTTTCCTTTGCTGCACTCCCTTGGTCGCCGTCTTCCCTGCCAAACAGCTGCTCTACAGTCTGTGGCTGGAAAAATACTTGGCCGTTTGGGAGGGCAAGTACTTCAGACTTCTTAGATTGTGGCAAGGTGAGTGGGAAGCCGGCCGGCCGGCTGCTTAGCAGTCGGCCGGCAAGGCGGGGAGCCGGCTTGTGTTATGTAGGCTCATTGATCCTTAGCCATTTCTCATGTGGGAATCATTTCCTGCCTTTGACTCTTGCCAGCTGAACAACCGCTTTTGCGAGCTACGACTTTCGGCAAGAGAGGGCTTAGATGCCGGCACACCACTTGTCTGACTGCAGGTAGTGCTTAACATAATTCAAGGCGGCAAGTCCCCGGGCCAACTGGTCGAACCCGGTGCAGGACCAAAGAACAAGTGTACTAACACATTCATAGGCATAATACTCATCATATAGATAAAAGAGGGTAGTCCCCGAGTGCTCCTCGGGGGACCCGATGTCTTGTACTTAACACAAAAGATAGCGTGGTACATACTGCATTAACTGTAAAATCTTCGAAGGAGATTGGCGTTCCATGGGCGTTCCGACTCCTTGCCGGAATCATCTCTCCTGCATGCCTTGGGCTTCTGCGCGTCGATCAGGTAGTAGGAGTCATTGCCCAAGGCCTTGCTGATGACGAAGGGGCCTTCCCAAGGGGCCGAGAGCTTGTGCTGGCCGGCTGTTCGCTGGGTCAGTCGGAGCACAAGGTCACCCTCTTGGAAGGATCTTGGCTTGACCTTCCGACTATGGTAGCGGCCAGGCTCTGTTGGTAGATGGCGGACAGACTGAGTGCTAACAGTCGGCCCTCTTCCAGCAGATCAACACCATCTTCACACGCTTCCTTCGCCTCCGCTTCTGTGTACATGGTGACTCGAGGTGAGTCAAACTTGATGTCAGTTGGAATGATAGCCTTGGCACCATACACAATGAAGAAGGGAGTGAAGCGGGTTGACTTGTTCGGAGTGGTACGCAGGCTCCAGAGGACGGCCGGCAGCTCCTCGAGCCAGAATTCGGCCGAACGCTCTAGTGGCTCAACCAGTCGGGGCTTGATGCCGGAGAGGATGATGCCGTTTTCTCGCTCGACTTGGTCGTTTGACTGCGGATGGGCAATGGACGCTAAGTCCAACCGGATTCCCTGTGTCGCGCAGAAACGAGCCAATGCTCCTTTGGCAAAATTCGTGCCGTTGTCGGTGATGAGGCTATGTGGTATGCCATACCGGGTGGTGATATCTGCGATGAAGGTCACAATAGTCGGCCCATTCAACTTCTTGATTGGCTTTGCTTCAATCCACTTGGTGAATTTGTCTACGGCAACAAGCAGATGTGTCATGCCGCCGCGTGCCGTCTTGAATGTGCCCACCATGTCCAGCCGCCAGATGGCGAAGGGCCAGGTGAGGGGGATTGTCTTGAGTGCAGAAGCCGGCAGGTGTTGCTTGGAGTTGAAAACTTGGCACCCTTTGCAGTGTTTCACCAACTCTTTGGCGTCTTCCAAAGCAGTCAGCCAGAAGAAACCATGGCGGAAAGCTTTGGCGACAAGTGATCTTGAGGCTGCGTGGTGGCCGCACTCGCCTTGATGGATGTCTTTGAGGATTGCAATGCCCTTCTCTGGCTTGACACAATGCTGGAAGACTTCGGTCATGCTGTGCCTAACGAGCTCTTTGTTCACTGTTGTGTAGGCTCCAACTCGGTGTTGAACTTGTCTTGCTGAGATCTCATCAGTTGGCAGCTCTCTGTTCACCAGAAAGTTGAGGATGGGCTGGGCCCATGATGGAGCTGTGACTTTTTCTATTGCCAACACGGCTACCCCTTATAAAGCAACAAAAATTCTACAACAGTTTGACTATATGTTGCAAAATTCATAGTAGATACGTATATAAGGGTTGGAGCATATGCGTTGTACAGTTGCAGCCCATGACCCTTTCATTGTACATATATGAAAAAAACAGAGAAAAGGAGAGACAGACGCGCGAGAAACAAGAGTCCTGGATTCCCCTCATCTCTCCCAAATCGCCGCCATCAATCGCCTCGTATCCGTCCGCCGACCCACCTCGCCGCCGGCCCTCCCCCTCCGCTCCTCCCACCTCACAGCTCCAGTGGCTGCCGGATCCGCCCAATCCCCACCCACTCATCCCTCTTGCGTCCCATCTCCCTCTCTTCACGCGGCTCCTTCTGCGCCACCTGCGGCGGTTGACTCAGGCGACGTCGGGCGAACCCCGCCACAGTGAAGCACAGCCTGAGGCCCCCTCGCACCGCGGCGCCCTCCCATCCGGTTAGATCCGGCGCTCGCGGTCACCAAAGTCCACCAGCGACCCTCCCCCCATGGCTCTTAGGGTTTCAGGCGTCGGCTCCGGTGGCCGTCGTCCACCTCCCGTTCGGTGAGTGCATCCCCTCCCCTGGCTTCATCCTCTCTCTCTCCCCCTTTCTCTAACCTGCTCTTCTCTTCTTCTGTACAGGTGCAGGGAGGAACAACCAGTGGACATCCTTGCAGCTGCCATGGAGCTTCCTCCTGCTCCTCTGGCTTCGGGTGAGTTGGTCCACTCCTCCCCTCTGCTCTGGTTCGTAGCACATCAGGACCAGTAGTGGCTTCAAATTAACCCCGAGTTGCATATTCTTTCTAGGGCAACAACATTGTAGGGAACGATTGTCTTTCTAGTAAGCTATTCTGAAGCCCATCTACGTCTTGGAGCAGCAACCAATGTGTTTGAGGTAATTTGTACAGAAAACACCAGGTATATGGTTAGGAATCAGGTCGGAGTCTAATTACAGTATCTCCCCAAGGCCCCAATCGTTTGCTTTTCCAATCTTTAATATTCTACTGTTCAGGTTTTTACAATGCAAAAATCCAACATATGTTCTTTTAGGCTAATTACTAAATAAATCTAACGATAGTCCATGTGGCCGTGGAGGTGTAGCGATGGTAGTTTCAAGCAGATTAGGCGGCCGCAAGCGTCTTTGGCGCCAAGGCTGTTGAGTGAAGGAACTGGCCGTGTGGCGATTCGTTTTCTATTCTCCATCCTTTAAGGTCATAAGAGAAGAAAGAACTATGCAATTGACTTCATCACTATTGTTTTCTCTAGAAAAAATATGTTTGTACGCATGTATTGATGAGTACTCCTCTTGACTCGATTGTGTTGCGGGAGTGAAAGCATCCGCTTGGGGTGGTCTGCAGCTCGATCACCTCCAAGAGCACCACATAATCAAAGTTCCAAACAGAGGTCTGCACCGCTGCCTCCAGCCAACATTTCACTTTGATGTTTATAGGTGGCTTAACACGATCATTTGATGTGTATCTTATGTAGAAGATTTGAATGACGACGTGTTTATTTCGTAAAACATTTCTTAATGACGCCTTGCATATATACGAGATGATATTCATGTACATTAGCTTTAGTTTTTTTGTTAACTAGAAACTGTGGTTTTTTTTTAACCGAAATCATCAAGCATGGGATGCATTTGGGGTTTCAGATACCTAATATTAGGAGCACACAAGACTTAGACTCCTGCTATGTAATTAAAGGAAATCAGAACATTCACCAATATCCTCTGTATATTTTCTAGCCTTGGATTCCTGACTTTTTCATACAAATTAGAATTTGGAAACTTTATTTATAGGAATGATAAATAGTATGTACAAATGCCTTTACTAAAATTAAGTTTACTTTAGCCACATGGAAGCCAACACAATATCACATGTAATATTTCTTAGTTAGTCAAAAGTATGCTTCTTTTAAAATTTATGGTTCTAATATTTTTTTCTCACATAAATATGTTCCAGTTATATATGGTAAACTAAAACTGTCTAGCCTATGCAGACGCACGTGTTAATGACTGGTCTAACTAACTCGGGGATAAATTCATTGAACCAGATGTAAAGTTGCCAAGGTAGTAACTAGTACACATTGAACAGGAGGAATATAGGCTGCTCTTCTTTTATTAAGTACGAATGGATCTTGATGAAGCTTTACTTCTTTCGCATTGTTCTAGAGATGCATGAGACACCTTTAACCTTTTTTCCCTTGGTTTTGAAGCTACACGCACCAACTCGATGTACGGCGACTCCATGGAGCAAGTCGAGTTCGTGGAGCAAGTCATGGACGGATGCCATCGAAGGTATACTCTCTCCCTCTCCCTACCGTGGTACTGCTCATTGTGTCCACGACCATTGAGCCGTGCTAGGTTCTATGCTGCTGTCCATGCAAATTTATAGCATTTGGGGCTATAGGTTTCAGTGGATTTATTTAGCAATAAATAATTCTGTTAGTTCACACAAAACAGTTTGATTGTAGGTTACAGAATTAGCAATGGATCTCTAGGCTGGTGATGACTATGTAAATTCGTTTCAGTGGATTTGGGGCTGTAGTTTTGTTCCAAAGCGTGGTGAGCCTTTAGGTTTGTTTGTTTCTGTTGACGATCGAAACCAACTAGAGCTAAATGTTTTGGTTCGGTTTAGATGACTAAAACCGCTTTTGGTTCAGTTTGCTAACTAAATGGAGAAGAGAAAAGAAGTGGTACTGTCACTCACTTTGCCCTTGAATGCACATCAGCACTTAGGCTACTCTCCATATAATTTTATTAAGCCATGTTTTTCTGCAGGCTGTGTCATATATTGTGGCGTCTTGGTTAATCATCAATGACAACTAACACTCATGCCGGTATCTTTTCACAATCAGAATAGGGACGTAGCTCTTGCTATAGTTGTAAGTTGTGATCCTAAATTTAAGATTGATGCTAAAATTACAAATGAATTCTTGGTAGTGCATGTCGATATGGCACTTGTGAAAACTGAAGATTTGGTATGGAGTCGCAAAAGCAGCAATACTCTCGATAATGGAGAAAAAAAGAATGCATGGCCTTCAACCTTTGTATCTGCCTGATATCCTGCTGCCTCTATCACTACATTCATCATGTCAATGCATTGTGTATTAACAGTTCATTTTGTTATTTTCTTTGTAGATTCAGAAGATATATGGATGATTATAATGGTGCGTGGCAAGTATATTTTAATGATGAGGATGTTCCGGTTCATGATGATGATGATGTTCCGGTTCATGATGATGATGGTGGATGCTATCAGTTTTAGTTAACTTGTAGGGATGATGTTCCTGTCTGATGATGTTCCCCGGTTAAGTTTAGTTAAGTTGTAGGGATGTTGAAGGATGCTTTCTATTTAAGTTTTGCTGTCAAGAAAATATTTAGGTTATGCATTACATTTCGATGATGTTTCCCCTGTAATATCAACCATTGTAATCCAACAGCTTTATCCAATATATGATTTATTTCTCTAATGAGTATATTCTTCTATTTTTTTCCACACTTCATATACATAATTATCACTGTTATGTTGAGCATTAATTTAATTGTTGGAAATATTATTTACATTATATATGTAACAACACATAAAGCGTTGAAAATTCCTAGTTGCCAGAAATGAGATTTGTATGTTTGTACCTTAAGCACCAACATATAAAAGTGTTGTAAAGGTCAGTTTTATGTGTTGTACTCTTGCAACGGACCCTTTTACCAACGGTGGTATAAGCGTTGCGTTATGCGCTAGCAACACTAGATAAGGCTACGCATCCCAAACCGTTGGTAAAGACAGTTACAACGCATATATGGACTTATAGATACGGAAAAATGCGTTGCTATAGGTGGGGTATTGTTGTAGTGCTACTGCGACTAGGGCGGTTGGGTTGGGAGGTGGTGGGTTGGAGGCCACCGCCTCTTGTGCTGTTGAAGTCCCCAGGACAATTGCTGCAGTTCCCGGGCCGGGTTCTGAAGTCCCGGGGTCGGGTACGACCGTAGCAGTCCCCGAGCCGCCTGCTGACGTCCCTGAGCCGCCTGCCGCAGTCCCCAAGTCGGATCCGACTGCATCGGGGTCAAGCAGCATGAAGATAGAATCTGACTCTGGAGACGGCTTAATAGACGGCTTGAGGAGGTGCTGAAGGGAGATGCCGGTTGGTATAGCTTGTCGGGTGGAGCCGATTCGTGCTAGGGCATATGCTTGCTCATTATCGGCCCATGGCACGTGGAGGAACTCGCACCCTTCAAAATATCCGCTGAGTTGCTGAACGAGGAAACGGTAGCTCACCATGTTTGCATCCTTGGCGTCCCAATCACCAGACGATTGTTGGACCACCAAGTCTGAGTCGCCATAGCACAGGATCCGGCGGATGCCGAGTTCTTTGGCCAGCCGGAGCCCATGTATGAGCGCCTCATACTCGGCCACATTGTTGGAAGCGGCAAAATGGATTTGTAGTGTGTATCTGAGCTTGTCGCCTTTGGGAGAGGTGAGGACGATGTCGACTCCCAAACCAGTGTGCATCTTGGATTCGTCAAAGTGCATCCGCCAATGGGTGAAGTCGGCTGCTAGTGGCAGGTACTGGGTCTCAGCCCAGTCGACGAGGAAGTTGGCCAGCACTTGGGACTTGATGGCAGTGCGAGGCTGGTAGAAGATGGTATAAGGAGCCAGCGCAATGGCCCACTTGGCCACCCGGCAAGATGCATCCCGGCTGCCCATGATCTCGGCAAGCGGGGCAGTGCAAACCATCGTGATGGGGTGCTCTTGAAAGTAGGGCTTGAGCTTCTTGGTGGCAAAGTACACGCCATAGCACATCTTCTGGTAGTGGGGATAGTTCTGCTTCGAGGTTGATAATACTTCACTCAAGTAATACACCGGCATCTGGACCAGTTGAGCTTTGCCTTCTTCTGGGCGTTGAACCACGATGACAGTGCTGACCACCTGGCTGGTTGCGGCAATGTAAAGGAGCATGGGCTCTTTGTTAGTCGGAGCCGCCAGGACAGGCGGCGTGATCAGCATCTTCTTCAACTGGTGAAAAGCTTCGTCCGCCTGGACGTTCCACTCGAAGTGAGTGGTTTTCTTCATGAGTTGATACAGGGGAAGAGCCTTCTCCTCTAGCTGACTAATGAAGCAGTTAAGGGAAGCCAGGCACCCAGTGAACTTCTGGACGTCTCGCAGCCGGGTGGGAATCTCCATCCTTTCTATGGCCTTGATCTTCACCGGGTTGCACTCAATGCCGCGTTCAGAGACCAGGAAGCCAAGGAGCTAGCCGGCTGGTACCCCGAGCACGCATTTCTCAGGGTTGAGCTTGATCTGAAAACGGCGCAAGTTGTCAAATGTTTCCTAGAGATCTTCCAGCAGGGTGCCGCGCTTCTCCGTTTTCACCACAATATCGTTTACATAGACGTGGGCATTTCTGCCGAGTTGCTCGAGGAGGCATTTCTGCATGCAACGCTGAAAAGTGGCACCGGCATTTCTTAGGCCGAATGTCATAGTCAGGTAGCAGAAAGCTCCGAATGGTGTGATGAAGGCGGTCTTCAGGCGGTCAGCTGGATCCAACTTGATCTGATGGTAGCCTGAGTAGGCATCCAAGAAACTCAACAGCTCATATCCGGCTGTGGAGTCTATCACTTGATCAATCTGGGGCAAAGCAAACGGATCTTTGGTGCAAGCTTTGTTGAGGCTGGTATAATCTATACACATGCGCCACTTCTTGTTCTTCTTTAGTACAAGGACTGGGTTGGCAAGCCACTCTGGAAAGAACACTTCCATAATGAAGCCGGTTGCCAGAAGCCGGGCTCTCTCTTCACCAACAATTCTTTTCTTCTCCTTCGACAGTCGGCGGAGGGGCTGTTTGACTGGTTTTGCATCTGCGCGGACATGTAGCTTGTGCTCGGCGAAATCCGTCGGAACACCCGGCATGTCCTTGGGGGACCATGCAAAGATATCCCTATTCTCACGGAGGAAATCAACGAGCTCGCTTTCCTATTTGCTGTCCAGGTTTGCTCCTACAACGGCGAACCTCTCCAGGTGTGATGTCTACTACACAACCTTCTTCTTGTAGACGTTGTTGGGCCTGCAAGTGCACAGGTTTGTAGGACAGTAGCAAATTTCCCTCAAGTGGATGACCTAATGTAACGCCCTCGATGCGGCTATATCTCCCACGTGTCGAAGCACGACTTAGAGGCATAACCGCATTGAAAGCAATGTCGCAAGTGAGGTAATCTTCACACAACCCAAGTAATACATAAGGGAAAAAAAGATACATAGTTGGCTTACAATCGCCACTTCACACAATTACATGAATAAAGCATTACATCATCCAGATACAATCAAGGTCCGACTACGGAACCAAAATAAAAGAAGAACCCCAAATGCGACAAAGGTCCCCGATCGACCCCAACTGGGCTCCACTCTCGATCAACTAGAACGAAACAACACAAAGGGCAAGATCTTCATCGAGCTCCTCCTTGAGCTTGATTGCGCCACCGCCGGTAACATAGGCACCGCAAACTGGTTTTGAAGTATCCGTGAGCCACGAGGACTCAACAATCCCATTACCATGGGTATCAAGACTAGCAAAGCTTAATGGGAAAGGAAGGGGTAAAGTGGTGAGGTTGCAGCAGCGGCTAAGCAAGTATGGTGGCTAACCAACGCAAAAGAGAGCGAGAAGAGAAACAAGCGGAACGGTCGTGAACTAGCAATGATCAAGAGGTGATCCTGAACACCTACTTACGTCAAACATAACACAGAAACCGTGTTCACTTCCCGGACTCCGCCGAGAAGAGACCATCACGGCTACACACTCGGTTGATGCGTTTTAATTCGGATCAAGTGTCAAGTTATCTACAACCGGACATTAACAAATTCCCATCTGCCACATAACCGCGGGCACGGCTCTCGAAAGTTTATACCCTGCAGGGGTGTCCCAACTTAGCCCATGACAGGCTCTCGCGATCATCGAAGGAATAGACCTTCACCCGAGACACTCCGATCAGACTCGGTATCCCGGTACATCAAGACATTTCGACAATGGTAAAACAAGACCAGCAAAGCCTCCCGGCGTGCCGACATCCTGATAGTAGCCGCGCGTATCTCGTCTCAGGCCACGACCGGATGAGCTAAGCGTACAGGTACCGACGTAACCCAAGTTTCCAAGGGATGGTCCCGCACGGTGCTCTAGTTTGGACCAACGCTTAGACAAGCACCGCCCGGGGCTATAAAGATGACCCACGGATGCGCGACTCCCAAGGGAAAAAGTAGGTGGTGGTGAGGCAAATGGTAAAAGGCAATGTTGGGCCTTGCTGGACAAGTTTTATTCAAAGCGAACTGTCAAGGGGGTCCCATAAATCACCCGACCGCGTAAGGGACGCAAAATCCGGGAACATAACACCGTATGACGGAAACTAGGGCGGCAAGAGTGGAACAAAACACTGGGCATAAGGCCGAGCCTTCCACCCTTTACCAAGTATATAGATGCATTAATAATATAAGAGATATTGTGATATCCCAACATAAACCCTGTCCGCCATGGAGAAATCTTCAACTTCACCTGCAACTAGCAACGCTATAAGAGGGACTGAGCAAAAGCGGGAACATAGCCAAACAACGGTTTGCTAGGAATGGTGTCAAAGGTTAGGGGTTCATGGCAACATGGGATGGCTGGACAAACAGGTAATAGGTAGCGCAGCATAGCAAAAGAACGAGGCAACTAGCATAGCAATGATAGTAGTGAGATCCAAGGTAGCGGTCATCTTGCCTGAAATCCCGCAAGGAAGAAGAACGAGTGCATGAAGAAGATGAACGGACGAAGTCGAACGGATCCTCACAACTCCGAACGAAACCGGCTAACGAGAGGCAACCCAAAAGAAGCAAACAACATAGTAAACAACCATCGCATAATCATGGCATGATGCACAACCAAGTATGATGCATGTCCGTTTAATGAGGCATGGCATGGCATGGCAAAGTGCACAAGCAATCCTACAAATTAAGTGGAGCTCAATATGCAACGGTGCATATTGATGAAACACCACGACAAGTTATTTAGTTCGATCTCGTTTATGTACCCAATAATATTAAATGTTGATTAACATGGCAAGGGGTGAAGCACAACAAAACTACCTACCTAGGCAAGTTTAAATGAGGCCGGAAACAACGAACAACAAGTCCGGAAAATCCCCATGTGCATATTTTAAGGTTTGGTACTGTTCTGCCCTAAACACAATTTTATTGTTGTTAAACAGCAAATAAAGTGCACCATGTTAATCTAGGCATTTTTCCACCCCATATACATATAAAGTTTATTAAATTTGGAGCTACGGTTATTTAGTTATGAAATAAAACATTTTAGCATGTCATTTAAGCAAATTTAAACAAACAGCAAGTTAAACATTTTAAACATGGATGAAAGTGGAATATTATGAAACTAGATGAAATTCTAAGCATTTTACATATATAAGTTGTTTTAATCCGATGCACGGTTGTGGAGTTATTATATGCATGAACCTTGAGGGTTTTTCTGTAAAATTGGTAAATCACGGATAATGCTAAATCCATGAGCGAAAAAAAAAACTACTCGGGCGAATTGAAATCTGGCCCGTAGCGCGGCGCTGAGGCTCACATTGGGCGGTTGGCTGGGCCGAACCCACGGGAGAAGCTGGGCCGTGGCCCACGTGGCCGCGATCAACCGCACGACGACTAGATCGGCTCCTCCCGATCCGGTCTCGACGACGAAGCGCGCGCTCTCGCGGCGGGGGCGCGGCGCGGGTGGTGGATGGAGCCGGGACGACAGCTGGGCGGAGGCGGTGGATCCGCTGGCTGCGGATCCGTTCGAGTCGTCGGGACCCCACGACGCCGTGACGGGAGATCGGGAGCTCGGGCTCCATGGCCTTCCATGGCGCGACGAGGACGGAACCAAGGCGGCGGCGAGGTGCAGAAGCCGAGGCCAGGCGGGCGGAGGCGCGGGCGCGTCGGGCGGCGGGCGGCGCGTCTGCGAACAGGCGCGCTGCGGAGCGAGGCCGGCAAAGCCGCGGCGGCGGGCCTCGGGCGCCGGGCGGAGGCGGCGGCGACCGGGCCGAGAGGGCCGCGGATGGACCAGGCGGACCAGCTGGTGCGGCGGCGGGCGCGGGCGCGAGGCGACGTGGAGGGCGCCGTTGGCTGCGGCGACGGGAAGGTGACGTGGCATGATATGATTGGCTGCAGCGACGTGGCGGCGGACATGTCCGACAAGCGCGTGGACGCGTCGGCGGGCGCGGGAGGAGATTGCTAGGGTTTGGAACCGGAATAGAGGAGGGGAGGTGTTTATATAGGTAGAGGGAGCTAGGAGTGTCCAAACGAGGTGCGGTTTTGACGCGATCGTGATCGAACGACCAAGAGCATGGAGAGGAGTTAGATGGGTTTTGGGCCACTTTGGAAGGGTGTTGGGCTGGAAACAAAGAGGGCTTTACTGTTACCGGTTAACCGTTGAGTACCAAACGACCTCCAAATGGCACGAAACTTGACAGCGGTCTACGGTGCTATACCAAGGCCGCTTAGCAAGGCTCGAACCATTCCGAGAAAGTTTAATACCCGCTCACAACAGGAGAGAAGAAGGGGACGCCGGGGAACATAGGAGCGCCGGATTGCAAAACGGACAACGGGGAAAAGGCTCGGATGCATGAGACGAACACGTATGCAAAATGAAATGCACATGATGACATGACAAATGCAACAGGCAAGCAAATGACATGGCAATGAAGGCGAATAACTGGCAGACACCTGGCGCATCGGATCCGGGGCGTTACAACACTCCACCACTACGAGAGGATCTCGTCCCGAGATCTAGAATGGCACCGGAGGGAAAAACGGAAGAGGAAGAGAAGAGGTAAAACTAAGTTGCTTCTTTGACGAACGAGTGATACCACGAACCTTGAGAGGTTGAGCAATTGAAAGAAAGAGTACAACAGAGATGAACGAGATTGCAAACAATCCGGTAGAAAAGAGGAACAAGGAGTATTACGAGAACTTGAAGGTTGCCAAGACATGAATCAAGAGTTTAATGGACAAGATAGAATTCGTAACCACTCCGGTTAAAACAAGATGGGAGAGGAAGAAGATTGAAATGATTTGGGCAGCACTCCGACTATAAATGGAAGGAATTGAACAAGAACTTGACAAGATGAGAGGATGCTTGATGAAATCAACAACACACTGCAATGGGTAAGAGGGATTTCAGACAGCACTCCGGTTGAAAAGAGAAGAAAACTTGATGAGATGAAAAGATATTGAAGAGATGATACAACACTCCGGTTAAATGGATAAGCAAGAAAAGAACACGATCCTCACAATTCGAGATGATGAGTGGAAAGAGCAACATCACAATGCCTCCGTAATGAAAGAATAGAAGATAGATCATAGGAATAACAGAATGTAGGAGAAAAAGTCAACTTCTGCCACAAATGAGCTTGGAAAGCACCCTTCCAAGATGGTTACAACGAGGTTGCTGGAAAACCAACAACGAAAAGAATAAGCTTGTAGTGGGCTTATGGAAACATCGCAAGACTATGAGATGACATTCTGCCACTAAAGAAAAACAATTGCTTGTTTGAGATCAACGAAGAGATGAAAAACCTCTTTCACCGAGAAGGATATGGAGAAAGCTTGGATCAATGATAAGCACCACAAATAGCAACATTCCCAATGGAAGGCTTTAGGTGAAATCTTTACCAAGATAACTCCAACGAAGAGATTGATGGATTTAATATACTTCATTCTTGACAACATGTGAATCATGGAACATGAACTCAAATTATCAAGAATGATATAATACCACCTCCAAAATATGGTAGAAAGAATTGCACTCCGGATTACCATATGAAGAAAGCTTGAGCTCCTCAAAACAAAACATGTGTTCAGCACCATGTTTATTTTAGAGTGTAGCTTGGCGGATCATGACTTCAAGAGAAATCTTGAAGAACAATTGAAGAATGAAAAGAATCCTTGACAAACCATCATGTAGAGCCTGCATGAAGAACTCCGGTAATAAAAGGATGATAGAAAGAAAGAGAAGTTGAAAACACAAGGTGAATCCTTGCAATGATTTAGATGGATCTCCGTGATAGTTAGAGGTTGAAACTCCGGGAAAAAGAGAAGATGGAACAAATGAAACCGAGAATTTTAAGGGCCTCCGGAATAAAGACTTAATCACTTGGATGAACAAGAATAAGAATTACGTTATGCTTATCCTTCACCAATTAAATTTATGACAATCAATGGATTTGGCATACTACTTATTCTCGTAGAAAGGATTAAAAGAGATATAGCACGAACTTGAGAAAGTCTTCAACGAACCACCGGTAGGATTGGAACAACAAATGAATTGATATGATGAACAAGGAAGAGAGATCTTGAAAGAACCACCGTAAGAATTGAAAATGATCGAAGTAGCAAAGGCACAATTCACCGGAAAGAATTTGAAAACGAATGAAGATACTTGAAGGGATTTAGATACATGAGAACGAAGAGATCATGAACTGATTAGAGGATATTTGAACGATTCACCGGTAAGACTTGGAGAATGATAGCTACAAGCTTAGAATGAAGAATTATGACATGATGGTCTTCGGAAGAAAGAAACGGAAACAACTCATGAGATGCTCCGGACGGGTGAAAAAGATTCTCACAATCGAAAACAATTATGAGAGGATGGCAACAAGCTAGCACCATGAATCTTGAAGAGAATAGAGCAAGATTAAAGAGAAACTCTTCTTCGGTCTTCAAATGATGAGAATGACAACGAGAAACACCACCAAGAATTATTGAGGCACACCGGAAGAATCAAAAGCGAAGAGGTTGAGCCAACTATGAAAAGAATTTGAAAGATCTTGGAGAAAAGCATTTGACTGATGATAACTCATTCTTACGTCAAATTTGGAGAAGAATTTGGGATAGCTCCGGAATAATTAGAAGAGTCAGGTAAGATCCTGGGAAAAGACCTGTGGGTTAGGGCCCACTCAAAAGAACACCGTTGAAAAGATTTAAAAGAGATGTTGCACCGGTTGAATTACATGACTTGAATGAGATACCAATCTCGAAAGAGCTTGAACGAATGCAGAGTGAAAACACGAATCTTCGAGATATCTTGAGCACTCCGGAACAATTGAATCGTGAGAAGTGAATTATTATGAGGTGCACCGGTATGAGAAAGCATTAGAAACGAGGAAAGAAATATGATGAATATCGAAAGCTTGAATAGGATCCACCGGAGAAGAAACAACAATGAAGGATGATGAACTTGAAACTGTTGAGCATCTTCATGGGAAATCACCGGATAAGAACATTGATTGAAAAGAATGAAGAGACTTCACATGAATAACTGGATACTTGATTAACAAATCTGTGTCCTTGAAGAAAAGGGTGGGTGGGCGGGAAAAACAAAGGCAACTTGGGATGGTTGAAACAAACACCGTTGAGAAAACTTAGAATTGATCTTGCGGATGTTGAAATGATCGGATCCATTTGAAGAGAAGCACACCGGTTGGAAAAGAGTTGACATGAGAACCTCAATGATCAAGAAGGATTAGTATTCACATAGAAATATGAGAACACCATTTAGGAAAAGGTACGGAATCAACATTTGACTTTGAAGCAACTCGAATACCACAAATAAAACAAAACAAAGGATTGGCTTGCAGAATAAGCCGGAACAAACGTATGATAGAGATTTCGTCCGAAGTTTTCGTGGTGGGGCCTACACGGGCTCAATCGTACAGCACCATCATGTACAAGGCAAGGCACATGACATCTGAAGTGTCCCAGTCGGCATAGCCAAGGACTCTTTAAGACACAACGAGACCATCAGAAAACCAACCGTGAATAGGCGGACCACTAGACGTCGAACCCCAATTCCATATCATACATCCGTCGGAAAGATATCCTAAGAGCTACTTGAATTCCCACCTATAAAACTCCGAAACTTTACGGTTATGCAATCTGGTGTTGGGGATACAGGGAGCAATATATCTCACCCAAACTAACAATCCCTACATCCAATTGTATCCATCCGTCAACACATAACCAAGAAACCTTCGAAATCGTCTACCTCAACCTTGAAAAGCATCCGTTATACAAGTCATGGCAATACTCCGTACTCACCTCAAGATCAAGTTAGCGGGTTATCTCACCAACAAGCGCATAAAAGAGATTTTCGATGTCGGCGTACTAAACTCGGTATTCGAATCTGCAACGATAAAATTATGACGACAACACCTCGAGCTCAACTCCCGGGACACCGCCACAACCCCTAAATGACAGGAGGCACCAAGACAATGTTGTCATCATAAAACCATCGAACGATTCTAAGATACCAGCGTGATCCTAAAAATTTTTTTAGTGAAATTTGAGAAGAGAAGAGTCAAAACTCTACGTCAGATACCTCACCGGAAGGTCGAAGGACCGGGAGTAAAAAGAATTCCTAAACTCTCCGATATATATAATCCTAAATGACTCAAAACATTTTTCTAGACACAACTCGGCCACTAAAAGCGATCAAGCGGTGGGGCTCCTAAGGTCGGGATGGCTCGATTACCAACTTAGCGCCCTCGATGCGGCTATATCTCCCACGTGTCGAAGCACGACTTAGAGGCATAACCGCATTGAAAGCAATGTCGCAAGTGAGGTAATCTTCACACAACCCAAGTAATACATAAGGGAAAAAATATACATAGTTGGCTTACAATCGCCACTTCACACAATTACATGAATAAAGCATTACATCATCCAGATACAATCAAGGTCCGACTACGGAACCAAAATAAAAGAAGAACCCCAAATGCGACAAAGGTCCCCGATCGACCCCAACTGGGCTCCACTACTGATCAACTAGAACGAAACAACACAAAGGGCAAGATCTTCATCGAGCTCCTCCTTGAGCTTGGTTGCGTCACCGCTTTCGATAACATAGGCACCTGCAAACTGGTTTTGGAAGTATCTGGTGAGCCACGAGGACTCAGCAATCCCATTACCATGGGTATCAAGACTAGCAAAGCTTAATGGGAAAGGAAGGGGTAAAGTGGTGAGGTTGCAGCAGCGGCTAAGCAAGTATGGTGGCTAACCAACGCAAAAGAGAGCGAGAAGAGAAACAAGCGGAGCGGTCGTGAACTAGCAATGATCAAGAGGTGATCCCGAACACCTACTTCGTCAAACATAACACGAAACCGTGTTCACTTCCGGACTCCGCCGAAGAGACCATCACGGCTACACACTCGGTTGATGCGTTTTAATTCGGATCAAGTGTCAAGTTATCTACAACCGACATTAACAAATTCCCATCTGCCACATAACCGTGGGCACAGCTCTCGAAAGTTTATACCTGCAGGGTGTCCCAACTTAGCCCATGACAGGCTCTCGCGATCATCGAAGGAATAGACCTTCACCCGAGACACTCCGATCGGACTCGGTATCCGGTACATCAAGACATTTCGACAATGGTAAAACAAGACCAGCAAAGCCTCCCGCGTGCCGACATCCCGATAGTAGCCACAGATCTCGTCTCGAGCCACGACCGGATGAGCTAAGCGTCTGAGTACCGGCGTAACCCAAGTTTCAAGGGATGGTCCCATGGTGCTCTAGTTTGGACCAACGCTTAGACAAGCACGCCCGGGGCTATAAAGATGACCCCAGGATGCGCGACTCCCAAGGGAAAAAGTAGGTGGTGGTGAGGCAAATGGTAAAAGGCAATGTTGGGCCTTGCTGCACAAGTTTTATTCAAAGCGAACTGTCAAGGGGGTCCCATAAATCACCCGACCGCGTAAGGGACGCAAAATCCGGGAACATAACACCGGTATGACGGAAACTAGGGCGGCAAGAGTGGAACAAAACACCAGGCATAAGGCCGAGCCTTCCACCCTTTACCAAGTATATAGATGCATTATATAAGAGATATTGTGATATCCCAACATAAACCCTGTCCGCCATGGAGAAATCTTCAACTTCACCTGCAACTAGCAACGCTATAAGACGGGCTGAGCAAAAGCGGGAACATAGCCAAACAACGGTTTGCTAGGAATGGTGTCAAAGGTTAGGGGTTCATGGCAACATGGGATGGCTGGACAAACAGGTAATAGGTAGCGCAGCATAGCAAAAGAACGAGGCAACTAGCATAGCAATGATAGTAGTGAGATCCAAGGTAGCGGTCATCTTGCCTGAAATCCCGCAAGGAAGAAGAACGAGTCCATGAAGAAGATGAACGGACGAAGTCGAACGGATCCTCACAACTCCGGAACGAAACCGAAGCTAACGAGAGAGGCAACCCGAAAAGAAGCAAACAACATAGTAAACAACCATCGCATAATCATGGCATGATGCACAACCAAGTATGATGCATGTCCGGTTTAATGAGGCATGGCATGGCATGGCAAAGTGCACAAGCAATCCTACAAATTAAGTGGAGCTCAATATGCAACGGTGCATATTGATGAAACACCACGACAAGTTATTTAGTTCGATCTCGTTTATGTACCCAATAATATTAAATGTTGATTAACATGGCAAGGGGTGAAGCACAACAAAACTACCTACCTAGACAAGTTTAAATGAGGCCGGAAACAACGAACAACAAGTCCGGAAAATCCCCATGTGCATATTTTAAGGTTTGGTACTGTTCTGCCCTAAACACAATTTTATTGTTGTTAAACAGCAAAATAAAGTGCACCATGTTAATCTAGGCATTTTTCCACCCCATATACATATAAAGTTTATTAAATTTGGAGCTACGGTTATTTAGTTATGAAATAAAACATTTTAGCATGTCATTTAAGCAAATTTAAACAAACAGCAAGTTAAACATTTTAAACATGGATGAAAGTGGAATATTATGAAACTAGATGAAATTCTAAGCATTTTACATATATAAGTTGTTTTAATCCGATGCACGGTTGTGGAGTTATTATATGCATGAACCTTGAGGGTTTTTCTGTAAAATTGGTAAATCCTGGGATAATGCTAAATCCGCAGAACGGAAAAAAAAACTACTCTGGGCCGAATTGAAATCTGGCCCAGGGCGCGGGCGCTGGAGGCTCACATTGGGCCGGTTGGCTGGGCCGGGCCACGGGGAGAAGCTGGGCCGTGGCCCACGTGGCCGCGGTCAACGGGCACGACGACTAGATCGGGCTCCTCCCGATCCGGTCTGGACGACGAGCGGCGGCGCTCCCCGGCGAGGGCGGCGCGGCGCCGGGTGGTGGATGGAGCCGGGGACGACAGCGCGGGGCGGAGGCCGGTGGATCCGCGGCTGCGGGATCCGTTCCCGGGGTCAGCGGGACCCCACGACGCCGGTGACGGGGAGATCGGGAGCTCGGGCTCCATGGCCTTCCATGGCGCGACGAGGACGGAACCAAGGCGGCGGCGAGGTGCGGCCGAGGGCAAAGCGGGCGGGGGCGGGCGCGCCGGGCGGCGGGCGGCGACGCGTCTGCGAATAGGGCGCGCTGCCGGAGGCGAGGCGGCAAAGCCGCAGCGGCGGCGGGCTCGGGCGCCGGGCGGAGGCGGGCGACCGGGCCGAGAGGGCAGCGGATGGACCCGCGGACCAGCGGGTCTGGCGCGGCGGGCGCGGGCGCGGAGGCGACGTGGAGGGCGCCGGTTGGCTGCGGCGACGGGGAAGGTGACGTGGCATGATATGATTGGCTGCAGCGACGTGGCCGGCGGACATGTCCGACGCGGCGTGGACGCGTCCGGCGGCGCGGGGAGGAGATTGCTAGGGTTTGGAACCGGGAATAGAGGAGGGGGAGGTGTTTATATAGGTAGAGGGAGCTAGGAGTGTCCAAACGAGGTGCGGTTTTCGGCCACGCGATCGTGATCGAACGACCAAGAGCATGTAGAGGAGTTAGATGGGTTTTGGGCCACTTTGGAAGGGGTGTTGGGCTGGAAACAAAAGAGGGCTTTACGGTTACCCGGTTAACCGTTGGAGTACCAAACGACCTCCAAATGGCACGAAACTTGACAGGCGGTCTACCGGTGCTATACCAAGGCCGCTTGGCAAGGCTCGGGCCATTCCGAGAAAGTTTAATACCCGCTCACAACAGGAGAGAAGAAGGGGACGCCGGGGAACATAGGAGCGCCGGATTGCAAAACGGACAACGGGGAAAAGGCTCGGATGCATGAGACGAACACGTATGCAAAATGAAATGCACATGATGACATGACAAATGCAACAGGCAAGCAAATGACATGGCAATGAAGGCGAATAACTGGCAGACACCTGGCGCATCGGATCCGGGGCGTTACACCTAAGGTTTATCAATCCGTAGGAGGCGTAGGATGAAGATGGTCTCTCTCAAACAACCCTGCAACCAAATAACAAAGAGTCTCTTGTGTCCCCAACACACCCAATACAATGTTAAATTGTATAGGTGCACTAGTTCGGTGAAGAGATGGTGATACAAGTGCAAAATAGATAGTAGATATAGGTTTTTGTAATCTAAATAATAAAAACATCAAGGTAACTAATGATAAAAGTGAGCGTAAACGGTATTGCAATGATAGGTAACAAGGCCTAGGGTTCATACTTTCACTAGTGCAAGATCTCTCAACAATAATAACATAGATAGCTCATACAACAAGCCCTCAACATGCAACAAAGAGTCACTCCAAAGCCACTAATAGCGGAGAACAAACGTAGAGATTATGGTAGGGTACGAAACCACCTCAAAGTTATTCTTTCGGATCAATCTATAAAGGAGTTCATACTAGAATAACACCTTAAGACACAAATCAACCAAAACCCTAATGTCACCTAGATACTCCATTGTCACCTCAAGTATCCGTTGGCATGATTATACGATATGCATCACACAATCTCAGATTCATCCAACCAACATAAAAGTACTTCAAAGAGTGCCCCAAAGTTTCTACCGGAGAGTCAAGAACGTGTGCCAACCCCTATGCATAGGTTCCTAATGTCACGAAACATGCAAGTTGATCACCAAAACATACATCAAGTGGCACATGATATCCCATTGTCACCACAGATAATCACGGCAAGACATACATCAAGTGTTCTGATAAAAGACTCAATCCGATAAGATAACTTCAAAGGGGAAACTCAATTCATCACAAGAGAGTAGAGGGGGAGAAACATCATAAGATCCAACTACAATAGCAAAGCTCAGGATACATCAAGATCGTGCCATAGAGGGAACACGAGAGAGAACACAAGAGAGAGATCAAACACATAGCTACTGGTACATACCCTTAGCCCCGAGGGTGAACTACTCCCTCCTCGTCATGGATAGCGTCGGGATGATGAAGATGGCCACGGGTGAAGGATCCGCCCTTCGGCAAGGTGCCGGGAAGGGCTCTCGAAAGGTTTTTGGTGGCTACAGAGGCTTGCGGCGGCGGAACTCCCGATCTATCTTCTGTTCTGGAAGTTTTAGGGTACGAGAGTATATATGGGTGCAGGGGGTACGTCGGAGGAGCTACGGGGGCCCCATGAGGCAGGGGGCGCGCCCCCCACCCTCGTGAGCACCTCCCGTATCTCCTGACGTGCACTCCAAGTCCATCAAGTGGCTTTCCTTCCAAAAATAACTTCTCCAGTTGATTTTGTTCCATTTTGACTTCGTCTGATATTCCTTTTCCTCGAAACACTGAAATAGGCATAAAACAGCAAATCTGGGTTAGGCCTCCGGTTAATAGGTTAGTCCCAAAAATAATATAAAAGTGGATAATAAATCCCAATATTGCCTAAAAAGTAGATAAAGTAGCATGGAGCAATCAAAAATTATAGATACGTTGGAGACGTATCAAGCATCCCCAAGCTTAATTCCTGCTCGTCCTCGAGTAGGTAAATCATAAAAAAGAATTTTTGATGCGGAGATACTTTGGCATAATTTCAATGTAATTCCTCTTACTTGTGATATGAATATTCAGATCCGAAAGATTCAAGACAAAAGTTCATATTGACATAAAAATAATAATACTTCAAGCATACTAATAAAGCAATCATGTCTTCTCAAAATAACATGGCAAAAGAAAGTTCATCCCTACAAAATCATATAGTTAGGCTATGCTTCATTTTCTTCACACAAAGACGTTCCCAACTTCTATACCACCGATGACAAGCCAAGCAATTGTTTCATACTTAAATAATCTCAAACTTTTTCAACCTTCACGCAATACATGAGCGTGAGCCATGGATATAGCACTATGGGTGGAATAGAATATGATGATGGGGATTGTGTGGAGAAGACAAAAAAAGGAGAAAGTCTCACATTGACGAGGATAATCAATGGGCTATGGAGATGCCCATTAATTGATGTCAACATGAGGAGTAGGGATTGCCATGCAACAGATGCACTAGAGCTATGAATACTCAACAAAAGAAAACTAGTGGGTGCGCATCCAACTTGCTTGCTCACGAAGACCTAGGGCATTTGAGGAAGCCCATCGTAGGAATATACAAGCCAAGTTCTATAATGAAAAATTCCCACTAGTATAAAAAGATAACTTATGAGACTCACTATATGAAGAACAAGGTGCTACTTTGAAGCACAAGTGTGGAAAAGAGATAGTAGCATTGCCCTTTCTTTTTTTCTTTTTTTGGGCCTTTCTTTTTTTTGGCCTTTCTCTTTTTTTTTGTTTTTTTTGTTTGGGCAATGCTCTAATAATGATGATCATCACACTTCTATTAATTACAACATAAGGATTACAACTCGAAACTTAGAACAAGATATGACTCTATATGAATGCCTCCGCCGGTGTACCGGGATGGTGCAATGAATCAAGAGTGACATGTATGAAAAATAATGCATGGTGGCTTTGCCACAAATATGATGTCAACTACATGATCATGCAATGGCAATATGACAAAAGTAATGTATGTCATGAATATGATGATGGAAGTTGCATGGCAATATATCTCGGAATGGCTATGGAAATGCCATGATAGGTAGGTATGGTGGCTGTTTTGAGGAAGATATAAGGAGGTTTATGTGTGATAGAGCGTATCGTATCACGGGGTTTCGATGCACCGGCGAAGTTTGCACCAACTCTCAAGGTGAGAAAGGGCAATGCACGGTACCAAAGAGACTAGCAAAGGCGGAAAGGTAAAAGGGCGTATAATCCATGGACTCAACATTAGTCAAAAGAACTCATATACTTATTGCGAAAATTTATAAGTCATCAAAAATCAAGTACTACACGCATGCTCCTAGGGGGATAGATTGGTAGGAAAAGACCATCGCTCGTCCCCGACCGCCACTCATAAGGATGCACAAGCCAGGTACACTTCACGTTTCAAATTTGTTACATAACTTTAACCATACGTGCATGCTACGGGACTTTCTAACTTCAACACAAGCATTCTTTAAATTCATAATTACTCAACTAGCACGACTTTGATATTATCACCTCCATATCTCAAAACAATTATCAAGCATCAAACTTATCTTAGTATTCAATTCACTCAAAAGAAAGTTTCACATATCTTGAATACCAAGTATATTAATATTAAGCAAATTACCATGCTATTAACGACTCTCAAAATAATCTAACTGAAGCATGAGAGTTCATCTATTTCTTAAAAATAAAACTACCACCATGCTCTAAAAGATATAAGTGATGCACTAGAGCAAATGACAAACTACTCCGAAAGATATAAGTGAAGATCAATGAGTAGTCGAATAATTATACAACTATGTGAAGACTCTCCCATTTAATAATTTCAGATATTGATACTTTATTCAAACAGCAAGCAAAGCTAAATAAAACTACACGCTCCAAGCAAAACACATATCATGTGGTGAATAAAAATATAGCTCCAAGTAAAGTTACCGATGAACGAACACGAAAGAGGGGATGCCTTCCGGGGCATCCCCAAGCTTAGGCTCTTGGTTATCATTGAATATTACCTTGGGGGTTCCTTGGGCATCCCCAAGCTTAGGCTCTTGCCACTCCTTATTCCATAGTCCGTCGAATCTTTACCCAAAACTTGAAAACTTCACAACACAAAACTTAACAGAAAACTTGTAAGCTCCGTTAGCGAAAGTAAACAAAACACCACTTCAAGGTACTGTAATGAACTCATTTTTTATTTATATTGGTGTTAAACCTACTGTATTCCAACTTCTCTATGGTTTATAAACTATTTTACTAGCCATAGATTCATCAAAATAAGCAAACAACACAATGAAAACAGAATCTGTCAAAAACAGAACAGTCTGTGGTAATCTGTAACTAACGCAAACTTCTGGAACTCCAAAAATCCTACTAACTTAGGAAGTCCTAAGAAATTTGTGTACCAAACCAGATCAAAACGAATCAGATCAATAGCACATTTCTGTGAATTAACAAAACTAATTTACTGGGTGCAAAAGTTTCTAATTTTCAGCAGGATCAACACAACTATCACCGTAAGCCATCCTAAAGGTCTTACTTGGCACTTTATTGAAACAAAATCTATAAAACATGATTACTACAGTAGAATAATTATGTGGACACACAAAAACAGTAAGGATAAGTATTGGGTTGTCTCCCAACAAGCGCTTTTCTGTAATGCCTTTCTAGCTAGGCATGATGATGACAATGATGCTCACATAAAAGATAAGAATTGAAACATAGCGGGAGCATCATGAAGCATATGACTAGCACATTTAAGTCTAACCCACTTCCTATGCATAGGTATTTTGTGATCAAACAACTTATGGGAACAATAATCAGCTAGCATAGGAAAGTAAAACAAGCATAGCTTCAAAATTTTAAGCACATAGAGAGGGAACTTGATATTATTGCAATTCCTACAAGCATATGTTCCTCCCTCATAATAATTTTCAGTAGCATCATGAATGAATTCAACAATATAACCAGCACCTAAAGCATTCTTTACATGATCTACAAGCATAGAAAATTTACTACTCTCCACATAAGCAAAATTCTTCTCATTCGGAATAGTGGAAGTATCATAAGAGACTTGAACACTAAAAATTGTTTCCACATTAAAAGAGTAATGTTCAGAAAAAGGGTAATCATAATCATGACAAGATTTGTAAATATAATCATCACTACTTTTTATAGCATAAGTTTCGTCACAATAATCATCATAAGTACCAACTTCGTTCTCATCATAATCGATTGAAACCTCTCCCAAGATAGTGGAATCACTAAATAAAGTTGACACTCTTCCAAATCCACTTTCGTATTCATCACAATTAAATTCAACATCCTCCAAAATAGTGGGATAACTACTTCCTAAAGTTGACACTCTTCCAAACCCACTTTCATCAATATAATCATCATAAGTAGGAGGCATGCTATCATCATAACAACTTTGCCTATCAAAACTTGGGATGCTAAAAATATCATCTTCATTAAACATAGCATCCCCAAGCTTGGGACAAACAGTAATTCCAGCAAATATATTCTCAAATATTTCATCCCAATCAAACATAGCTTCCCAAGCTTGGGCCCTTTCATATCATAAGCATAAGCACTCTCATCATTAAAAATATTGATAGCACCAATAGTATAGCAATTATCATCATCACAATGAGTAGTAGGAGCAACATCATTTGGGAGGGATACCTTTTTACCTTTGTTGCTCCTTATTTTCTTTTTCTTATTATGTGTAGGTTCAACCTTCCTCTTTGAGCTCCTTATTGATGAGATTGGTTGAATAGAAAGCTCCTCCTCGTTACCTGATTCATCATAAGAAATAATAGGAGGAGATTGGGAAGTCTCTTCCCTTTCATTAGTATTCTCATCATCCTCTATTTCTTTTCTTTTCTTTATGTAATTGGAAATATAAGGATTTTCAATGCAATTCACCACACAATACATATAAATTTCTTCTAGATTAAAATGAAGAACTTTATCAAGGACAAATTTTGGAATATCCTTAATTCTACTTTTAATTTCTTCATAACCCAAGAGCAAACTAAGTTCATTATGATGTGCAAGGGAAATCAAGTCATCACAATTTTTGGACACGATACGCTCATGAAACAATTTGCATTGGGTACTAAAATGATCACGTTCATTGCAAAGTTCACAAGTAGGGCTAAGAAAAGATGAATTTTCAGCACATTCATCTAGCTCTTCTTGCAACAATTTGGTTTCTAAGTACTTATGCCTCTTGCAATATCTATCTTCCCTATTTGGTGTGTACTTACAAACCCAATGCACTCCACAAAAATTGACATGTTTATAGGAGGCATTTTCATCATAACTAGTGCAATCATCATTAGCATCATGGATGTTCAAAGAATTCGTACTAACAACATTGCAATCATGCTCATCATTCAAATATTTAGTGCCAAACAATTTAGAGATTTCTTCTTCTAGCACTTGAGCACAATTATCCTTTCCATCATACTCACGAAAGATATTAAAAAGGTGAAGCGTATGAGACAAACTTAACTCCATTTTTTTGTAATTTTCTTTTATAAACTAGACTAGTGCTAAAACAAGAAACAAAAAGATTCGATTGCAAGATCTAAAGATATACCTTTAAGCGCTAACCTCCCCGGCAACGGCGCCAGAAAAGAGCTTGATGTCTACTACACAACCTTCTTCTTGTAGACGTTGTTGGGCCTGCAAGTGCACAGGTTTGTAGGACAGTAGCAAATTTCCCTCAAGTGGATGACCTAAGGTTTATCAATCCGTAGGAGGCGTAGGATGAAGATGGTCTCTCTCAACAACCCTGCAACCAAAAAACAAAGAGTCTCTTGTGTCCCCAACACACCCAATACAATGGTAAATTGTATAGGTGCACTAGTTCGGCGAAGAGATGGTGATACAAGTGTAAAATAGATAGTAGATATAGGTTTTTGTAATCTGAAATAATAAAAACAGCAAGGTAACTAATGATAAAACTGAGCGTAAACGGTATTGCAATGATAGGTAACAAGGCCTAGGGTTCATACTTTCACTAGTGCAAGATCTCTCAACAATAATAACATAGATAGATCATATAACAAGCCCTCAACATGCAACAAAGAGTAACTCCAAAGCCACTAATAGCGGAGAACAAATGTAGAGATTATGGTAGGGTACGAAACCACCTCATAGTTATTCTTTCGGATCAATCTATAAAAGAGTTCGTACTAGAATAACACCTTAAGACACAGATCAACCAAAACCCTAATGTCACCTAGATGCTCCATTGTCACCTCAAGTATCCGTGGCATGATTATACGATATGCATCACACAATCTCAGATTCATCCAACCAACATAAAAGTACTTCAAAGAGTGCCCCAAAGTTTTTACCGAAGAGTCAAGAACGTGTGCCAACCCCTATGCATAGGTTCCCAATGTCACGAAACCCGCAAGTTGATCACCAAAACATACATCAAGTGGCACATGATATCCCATTGTCACCACAGATAATCACGGCAAGACATACATCAAGTGTTCTCATAAAAGACTCAATCCGATAAGATAACTTCAAAGGGGAAACTCAATTCATCACAAGAGAGTAGAGAGGGAGAAACATCATAAGATCCAACTACAATAGCAAAGCTTGGGATACATCAAGATCGTGCCATAGAGGGACCACGAGAGAGAACACGAGAGATAGAGATCAAACACATAGCTACTGGTACATACCCTCAGCCCAGAGGGTGAACTACTCCCTCCTCGTCATGGATAGCGCCAGGATGATGAAGATGGCCACTGGTGAAGGATCACCCCTCCGGCAGGGTGCCGGGAAGGGCTCCCGAAAGGTTTTTGGTGGCTTCAGAGGCTTGCAGCGGCGGAACCCCCGATCTATCTTCTGTTCTGGAAGTTTTAGGGTATGAAAGTATATATGGGTGCAGGGGGTACGTCGGAGGAGCTACGGGTGCCCCATGAGGTAGGGGGGCGCGCTCGGGGGGGACGGGTGGGCGCGCCCCCACCCTCATGAGCACCTCCTGTATCTCCTAACGTGCAGTCCAAGTCCATCGGGTGGATTTCCTTCCAAAAATAACTTCTCCAGATGATTTCGTTCCATTTTGACTTCGTCTGATATTCCTTTTCCTCGAAACACTGAAATAGGCATAAAACAGCAAATCTGGGCTGGGCCTCCGGTTAATAGGTTAGTCCCAAAAATAATATAAAATTGGATAATAAAGCCCAATATTGCCTAAAAAAGTAGATAAAGTAGCATGGAGCAATCAAAAATTATAGATACATTGGAGACATATCAGGGTGCTCCGGGTCCAGAGGTATCTTCTTTGTTTCCTTGGCCGGCTGGAAGGAGCCCAGAGCTTCCGACTCCTTGGGATCGGGCGACAGGTCTGGCTGCTTGCCGGCCATGGCCACGACCCGGTCAAGGATCTTTTTCTCAGCAGCAATCACGAGGGACTCGGCTAGCCAGCTGCTGGCTGCAGAGCAGGCAGAGGACTTTTTTGTAGTCTCCGACTATGGTGATGATGCCCTTGGAGATTGGCATCTTCATCTTGAGGTAGGCATAGTGGGGCACTACCATGAACTTGGCCAGGGCAGGTCGGCCAAGTAAAGCATGATAAGGGCTCTCTAGATCCACTACCTCAAACCTGCTTCACGGCGGAAGTGATCTTTGTCTACGAAGAGGACATCTATCTTGATCTTGCCGATTGGTGAGCATGAAAGGCCGGGTACAATGCCATGGAAGACGGTCCGACTGGGCAACAGCTGCTTCGTCTTGATGTTCAGCTTCTCCATTGTGTCATGGTATATGATGTTGATACTGCTTCCGTCATCGATCAGAACTCGGGAGAAACGAGCGGGCTGCCTCTCCGTTGCAAAGGTGGCATCCAACACCAAGGCATTAGAACCTGGAGAAGGCATCACATCTGGGTGATCAGCTCGGCTCCAGCTGATGGGCTTCTCAGACCAGTGCATGAACTCTGGAACTTTGGAGGCGGCAGCATTGACTTCTCGGTGCTGCCGATACCGGCTGCGCCTGTCATCAGCTTGGCTTGTAAATATGACATAGGTTGCGTGTTCTTTAGGGAACTCGTCTTGGATAGCTCTGACTGCTGGGCGAGCGGCCGGCTGCTGAGGAGCCGGAGGCGGCTGGCCAGCAGGCGGAGGAGGCAGCAGCCCTTCGCCTTTGGAGATTCGGGTGAGCCAATGGCACTTCCGGGTTATGTGGATGGATGGATTCGCGCCGCTGTAGAACTTGCAGGGTGCATCAAGGGCCTGCTCGTAGGAGAAAGCAGACTGCCAAGCCGGCCTGCCACCTTTCTGACGCTTGGTATGGGCTTCCCTTCTGGCTGCTGATCCTCAACTGTTGCCACTTGCCGACTGGTGGAAGTCGGCCCTTGCGTTTGTTGTTGTTCTGATGCGGGCGCCGATTGGTGTCGCCAGCCGGCATTTTTGGAGCTGGAGGGAGAACCTTTCCAGAGGCATCCACCCGGAGCTCCGACTTCATTGAGGAGTCAGCAGTGGCGTACTTGTCTACTATGATCAGCAGCTCGTCGAGTGTGGCCGGCTCGTCGCAGAGGAGTCAGTGCTTGAGGAGGGTGCCTTCTCGGCACCAAGTGGTGAAGTATTCTATAGCTTGCACCTCGTGGACCCCTTCGCAGGAGTTGCGGAGCTCGGCCCAGCGCGTCAGGTAGTCGCGGCTAGGCTCGGTCGGGCCTTGGACGCACAGGGAAAGTTGACGTGGCTTGGGCGCCTGCTTGTACGTGTTGGTGAAGTTGTGGATGAAGACTTCTGTGAAGTCCAGCCATCTGTTGACGTTATAAGGCTTGAGGTTGTTCAACCAGGTGCGTGCCATGCCTTGAATCATGTGGGGGACGTATTTCACAGCAACGCGCCTGTTGCCATTTGCTATGCTGACTGAAGTGCAGTAGTCTATCAGCCAGTCTTCTGGCTTCACCGAGCTATTATACTTGGGCGTGTCTCTTGGGAGCGAGAACCCTTTGGGAAAGGGCTTGTCGCGAATGTGAGGGCCGAAACAAGGCGGGCCGACATCATCTTCTTCTTCCAGCGCCAGGGATCGCGCCAGGCAGTTGATCCGATGGCGGGCATCATTCTCGCCGATTCCTTCACGGCGGCCCAGTAGGCCGCTGAGCATCGGGTGCTCAGCATGCGGTGGGAAGGGATATCTCTCCCTGCGGGGCGGAGGATGAGGCTGGTTATCGCCTTGCTGCTCCACGGCTTGGGGGCGGCCTTATGCGTCGCGCTCGATGGTGAGGCGTGTCCGACTGTGGCTAGCAGCCAGCTCCTTATCTTTTTGCTCGCTGGCACCGCCTGCAGTCGGCGTCCGGGAGGTCGCGTCGTGCTCTCGGCGTGGGGGAGGGCTCTCGCCACGGGCGCCGGCTTCTTGCCTTTCCACGGTCCAAACCTTCTAGCTAATCGATGAGATGCTGAACACGTCTCGTCATGCAGCATAGCTCGTCACCATCCAAACCTTCCAGCTCATCTGCTGCCGCCTGAGCGGGGTGTAGGTTCTCGAGGGGCGTGGCGTAGACTGGGCGGTTGCCCCCCAGCATGCTGGTGATAGCAGCGCCACGCTTCTTGATTGCGCCAAGCCGGCTGGGCCCGCCAGTAGCCGGCGTGCCGGAGGTGGCACGATCAACCTCACGCTGATAAGCCTCGGTGAGACATTGCATGGAGGCTATCTTCTTGCTGTTCTCGATGAGGGCAAGGCAGTGGGCCTCCAACATCTCGGCATCGGCGTCAACCAGAATGGGTGCGGACAGGTCGTGCAGTGTCGTCTGCAGAGTGTCGTGGGTGTTCTCGCTGGAGACGGCACCGTGGCTGATGACCAGCACCTCGGTGACGGTGCTGCCGCCGCTGTCGGTATGAGGAAGGGTGCCATCGATGACCACCACGTTGGTGGGGAAGGCGTCAAGGGATGCCATGTCGGAGTCGACGAGTGTCGGGTTGGTGGTGCCGATCGACTCCAGATCGGAGGTGGACTCGCTGGAAATGTCGAGCTTGCCAAGGAGGTTGATGAGGCAGCTCTCGGAGCTGGTTGCACCCGCGCCTGGCGCGGGCTCGTCGGAGAGGCGGACCTCACAGAGAAGATTAGCGAGGCAGCTCGCTGTGCAGGCGGCGTTGATGCCATGCAGCACATCAGGGCAAGCGCCATCGGGCGTGCCGGGCTGGCTACGCTCGCTAGGAAGAAAGAGGGTTCCCGTCCAGAGCAGGTCTCCGGATGACGGTGCACCTGGCCCCACGGTGGGCTCCAAATGTCGGGTGGTAGGTGCGACATATGAAAAAGGATGGCTAATCATGGTGGGAGCCAGTAAGACATCACCGGTGCCTGGAAACGGGATAAGGCAAAGACATGCACGCCGGTGAATCTGTCGGCGTCCTGGGAACGGGGGTCCCCAGAGTTGCCTGCCTGCGGCATGCGGCGTGGCTCAAGTGGTGGCCCAGTACGGGCCATCTTCATCAACGCAAACTCAAGACCCTCGCGAGGGGCCAAAATTCGCGGGGCGGACTATGCAAGGCTTCCTCAAGAGCGGCCTCACCAGGCAGGCTCGCGAGGAGGCGGAGAGATCAAGGCAAGAGTACATCGCGAGGTGCTCGTGACGCAAGCCATGACGATCGAGACCAGGCGGGCGCCGGCCTACGTAGTGTCCTTGTTTCCTATTTGGTGCAAAGGGGGCAAGCACAGGCGCGGAGTACCGAGGCATCACGCAAAGGTTTCCATATTGGTGGAATGAGACCAAGACCAGTAGAGCGGCAGGATGGAGGTCACCGTGGAGCCCAAGACGGCGTCATCACCAATGCCTTTGGCAGTCGAAGACCAACTTTAGTCAGGATAGCTTTTACTAGATGTTCCCCTTCAAAATGGCCGTTGTTGGCTCCCTTCCCGCTCAATATTTGGGAAGAGCACAAGGGCCTCTATATATAGAGATAGCCACCACCATAGAAAGGGGATCGAGTTCTCACCAAGCCAACGGGGATCAGAATCCTTCCCTACGAAGAACACCACACCAGCTCAAGAACACCTCTCGCGAGGCTGTTCTTCCCCTTGTACTGTTCATCATCAGCCCCGAGGCAATCCACCACACCACACACTGGAGTAGGGTATTACACCACAACGGTAGCCCGAAACAGTATAAATCTTGTGTCTCTCGTGTTGTTCATAGTTTAGCTTAGATTCTCGCGAGGCGATTGGACATGGATTGGTAGGGGGAAGATCTTCACGCGCACCCCAGAGTTCGAACCTTAAGGGTCTGTCGGAACCCAACATCCGACATTTGGCGCGCCAGGTAGTGGGGCATCGGAATCTTTCTTCCACTGTTTCGCGTTCAATCGTTCGTTGCGTCCATGGCTGACGCTCGTCGGGCTCGCGCCGAGCGTCGGGCTGCTCTGGCTACCCGCGTCATCCAGACGGCTCCCGTCGGCGGGTGTCCCCGTCGTTCCCCGTCGCCTGCCGCCACCGGCCCGGCAGGGAACGAGCAGCAGGCCTCGTCGCTGCATCCCTCGGTGCGGCGGGAAGGCCGCACCGCCACCCCGTCGTTGACCCCAGCTGGATCGTCGTCGCACAGCCGTCGCGCTCCCATGGATGCGCATGTCGCGTTGCTCCTGGTGCGTGAGCTCCTGCACTACCGTCCCGTCGACGACCTCTACGAGGAGTGGCTCGCTTGCATCACCAAGCTCGTCAGCGCCGCAGGGGGCTCCCCTCCTCCGTCCCTCTAGCTGCCTCGCCCTCCGTCCTGCGTGGGTGATGCAGCTCAGGAGGTGCCTCCGCCACCTCCTCCCCAAGAAGGCGCCCTGGCTCCAAGGCACGCGGCCCCTGGACGAGATCCACCGTGTCTAGCACCCGCGCGACAAGAAAGGAGCTGCCCAGAAATCCCTCGTCCCCAAGAAGGTGCTCGCGTGCTTCCTGCACCGGCACGCCATGACTGCATTCCTGCGCCAGCACGTCAAGACCCCGCGCTGCTCCTGGCAGCGGCGCACGAGAATCCCTAGGAGCAAGCCCTGCATTAGCAGGGAGCCCCGATGGCCACCGCAGGCTGCCGCGCCTTCACCACCGAGCTACGCAGTGTCGCCTGGCCGGGCAAGTTCAAGCCGGACCTGCCTCCTTGCTACGACGGCACTGCCGACCCCACGAAGTTCCTGCAGCTCTACAAGCTGGGCATCGATGCAGCCAACGGGGACGAAAAGGTCATGGCGAACTGGTTTCCCATGGCGCTCAAGGACGGTGCCCGCACCTGGCTCTTGAACCTGCCTCCCGGCATGATCTCCTCCTGGGAAAAGATGCGCACCTGCTTCATCGCCAACTTTCAGGGCACTCGCGACCATCCACCGGCCGTGGGTGACCTGCGCCGCATCAAGCAGCAACCCGGAGAGACCTTGCAGAAGTACATCCAACGCTTCAACAACGCTCGCCTCAAGATTCCCAAGGGGACCTAGGAGTCCATCATCTTAGCGTTCTCCGCCGGCGTCCGCGACGTCAAGATGAAGGAGGAACTGGCGATCCACGAAGATCTGTGCATGTCTCTGGAGTTGTTCAACCTGGCGACTAAGTGCGCAAGGGCTGAGGAGGGATGCTTCTCCCTTCACGAGAAGAAAGCCAAGGCCAAGGATGTGAAGCGCAAGGGAGCAGCTGTGCTCGCAGGAGAGCCGGATACGAAGCACGGCAGGGACCAGCCAGAGTCGTCCAAGGGCAGCCGGTACTGCGTGTACCACGATCTCCATACCCACAACACCAACGAATGCCAAGAGCTCTGGGCCGTGCGAGAAGGCCGTGTCGGTCGATGCCCCGAGCGCAACAATCGGGGCTACGGCCGAGGCGAAGGAAGAGGTAGAGGGCGATGGGATGACTGTGGCCCTCGCCAAGGGTGGCGTGACCGGCCTCGCGAGGACCGCTGGCAGGACCAGCCTCATGAGGGGGCTTGGAGAGATCAGCCTCGTGCGGATCGCCCGCAAGGCAATGCAGGCCTTCCTCCTCTGCCACCACTGCCAAGAAGGAATGACGACCATCATCAGGACGAGGGGGCTGGGGGCTTCCAGGAGCCGCGTGACATCGCCAGCATCTTGGGCGGTGCCCAGGCCCCAGCCTCTCAGCGAATCTTTAAGCAGTTCGCTCGTGAGGTGAATGCAGCCCTCCCCAAGCTCGAGGCCACGCGCCCTCTCAGGTGGTCCACGTGCGCCATCACGTTAGCTCAGCGGATCAGCTCAAGTGCGCGGTGACAGCTGGTGTCCTCCCAATGCTTTGTTCCCCAGTCATCAACAATGTGCAAGTTACCAGGACCCTCATCGATGGCGGAGCAGGGCTCAACGTCCTGTCCGTCGAGACGTTCAACAATCTCCAAGTGCCATACGATCAGCTTCAGCCGACCAAGCCTTTCTCAGGAGTCACTGATGGTTCCATTATCCCGATAGGGCAGGTCCGCCTCCCTGTCACCTTTGGACAGCGCAAGAACTACCGTATCAAGCTCATTGACTTTGACGTTGCCCACATTCACCTGCCATACAATGCCATCCTCGGATATCCACCCCAGGCCAAGTTCATGGCAGTGACTCACCATGGCTACAACGCCCTCAAGATGCCAGGAAGTGGCGGAGTCATCACAGTCCCCTGTGAAGAGAAGGATGCGGTGTGCTCTGTTGAGTGTGCCTTTCAAGCCGCGTCGATCGAGGACCCAGACAGCAAGAGTGGAAACCTCCCTGAAGCAGCTCCCAAGAAGAAGAAGACATCACCCAGCTCAAGGCCTCAGGAGGCGGGCACCTCCGGTGGCACCGCACTAGGATCTGCGCCCATCCAAGGGGCGCCGCCCTCCATCGCATAGGAAGGCGCGCCCGGCGCCCTCCTCGGGCAAAGCTCAGGGGCTCTCTCCTGGAGGGCCACTGACTTTGCCAAGGTCACGAGGGAGGCGCTCGGGCACCACTTGGAGGCGTGCTACTTGGCACGCTTCCCTCATGAAGGCATAAGGCAAGGAGGGCCCAACCCTCAGGAGTTCATCACCAAGGTCACTTAGGAGCTGTAGGAATCGAGAGTCATGCGCGGCAACCGCCGCCTACTCGGCGTAGCTCCCCATCCAGGAAAGGATGGCGGGCTGCGCGTCTGCATCGACTACCCAGGGCTCAATCGAGTCGTGTCTCGGGAGCGCTTCTGGCCTTCGCGCGTGGGATGTTGCGAGGGTCCACCTCACAGCTACGTTTGCATGCCTTTCGTCCTGCCGAACGCGGCTGCTGCTCACCAGCGTCTGATGAGGAGCATTCTGGAGGCTCAGGTGGCCAGGCACCGCGTGTTCCTGGAGGAAATGGAGATGGACCTCGCTAAGCCGCCCGGACCTCTGGAGCCTCCCGAGGCTCAGAGTCCCGAAGGCTCGTGAGGACTGGCTTCTTCACTACACGTCGCCTCCAACAATCGCTCTGCAATGGTATCAGGTGACATCTTTCGAGTTCATTTCAGCTGGGAGCGCCCTCAGGGCTGCATCATTCCAAGGTCGTGTGGGTCTGTCCCCGTGGCGTGTATCCATTTTGCTTATGTCTTTAGCTTACCTTGTTGGGGGCGCCCCTCGGGCTGCATCATCCCCAAGCCGCTCGGGCCTGACCCAGTGGTGTGTGCCTTTCCTTGCATCTATCTAAGTTGGATTGCCTCTTCATGCTTAACCTGCCTGTGATAATCGCCTGCTCGATTGACACCTACCTTTGGAGCCGCTCACTCTGGCACGGCGCTTGTGCATAGGTCCGTCCCTGCAACGTCGACAAATCTGAGTGGTCGAGCTCTGGCCGCGGCAGCCCCACAAGGCGCTACCTCACCTGGCCCTCAGTGCCTCAATCACTCCCTCGGAGCAACCAATGGCTGGCTGGCAATCGTAATGGCAGTCCTTGTTTTCCTCGCGTTGGTTTACAGGGTCCACCTAAGGAATAACATGGGGGGCGTCGTGAGCTCTCTCTCTCTCTCCCGTGCGATCTGCTCGCGCGTTAAAAGGTGGGCGCCTGAGCATCACGACTCAGGGGCTCTTACTGGCTCTCCAGCCCTCACCCCCTGGCCTTGACCCACGGCATCGCGACCTGCCATACCAGCGGCGGCTGAGCTAGATCGAGGGCCGGAACCTGAGGACGTAGAGCATGAAGCAAAGTGCGGGGAAGAGGGGAGAAGCTCATGAGGGCTTGACCCAGCGACATCACAGCTGCCGACGCGCAGGTCCGACACCTCGCCAAGGAACGACTCCAAGCTCCCGAGATAAGTCACGCTCCTGGAAAAGCTAAATCAATGCGACACCAAACCCTTGCCTAATGCGGCTCTGTCGCGGCGACGTTGCCTTCCTTTCTTGCCCAGCGGAGGCTGCTTGAGCGCTAAAGGGGACCTCCTGAGCATCGCGCCTCGGGGGATCTTACTGGACCTCGGGCCACTCACCTCCTGGCCTTGACCACGGCATCGCGACCTGGCATACCAGCGACGGCTGAAGCCTGCCTAGGGACCGGGACCTGTCAGCGTAGAGCATCAAGCCCTCATGAGGATAGAAAGGGGGAGCCGAGCCGAGACAGGACAAGCATCTCGCACCACTCCATAATACGGATGATGTTCACAAAAGACATAGCAGACGCTTTACATGCCCCCATGTGGTGTTTCCTTGATTCCTCGCAGGGAACAAAAGGTGCTAATCCTAAGGGACGCTAACTACCCGTGCCTCCATGGTCGACGCCACTATCAACAGTGGGCCACCAAGCGCCGACGCCAACCACATCCAGATCAGCCGCGCCGGCGGCCTGATGCAGCTGCTCTGCTTTGAGCGCGACGCGAGCTCGGGGGATCGTAGCTGTCGTCGCTCGTCTCCGGAGTCACGAGAAGCTCAGGAGAGTCGCTGGACCCTCCGGTGTCTCTGCTGCCGCCAGAGGAGCTATTGAGGAAGTGATCGGCGGGCCTAGCCCTCGCCACTTCGATGCCCCGGCCGCCTTCCCTGGGGCAGCACTCCAGTCGGCATCCTTCCGTGTCGAAGACCTTGAAGAGCATCAAGGAGGTGCCATCATATTCAAAATGAATCACGAGGGCACCTCTAGTTCGGCAGACCCGGGCGATCTCACCCCAGCCCCGGGTCATGTAGACCTTGCCCGAAGGGACAACCCGGTCGCAGGGGTACTGCAGTCAGCGTGCTGTAGCCAGATCTCAAGAGGCCCCCTCAGTGGCATCTCGAAGGTGAAAGAGGGAGGAAGGAGAATCCAAGAGCTTGGAGGCATGGCGGCGTGAAGCATGAGCTCGTGAGAAGAGCCCTCGGTGTGAACTCCAGGGGCGACGACGCGCACCGTCGTGATTCGTCGGCGTCGCTGGCGGGGCGGGCGGTGCCGCTCGGCGTCTCCTTCCCTAGGGCCCTCAGCCCGGGCATACAAGGGTAGCAGAAACCCAGGCGGTGGCCGCTCGTACCAAGGCCTAGACGTCTCCTGCCGCGCGACCTCATCGCGGCGGCCGGGGACCGGCCGCTTCTTCGGCCGGAGCGGGTCGGGACCCTCTCGGGCGGGGGGGGGGGGCTTCCCTTTCTCTTCCGCTGAGAACCGGCAGATCGGCGCCATTGGCGTGAAGATGGAGGAGGGGCGAGGAAGAAGGAGTGAAGCAAGAAGAGATGGACTGCGGGGGCTCTCGCCCGTCCGTACTTGTAGTCTAGAGGAGGCCAACCGTCGGCCTCCACGATCGCAGGTAATCATGCCTCATTTCTGCATGCAGGGACTTGTCAAGTCGGGCAGTTGCCAAGGCAGCATGGGGAAGCGGAGACGCCCTCGTCCAATCAACCGCCATGCGGCGCCCAAGGCCGCAGGCTGTTGGGGCCCGCGGCGCTCCGCACTTGCCCCTTCGCTTCTCTTCTAAGCCAAGTCCGAGCGCGCCTTGGGCCCGGGGGCTACTGTCGGCGTCACAGGAGCAGGGGTCCCAGACTTGCTCGCTGCAGCTGCGGGCGTGGCTCAAGTGGTGGCCTAGTACGGCCCATCTTTATCAACGCAAACTCAAGACCCTCGCGAGGGGCCAAGCCTCACGGGGTGGACGACGCAAGGCTTCCTCAGGAGCGGCCTCACAAGGCAGGCTCGCGAGGAGGCGGAGAGATCAAGACAAGGGTACCTCGCGAGGTGCTCGTGACGCAAGCCATGACGATCGAGACCAGGCGGGCGCCAGGCGGGCGCCGGCCTGCGCAGTGTCCTTGTTTCCTATTTCGTGCAAAGGGGGCAAGCACAGGCGCGGAGTACTGAGGCATCAGGCAAAGGTTTCCATATTGGTGCAACGAGACCAAGACCAACAGAGCGGCAGGATGGAGGTCACCGTGGAGCCCAAGACGGCGTCATCACCAGTGCCTTTGGCAGTCGAAGACCAACTTTAGTCAGGATAGCTTGTACTAGATGTTCCCCTTCAAAATGGCCGTTGTTGGCTCCCTTCCCGCTCAATATTTGGGAAGAGGACCATGGCCTCTATATATAGAGATAGCCACCACCATAGAAAGGGGATCGAGTTCTCACCAAGCCAACGGGGATCAGAATCCTTCCCTACGAAGAACACCACACCAGCTCAATAACACCTCTCGCGAGGATCTTCTTCCCCTTGTACTGTTCATCATCAGCCCCTGAGGCAATCCACCACACCACACACTGGAGTAGGGTATTACACCACAACGGTGGCCCGAACCACTATAAATCTTGTGTCTCTCGTGTTGTCCATCGTTTATCTTAGATTCTCACAAGGCGATTGGACGTGGATTGGTAGGGGGGAAGATCTTCACGCGCACCCCAGAGTTCGAACCTTAAGGGTCTGCCGGAACCCAACATCCGACAGAATCTTACCCAGGTTTGGGGATCTCCTAGGAGATAACACCCCTAGTCCTGCTCCGCGGGGTCTCCGCATGATCACTAAATCAGTAAGTAGCTACAAGAGGCTCCTTGAGCTGTTTGTCTAGGGAAAGCAGAAGGGCGGGGCTAGCTCTCCTCTTCTCTCTATGTGGTGTGCATAGTTCTAATGGATCAACCCTTTGCATGGGTGCCCCGGGGGGTTTATATAGGCCTACCCCCAGGGTACAATGGTAATCCGGCTGGGTGTGGGACCAGACCGTCAATGTGTATGGGCGCCGGCTTCTCCGCCGATCGTTGGGGCCCGCCAACTGTGGGTCCTGCCGGCTGCTGGCCTCTTGGCCGGCCGACTGGGCCCACACCCTGTCGGCTGCTCATTACTGTAGCCTCGCTGCTGATGACGATGGCTTTGTTGGGGAAAGCATGGCTACAGTGCCACCGCCTAGCGGGCATTCACTGTAGCCTTACCCCGTCTTATCTGCTTAATGGTGCACAAACTTCTAGGGCGAGGGCAGGCCGACTATTGGGAGCCGGTCTCCCCCCGTGCCGACTGGTCAGGTCAGGCCGCCTTCTGGTGGCTCTCTGGCAAGAGGGCCCCGCCACCTACGGGCCGTACTGACAGCTTGTTGTGGGTGACATCATGGTCAACATGGCAACAGTGCCGCGCCGAGCGAGGGATGGCTGCCCGGTATGGTGCACTGTGGCCACGCTCGCTCCGAGATTCAAGGGTGGCAGGCTTCGCTGCAGCCATGCCCCGTATTGTTGCCGTTATGTGGGTACAAACTTTGAGGGTGTATGTCAGGCCGCCTGCTAGGAGTCAGCCGCTCTTGTGGCCGCCTGCTAGGAGTCGGCCCACTTCGGGACGGCTTGCTGAAGCTTGCCGCCTTCCGGCAGCCGGCCACTTGACCAGCCGGCCATGAGAAGGCTGCCCTTCATCTTGGATGCTTGAGGGGCGCAGTCGGCCCTTTTTTTGAAGAACCAGGGGAGCGGATAAGGCTACCCGTGGTTATTTACTTCGACACCAAGATTGCCGCACCTAGTAATGATTGCAACTAGATGACCTTTGTCATAACATTGGCCATTGATTTGTACTCATCCTCTTTACTAGTTTTAGACATCGTAGCTTGTTTCCTTGCACTCCAAGAGAACATATTTGTTCCAAAGAACACTGCAAAGCCACCTGTGGACCGTCCATCATCTAGACAACCTGCCAGTCAGTATCAGAGAATGAACTAACAAGAGCATATGGTGATCTCGTAAAGGAAAACCCCATCATAATAGTGCCACTAAAATATCTCACACTTATCTTGGTTGTGGTCTAGTGAATTGTGTTTGGAGCATGGATGAACTGACATACCATACTAACCGAATCGGATATGTTAGGCCATGTCAATGTGTAGCACCTACAATGTTGCGGTGTCTGGTTGCATCTTCAATGTCAAGTTTTTCCCCTTTAACCAGAGATGGTTTCTCTGCCGTGGACAATGATGTAGCACCTTGCTTACACTTCACTATGTTTACTCTAGCTAAGATTTCACTGACACTTGGCTTAAGAAAGTTGCAGCCCCTCTATAGCCCTATGTACCTCAATACCTAGGAAATAGTGAAGCTCATCTAGATCCTTTGGTGCAAATTGTGATTGAAGTCCATGAAGCAAGGTTGCAACAACTGATGAATCACCTTGTAATAATGATGTCATCCACATATACTAAGATATATTTGTATCCCTTCCTTTTTTACAAAAAGTGAGGTTTCACAGAGATGATGTAAATCCTAGTTCTTGAAACCTGGAACTGAAATTGGAATACGGAGCTCTGGGTGCATGTTTGAGTGCATACAAAGCTTAATCCAATTTACAAACAAAAGTGTGGGTACTCCTTTTCTTCATAACTTGGTGGTTTTCTCATGGAAACTTCCTCCTCAAGAATACCATGATGAAATGCATTCTGGACATTAAGTTGTTGAAGACACTAACCTTTGGAGATAGCAAGAGACAATACAAAACTTACGGTGGAAGATTTTATAACTAGACTGGAGTTGCCTTCATAATCTATCGCATATCTTCGTCTGAAGCCCTTGGCAACCAGACGAGCCTTGTAACGACCAACCGTTCCACCATCTTTCTTCTTTATCTTTTACGCCCATTTACAATCAACAATATTTTGGCCCTTCACAGGAGCAACGAGGCGCCACATATATGGTTTTTTTCTATCAAGGCACCAAATTCTTCACCCATGGCTTACTTCCACCTAGGATCATGAGCGGCTTCCACATGTGACCTTGGTTCAGCTGGAGCCAAAGAACTTGATGCAACGTAACACACCATGTCATTGGGAAGCACCTTTGGTTTTGATATACCATGTTGCAACCGTGTATGGACACCGGGTAGTGCAGATGTGCCTACAGCTGCAGAAGGCCCAGTGCAGTCCGGTGTGCCTTCCACCCAAGCAGAGGCATGTCTGCCTCGCGCGTCAAGATCCTACGCATCACGAGAGCTATATCTCGCTTATAGTGAGATACATGCTACCCTCGCCTGAAGCTTTTATCCCTCACGTAGGTATTTGGCCGGCCCGTTTCATTTTTTTATTCGCTCGCTCCTCATTTTCGTTGGATTTCTGCAGGTTTTTCCGGGGTTTGCTTTTTTCAAATAAAAATCTCTTTCCTCTGTTATTGTTTGGACATTCTTTGGTTTTTCCGGTTTCTTTGTTTCTTTCTCGTTTTCACTGTTTTCACTCTATTTGCATTGGTTTTCTTTGGTTTTCATTTTTCATTTACTTTGTTTCTTTGTCTTCTTTGTTTCTTTCTTAGTTTACATTTGTTTTCTTCCTTTTTCTTTGGTTTTCATATTTTTTTCTTCTGATTTTCACTAATTTGCACTTTTCTGCATTAGATTCTCAATTTTTTTCCTTTGTATTAGTTCAGCTTTCTTTGTTTATTTCTCGGTTTTCTTCCTTTCCTGTGGTTTTCATCACTTTTATAAAGCTTCTTTGTTGGTTTTCATTGGTTTTCTTGTTTTACCACATGTCGAGTTTTTTCAGTACATTATGTACATGTTTAGCATACATGTGAAAGATTTTTTCATACACGTTGAACATGTTTCAAATACACAATGTACATTTTCTTAAATACATTTCTGAAGATATTTTTGAATACATGGTACATATTGAATATTTTTAATGGCAATAAAAAAATTACACACACAAGTTACATTTCTGTATACATCCGGAACATATTTTGTATACACATTGAATATTTTCTAAATACATAATCAACATTTTTTAAACAGTTTTGATGTCTACCTTATTCATCTAAGTAGCACCTTTTTTGTATACATCGGGAACAGTTTCTTATACATGTTTAACATTTTTCAATACCTGATCAACATTTTTTTTCTATTTCTTTTTCTTTTTTTCAGTTTTCCTTTCCTTTTTCTCTTCGGTTTTCTTTGTTTCTTTCTGGTTTCTTTGGTTTTTTCCCTTTTTTCACACACTTCGTACATTTTTTATACAACAAAAACAATTTTTAGTACATGTTTATCAATTTTAAATGTACATGATTATTTTGTTAAAACAATATATGTTTTGAGGTCTAATATTTTTAGGAGCTTTTCCATTCTACACATTTAATATTTTTCAAATACTCGTATGTAATTAACATTTTTCAGATATATGCTTTGATATCTGCTATTTTTCATATAGATTGTACATTTTCCGTATACATATGAAACATAGTTATTATACACGTTTAACATTTTACGAACACATGATTAACACTATCTCAGATATATGTTTTGATGTCTTCTTTTTTCATACAGATTGTACATTTTCATATACATAAGAAACTTTTTTTGTTATACATGATTAATATTTTTGAAATAAATGATGTGCATGTTTCTAAATAGATGTTTTGAAAAAAAATCATATACATGGTAAATATTTTTTAATACCTATTGAACATTTGCTTTAGTGCCATACAACATTTTTTAAACTACGCTGACTTTTTTTACATTATATAAACACTTTTCAAATAGGGATAATCGATTTTATGCCCCTAGTTGTGTCCCACTCGACTGTTTTGCCCTTAGTTTTCGAAAATCCTTGGTTTTGCCCAAGGCGGCTTGCTCCTCTTGTGGTTTTGCCCTTCCGTCACGTTTCCATCCAGTTAGTGTTGTTTGACCGTGTGTTGACCGTCTATGGATTTTTCGCTCGACCATTTTGCCCCTGCTTCGTCACTCTTTGAATAGACACTTCCAAGTGGGACCCATCACTGAGAAAACCATCTGTCACTCTTCTCACTATCATGTGGGACCCACAACGGACCAAATATCTCTAATGGACACTCCCATGTTGTAAACATAACATCAATTTTGCAATCCTTTTTTATGCAATAATTAACACAGCATAAACTAATTAAAACACCAGTGATTAACACAAATCAGTACTTAAGGTCCGTCTCATCTCGAATATAATTAATCATTAGTCTATAGTTGCTAGCTATACAAGCTAATTACATTGCGTCAAGTGTTAAAAAATGTCGGGCCAACGATTTAAAAAACGCCCTCTGTAGGAGGGGGATAAGCTCGCCGGAGCCAAACGAATCGGCGCCGGAGCTTGCCGGAGCCAAACGAATCGGCGCCGAAGCTCGCCGGAACTAACAGAATCGGCACCGGAGCTCGCCAAATCCTCCTCGCCCGTGCATCCTCACGATGAGCGCTTGGACTCTGATGAAGTCATGTACCTAGGGTAGGGTCATAGACCTGATCTAAGTGCCCTACCCAAGGACATCCTCATAAGAAACTGCCTTCCAGTCGACCAAGAGAGACTTCACTCGACGGGCTCGAAGGACTCGACCATGAAGACTCACTCGACCACAGGGAGATCAAGAGCCACTCTACATCCAAACAATCTGTAATTAAGTAGTCTTTATGGCATTTAGGACACTTTATGTAAGGCGTTACCCGTAATGCCTAGACTTAATGTACTTTAAACCCTGCATTATTGAGAGCCGGAGGGGTCTGGCGGACACTATATAAGCCACCCCCCTCCTCAGCATAAAGGGTTCGCACCCCTGTAATCCATACACATATAATCCACTCGACCGCCTCAGGGCTCCGAGACGTAGGGCTGTTACTTCCTCCGAGAAGGGCCTGAACTCGTACATCCTTTGTGTCTACAACTGCTCCATAGCTAGTATCTTGCCTCTCCATACCTACCCCCCATTCTACTGTCAGACTTAGAACCACGACGGTTGGCGCCCACCTTGGGGCGGGTGTCTTAGCAATGTTTGGAGAAGTTGCAATTGTTCCAATCGCTTCCATCATGGTTTCTGGTGGAGTTTTGGTCGAGGGCCGCGAGATCCGTCTCGGCGCGCTCACCTTCATCGCCGACGACTCCGCTTGGCTCCAGGAGGCTCCACTCGATGTCGATGCGCTCCCCGTCCGCGGTGCAACGCATTTTCGTGCATGTGTCCGCGGCGTTCTGCTGCGACAACCGTCGACTCCATATCGGTCGACTCCCCTATCGTCCACCCTCCCTGTCTCCCGCCAAAGACTCAGCGCCTGGTGGTCGAGGCTCCAGCGGTGGGTGAGGCCTGCGATGGCTCGCCAGACGCCACCACCGGCCAAGTTATGCAATCGAGCCCGACGAGTCCCTCTGGCTGTTCGATCCGTCGACCGCTCCGTAGAGATCTGCATCCGAGTGCGATAGCAGTGATCCGGCGGCGGAGGTTTTGATGCTCAACGGGCCTTGTAGTCCTCCCGGCTTCCCCCGCGGCGACGGGGTGGACGGTGGAGGCGACCCCGCTCAAGTCCATGAGCAATATCAACCCGAGCCACTTAACTCCTTGCAAAGGGAAGAACTTCGCCGCAGGAACATGGATGCCCTGCATACTCCCATCGCAGGAGAAACCCCCGAGGCTCGTGCCTTGGAAGAGGCGCGTTTGGCCAACTTGGCTGAACGCACTCGTCTGGAGAACATCCAGCGAGCACTCGACGAGCGCGCGCGGCAACAAGTGTCCGACTCCAGTCGACGTCAACTCTTCCCGCCGACTCAGGTATATCGAACCCCGATTCAGAATTTAGCAGCTGCAACCCGTATAGCAGAGTCAATTCAGCCCTCTCGGTCAGAGGCTGGCAGAGGCTTGATGCAGATTAGGGATTTGCTCCGGGCAGCAGGAGATCAGAATTCAGCCGTGTCACAGTCATGCAACAGAATTCACAGTCAATCCGTCGCTGCGAATACGGTCCAGTCGGCTCACAGCCCCAGATCGCCTCCACGGCGTGAAGGACGTGAGAATCAACGAGGCCAATATGGTGACCGATACGATCGTGATGATAGGCGTCGAGTGCCCACTCCTCCCCCGAGGGATGGGTCTTACGCTCATCGGCAGCAAGATGACAGGCGTCAACTCAGTGTGGGGCAAAGAGCTCCGGTCGACCCCCAGGAACCAGGCTTTGACGCGTGATCCATCATCGTGCAAGGCTTGGTCGATAGGAACATGGCTCATCGAGGTGGCCATGACAGAGATGCGCCCACTAGCAGCCGAGTTCATGTTTCTGGTCCAGAATGTTTCAGCAGGGCTATCAGAGCCGCGGTGATTCCCCCAACCGGGTTGGCGATCGAGTCGACAAGTTCACCGGTGAGTCTAAGCCTGAAACTTGGCTTGAAGACTACCGAGTGGCGGTGCAAATTGGTGGCGGAAATGACGAGGTGGCTATGAAGCACTTACCGCTAATGTTAGAAGGTTCGGCCAGAGCATGGTTGAATCAGTTAACCCCAAGCAGCATTTACACTTGGGAAGATCTTTCCCGAGTGTTCGTTAGAACGTTTGAGGGAACTTGCTAGCGACCAGCTGGATTGACAGAGCTGCAAGTTTGCGTACAGAAGTCGAATGAGACCTTAAGAGAGTATATCCAGAGATGGATCACTTTGCATCATACCGTGGAGAACGTGTCTGATCATCAGGCAGTCTGCGCCTTCAAGCATGGTGTTAAGAACAGAGAATTAAGTTTGAAGTTTGGTCGGACTGGAGATATGACCCTGAGTCGGATGATGGAAATTGCTACCAAGTACGCCAACGGCAAAGAGGAGGACCGACTCCGGAGCGGCAAGTACAAGCCGAGTCAGTCAGAGAAAGGAAGCTCCAATCAGAAGCAGAAACGGAAAGCCGAACCAGCGGCTCCTGAAGAGGCTCTGGCCGTGACTCAGGGCAAGTTCAAAGGAAAACCCAAAGGATCCTAGAACCCCAAGAAGGTGAAGGATAAGGAAGGAAATGACGTGATGGATCTACCGTGTCACATCCACACGAAGAAAGATGAAGAGGGTAATTTCATTTACCCGAAGCATACCACTTTCGGCGGCAGGCTCTGATCCAAATAGTTCCAAGGTAAACAGCCCAAGGACAAGGAAAAGGAGTCAGACAAAGCCGAAGACAAGGAAGACAGTGAGGGAGGATATCCTCATGTTAACTCCACTCTGATGATCTTTGCGGATGTGGAAAGCAAGAGCCGACTGAAAGTTATCAACCGTGAGGTGAACATGGTCGCCCCGGCGACGCCCAGTTATCTGCGATGGTCCCAAACTCCCATTACATTCGACCAGTCTAATCACCCGACTCATATAGCCACCCCTGGGAGGCAAGCTTTGGTGGTCGACCCGGTCGTAGAAGGCACTCGACTGACGAAGGTGCTAATGGGTGGTGGTAGTGGACTGAATTTGTTGTATGCGGACACGCTGAAAGGGATGGGCATTCCAATGTCCCAACTGAGCACCAGCAACATGAGTTTTCATGGAGTTATACCTGGAAAGAAACCTGAGTCGCTCGGTCAGATAGCTTTGGACGTGGTGTTCGGTGACTCGAAGCATTTCCGCAAGGAGAAACTGACGTTCGAAGTTGTAGACATTCAGAGCGCTTACCACGCTATTTTGAGGAGACCAGCTTACGCACGGTTCATGGCTCGACCATGTTACGTGTACCTCAAGCTGAAGATGCCCGGCCCCAAAGGCGTGATCACTGTCACTGGTGATCGGAAAAAAGCAGAAGAGTGTTTCTAGAAAGGCTCGAAAATTGCCGATTCCCAGGTGACAACGGTCGAGTTCGAGGGGTACAAGAAAAATGCAGATCCGAGTGATTTGTTGCGGGCAAATAAGCCTGCCACAGAGTCAGCGTTTCAGTCGTCCGGTGAGACAAAGCCCGTTCACATTCACCCGACCGACTCCAATGCAGCTCCGACCCATGTTTCCACAACACTCGACCCTAAATAGGAAGAAGCGCTCATCCAGTTCCTCCGTGAGAACTGGGACATCTTTGCATGGAAGCTCTGCGACATGCGGGTGTTCGAGGGATGGCTGAGCATCGCCTTAGAGTCGACTCAACCGCAAAACCAGTCAAAGAACATCTTCGACGGTCCGCCGTCCAGAAGAGAAAGGCAATTGGTGAGGAAGTGGCTCGACTATTGGCGGCAGGATTTATCCGAGAGATATACCACTCTGAGTGGCTCGCCAATGTCGTCATGGTTCGCAAGAAGGACAAGTCACTTCGCATGTGCATCGATTTCAAACACATCAATCGGGCCTGCCCAAAAGATCATTTTCCTCTCCCTCGCATCGATCAAATTGTCGACTCGACTGCGGGGTGCGAGAGATTGTCTTTTCTAGACGCCTATTCTGGGTACCATCAGATCCGTCTGTACGGACCCGATGAAATAAAAACAGCTTTCATCACTCCATTCGGGTGCTTCTGCTATATCACCATGCCATTCGGCCTCAACAATGCCAGAGCCACGTTCATGCGAATGATTCAGAACTGTTTGCTCACTCAAATCAGTCGGAATGTGGAAGCGTACATGGATGATATCATGGTCAAGTCGCGAAAGGGTTCCGACCTGCTGACTGACCTCGCCGAAACATTTGCCAACCTCAGAAGGTATGATATCAAGCTCAATCCATCAAAGTGCACATTCGGAGTTCCTAGTGGCAAGTTACTCGGTTTTCTCGTTTCTGAACGAGGAATCGACGCTAACCCAGAAAAAATTGGCACTATACTCCGAATGAAACGCCCCATCTTGAGTGCACGATGTCGAGAGCTTCTTTGGATGCTTGGCGCATTAAGTCGATTCATCTCATGACTCGGTGAAAAGGCATTGCCTCTTTACCGATCGATGAAGAAGGCGGAACAAGTTCGAGTGGACTCGAAGTCGATGCGGCGTTTGCGAGCTAAAAGCTCGCTCTCCACCAGGCGGTGCTTGCTGCTCCAATCAGCAAAGAGCCTCTGTTGCTTTATATTGCAGCCACAGGACAAGTTGTTAATACAAGATTTACGGTCGAGCGGAAGAAGAAGGAAAGCCTTCAAAGTTCAGCGCCAAAGGTACTATCTCGTCTCAAGTTTTGACTCCATCAAAGCAAAGATATCCTCATTATCGAAGCTTGTGTATGGAATCTACATGACCACGAAGAAGGTTGCTCATTATTTCTCGATCATTCCATTACGATTAAACGTGACGCTCCGCTTCGAGAGATTACTCTGTGAGAGATGCAAGCTGGTCGAGTGGCAAAATGGGCGATTGAACTCCTTCCCCTTGATATCAAGTTTGAGGCAAAGAAAGCCATTAAGTCCCAAGCAATAGCAGATTTCCTTGCCGAGTGGATTGAACAACAGCAGCCGACTCAAGTTCACTCGGAGCATTGGACCATGTTCTTTGATGGCTCTAAGATGTTGAATGGTTCCGGTGCTGGGGTTGTCCTGGTTTTCCCCAGAGGAGATAAGCTCAGATATGTGCTGCAGATTCACTTTGATTCCTCCAACAATGAGGCAGAATACGAGGCCCTTTTGTATGGGTTGCGCATGGCCATTTCACTCGGTGTCCGTCGCCTTATGGTTTATGGCGACTCAGATTTGGTGGTCAACCAAGTGATGAAGGAGTGGGACATGAGAAGCCCAGCCATGACTGGATACTGCAATGAAGTGAGGAAGCTGGAAAAGAAGTTTGAGGGGTTAGAGCTCCATCATATACCCCGACTGAAAAATCAAGTGGCTGATAATTTGGCAAAGATAGGTTCCAAGAGAGAAGCCATTCCCAGTGGTGTGTTCTTGGAGCATATTCATACTCCATCAGTCAAAGAAGATCCTTTCACCAAAGAAGCTCCGTAGCCCAAGAGTGCCACGGATCCGACTGAAGTTGAGGTCCCAGCAGTGGTCGACTTGGTCATGGAGGTGTTAGTGATCACTCCCGACTGGACAGTTCCATACATCGCGTATATCCTGAGAAAAGAGCTCCCGGAGGACGAGGAAGAGGCTCGACAGATCGTCCGTCGATCCAAGGCCTTTACTGTGATCAAAGGACAATTGTACAGAGAGAGCGCGACTAGAATTGGTCAGAAGTGCATAACGCCAGAAGAAGGTCGAATCATCCTTGATGATATCCACTCGGGGACCTGTGGCCATCATGCGTCCTCTCGGACCATCGTAGCCAAAGCATACCGAGCCGGATTTTACTGGCCAAGGGCGAATGAGCTGGCAAAGGAGATAGTGGACAAGTGCGAGGGATGTCAGTTTTACTCCAACATGTCACACAAGCCTGCGTCAGCTCTGAAGACCATACCACTCGTCTGGCCCTTCGCGGTATGGGGATTGGATATGGTGGGCCCCTTGAGGACAGGTCGTAGCGGTTTCACGCATGTACTGGTGGCAGTCGACAAGTTCACCAAGTGGATTGAGGCTAAACCCATCAAGAATCTTGGCGCGGTATCGCTGTTAGCTTCATCGAGGCGATATTCGGTATGGGCTCCCACGCGGTATCATCACGCATAATGGATCAAACTTGATTCGGAGGAATTGAGCATTACGCACATCTCAAGGCACACGAGTCGACTACGCTTGATCGCCCATCCACAGTCGAATGGACAAGCGGAGCGAGCCAATGGCTTGATCCTCAAAGGGTTGAAACCCCGACTGATGCGTGACCTTAAGCATGCGGCTGGAGCATGGGTCGATGAACTTCCCTCGGTGCTTTGGGGTCTAAGGACCACGCCTAATCGGTCGTCTGGAAGGACTCCATTCTTCTTGGTCTATGGAGCTGAAGCGGTCTTGCCGAGTGATCTGCTCCACAATGCTCCTCGAGTTGAGCTTTACAACGAGGCTGAAGCGGAACAAGCGCGGCAAGATGCAGTCGACCTTTTGGAAGAAGAAAGGGAGATGGCTCTGATCCGATCGACCATCTACCAACAAGACTTGCGTCGCTTCCACGCCAAAAACGTGAAGAGTCGAGCCTTCCAGGAAGGAGATTTGGTTCTCCGAGTGGATCAGCAAAAACCACATAAGCTTGCTCCTTCTTGGGAAGGACCCTTCATCGTCACCAAGTTTCTCCACAACGGAGCGTACCGTCTCTACAACGTCGAGCACAAAATTGACGAGCCCCAAGCATGGAACCCGGAGCTACTCTGCCCATTTTACACTTAAGTTTTCACTCGGATGAGTTGTAATAAAACTACTTCTGTAGTCCATGTTTTGCAAGATAATAGTGTCATAATTTCCCCAATGATTTTTGTCACTTTTATTTGTTCAGTAAAATTTCCCCCTCAGTGGGTGACTTAGCTGCGAATCCGTTTTGCCTAAGTTTGTAAAAAAAATCCTTACCGAGTGGTCAGCCAGCCTCCCACTCGGGGGCTTAGCTACGAATCCGTTTCGCCAAAGTTTCGATAAAATTCTACCGAGTGGTGAGCCAGACTCCCACTCGGGGGCTTAGCTGCGGTTCTGTTTCGCCTAAGTTTCAATAAAATCCTACCGAGTGGTGAGCCAAACTCCCACTCGGGGGCTTAGCTGCAGTCCAAGTACTCGCCTAAGTGTCAATAAAATCCTACCGAGTGGTGAGCCAGACTCCCACTCGGGGGCTTAGCTGCAGTCCAAGTACTCGCCTAAGTTTCAATAAAATCCTACCGAGTGGTGAGCCAGACTCTCACTCGGGGGCTTAGCTGCAGTCTAAGTACTCGCCTAAGTTCAAATTCAATGTGCGCTCGCAAGGAGGACGAGGTGCAGGTCGACTGTGACCCTCTCCTCCGAGCTACGCCACAAGTACAATGTGCAGTAGCAAGGAAGACGAGGTGCAGGTCGACTGCGACCCTCTCCTCCGAGCTACGCCAAAAGTACAACATGCGGTAGCAAGGAAGACGGGGTGCAGGTCGACTGCGACTCTCTCCTCTGAGCTACGCCACAAGTACAACGTGTGGTCACAAGAAGGACGAGGTGCAGGTCGACTGCGACCCTCTCCTTCGAGCTACGCCACAAGTACAACGTGAAATTCCTACCGAGTGGAGAGCAGACCTCCCACTCGGGGGCTTAGCTGCAGCCTAGTGCTCGCCTAAGTTTTGAAAATCCTACCGAGTGGAGAGCACACCTCCCACTCGGAGGCTTAGCTGCAGCCCAGTGCTCGCCTAAGTTTTGAAAATCCTACCGAGTGGAGAGCACACCTCCCACTCGGAGGCTTAGCTGCAGCCCAGTGCTCACCTAAGTGTTAAAAATCCTACCGAGTGGAGAGCAGACCTCCCACTCGGGGGCTTAGCTGCAGCCCAGTGCTCGCCTAAGTAAATTGGGGAACAAGTCGATTGCAATAAGCATCTCGCTTTAACCTGCAAGAGATACCTCAAACCAAATGCAAATATTCAAACGTCGAATCCAAGTTTGGATAGATACCTAACGGAACCAAAAGTGCTCAGGCGCTAGGCCTGTTAAGGTTTGTCGGTTACAAAATCACTCGGCATACCGAGGCAAATTTAAAGTGTTGAGCCCAAGAAGTTTTTTACCCCTCCTGTGGAGGGCTGGAAGGTGCGACAAATTCGTCGAGGTCGATTCCATCAGCAATCCGAGTGGCAGCGGCGACGAAGGTCTCCATGAAGGACCGGAAGTCGTGTTTCTTGGTGTTAGCCACCCGAAGAGCCGCCAGCTTGTCCTCTCGTGCATCCTTGCAATGGACTCGGGCCAGACATAGAGCGACATCTGCATCGCACCTGGCAGAAGACTTCTTCCACTCCTGCACTCGACCAGGGACTATGTTGATCGAGTCGCCGAGACTTCGAGGTCATTCGGAGGCGTCTCTGGGCGGGCGTGGCGTCGATCACGAAGTGGCGACCTTCAGCCTTGCGAGATAATCAACAACGGCAAAGAACACGAGATTGAGCGAAGCACGTTCATGGCGACTTCGTCATTCACGGAGAGTTGATGGGGTCGAGCTTGGCTCGATTGACGATCTCCTCTTCAAAGTTACGGCAAAATTCTGCAAGCATAACCACCGAGTCAAGATAACGATCGAATGGAAAGATCACGCTTAAAATATCCGTTTGGTGCAAAAGTTTACCTTGAGCATGAGAATAGCTTCTTGGCGAGTCCGCCCGATAAGCCTTCAGATCTTTCTTCTTCCCCATCAGCTCACCGGCTTTGTCATTCAGTCAATCTTGTCACTTTTCATCGACTCACTTCTTTGTTGGCAACATCAAGAGCAGCTTTCAGATTGGTATTTTCTTCTTCAAGCTTGGTGACGAAGCCAACTTCTCGTCTGCGAGCTTGGTCTTCTCTAAAGCTGTCTTACGCATCTCGGCTAGCTCAAGGTCTTTCTTCTTACGGGCCTCCTTCACTTTGCTTGCAAAGTTACAGACAAGGTCGGACTTTGAAACAAATGAGAGGCAAAAGCGATCGTCGAGGCCTCACCAAACATACCTTTAGCTTCTTCCTTTGCCTTTGCCAACTTCTCCTGGACCAGCTTGAGATCAAGCTCGAGTTGGATATGTTTGTTCTCCAAGTCGGTGTAGCGAGCCGCAAGGTCGCAGGATTTCTACGAAGAACCAATCGATAGATGTCAAAGACAAGTCACTCCCGAGTGACTAAAGAAAAATCTTACGTTTCTAAGACTACAGCCGAATGCAAACATTCAACCGTAGTCTCGGGGACTACACCCAGTGGGTGCACTCAGCGTGCCCCCACTAGTTCTATCAAGTCAAGAGTTGACCATTCGACCAACAACAACAAAAAAAGGACATATTCTTGATGTAGTCAATCGCGGTGATGGACCACGCCTCGGGGACTACACGGTGGGTGCACTCAGCGATGCTCCCACGGTTTGAAAATCCATTCACCTAGTCGAATGAAGGAAAATCTTATAAAGCCTATGGTCGATTGCCAGCCAGATCCACCATAGCCTCGAGGACTACACCCGGTGGGTGCACTCAGCGTGCCCCCACTAACCCGAATTCAATCAACACACCCAAGGGTGTGGGGCGACAATCACTATGGATTTCAGAATGAAGAATTTTCAGATATCATATCCTAACAGAACAGGTGATGACCGACTGACCTGAAGGTTGCTTTGAAGAGCGGAACTAGCGTCATAGGCTGCCTGGCTGGCTTCTCGGATGGCCTTCACTTGCACCATCATGACTCCCGCTTGGCGTATCGCTTCCTTCGCAGCACTGGCTTGATCCTCTGGGACATAGTGGGTCGAGAAAAGTGAAGGTTGTGCAGCACTCGACGATGCGGGGTGAGCACTCATCAACGGCACCGCGAAAGATACGGTGGGCCGAGTGGTGTTCTCTCCCTCCGCGACCAGTGTCTCGGAGGCTGGCACATCTGAGTCACCTTGCGGCCAGACGCTTTCTGTTCCTCCTTGGCCTCGGTGGTTCTTCATCATCGTCGTCGGAAGGGTATGCGACATTGGGCGGAGCTACAGACAAGAATCAAAATCAGAAGCAAAGAGCTAATCGACTGAAGACGAGATTACGAAAGTCATACCAGGTTTTGAGGTAACAGCATCTTCCATCTCATGATCATCAGCCCTGGCCAAAGTATCAGAAGTAGCAGCACTGCAATTCCAAAAATCAGTCGGTTAACTCATGAGTCGACCAAAAATAAACTCATGTAGAGCAAGAAGACTCAAGTAGCATTTTCACCCTGATATGGTGGGGATCGGCACCTTCATCTTTGGCAAGACCTTGGCCGGCTTCAACGGTGCCACCCTGTATTGCTTCGGAGCTTTCTCGGTCGGCGCCGGAGAAGTGGTTCGAGGGCGCTTGGTCGTGGCGGCGATTCGACCCCTTACCACGCTCGGTGGCAGGGTCATGGACGAGCTTGGAGCGCCTTTCCGAGCGAGGCGGTGCAACTTCCTCCTCCTCCTCTTCTTCTTCTTCCCCATCAGAGTCGTCATCATCGTCACCATCAGCGGCGTCCGAATCCCAGTCCTCCTGGCTTTCGCCCCCACTTCCTTCTTCCTCCTCGATCGGCGTCATGCCCCATTGGGCATCAGTATAGTTCGGTGAGGGCCTGACGAACGACAAAATAAAGATCAATCGACCAATTTGCAGCAAAGAATAAGTATGGCAAGATTACAATTGAGGATAAAGTGGGCATACCTTGTCTGGAGTGCTAGAATGGTCGAGTGGCGGAATCCTCCTGGCCCCTCGAGGGTTGTCTTTATTCCCTGTGACCGCGGCCATCCACCTCTCCAGTGTGGCGTCGTCGACTGCTTCTGGATGGACCCGAGTTTCATCCTCGGTTCCACAATACAACCACATACAATGGCCTCGGTACTGAAGTGGCTGGATGCGCCGCCTAAGGAAGACCTCCAGAAGGTCCATACCAGTCACTCCTTCCCGAACTAACTGGACTACACGCTCCATCAACATCTTCACTTGGGCTTTCTCCTCAGGGAGCACCTTCAGAGAAGAGGGCTTGTTCGCTCGGTCCATAGAGAACGGAGGGAGACCACTCGACTGCCCCGGCGTCGACTCGTCTTGGCAGTAGAACCAAGTCGACTGCCATCCTCTGACCGACTCAGGGAGGGTCATGGCCGGAAAGGTGCTCCTGTTTCTCATCTGAATCCCCAAACCCCCACACATCTGAATAACCTTGGTCTTATCATCATCTGGACTCGCCTTTTTCATTGTCTGAGAACAACAAGTGAATATGTGCTTGAACAGACCCCAGTGCGGTCGGCAGCCCAGGAAGTTCTCGCACATGGACACGAAGGCAGCAAGGTAGGCGATGGAATTTGGATTGAAGTGGTGGAGTTGTGCCCCAAAGAAATTCAAGAAACCACGGAAGAAAACACGCGGAGGCAGGGAGAACCCACGGTCGACGTGGGTAGCCAGAAGAACACACTCACCCTCCTGCGGCTGTGGTTGCCACTCGTTCCCCGGGAGCCTCGCTGCTCCATGGGGGATCAAACCCTCGTTGGCCATCTCCGTGAGATCCCTCTCGGTGATGGTCGAACGGATCCAATCCCCTTGAACCCAACCGTGCGGCAGACGGGACGTTGACGAGGACCCGCTCCGACTGGTCGCTCTCCCTTTCGCCTTCCCCGTCGACATCGCCTTCTTCGCGCGCTCTAGAGCTGCCGTATTCTCCTTCACCATTGTCGCTGGTGAAGTGCGCGAGGAGTGGTTGGGCGGAGGCGAGAGCAGGCGCGGTGGGCGGAGGCTGAGAGGACAGAAGGAGAAGTAGGGAGGCACTGTTCAAAAACCCTCATCTAGCGCATTTTATAAGGCCGCTTCTGAGTGGATGACAAGTGGGCCCAGGCAATCCAATCACATCCCAAAACAGTCGCGCGTACGTGATACGTGGTGAAAAAGGCGGCGCGGAAATCGAGGCATCTATGCCCTATCCCATCCGAGCGCCACGGTCCGCCCCGCTTCGCGTGCTTCCCAAAATTCGTATCCCGCGAAATCCGCCAACGGCAGATCAATCTGTCAGACGAGAGATTTCCTGCAATCCGTCGCTCGGAAATTACTAAGTTCAAAAGTTCACTCGACGAGAGAAAAGAATGGATCAAGGCAACTGAAAGAAAAGTTGTTGTTATCAACGAAGAGATTATTGGTTCAAGATGATGCATGTCCAGAACACAAAAGTAGGTCGGAAATATTATCAACTCCTTCCTCACTCAAACCTCTATCCATTCGGGGGCTAATGATGAGTCATGTACCTAGGGTAGGGTCATAGACCTGATCTAAGTGCCCTACCCAAGGACATCCTCAGAAGAAACTGCCTTCCAGTCGACCAAAAGAGACCTCACTCGACGGGCTCGAAGGACTCGACCATGAAGACTCACTCGACCACCGGGAGATCAAGAGCCACTCTGCATCCAAATGGTCTGTAATTAAGTAGTCTTTATGGCATTTAGGACACTTTATGTAAGGCGTTACCAGTAACGCCTAGACTTAATGTACTTTAAACCTGCATTCTTGGAGGAGGAGGTGCAGCGAACACTATATAAGCCACCCCCCTCCTCAGTGTAAAGGGTTCGCACCCCTGTAATCCATACACATATAATCCACTCGACCGCCTCAGGGCTCCGAGACGTAGGGCTGTTACTTCCTCCGAGAAGGGCCTGAACTCGTACATCCTTTGTGTCTACAACTGCTCCATAGCAAGGATCTTGCCTCTCCATACCTACCCCCCATTCTACTGTCAGACTTAGAACCACGACAGACTCCGCTGCTGCGGCATGGAAGGAGGCCTGGGCGAGGCGCGTGCCACTCTCCTCCACCATTTATCCCCACCGTGTGTCCCCAGTCGCCGCGCGCCACCCTCCAAACCATCTCTCCCCACTGTGCATCCCCGGCCACCGCATACATTGGCCACCGACGAGATCTGGGCCAGAGGGAGGTGTCGGTGGAGGCTGGCCCGCGTTGGCGTGGACGAGGGTCAACGAGGACACATGCGTTGCAGTTCATGCCTCACACATTCCAGTGCCAGATCAAATAGGGCTCGCGGCGGCGGTGAATGGATCGAGAGATGGACCTCCATGGGCAGTGACATGGTGGCTTTGGGGTTGCTCCCTGCTCCTATCGGGGAAGAGAAAAGAGGAGGGTGAGAGAGACAGAGAGAATCGATAGAGAAAGGGAGAAGAAAGGAGCACGGGCAGGGCGGCGCTCGCGCCCAACCCCGACGAACGGCTGCGGAGATGAGGCGTACCTCAGGCGCGAAAACGAAGCGGGTCGGGGCGGTTTTGCTCCTGCGTGCCGTCGAGCCCAACCCCGATGGGATTCGTGGCTCCACCATCGATGGGACCTCCGCTAGCCTTCCTTCGCTGGCCATGGACGGGATGTGTGGCTCCAGCGCCGACGGGATCTGAGAGAGGGGGGAAGGGCATCCGGGACTAGGTTTTGACCGGCGGGAGAGAAATAAAAGGGAACATGGAATGGTGATGGGTCCCACTTGGCAGTGTCTCGCCAGAGAGTGAAGAACCAGGGGCAAAATGGTCCAACTAAAAGTCCACAAACGGTCAAGACACGGTCAAACGGCGCTGACTGGACGGAACCGTGACGGAAGGGCAAAAACACAAAGCAAGCTAACTGAGTTGGGCAAGACCGCGTGTTTTACAAAACTAGGGGTATTCCTGTCGAGGGTGACACAACTAAGGGCTCAAATACAATTATCCCTTTCAAATATGTCATTAACATATTCTTTTGAACCACGTGAACATTTTTAAAGTGTGACATACAATACATTTTTCTTTGCGAGAAGGATAAGATCTATTATAAAGATTCGCCACAAGTAAAAAAATACTTCCAACATCAAAATTACATCGAGGTCCATGGACCACCGAACGACCATTGTCACCGCCAGAATGAGCCGTTGACGCGCCGCTGGTGCCCTCCCATACCAGAGCCGGCCTGACCTTACCGATGATAGCCGGGAAGTCTTCGTGTACATGCCCCTACGGACCAGCGCTCTGGAGCTGTACTCGTCGCCTTTATTCCTTGAATCGATCTGAAGAACCTGACACCAAATCTCGTTGTTGTGTATGCACGGCAAGAAACCCTAACTTCGTCGCCCCAAAGAGCTGGCAGGAATCTACGCCGGAGCTCCGTCTAATTCGTCCCAACGAACAAACTTGAGGAGGATCAGAGCCCGGAAGACTGACTTGAAAAAGGAGCACCCTTGTCCGTCGAAACGTCGCCCCTGCGAGGACTAAAACCCTACCTATCTAGTAGCGGGAGTTGAGACACCAGGATTCTCCTTCCCGCCACCGGCCGCCGGAGTGGCAGGCGGAGGGGAGGCGAATCTACGGGCTCGCCGGTGGAGAACGAGAGGAAGAAGGCTTTCCCAAATCGCCTTGGGAGAGAGGAAAGGAAAGCCACATATAGTACATTTAATGGTATGAAACATTTTTTCCGAATTATGCGAACATTTTCTTACATTGTGTAAACATATTTTAAACTAGCTTGTGACATGTTTTTTCTTTTTTTAATACACATTGTACGTTTTTCACATACACGTGGAAAGATTTTTGATACACATTACACTTTTTTCAAATACATTTTTCAACAGCTTTTGACATAGATAAATGAACATTTCCGTAAGACATTTTTAAATACACTATGTGCATTTTTAATTCCTAATATATTAATACACTATGAACAATTTCCTACCTAACATAATAGTTGATAAATTATAAGTGCTACAAATAAATTTTTTAAATACGCAATGAACATTTTTCTATTGAACAATGAACTTTGTCGTAACACTTGGTGAACATTTTTTTCAAATAGATAACTAAATTTTTTATGAGATTTAAAAAAACAATGAGCAGTTTTACAATGCCAATACAATTTCTTAATACTTGGTGAATATGTTTTGAGAGAAAAGAAGAAAAGGAGCGAACGGGGGGAACTCGAAGCTATCCTACGGGCCCAATACACGTTCGCTGTGGGCGAGGCGAGGACAAACCTGTTCGCCAAAAAAAAAAGCGGTGAGCTGTCTGTGCGCGTGACCCACATAAACGCGACGCGCACGCCACGCGTTACCTTGTCCGGATCGGACATAGAGACATCGCCGTCCTCCTGGCTGCCTATATATACATCCTAGCACATCCTCACGTACTCCGCTCGTCTAGACATCGATCCCCGTCGAGAAAGAATCCGAAGCCAGCTCCAGCCTACGCGCGTTTCTCGCCGGCCGGCCGACCCAGCTCGCGCGCACAGCAACGTTCTCAGCTCATGTCGACGGCAGTAGGCGCACGCTCCGAGCCCACGTCGACGCCCACCCGCAAGCGCCCGGCGGCGGAGTGCATCGGCAGCGGCAACGGCGGCAAGAAGGCTCGATACTCGTTCGGGAGCATCCGCGACTACAAGACGCTGGAGGTGCTCGGGGAAGGCGCCTACGGCCAGGTCTTGAAGGCGCGCGACCGCCGCACGGGCAAGAAGGTGGCGGTGAAGTGGATCCACGCGCCCGACCTGCCCGCCGTGATCCGCGAGGCCGGCTGCCACGCGGCCTGCCGCGGCCACCCGTCCATCATCGACATCCTGGACGTGGCGACCGACGCCGACACGGGGGACATGTTCCTCGTCATGGAGCTCGTCGCCGGCGGCCTCACCCTCCGCGAGCACGTCTACAAGCCTCTCTCCGAGGACGTGGTCCGCGTGATGATGCGGCAGCTCCTGGACGCGGCCGAGAGGATACACGGAGCGGGCGTCGTCCATCGGGACATCAAGCCCGAGAACGTCCTCGTCACCATGTTCGGCGAGCTGAAGATGGGCGACTTCGGGTCGGCGACGCGGCGGAAGCCGCCCCGGGTGCCGTACGAGGAGTGCCGCGTGGGCACGCTGATCTACACCTCGCCGGAGCAGCTGGAGGGAAACCGGTGCTACGGGCAGGCCGTGGACATGTGGGCGCTCGGGTGCATCATGGCGGAGCTCCTGGCCGGCGGGACCCTGTTCGTGGGAGACACGGAGGAGGGCATGGTCGCCGAGATGTCCAAGCTACGAGATCAGATCGCCTCTACGGGGAAGATGGACTTGGAGTGGTTCCCGGATCTTTCGGAAGCCGGGCACGACCTTCTCACTGGCCTGCTTGCCTTCAACCCCGACCAGAGGCTCACGGCGGCGGAAGCGCTTCACCATCGCTGGTTCAACAACAAGGAGGCCTCTGCTTAATTATCCTTCGCTAATAGACCAACTGTTCATTGCATTGCTCTGTACTGTAGTGACCCAGAGTTTTTTTTTTAGGGCAAAGCAAAGCTTTATAACTTAACGGTGTACGAGCAAATCACCCGCAACACAAACAGCCACTACGGGCGGTACATCCGAGTCCCACTCGATACAGTTATTGAAGCTACACGACCGACGAAGTTTTGCTAGTTCATGAGCGACAGAATTCGCACTACGACGACAAGCGTTAATGGACTGGTTGGAAAACCACATCTTTAGCTGGAGCTTGATATCCTCGATGATGGCTGCATGCGATGATGCATCCGCCTTCGTGAGGTCTAGCGCTTCCTGGAGGAGCTTGGAGTCCGTCTCAAAAATCGCCCTCAATGCACCCACATCGACAACCATAGAAATCGCATGGGACATGGCAATTACTTCTGCCGCAAACGGATCTGCGGTGTTATCTGTGCGACCAGCTCGCGCAAGTAGCACTTCTCCAGTATGATCCCGGATCACCACTCCCCACGACACAAAGGTCTCTCTCCTGGCATGAAAGCACCATCGAGGTTAATCTTGACTCTATCATGCGGCGGGGGCTGCCATTTGCATTCTGGGCCAGGTTTTGGCTTCGGTGTAAATAGCTGCATATACTCCAGTGTGTTGCTCATAACACGCCGCGTCAGTTCGGCCACCTCGACAGGAGTTTCTCCCTCTCTGATTTTGTTTCTGTTGTTCCACCAATGCCACCAGAATGTAAGGATTTGTACTCGCATTCTTTCATCTAAACCCCATAGATAGTCCTGCATTGCATGCACGGACGTAAGCTGCTCCAGTTCAGTCCGAACCCGTTCCAGTTGCATGGCTCTCCAAGCTTCCTTCAAGGATTTGCACTTAACAAATAAATGAGCTCCATCCTCATCTGATCTACCACAAAGGAGGCACTTTATAGACTCCAGTTTGACCCCTCGGCGGGATAAATTTGTGCGGAATGCCAGGGACTCATGTTTGATTCGCCAGGTGAACATCTGGACTTTACGAGGGCATGGCAGCTTCCAGATTCTCTTCCACGCCGGATCAGGACTTCTCTCAAGGTTGCCAGCCAACATGTCGCTGCTTCCTGGTACCCCACCCCGCACTTCCTTCTCGGTCTGGACTTGAAGCTTGTACGCGCTCCGGACGGAGTGATTGCCTTTCTTATCATAGTGCCAGGCTCGGAAATCATCCACTGCCTCCCGCAACGGAATTTTGAGGATATGACTGGCATCGTCCGCCCAGAACGTTGCTCTAACCAGAGCCTCGTCCCAAGCCCCCGTGAGCGGGTTGATGAGTTCGTTGACCATGGTTAACAGGTTGTGCCCCCTCGGTGTGATGACCTGGCAAGACCAGGCCCGGGGTATCCAAGGGTCAGACCATATGTTCACGTTGGTGCCGTCTCCGATTCTCCATATGTATCCCTTTTTGATCAACTGCAGGCCAGTCAAGATGCTACGCCACGTATATGATATGCCGTCCCTGGGTACCGCTTCCAGCAGCTCACAATTCAGGAAGTATCGGGCTTTCAGGACTCTGCCACACAAGCTATCCGGGTTTTGAAGGAGGCGCCATCCTTGTCGTGAGAGCATAGCTATATTGAAGTTGTGCATGTCCCGAAACCCTAACCCTCCCTCCACTTTTTGTTTTATCAGAGTGTCCCAACTGAGCCAATGCATTGTATTCTCCTTGTCCTGATGACTCCACCAAAATCTCCCAATGAGTGTGTTTAGCTCATGACAGAAAGTCTTGGTAAGATCAAAACATGACATGGGAAATGTCGGAATCGCCTGCGCCACGGACTTTACCAGGGTTTCTTTGCCACTCTTCGCTAATAACCTTTCTTGCCATCCATGGACACGCCCACACAGATTCCTCTTGATGTACGCAAAGGTGCGACGACGGGACCGCCCAACATGGACAGGAAGCCCCAGGTAGCGATCCTTCCAGTCCTCACTGGTTATCTGAACCTCGGCCTTAACTTGAGCCTTCATGGCCGTATCAGTGTTGGGTGAGAACATGATGGCCGATTTCTCATGGTTGATACATTGACCCGAGCAATTCTCATATAGCTGTAAGATCTCATGGAGAGCAGCGGCCTCGTCCTGCTTAGCTTTCAAAAAGATCACCGAGTCATCGGCAAACAACAAATGTGAGACACTGGGTGCGTGCTGGCAGATCTTGATCCCACTGATCCTCCCTTGCTCCTCAGCTTCATGCAATAACGCGGACAAACCCTCAGCACAGATAACAAAGAGGTAGGGGGAGAGAGGATCCCCTTGTCTCAGTCCTCGCGTTGGCACAAATTGTTCCGTTAACACACCATTCACTTTTATTTGGTAACGGACCGTTGTGACACATTTCATGATTAGATCTACCCATCGCCTACGGAAGCCAAGTGCACAACATTGCCTCTAGGAATCTCCACTCCACTCGATCATATGCCTTACTCATATCCGCTTTGATCGCAGCCACCCCCTCCTTCCCATTCTTCTTGTGCCGAAGGAAGTGAGAGGCTTCATAAGCTACTAGCACGTTGTCTGTGATCAGTCTCCCAGGTACGAACGCACTTTGGTTCTCTGAAATGATTTCTGGGAGCACCACCTTGAGCCTATTTGCCAACACTTTGGAAACCAACTTGTACAGAACGTTACACAGGCTTATCGGGCAAAGATCTTTAATTCTGTTTGGATCTTTTACCTTGGGTATTAGAACCACCACTGTATCGTTCCAACCCTCCGGGATAGCTCCACCATTCAAGACCGCAAGAACTTCCTCCACAATATAATCGCCCATAAAATGCCAGCGCTTCTTGAATACTATCGATGGCATGCCATCTGGACCCGGGGCTTTCAGATCACCAATGTGATCTAGGGCCGCTTTCACTCCCTCCCGTGTGAACTCAGCATCAAGTACATTGAGCATAGCAGTAGTTACTCTTGGTTGCACTTTGGCAATGAGCTCATCAACCCGGGTTCCAGCTGTAGAGGTGAATAATTCCTGAAAATATGCACAAACATAGTTAGTTAAATCCTTCTCCTCTACTACCGACCCATCCTCCCTTCTAAGCTCCTTAATCTTGTTTGCTTTCTTGCGCACTGAGGCCATGAGATGGAAAAACCGAGTGTTTCTATCGCCCTCCAGTAACCACCATACATGCGCTCTTTACTTCCACATAGTATTCTTCTTCTCCTCCAGCTCATCAACCAAGCATCTTAATCTTGCTTCCTCCTCTATCTTCTCTTGTGACACTACTTCCTTCATACACCGCTCCAGATCTGATTTCGCCTTCCTTAACCTCCCTTCCACTGCTCCAACTACTTCCTTGTCCCATACCTTCATCTTCCCCGCTATCTCCTTCAACGCATGAGCTACGCCCCCATGTCTCCCCTCCCAGCTTCTCTCCCAAGCCTCTCGGATCACCTCTTCACATCCCTCCTCTTGTAGCCATCTTGCCTCAAACCTGAACCCTCTATCCCCTCCCTTCCAACTCCTGTCGAGGCCCGTCGTACTGACAATAATAGGCCGATGATCCGAGTGGCGAGGCGCCCCGTTCACCACTGCATGCTCCGGAAATTTTGTGCTCCATGCCGCGTTAGCAGTGGCTCTATCAAGTCTCTCACAGATGTACGTGCTCAGCTCCTTACTATGGTTCCACCATGTGAAAATATCCCCCTCAAAACCTAAATCCACCAGCTCGTAAACCTCCAATGCCTCCCTAAATCCTTCCATCATACCCTGTGATCTTTCCGCGCCCCCCACCTTCTCGATCCCGGAGAGGATTTCGTTGAAGTCACCCAAACACAACCATGGCCGACCATATTGATGTTGTTGCTTGAGAAGCTTGAGTGCTTTCCAAGTCTCCTTCTTCCTCTCCGTTGCCGACTCCCCATATATCCCAGTCATACGCCAAACGGAACCATCCTCTTCCGTGATATCAACATCTATGTGCCTCCTCCCATAGGACCGTAGTGACACATCCATTCCTCTCTTCCAGAACAGTGCCACACCATGACTTCTACCCACCGGATTCCAAGCTGTCATGTTCATCAAACCGAGTGTCCACCTAAACCTGTCCAACTCCTTCTCTGTAAGCCTTGTCTCCGCCAAAAAGAGCACATCGGGATCCTCCACTCTCCCCAACTCGAGGAGCGAACGAACTGCCGGGCCGTTCCCGAGCCCCCGGCAGTTCCAACTGATAAGTTTCATTGTGTCCGGCGGGGCTGCTCCGACAGCCCGGCCGATATCTTGTTTGTGTTGTTGCACTCCTCCTTCCTCCTCTCGCCAACTCCTGACACGTCAACCTCCATCATCCGCCCCCTTTTGGCTTCCTCCTCTGGCCCCACTGCTGCGCCATCCACCCCATCATGGCTCCTCTTACTCCCAACTATTTTCTCCAAACTCTGACCCGGGATTCGATCCTTGTCCTCACCCTTGGGAACCCGATGGAATTTGGCTGGTTTATATGTGTTTACTTTGTTCGCTGAATCCTTGCCATCACCCTTCTGTGTGGTCTCCTGAGCAATCCCCACTTGACCCTTCCTCCCTGGTATTAGTTCAGTATGCGTGGCATTTGTAGGCAACACTTCTCCAGTAGTCACACCAGGCTCCTGTCTAACTCCCAAAGTCTCCTGGGTCTCAGCTATGTTGTTCCTCGTTGGTGATTTCCTCTGCTCGGTGGGTTCGTCCATAGCAAGCTTTTTTGGGATCCCTCCCTGTGGTGGTCCGTATTTCAGCAACTTTACTGGGCTCGTCACTTCTTCCTCCCCCTCTAACCTTCCTCCCCTTCTTGCCCTTACTTAGCTCATCCCCTTTCCTCCAACTCAAACTATCACTTCCACTACCACTCCCCGTCCTGCCACTCGACCGCCCAACCCCATACAGCCTGCTCCCTCCTGATGTGTCTCCTTTCCCCCTCCAAGCACGATCTTCCTCAAAGCGAGGTCTCCTTCTACCAATATCCGCTCGCAGCCACGGACCAAACTGGGCTTTCTCCTTTGCTAAGCTTGGTAGCGCACTCCTTTGCAACATGTCCAATGAGACCGTAGGTATAGCAAAAATCGGAGAGGAACTCGTATTCGAACCGGCACCAGAAACCCACCCTATCCTCCTCTTCCTTCTCGTCTATGTTCATCTTCTTCTTACTCCTCTCCCCTTCTCCGGCCTCATCATCATCTAGGGTGAAACCCCTCATAATTGGTTTATTGATCTTCATACTGATCTTTACCCTTAGGAACTTGCCAAAAGCTTTCCCGTCCACTCCCGCATCCACCTCCACAAATTGTCCGATTATATTGCCAATCTCTTCTGCTGAATCCTCGTGCATCATGCCCAAAGGCAGATTGAAAACTCTTACCCATATTGGGATTTCATCAAAGTCATAATCCTCGATTCTTTTTGCTGGATCATAGTCCTCCACCACTACTAACTCCTTATCAAACATCCATGGTCCATCCTCCAGAGCCTTCCTCTTCCCCGATTCTTGTTTGAAGGTAAACACGAATCTATTATCTCCTGCCTCCCTACAGTCCGTCCCCTTTATTGGGCACTAAACCCTCCCCAGAGAGAGGCCGATCGCGTCAGGATGCGCCGGCTTCTCCGAAACCACTCTTCCCACTGCCTGAAACTCCATCGCCTTACCCTTCTCCTTCCCAGCCGACCTGATTCTGACCCCCTTCCTCTCCTCCTCAGACAACTTCAGACTCCTCATCATCCCCGCAACGCCTTCCATCGTCCCGCTAGCTCTCTCCTTTCCAGATCTTCCGCCTAGGGTTTATGTGTTTTACGACCGTGCGCCCTAGGAGACACACAGAAGGCTGAGATGTGTATTGGTTTACGACGAGGCTCACTGGGAACAGATGAACGAGAGAGAAGCAATCCGTTCTCAGAGAGAAGCGGTCGAACAGGGGCGATGACGTGGCGGCGTGATGTGACGACGGCCCGATCTTTCGATGAGAGTGGGGATAATATCGATTTGGTGGATTTTGACCTTGACGATCCGGCTATACCGTGCTGACGATACGCCTCGACAATCGCTAAACCAATCTCCGATGGTTATTGACCTTGCCGTGAAACACGATCAACTGAACAACGAGGTTCGAGTTCACGCAAGCAACGAAGAACCAGCAAGAACAATGGTGAATTGCAACTAAAATTGCGGATGATAAATTGTGTACACGAACTAGATGAAAAGTTGGGGTTCCACCGTTGGATCGACAAGGCGGTAGTCCTACACGTCTCGTGAGATGCGAATTGTAGCGATGGCTAGACAATACAATAAAACCCAGTCTAAATTCTAATCTATGCTAGCTATTTATTAAAGATCGACGGCGCGGCCGAGCCGGTGCACCGTGTCTGTCGGACTGCTTCATGTCGGTTTGGCTGCAATCAAACGATGCATAGCCTGGTTTGGATGCAGCCCCAAGCCCAAGAGCCCACGTGGCTCATCTTGGTCGAGGAGAGAAAGCCAAGTTTTGGCCCTTGTGCACGTGCACGTGAGATGGATGATGGTTCGATGGAATACATGCATGCGAGATGGTGTTGCTCTGTTGTTTTTCTTCTCGTGGTTGATTCTTGATCCCTTTATTCCTAAGTACAATTAAATCGAGAAAATGGCGTGGCGCCATATTCTCGTCGGTTAAATTATGTGTACAAAGGAGCGACATGCACGGCCATTAATTTGTCTCGCTTGCGCTCTAGTAATAGGACCAAGTGGCATAACTGATGTAGGAGTCGCGGTGGGTGTAATCTGAGAAAAGATGTCCTCATCATCCCCCTTCTTGAATCGAAGTCGTCCTCGACGGTATCTCATCGTCCTCACCCAAATAAGGCTTTAAATCTGCTACGTTAAATGTGGGACTAACCCCAAATTCTGCAGCAAATCAAGCTTATATGCATTCTCATTAATTTTTCAAGCACTTTAAAAGGTCCATCCATACGAGGCATTAATTTTGACTTCCGTAAATCAGGAAGCGATCTTTTCGCAAATGTAACCATACTAAATCACCTGGTTCAAAAGAACACTTTTCCTTCCCCGACTACCAGCAAGTTTATATTTCGCATTCATCGTTCAATATTTTCTTAGTCATCTCATGCATTTTAATATTAATTCAGCACGTTCTTTAGCATCAAGGTTTACCTTCTCCGAAGATGGAATAGGTAATAAATCAATTGGTGCACGAGGTATAAATCCATAAACAATCTCAAAAGGGCATAATTTTGTGGTGGAATGAGCGGAACGATTATAAGCAAACTCTACATGAGGTAGACATTCTTCCCACATTTTAAGTTCTTCTTCAAAACAGCCCTAAGCATAGTAGACAATGTACGATTAACCACTTCAGTTTGACCATAAGTTTGAGGATGACATGTAGTACTAAATAAAAGCTTAGTCCCCAATTTTGTCCACAACACCCTCCAAAAGTGACTAAGAAATTTGGTGTCACGATCGAAAACAATTGTATTTGGCACACCATGCAAGCGAACTACTTCACGAAAGAACAAATCAGCAATGTGAGTAGCATCATCACTTTTATGACAAGGTATAAAATGTGCCATCTTAGAGAATCTATCGACAACAACAAATATACTATCCCTCCCCCGCCGTGTTCTAGGCAATCCTAATACAAAATCCATAGATATATCTTCCCAAGGAGTGCTAGGAACAGGAAGAGGCATATATAAACCATGTGGGTTCAATCGTGACTTAGCTTTTTGGCATGTCGTGCAGCGTGCAACATATCTCTCCACATCCCTTCTCATTTTGGCCAAAAAATGACCAGCAAGGATGTCTTCTGCCTTCTTGGCGCCAAATGTCCCATAAGTCCTCCGCCATCGCCTCAGTAACAATAGAAGACGAACAGAGCTATCTGGGATGCATAGCTTATTAGCACGAAAAACAAATCTGTCATTAACGATTTAACTTGTTCCAAGTTCTACCCTCTCTGCAATTGAGCAATATATCTTTAAAATCGACATCATTAGCGTATTGCTCTTTTATAGTTTCAAGTCCAAAATTTTGAAGTCAAGTTGTGATAACATGGTATAGCGTCTAGACAATGCATCGGCAATAACATTCTCCTTCCCTTTCTTGTGCTTAATAACATAGGGAAAAGATTCAATAAATTCAACCCATTTTGCATGTCTACAGTTCAGTTTGCTTTGACTTCTAATATGCTTGAGTGATTCATGATCAGAATGTATAACAAACTCCTTAGGCCACAAATAATGTTGCCATGTCTCCAAAGTTCGAACTAGTGCATAAAGTTCTTTATCATATGTTGAATAATTCAGACTAGGTCCACTGAGTTTTTCACTAAAGTATGCTACTGGTTTGCCTTCTTGCAATAGAACACCACCTAAACCAATGCCGCTAGCATCACATTCTAATTCAAACATCTTATTGAAATCAGGTAATTGCAGCAAAGGGGCGTGTGTAAGCTTATATTTAAGAATAGTGAAGGCTTCCTCTTGTCGTCGCTCCAAACAAATGGCACATTTTTCTTTGTGAGCTCGTTGGTAGCGGGCGCTGCGATGGTACTAAAATCTTTCACGAACCGCCGGTAGAACCCAGCAAGTCCAAGAAAACTTCGTACCTGTGTGACCGAGTTAGGGGTCGGCCAACTCTGGATCGCTTCAATCTTGGCTTTATCAACTTCAATTCCTGCGCTGTCACAACATAGCCAAGAAAGCGACTCGATCCGTGCAAAAAGTGCACTTCTCGATATTACCAAATAAGCGTGCATCACGCAGAGCAGAAAAAAACAGCACGCAAATGGTCTAAGTGTTCCTCTAGTGACTTGCTATAAATCAAAATATCATCAAAATATACTACCACAAATCGTCCAATGAAAGCTCGCAAAACTTCATTCATTAGTCTCATGAAAGTACTAGGTGCATTAGTCAATCCAAAAGGCATAACTAACCACTCATATAAACCAAATTTAGTTTTGAAAGCAGTTTTCCATTCATCACCTAGTTTCATACGAATTTGATGGTATCCACTACGCAAGTCCACTTTAGAAAACACAACTAAGCCACTGAGTTCATCAAGCATGTCATCTAATCTAGGAATAGGATGACGATATCGAATTGTAATATTATTAATGGCTCTACAATCAACACACATACGCGAAGTACCGTCTTTTTTAGGAACTAGTAAAATTGGTACAGCACATGGACTAAGGGATTCACGAATGTAACCTTTTTCGAGTAGTTCTTGAACTTGTCGCTGAATCTCCTTAGTCTCCTCGGGATTAGTCCGATGCGTGCACGGTTGGGTAGTGAGGCGCGGGTATCAAGTCAATTTGGTGTTCAATTCCTCTCATAGGTGGCAGCCCCGGTGGTACTTCCTTTGGAAAAACATCATGATACTCCTGCAAAAGGTTAGCGACAACAGGAGGCAAAGAACAAGGCATATCCTCAAATGAAAACAAAACTTCTTTGCAGATAAGAGCATAACATTCATCAATTTGAGCATCTAACTCAAAAATTTCAGCACGTGTAGCTAAGAAAGAAACACCTTTCAATTTAATTTCTTTAGATGTGCTAGGATCAGATTTGTGCATCTTATTAAATTGTTCTAACTCATCAACAACTTTCTGATTTTCAGATTTAGTACGCTGAATATTTGTGTTTCTACTAGCCCTAGCAAGATCATCTTTTAAAATTTGCTCAGGAGACATAGGGTGTAGAATGATTTTCTTTCCTTTATGTGTGAGAGTGTACTGATTAGTTCTACCATCATGTAAACATTGTTTATCATATTGCCATGGCCTTCCTAGTAACATAGAACAAGCTTGCATAGGCACAATATCGCAATCAATAGTGTCATGGTATGAACCTAAAGAAAAAGGAACTCTCACCATGTGTGTTACCTTTACCTTTCCACCATCATTAAACCATTGAATGTAGTACGGTTGCGGATGTTGTCGCGAAGGTAGGGAGAGCTTCTCCACCATGTCAATGCTTGCTAAATTGTTACAACTCCCTCCATCAATGATTATGCGAACGGAACGCCTCCTTGACGACTCCTTTGATGTGGAAGAGGTTGTGACGTTGATCCTTCTTTGCTTTGACAATCTGAGCACTAAGTACACGATGTGATATAAGACTCATGTACTTATCGGCGTCGTCAGCGGTCACATGTTCTTCCTCTTGCTCCGGTCTTGTGACATCGTCTTCATGTGCAGCAAGCAAGGCATATGTGTCTTCATCAAAATCACTAGCGGAGTCGTACTCGCCGTCTTCACGAATGATCAACACACGCTTATTAGGACACTCCTTCATGACATGGCCAAATCCCTTGCAAGTGTGGCATTGGATATCCTTTGTTCTTTTGGAGGAAGCGGACGATGATGACAAACTTTTTGTTGGAATTTGTGTAGTACTTTTCAGTGGTGCTGAAGTGTGTGATACTGAAGTTGAGGAAGAAGGCCCCAGTCGAGAGGTTGCAGGTGCTGTTGTAGAGGTGCGAGTGGGCCAGGGCAGCAGGGTGCGTGGCGCCCATGTGGAAATACGACCTGCAGAAAAATTAGGACACATTCTCGAACGACCCTGCACTTCATGTTCAGCATGTATAGCAAGATGGAATAAGCGGGTCATTGAATGATAATCCTTATAAGCAAGTATGTCATAAATTTCTCTATTCAATCCACCCAAGAACCTAGCCATAGAGGCTTCCTCGGTCTCAACTAAACCACAACGTAACATGCCCATTTGCAATTCTTGATAATAGTCTTCCACGGTTTAGATCCTTGGTTCAAGCGTTGTAGTTTATTTAGCAAGTCACGTTCATAATATCCAGGAACAAAGCGGTGACGCATTACTAATTTCAAAGCTTCCCAAGTGGCAGGAATATTATTAGGATGTTTACGACAATGTTCTCTCCACCAAGCGAAGCAAAATCACTAAACTCACTAGTTGCAGCCCTAACTCTTTTATCATCGGAAAATCATGGCAAGCAAATTTTTGATCAACTAGTAATTCCCGGTCAAGATAAACATCTGGATCATATTTCCCATCAAAAGGAGGCATGACAAATTTAATTTTACCCAAAGAGTCGTCATGGCCACGTGCACGAGGACGCCGGGTCGCCCCATACCTTGTTGATTATTGCGTGATCGGCGATGATCACGATCATTGTTATCATTAACTGCATCAGGATCCTCGGAATCACCATCATAGTTGTCATTTTGGATGTCGCCGCTATTGAGGTGGCGTTGCGAGGACGGGCTGCTCGGCGGCATCGGTGTATGAAAGAGGGTGCCTCGGGTCTCCAGGGGTACCCGACGAGCTCGTTAGACCTGTGTTGGTGGCTGGAAGATGCGGAGCGGAAGTGGGCGGCACCTAGACGGGCATCCCAGGCATCAAGGCGTTTCATAATAGATGCAAGTGTTTGGGTGAGCGTCTCATTGCTATCCTCGATCGACTTGAGGCGCTTATCAAGTGCGCCCTCGAGCGATGTGAACCGCTCGGTGTATGCATGCACATCCTCCTCAAGGCGTGCCACCGTGGCTTTCATGTTGTCTTCGTCACCTGCCATTGTTAGGGCGGAACAAGAACAAAATCACAAGTATATGGCTCCTATAGTAACTACAAGTGAGGCGGTGGAAAATGTCTCTCAACTCTCAAGCAAATACCAAGCTCTTACCAGTTCTTACCGTGCTGCGGTGGTTGTCGGCCGTTGGCGATGTCAAAAGTGATCAAAAGATTGATACAGCGATTATCAAGTGACCGAACAAGATACAATATAGGAAGTGGAGCTCGGTGATGGTTTCCTCAACTCACAATATGTGGCACAATTAAGCAAAAAGTAATGCAAGCTGAATAATTGCTCAAACTCCTAACTAGTGCTGGCGATCGACTAGTAAGAGATAAAACAATCTAAGCCCGATCTTGAATCAAGTGAGTGGAAATCGATGAAAATATGATAGCTCTAAGTAGCTAGATATAAGTGAGGTATAAACGCCGTGTATAATAAAGCTCGAAAGCAGATGATAAATGATGCAGCGATGAACACGGTAGCAGCAAAATAATGTCCAGAAAAGAAAATATCAGCCCAAAACAGATGCTAGCCGGCCTGATTTTTTTTTTGTTGCAACCTTTTCTTTTAACTTTTTTTCCTTTTTTTTGCTTCACTCTTTTTTTTTCTTTTTTTTTTGCACTTTTTTTTTGGCCGGTTGCTAGCAGAAGTCACGGACACGATGCAAGGCTACTGGGCAAAGGTGCTACGAGAGCTAGCTATACGTACACTGGTGTTGAGATTAGCTAAAACTAGTAGTACTAATGCACAGAAACAGTAGGCTGCTGGTGGAGAGTGTTGGTTGTGGTGCGTGTGGAGGCAGACAAGGAGATTTGAATGCCTGGCGTGGTGCGTGTGGTGAAGCGGCGCTGGCGGCTCTAGCAAAGTAAACGCGTGGATGGATGGGCGGACGTCGATTGTCGACACGGATGATTGTGTGTCCGGCCGTGGCGGCTGCTGTCTGCGACGGTGATTTTGTGCGATCAAATCAACAACTGATAAAAATATAGCAAAGAAAAACACAGGCGTCCGGAGGTAATACGAATCGGAAACAATCGATCGTATTTTTTTTTTATGATCGTGAACGAGCGGAAGGGATTATGTAGGTGGACAAAAACAGATTGATCTAGTAGATAATTTTACACCCTAACCAATCTAAACCAGCACTAATTCTAGGATGAATGTAACCAAAAATTCAACGATGCAAATACTAGATGCAAAAATTGCTAAAGGCTAAAAAGGTAGGTGTAATGGATGAACTAATCTAAATTTTTTTTTGGCTTTTTAGTGGGTTTATGGGACAGAAATAACTAATCTAATAAAACTGTAAATCTCTCACCGATGAAACTGAAAACTGATACCACTTGATGTGACGACGGCCCGATCTTTCGATGAGAGTGGGGATAATATCGATTTGGTGGATTTTGACCTTGACGATCCGGCTATACCGTACCCGACGATACGCCTCGACAATCGCTAAACCAATCTCCGATGGTTATTGACCTTGCCGTAGGCACGATCAACCTGAACAACGAGGTTCGAGTTCTGCAAGCAACCAAGAACCAGCAAGAACAATGGTGAATTGCAACTAAAATTGCGGATGATAAATTGTGTACACGAACTAGATGAAAAGTTGGGGTTCCACCGTTGGATCGACAAGGCGGTAGTCCTACACGTCTCAATGAATGCGAATTGTAGCGATGGCTAGACAATACAATAAAACCCGAGTCTAAATTCTAATCTATGCTAGCTATTTATTAAAGATCGACGGCGCGGCCGAGCCGGTGCACCGTGTCTGTACGGACTGCTTCATGTCGGTTTGGCTGCAATCAAGCGATGCATAGCCTGGTTTGGATGCAGCCCCAAGCCCAAGAGCCCACGTGGCTCATCTTGGTCCAGGAGAAAGCCAAGTTTTGGCCCTTGTGCACGTGCACGTGAGATGGATGATGGTTCGATGGAATACATGCATGCAGATGGTGTTGCTCCTGTTGTTTTTTCTTCCGTGGTTGATTCTTGGTCCTTTATTCCTAAGTACAATTAAATCAGAAAATGAGCGTGGCGCCATATTCTCGCCGCTTAAATTATGTGTACAAAGGAGCGACGATGACGGCCATTAATTTGTCTCGGTTGCGCTCTAGTAATAGGACCAAGTGGCATAACTGATGTAGGAGTCGCGGTGGGTGTAACTGTAGAAAAGATGTCCTCATCACGGCGGCGCGGACCCGAACCCTAAATCACCCCCGTAATCGCCGGAGGGATACCGAACCTTCACCCTAGGGACGGACATCTCCTACGGGCAAGTATGAGTTATTAGCTTAATTATCCTTCAACGCTTCTGCAGGTTTGTTATGGGAAAAAGGTTTAGACTGAACCTTATTTTCACACTCCCCAGGATTTTGTACTAAGCGTGTGTGCACGAATAATGGGTGCTGTTATGCGCATCCTTTTTGGTCACAACAGTGTTCTTAATCATAATTAGAGACAAAATCTTTGAAATGCACGATGGACTTTGCTACTTATGCAAATATGCTGCAATGTACTTCCTCCTTTCGGAATTACTTGTCGTGGAAATGGATAAATATAAAAGTATTTAGAACTAAAATACGTCTAGCACTACTGGAATCAGCTACTTTGCCATCTGCCAGCTCTTTGCCGTCAGCTAGCAGACGGCAAAGAAGCTCTTTGCCATCAGCTACCCGAAAGCAGACGATAAAGAACTAGTTGATGGCAAAGAAAGCCTTTGCCATCAGCCTGTTCTTTGCCGTACGCTAGCAGACGGTAAGACCTTTTGCCGTCCGCTAGCGACGGCAAAGAGGAGGGGGCCCCACCGAGGAGCTGGTTAAAAAATATGCGGCGCCCCTCTTTGTCGTCCGCTAGCGACGGCAAAAAGCACGATTAGCGGACGGCAAAGGTGGCGGACGGCAAAGATTAAACATATCTAACGGCGCCCCCCCCGCCCTCTCTCTCTTTTCTCCCCTGCTCCCACACGCCGCCACCCACCCCCACCACGCCGCCACCCGTCGCCAACCGCCCCGCCGCCCACCCCCCCCGCCCGTCGCACCACCATGGCCGCCCGGCGCCGACGCCCGCCTCCTCCTCCACGGCACCCGCCTCGTCGCCCACTTGCCAGCGCCATCGCCGCCCGCAGCCCCCGCCCGTCGCCCTGCCGCCCTGCCGTCTCGGCGCCTGCCTTGCCCCTGCCCCCACCGTGCCCCGGCTCACAGGCCCCGCCTCACCGCCCGCCCCTCCTCCACCGCCCAGTGAGCTCTACCTCTCCTCTGTTTTTCTTTTTTCTGTTTTTTTAGTTTTAGGTTTATGTTTAGTTTAGATTTAGTTTTAGTTTTAGTTTTAGGTTTAGTTTTAGGTTTAGGTTTAGTTTCAGGTTTAGATTTAGTTTTTTCCTTTTTTCTGTTTTTTTAGTTTTAGGTTTATGTTTAGATTAGATTTAGGTTTAGTTTTAGGTTTAGTTCAGTTTTAGGAAAGAAAAAGAAGAAGAAAAAAACAGGAGAGGAGGAGAAGAAGAAGAGGAAAAAGGAAAGGAAGAAGAAGAGGAGGAGGAGGAGAAGAAAAAAGAAGAAGAGGAAGAAGAAGAAGAAAAAAGAGGAGAGGAGGAGAAGAAGAGGAAAAAGGAAAGGAGGAGGAGGAAGAAGAAGAAGAAGAAGAAGAAGAAGAAGAAGAAGAAGAAGGAAAAAAGGAAGAAAAGGAAGAAAAGGAAGAAGAGGAAGAAGAAGAAAAGGAAAAAAGAGGGGAAAAAAACCCGACCTGACACGGCACCCCGACCCCGACCCGGCACCCCGACACGACACCCCGACCCCGAGACCCCGACCCCGACTCCGACACCGACACCCCGACCCCGAGCCTGACCCGACACCCCGACCCGACACCGACACGGCACCCGACCCGACCCGACACCCCGACCCCGAGACCCGACCCGACCCGACACCCGACCCGACCCGACACCGACACCCCGACCCCGAGCCCGACCCGACACCCGACCCCGACACCGACACGGCACCCGACCCGACCAGCACCCGACCCGAGCTTGACCCGACACCCGACCCGACACCGACACGGCACCTGACCCCGACACCGACACCCCGACCCGACACCGACACGACACCCGACCCGATCCGCACCCGACCCGACACCCGACCCGAGACCCGACCCGACCCGACACGACACCCGACCCGACACCAACACGGCACCCGACCCCGACCGGACACCCCGACCGGACACCCCGACCCCGACCCCGACACGGCACCCCGACAACGACACGACACCCCGACCCCCGACACCTCCCGAAAAGGTGTTCTTTGGCCTTCCAGAGGCTGACGGGGTCATATATTTGTGAATTATTAGTTAGGTCATATATTTTTCGATTTTGTTATGAAAAACATCATATATAATTGTGTTGATCGGGTAGTTTTATACGTGCAGTTGTTTATGTTGTACTTGATGATGATACACTTAAGTGATATACATATTATTATTCATGTCGGTACTTTTTTCATGTTGTACTAATTTCGTTTATTCTTTGTCATGGCAGGTGTTGAAAGATGGTGGGCGCTGGTCGGGAGCGCGCCGAGGCCCCTTCTTCGTCGGCGCGTAGTGTGAGGTCTTCCATTCCACACGCACCTCTCCGCCGAGCGTTGTTGGACAGTATGGCGACACCGCCAGGCCCTTCTTCATCGACCGCGGTGCCCAGCAGGGGACGAGGTAAGAAGGGAGGAGGTGGAGCACGTGGTCGCGGGAGAGGAGGTAGGGTGACTCTTACGGCGCCTTCCTCGCCGCCGCCCCCAGCTGTTTCACCCGAGCACGTGACTGCTAGGGTGGACTCATCTGAGGAGGAGGCTACACGGACTCCGGTCCACGAGCCTCCGGTCCACGGGTCTTCGGCCCACGAGCCTCGGGTCGACGGGCCTTCGTCCCACGAGAGTTGGGCCCATGAGACCCCGGAGGAGCACACGTCTGGATGGGGTACTTGGTCGGGTCAGCCTGAGGAGCCGAGTGGCCATGCTGATGATGGCGGGCAGCCGAGTGGCCATGCTGATGATGGCAGGGAGCCGACTGATTTTGAGGAGTAGGGGAGGAGGGGGGCAACGTCTGCCAGCGTGGTGCTACACGGCTCCCGTCCGTGCGGCGACCATGAAAGCAGAGGTGGTTGATTTTCCCGATGGGGAGAGGTAAGTGCATTTAATCTTTTGTACCTTCGCATTCACGCTTTCTTCAAATAACTAATGTGTTGGCCTTGTCATGCTGCAGGGGTTGGGACCACCATGAAAGTGTCCGCCGGCCCAACTCCATCCTTGGAGTTCTGATTCGGCAAAACTTTCCGGGGTTTGTCATGTTGCCTGGTGAGGGTCGGCTTCCAAAGGTTGGATTGAGTTGGGAGCACTACTTGGCTGCCCCGGCCCCGCCGGGTGAGATTATCGACGTTGTCTTGTGTAAGACGAGGGCAGACATGGTGATCAGAAAGTTCTGGGTAATTTCTCCTTTACACAATTAAAAGTCTTCAACTAGCTAGTTATTAATTGTACTAATCAATATTGTCTCATTTGATTGCAGACATTCTACAGGTGTGAGGAGGGATACGAGGAGGAGGCGGCAGATGTTATCCACAAGGAGTGCAAGCGCCTACTTCAGAACTTACGGCATGAGGCTCGGGTGCAGGCTGTTCGAGACTACTACGCCGAGCGTGGTATCAAGAAGTCCAAGCAGGAGTGCCGCGATAAGTTCTTGAGTAAGGAGCAGTACATGAAGGTTATTCTTAAGGCCTTGTACTTAATTCCTTCATTTAGTAATTCATAGCCGTAGCGCTGAAGTTTCTATTTGTTAACTTAGGCCCCTCGGAGATGGTGTGCGGATCGGATGGATTGTTGGGAGGTGTTGGTCAATGTGTGGTGCTCAAAAGAATGGCGGGCCACCCACAACGAGGCCAAGATCAAACATGCCCAAATGGAAGGTGTGCCACACCACCAAGGCAGCTCCAACTTATTTCAGTACGGGCGGAACTGGGTATGTGGTTTCCTTCATGATTCATGCAATTCATTCATCATGCTAGCTTTAGCCCTTTAATTACTAATTTACTTTGTTTCTCTCTTTCGTGCACGCCTACAATAAAGGCGGATAAGGTGCCGAGGTGTACGACCTGTATGCCATGGCCCACACCGGCTCTTACAAGAAAGTAAGGCATTCTCTGCGTCGACCTCGATGATCCAAAGAACTTCACCAACATCTCGCCCACGACAAGCTCGTGCAATATAGAGATTAGGGAAGGCGAGGAAAGGAGGACTTTAACCCGAGCTGTGGTCCCATTGATCTGAGTTCTTGATGATATCTGGTGGCGGGAGGTCCCATGGCTCCATAGCCATGGGACATGGACTTATCGGTTGTCCTAGCACTCTCCGGAGATCAAAGGCGCGGCGATCGAGCTCCGCTCCTAAGATAAGGCCTCGTGAACGGCCAGTCCAACTCGCCATCAAGGTTAGTTATACGTACTCAGCTATCTTTCTCCATTACATTGTGTGCGCTTCCATCAATGATTACAAATGGTCATGTGAGTGGTGTTGCAGGCTGCTATACAGAGTGAGAGAGATAGAACGGAGAAACTTCTGGCGAAGGCGGCGGAGAGGCAGCGGGAGTTGGAGCAGAGGATGACAAAGATGTTGGAGGAGGAGAGGGCATGGAATGACATGCAGGCAAGGGCCATGTATGAGCTCCTTGTGGTAAGTTTCTTCTGCAGATTACTTGCTAGTCTTAACATTTTAGTCTCATTACTAACAAGTATGACTCTGTTGTGAAAACCAAATGTGCGATGCGTGTGCGAGAAGTCCGGTCGATCGCTCCGCCGATGCGATGATTGCTCACAGGAGCACGGTGAGTTTAATTTGAATGGACATTACTTGCTAGTCTTAACATTTGAGTGTCATAATGCTAACGAGACATTGGAAATGATCTTTGGTGTAGCTTAACTCCAGAAACGCATCGCACGATCCTTCTCCAGCTACCGGCACGAGCCAGCCCGCTCCTACACCTCCCTGATCACGGTAAGTTTCTCTAGACTTAGACTTGGCTTTATTTCCTCCAATATGCTTATCATAATGACCTAGAGTTAGCTTCTTTTCCTTCAAAATGACTTAATAAGCTTACTTATGTCAAAAATTGCATAATTAGCTTAGTTAGCTCATAAACGATCCATTTTACCTAACTTAGCTCTAAAATGACTCATTTTACCTTAGTTAGCTTACAAGTGATCCAATTTATCCAAGTTAGCTCTAAAATGACCCGTTTTACGTAGATCAGCTCCTAAATGATCCATTTTACCTACGTTAGCTTTAAAATGACCCATTTCACCTACGTTAGCTCTTAAATGACCCATTTCACCTAGGTTAGCTCCAAAATGACCCATTTCACCTTAGTTAGCTCAAAAACATGGCATTTCACTTTAGTTAGCTCATAAACGACCCATTTCAACTAAGTTAGCTCCAAAATGATCCATTTCACCTAGGTTAGCTCATAAATGATGCATTTGACCTAGGTTAGCTCATAAACAACCCATTTCACCTAGGTTAGCTCATAAACGACCCATTTCACCTAGGTTAGCTCATAAACGACCCATTTCACCTAGGTTAGCTCATAAACGACCCATTTCACCTAGGTTAGCTCATAAACGACCCATTTCACCTAGGTTAGCTCATAAACGACCTATTTCACCTAGGTTAGCTCATAAACGATCCATTTCACCTAACTTAGCTCATAAATGATCCATTTCACCTAACTTAGCTCATAAACGATCCATTTCAACTAATTTAGCTCATAAATGATCCAGTTCACCTAAGTTAGCTAATAAATGGCATATACTTCTTCTTCTAGTCTTCTTCTTCTTCTTCTTCTATTCTTTTTCTAACTTTATTATTTGTCATTTTGCAGGTTTCATTCACTTCACGGAAGCTAGCATCATATGATGGATTGCTTGTTTTTTCCTTTGATGCACTTCTTGTATTCTGCTCACTTGCTCTGATGAAACTTTGCATATTGTAATATGTATCGATTGATGGGACTATGTGCAACCTACTATGTATGGATGGATGGATATATATGTGCTGGATATTTATGTGATGGATATATATGTGATGTGATATATATATGTGCTGTGATATTTATGTGATGGATATATATGTGTTGTGTGCTGTGATAATTGTTGGATATAAGAAAAACAGAATTCAAAAGAGGCAGTGCAGACTCTTTGCCGTCCGCCACTGTAGGCAAAGGGGACACGTGGCGCCCACCTGTGCTTCCTGGCACCTGTGCCATTTGGGCAAACCACCGAGGGCGTTGACGCACTGCTGACGTCAACTGGCGGACGACAAAGGGGTGGTCAAATTTGCCGTCCGCTGGCGGACGGCAAAGGGCGCCGTTAGCCACCTAACGGACTAACGCTGGCGGACGTCAAGTATTTTGCCGTCCGTCCCCTTTGCCGTCCGCCACTGTAGGCAAAGGACTCTTTGCCGTCCGCAATGAGAAGCAGACGGCAAAGGACCTGTTTGCCGACCCTGTCTTTGCCGTCACTCTTTGTCGTCCGCCGCTGACGGCAAAGCTCTTTGCCGTCCGCGGTCCGTGCCTTTGCCGTCCGCCATGGCAGACGGCAAAATACTGGATTCCTGTAGTGTAGATACATCCATTTCTTTGATAGGTATTTTTGGGCGGATGAAGTACTTATATATTCTCTTCCATTTATAATTTATTCCTTCAATCGTTGGTTTTTCTGTAATGAGGGAACTGCATGGCAGTGATAAATTTTTTCTTGGCAATATTCGAGTCATCAGCAACTCAAATGCTATGTCCAAGTCACCTCGTGGCACCCCCACGGTTAACAGTAATTGAGTCCTTCAAGACTGGCACGTCAAAAATACTCCCTCTGTTCAGAATTATCATAGAAATAGTGTCACTACGAAGCGCGTGCGCTGCTACTGAACAGAACAACATAAACAAGTCAGTTGTATCCGATTAGTAGTAAGTATATATAACAAACAATGCTAGTAGAACACCATGAAGAATGAAACTCAATCAAGCAGCCAACAATGCACTTGCATAAGCGCGAAACCATTGCACACATAATATTTACAGAAAAATTCTTCGTTTAATTGCAAAAGAATCAATATACTTATAATGTTAAATCAAGATTTACTAATAAGACAAAAAGAAACCATTGAACGAACTTGTTGACAACTATGTGGTGTCGAGATTGTCACACCTAGTAATGATTGCAACCAGATGATCTTTGTCATAACATTGGCCATTAATTTTTACTCATCCTCTTTACTAGTTTTAGACATCGTAGCTTGTTTCCTTGCAGTCCAAGAGATCATATTTGTTCCAAAGAACACAACAAAGCCACCTGTGGACCGTCCATCATCTAGACAACTTGACAGTCAGTATCAGAGAATGAGCTGACAAGAGCAGATGGTGATCTCGTAAAGGACAACCCCATCATAATAGTGCACTCAAATATCTCTCACTTATCTTGGTTGTGGTCCAATGAATTGTGTTTGGAGCATGGATGAGCTGACATACCATACTAACCGAATCGGATATGTTAGGCCATGTCAATGTGCAACACCTACAATGTTGCGGTGTCTGTTGCATCTTCAATGTCAAGTTTTCCCCCTTTAACCAGAGATAGTTTCTCTGCCGTGGACAATGATGTAGCACCTTGCTTACACTTCACTATGTTTACTCTAGCTAAGATTTCACTGACACTTGGCTTAAGAAAGTTGCAGCCCCTCTATAGCCCTATGTACCTCAATACCTAGGAAATAGTGAAGCTCATCTAGATCCTTCGGTGCAAATTGTGATTGAAGTCCATGAAGCAAGGTTGCAACAACTGATGAATCAGACCTTGTAATAATCATGCCATCCACATATACTAAGATATATTTGTATCCCCTTCCTTTTTTACAAAAGGTGAGGTTTCACACAGAGATGATGTAATCCTAGTTCTTGAAGCCTGGAACTGAAATTGGAATACGGAGCTCTGGGTGCATGTTTGAGTGCATACAAAGCTTTATCTAATTTACAAACAAAAGTGTGGGTACTCCTTTTCTTCATAACTTGGTGGTTTTCTCATGGAAACTTCCTCCTCAAGAATACCATGATGAAATGCATTCTGGACGTTAAGTTGTTGAAGACACTAACCTTTGGAGATAGCAAGATACAGTACAAAACTTACGGTGGCAGATTTTATAACTAGACTGGAGTTGCCTTCATAATCTATCGCATATCTTTGTCTAAAGCCCTTGGCAACCAGACGAGCCTTGTAACGACCAACCGTTCCACCAACTTTCTTCTTTATCTTGTACGCCCATTTACAATCAACAATATTTCGCCCTTCACAGGAGCAACGAGGCGCCACATATATGGTTTTTTCTATCAAGGCACCAAATTCTTCATCCATGGCTTACTTCCACCTAGGATCATGAGCGGCTTCCACATGTGACCTTGGTTCAGCTGGAGCCAAAGAACTTGATGCAATCGTAACACACCATGTCATTGGGAAGCACCTTTGGTTTTGATATACCATGTTGCAACCATGTATGGACACCAGGTAGTGCAGATGTGCCTACAGCTGCAGAAGGCCCAATGCAGTCTGGTGTGCCTTCCACACAAGCAGAGGCATGTCTGCCTGGCGCGTCAAGATCCTCGGCATCACGAGAGCTATATCTCGCTTATAGTGAGATACATGCTACCCTCGCCTGAAGCTTTTATCCCTCACGTAGGTATTGGGCCGTCCCGTTTCATTTTTTTTATTCGCTCGCTCCTCATTTTCGTTGGTTTTCTGCAGGTTTTTCCGGGGTTTGCTTTTTTCAAATAAAAATCTCTTTCCTCTGTTACTGTTTGGACATTCTTTGATTTTTCCGGTTTCTTTGTTTGTTTCTCGTTTTCACTGTTTTCACTCTGTTTGCATTGGTTTTCTTTGGTTTTCATTTTTCATTTACTTTGTTTCTTTGTCTTCTTTGTTTCTTTCTTGGTTTACATTTGTTTTCTTCCTTTTTCTTTGGTTTTCATATTTTTTTCTTCTGATTTTCACTAATTTGCACTTTTTTGCATTAGATTCTCAATTTTTCCTTTGTATTAGTTCAGTTTTCTTTGTTTATTTCTCGGTTTTCTTCCTTTTCTGTGGTTTTCGTCACTTTTCTAAAGTTTCTTTGTCGGCTTTCATCGGTTTTCTTGTTTTACCACATGTCGAGTTTTTTCAGTACATTGTGTACATGTTTAGCGTACATGTGAAAGATTTTTTTCATACACGTTGAACATGTTTCAAATACAATGTACATTATTCTTAAATACATTTCTCAAGATATTTTTGAATACATGGTACATATTGAATATTTTTAATGGCAATAAAGAATTACACACACAAGTTACATTTCTGTATACATCAGGAACATATTTTGGATACACATTGAAATTTTTCTAAATACATAATTAACATTTTTTAAACAGTTTTTGATGTCTACTTTATTCATCTAAGTAGCACCTTTTTTGTATACGTCGGGAACAGTTTCTTATACATGTTTAACATTTTTTAATACCTGATCAACATTTTTTTTCTATTTTTTTTCTTTTTTCAGTTTTCCTTTCCTTTTTCTATTCGGTTTTCTTTGTTTCTTTCTGGTTTCTTTGGTTTTTGACCTTTTTTCATACACTTCGTACATTTTTTATATAACAAGAATATTTTTTAGTACATGTTTATCAATTTTAAATGTACATGATTATTTTGTTAAAACAATATATGTTTTGAGGTCTAATATTTTCATACAGATTATATATTTTTGTATAGAGTAGGAACTTTTCTATTATACACGTTTAATATTTTTCAAATACTCGAATATAATTAACATTTTTCAGATGTATGCTTTGATATCTGCTATTTTTCATATAGATTGTACATTTTTCGTATACATAAGAAACATATTTGTTATACACGCTAACATTTTACTTAACACATGATTAACACTATCTCATATATATGTTTTGATGTCTTCTTTTTTCATACAGATTGTACATTTTCATATACATAAGAAACTTTTTTGTTATACATGTTTAATATTTTTGAAATAAATGATGTGCATGTTTCTAAATAGATGTTTTGTAAAAAAATCATATACATGGTAAATATTTTTTAATACCTATTGAACATTTATTTTAGTGCCATACAACATTTTTTAAACTACGCTAACATTTTTACATTATATAAACACTTTTCAAATATGTCATTAACATATTCTTTTGAACCACGTGAACATTTTTTAAGTGTGACATGCAATACATTTTTCTTTGCGAGAAGGATAAGATCTATTATAAAGATTCGCCACAAGTAAAAAAACACTTCCAACATCAAAATTACATCGAGGTCCATGGACCACCGAACGACCATTGTCGTCGCCAGAATGAGCCGCTGACGCGCCGCTGTTGCTCTCCCATACCGGAACCGGCCAGACCTTACCGATGATAGCCGGGAAGTCTTCGTGTACGTGCCCCTAAGGACCAGCGCTCTGGAGCTGTAGTCGTCGCCGTTTATTCCTTGAATCGATCTGAAGAACCTGACACAAAATCTCATTGTTGTGTATGCACGGCGAGAAACCCTAACTTCATCGCCCCAAAGAGCTGGCAGGAATCTACGCCAGAGCTCCGTCTAATCCGTCCCAATGAACGAACTTGAGGAGGATCTGAGCCCGGAAGACTGACTTGAAAAAGGAGCGCCCTTGTCCGTCCAAACGTCGCCCCTGCGAGGACTAAACCCTACCTATCTACTAGCGGGAGTTGAGACACCAGGATTCTCCTTCTCGCCACCGGCCGCCGGAGTGGCAGGCGGAGGGGAGGCGAATCCACGGGCTCGCCGGTGGAGATCGAGAGGAGGTAGGCTTTCCCAAGTCGCCTTGGGAGAGAGGAAAGGAAAGCCACATATAGTACATTTAATGGTATGAAACATTTTTTCTGAATTATGCGAACATTTTCTTACATTGTGTAAACATATTTTAAACTAGCTTGTGACATGTTTTTGATCTTTCCTTTTTTAATACATATTGTACATTTGTCATATACACGTGGAAAGATTTTTGATACACATTACAATTTTTCAAATACATTTTTCAACAGCTTTTGACATAGATAAATGAACATTTCCTTAAGACATTTCTAAATACACTATGTGCATTTTTAATTGCTAATATATTAATACACTATGAACAATTTCCTACCTAACATAATAGTTGATAAATTATAAGTGCTACAAATAAATTTTTAAATACACAATGAACATTTTTCTATTGAACAATGAACTTTGTCGTAACACTTGGTGAACATTTTTTTCAAATAGATAACTAACATTTTCTTATGAGATTTTTTAAATACACAATGAGCAGTTTTTACAATGCCAATACAATTTCTTAACACTTGGTGAATATGTTTTGAGAGAAAAGAAGAAAAAGAGCGAACCGGGGGAACTCCAAGCTATCTTACGGGCCCAAATACACGTTTCGCTGTGGGCGAGGCGAGGAGAGACGTGTTTGCCAAAAAAAGGCAAAAAAAAGCGGTGAGCTGACCGTGCGCGTGACCCACATAAACGCGACGCGCAGGCCACGCGTTATCTTGTCCGGCTCGGACATGGAGACATCGCCGTCCTCCTAGTAGCTGCCTATATATACATTCCTACTACATCCTCATGTACTCCGCTCGTCTAGACATCGATCCCCCGTCGAGAAAGAATCCGAAGCCAGCTCCAGCCTACGCGCGTTTCTCGCCGGCCGGCCGACCCAGCTCGCGCGCACAGCAACGTTCTCAGCTCATGTCGACGGCAGTAGGCGCACGTTATGAGCCCACACCGACGCCCACCCGCAAGCGCCCGGCGGCGGAGCGCGTCGGCAGCGGCAACGGCGGCAAGAAAGCTCGATACTCGTTCGGGAGCATCCGCGACTACAAGACGCTGGAGGTGCTCGGGGAAGGCGCCTACGGGCAGGTCTTGAAGGCGCGCGACCGCCGCACCGGCAAGAAGGTGGCGGTGAAGTGGATCCACGCGCCCGACCTGCCCGCCGTGATCCGCGAGGCCGGCTGCCACGCGGCCTGCCGCGGCCACCCGTCGATCGTCGACATCCTGGACGTGGCGACGGACGCCGACACGGGGGACTTGTTCCTCGTCATGGAGCTCGTCGCCGGCGGCCTCACCCTCCGCGAGCACCTCTACAAGCCTCTCTCGGAGGACGTGGTCCGCCGGATGATGCGTCAGCTCCTGGACGCGGCCGAGAGGATACACGGGGCCGGCGTCGTCCATCGGGACATCAAGCCCGAGAACGTCCTCGTCACCATGTTCGGCGAGCTGAAGATGGGCGACTTCGGGTCGGCGACGCGCCGGAAGCCGCCCCGGGTGCCGTACGAGGAGTGCCGCGTGGGCACTCTGATCTACACCTCGCCGGAGCAGCTGGAGGGAAACCGATGCTACGGGCAGGCCGTGGACATGTGGGCGCTCGGGTGCATCATGGCGGAGCTCCTGGCCGGCGGGACCCTGTTCGTGGGAGACACGGAGGAGGGCATGGTCGCCGAGATGTCCAAGCTACGAGATCAGATCGCCTCTACGGGGAAGATGGACTTGGAGTGGTTCCCGGATCTTTCGGAAGCCGGGCACGACCTCCTGACTGGCCTGCTTGCCTTCAACCCCGACGAGCGGCTCACGGCGGTGGAAGCGCTTCACCATCGCTGGTTCAACAAGGAGGAGGCCTCTGCTTAATTATCCTTCAATAGACGAACTGCTCATTGCATTGCTCTGTAGTGTCCCAGAGTTAGCTTCCAATGGTTTGTTTGACTCAACCTTCTTTTCACACTCCCCAGGAGAAATTTAAGCGTGTATGTATCAAGCGTGTGTGCACGAACTTATGTTGAGATATAATCTATGCGTGCTGTTCTGGCATCCTTTTCAGTTACAGCAGTGTTCTTAATTTGAGACAAAATTTTGAAATGCATGATGGACTTGCTACTTATGCAATTATGCTGCAATGTATAGAACGTACGATATATTATGTCGACTCTCTTGTGGGCATACAAAATAATCCAAATGCAGATCCAGTGAAGAGCAAGCAAGTGGTCGATTCAGTGGTGCAGACCGGAATTCCCGAGAGCAACTAATTAACGAGTGGTTCTTTGGAATCCTCGCAACGATCAGCGCCACTTGGCGTGCTCTCAGCCATTCGCCACGTGTCACGCTCTGGGCGCCCCTTCCAGATTTTGTTTTTTTCACACGCGTTTTCGGCTTTCTAAACGGGTTTTTTCGACGTTTTGGTTTTCCACCTGTCTTCCCTAACTTTTCGGCAAAAAAAAATTCAAACAAGAATATTTTTTGCGCAAAAAAAAAACTTTCCTTTTTTCCCTTTCGCGAGAGTCATGGTTTTGCTTCCGCGAGAGGCACGGTTTTACTTTCGCGAGAGTCACGGCCGTGCCTCTCGGAAACGGGAAAAAACGCGTTTTTTGTTTTTTTTTTCTTTCGTGGGAGTCACGGTTTTGCTTCTGCGAGAGGCACAGTTGTGCTTTTGCGAGAGTCGCGACCGGTGAGGGGCCCATTTGTAAGATTGTGTGTTGCTTGGTTTTATTTGTCTTTTTTATATACTTTATTTTCCACATTTTAATTCACATGTGCTTAGTAAAATTTGTAAACATTAAAAAAACATGTTGTAGATTCATTACATTCGCGGATATTTTTGAAGTTTGCGGTCATTTTTAAAGTTTGTGAACACTTTAAAATACGAAAACTTGTTTAATTTGTGATTTTTTTTAAATCCATGAATATGTTTTAAAGTTTGTGATTGTTTTCTAAAATTCATGGTTTTAAAATCCGTGATATATTCCTTGAACATATTTTAATTAAGCTAACTTTTTGAAATGAAAATGATCATTTTTTTTCTTAGCCAGCATTAGGCGAGCAAAAAAACTAAGTGAGCAACAGGAGCATGGAGCCAAGCTGAGCGGGCATGAGCTTCGTGGGCTGGCATATGTGAGTGCTATAGCAACAGTTTCCACGGTTTTAGCATGGAATATGAGCTCTCAAGAGGCTCAAACGACCACTATAGACTGACACTAAGGCCGAAACGTATAAATACACCACAAACACGCACCAAACAATTTCATTCTCTTTTAGGAACAAATACAGTCTCCAACAGCAATCTGACGCGATATATGAACGAAAAAACACCGTCTAAACATAATTAAAACACAAGTCAACACAAATAAAATCCAAAAAACATCCAATCACAATAATCGACTAGATATAAAAGAGTTAATCCCAGAGTGAAGAACGGCGCGGCAAAGCGCATGTTATGCTCTAGTATAATCTATGGGGGAATAAAAAATTACGGCCAGACCCCGCTCCTAGCCCCCGCTCCTAGCCTGCCGGTGGCCACTCCGGCCCCGGCGTCCACACTCCACTTCCTGTCGGCGATCATCCAGGAACCGGTGCCCACATTCCGGTTTGGAATCTCCCTCGTTCCTGGGCTTCACCATGGCTCTCGCTGATCTCAACTTCAACGTAGGACAAGATTTTGCAGCAGAAGTTTGGAAGAAATGGGGTGTCCCGATCAACTATGAAGATGATAAAGATCTCGAAGAATTCATTTTGGTGGCGAATTCAAAAGATCCCAAATTCGCCTCACCAACGAATCTGTAAGCACCATCTTACTTGCTTTCTTTGGGGGTCATGCTTCTCTCTTTAAGGTTGAGCGTTTACAGAATTGGTCATTCAGATTCTCTGTCTCCTCTAAAGAAGTGGGTTTCTCGATCATCAAGGGTGGGAACATTTCCACAATCTTACTCAATGTTAATTTCCTTCTTTGGGGTAATGGTGGACCGAATTCTAGTTGGGAACTGGATCAATATCTTCAAGAGAAAGAAGATGAATGGACCCATATTTTTCGCAAACATCCCGACAAATCATATCTTCAGGCTCTTAGATCTCCTGTGATCTATTCAGATCCAATCCCAGTCCCTAGGATCACTTTGGTTCTCCTAGGCCGCAGGGTGGTTCATCCAATCTTGCGCCATCTTCGGCGCCTGCCCGATCATCGGACATCAATGCCATCAATGGAGGAGTTAATGCTCAGAAGGCGGGATCCCCGCATGTTCAACATTTGTTCTGTGTCAGGTGTTTACTTACAGGCCATAGCAGGCCCAGCTGCACAAATCACATTAAGTGTAGGACTTGTAAGAGCTGGGGCCACATAGCTAAGGATTGCTACTCCTCGGCCCAACAGAGCCCAGCCAATCGTCCCAGCCCTGCAGCCCATCTGTCGATTGAGTTTCCAAGGCAAGGAGGCATTGTTCCCTCGATTGTGACTACACTGTCGTCCCGTCAACTGACCAACCAGGATCATCCAGTTATTACTCCCCCGCTTTCATCCCCGATACTCAGCCACCATCACCGGACTGCCCAAAACTCCATTACCCGGCGTCTCCTTGCGGCTGTCATCCAACCTCCTCCGCACACCTGCTCTTCTCCGCCGCCACGCTCGCAACCAACTCTGACCACAACCAGCTCTGCACCCATGGCCACATTCCCATTTGACCCGACACCTTTCCTACCACCAAATCATCAGAGTATTCAGGTGGAAGGCCGGCCAGTGAGGGTTTGTGTTATCATCGGGGCGGCTCCTGCCACTCATGAGGACTGGGCTATTGCCACCATTGTGCCCATGCCGAATCTGCCAGTCGCCTTCAACACTATTTGAGAGGTACTCTCTGAATTTCTGACGGAAAGAGGGATAGGGTTTTGAGAGATTGAGCCATGCCCCTTTGGCCAAGCATATGTCAGATTTAGCAGCGTCTTCAATAGAGATTCTCTAGTCTCGGATGGTCCTCATGTGTTCACGGTTGTCCATGTCATCTTTCAAAAGCACAATCAGGGGTTGAATTGGAGAAGTCTGGTCTTAAACAAAGATGTTTGGATTCTGCTCTACGGTTATCATTTTGCCAGGAGATCTATTCAGGAAGTTAGTAATGCAATCAACAAATTTGGCAAATTTCTTATGTGGGATCGGGTGAGAAGTACTAGGGCCAATCTTATGGTTCATGTCAGAGTGGAGCAATTGTCAGACATTCCTGTCAGTATTGTTTTTGGTGAAGGGGACATATTTCAATCAGGATCTCTCATCGTACCTGTAGTCATCCTGCATCACCAGATCCTTGGAGCTGTACCACCTGATGAAGATCCAATCCCACCTCATGGTAACCCACATCCTGCTCCTCCTCAAGTGAACTTCCATCCTAACCAACACAACCACTTCATGGGGCCACTCCAACAGCATGAGCATGATGATCTTCACCCCCCCACAGAATCAACCTGAGATTAACCTGCAGCTGGCTCTTAATAATGACCTAGCAATGGAAGACCAACATGCTGATGAGGAAGAGGAACTACCCATGCCAGGGTGGGGCCATTGTGCGATGCTAGTTGATCAGGAACTTCATCAAGGTGAATTCTTGGCCCTTAATGATATTATGGCTCCTCTTGATGAAGATCAAGTTGTTGTTGGAAATGCAAACGGTAGTATCACTGTTTCTGATGGTCCATCAGATCATACTGCAAACACTTCAGCTTCTGCTAATGGCCCCACGATGCTAATTCTGCAAGGTGTACCAGATTTGAATGTTGCTATTAAGCCCAATGGGCTTGGCCCATAGCCTCATGTTCTAGCCCAACCTGCTCTGCTCCACCTACCAGACCCTGAGGCTGAACTGCACCTACCTATTTTGCTGAGACAGCCAGTTATTGACCTGAGTTCTGAGTTAATTTTTCTGAAAGAAGTGACAGTTCAAGAGGATAGAATGCAGACCCCATGCACCTAGAAATTCAAGCTTCAACGCAACTGGCTCTGATTGAGGACATGGTGCCTAAGGATACTGAATTTGCTATACTTTCCATTGAACCAAATCATATCATTGAAGCTCCTGCACTACTGAACAGCCTACCACATGTTACTGAACATGAGGGAGTCAACATCCCATTGGATACAGGTGAGAATTCTAAAGGCCTATCTGCACCACCTGGCTTCCCAGTTCCAGTTTATATTAATCAGGCTCATAGTGTCTACACAGAGACTGTTCCCATGACTGATAAGCCAGTTGAGGAGGCACAAGAGATCACTAACCCTACTCCAATCCAGCCTGAAGAAGATCTTCTTGGTACAACTGGTGCTAAGATCTGGAGAGAACATTTTGCACCATCTACTCATAGCAAGGATTTTATCCAGGTACCTTCTGACTGGGCTAATTTTTTGGCAGTTAATCTGTTGTCACCAGAGAAGTTTGATTGGGCCAAGAAATTTGTTAGTTCCAAAGTTTGGGCTATAATTATGCAAGGATCCACTTGTCCTACCTTTTTCCCTTTGTTATCCCTGAGAGATGCCCTGTCCCTACTAATCTCACCTGCTATACATCACACTCTGAACAAGCCTCTGTGGAGCAGGCTAACACTGAAGGATCTGAACCTACAGAAGTTACTTCTGCATCTTCCACATCAGCACTACAGAACAAGAAAAAGAGGAAGGACAAAATCCCATTAGTGGATACTGAGGTAAGGAGAAGTTGTAGACTTCAAAAACTATCTAAAGGGTATAAACAATCAGTATGTGTGGACAAGGAATGTCATGCTTGCTCTTCTAAGCCACCATTATTTCTGCTAAAGTGGTTAAAGTCTGAATACCTCTTTCTGCAAGGTTATTGACAAGGACACCACTAAAGAGATCCTGTCCAAGAGACCTAAGAAGATCAAAGGTGCTATCTCCATGCAGGAAGGGAGCAAAAACACCAAGGAGCTTGCCAAGAAATGGATCTAGTCCTTCCTATCTCCTCTACAGTAGTAGTCTTTTGTGTGCTCAGTTGTCTGCTTGAGATATGTTCAGTTTGGTATGCTAAAGAGCATGAAACTTGTAACATACTTTTTATATCTATTTCATCATGTATGGTTGTGAGAACAATGGATCAGTAATGCTCTCATTTTGGACATGTGAAAGTTGCCTGTTTGTTTCTCCGGTTATCTGCCCCCTGCAATACGCAGTGCCAGTTCCGAATCCTTCCCTTGTTGTCCACTATGAATCGAGAATGGAATATCCTAAATTGGAATGTCAGAGGTATTAATGACCCTAAGAAATGGACTGCTATTAATAACAAGACTGAGGAATCTCAATGTGATATTGTGTGTATCCAGGAAACAAAAAGAGAATCATTTGATAATTCATACCTCAAAAATTTCTGTCCTAGGAGAATTGGCAAATTTGCATACCTTCCCTCGGTAGGAGCATCAGGTGGGATCTTGGTTGCTTGGAATGAGCAAATTTTTGGAGGCCAGGTGCTTCACAGTAAGAATTATGCTCTTTCTATCCAGTTCACTTCTAAGCACAATGAAGACCAATGGATTCTTACTAATGTTTATGGTCCAGGTGAACCCCAAGAGAGACAACTCTTTATTGAATGGTTTAAAAACTTTCAGATTGATGATGATGTAAGCTGGATCATTTTGGGACATTTTAATTATATCAGATATCCACATAATAGGAGCAGAGGGGAAGGCTGCATAGAGGATATGCTCAATTTTAATGAGGCCATTAACCAACAAGCTTTGGTTGAAATTCCCCTAAAAGGCAGGAGTTTTACATGGAGTAACATGCAAGATGCACCATTACTGGAAAAGCTGGACTGGTGTTTTACATCAGAATCATGCACATTACAATACCCTTCCACTTTTGCATATCCATTGGCCAAAACTACCTTTGATCATGTGCCCATCAACATAAAGATTGGTTCCTCCATCCCCAGATCCAATATCTTTAGATTTGAGAACTTCTGGCTCAAACACTCACAGTTTAAAGATGTGGTCAAATCTATCTGGTCTCAAGATGTGAATGAAGTGGATAGTGCTAAAACTATTGCAGCTAAATTCAAAAGGCTGAGGAAAGGGCTTAAGATATGGGCTAGACAAATCTCTGACCTTAAGGGCACTATTGCAGGTACCAACTTCCTTATCCTTTGCTATGACCATTTTGAAGAATTCAGGCCCCTAACCAATGAGGAATCAAATGGAAGGAAAATCCTTAGGGATCATATCGCTCAACTACTTGAACATCAGAGAATATATTGGAAGCAGAGAGCCACCATTAGACAAATCCAGATGGGAGAGGCCAACACAAAATATTTCCAAGCCAAGGCCACAATCAAATACAGAAACAAATGTATTACTATGCTCAAGGATGAAATTGATACTGAGCATCATGATCATCAAGCTAAAGCTGCCATTCTCTTTAGAGCCTTCAAGGATAGGTTGGGCACAAGTAGCCAACCAGCTAGTGGTTGTAGGGGGCGGCTATTTATAGCCTAGGGAGCAGCCCGACATGATAAGACATAATGCCCTTCAATGATATGACCATTAGGTGGGTAGATATTTTGGGACAGCTGGCGCATAGCACAGCAACGGTCGGAAATTTGACTCTCAAATTACTCAGGGCTATCATGTTCCTCACTGTGTAGGCAATCCGCACTGGCGAATTCCTAATTCCTCAGTCAGAACAAATTCTCAATGACTGTAAGAACTTCGTCTCATCATCAAGAAATTGACTGAACTGTATGAGATTTCCAATGGCTTCACTCGAAGGGATTGGTGGGTGTAGGATTTTGAGTTGAGCATCACATGGAAATTTTTCCTTAGTATTTCCTCGACCCCCTTTAACAGTACAGTGTTTCCTATGACTCAAGAAAGAGATAATGAAACAACGAAAACAAAAGTCTTCACGCTTCATGTTCCTTGAATGAATTCCAAGTCTTCAAGGTCACACCAATTTCTTCACTTTCAAAGTCTTCAGAAATCCAAAGTCTTCAGTCGAAGAACTTCATTTTTAGGGGTCGACTTTCTCTGTAAATATCAAACTCCTCATAGACTTATAGACCTGTGTACACTCACAAATGCATCAGTCTCTTAACCTATAAGTCTTCAATACACCAAAATCACTAAGGGGCACTAGATGCACTTACAACCTCCCCCTTTTTGGTGATTGATGACAATATAGGTTAAGTTTTCAACGGGGATGAACATATGAAGTGTAAATACTGATATTGAGGAATTTGAATGCAAGATATAGAAGAACTCCCCCTGAAGATGTGCATAGTGAGGAATTTGCTTTTGAAGCAATGCACACTTGGAGAGTATAAACATGGAGATATCCCTCTATATCTTGTAATTCATACACGCATTTGACATATAATATGAAGAATTTGAAATGCATGATGAAATATGGTGACTGATGTAATTCAGCATGTGTGCGTTGACATTAATGAGGAATAAGCATGCAGAAGAACTCAGCAAAAGTATTAGGCCACCATAGAGTTTAAGTTTACAACTCGATCTAGCAAAGTCATCAAAAGAATGAGAGTTGTAACTTAGAAAAAACGCCCATATAAGATAGACCCGCTTGAAGGCTAACTCAAATTTCTCCCCCTTTGTATCGAATGACCAAAAGGGTTGAAAATGAGGACTAACGCCCCTGAAGAATATCATGATGATGGAGGAGCGCCAGCGTTGTTGGGGTGGTGTGTTGTTGTAGGGCCTGCCGCAGTGTCGTCCAAGTCTTCATACTCGTCCGTGTCGCGTGATGAAGAATATGAACTGGCTACCAAGGAAGGAACCTTGACCTTCTTGTATTTCTTTGTTGGAGGAGCAGACCAGTCAAAATCTTCCTTGAAACCCATTTTCTTCAGATCTTCTTCACCATATATATATATGACAGAATAGCCCAGGTGCGATCGAAGACTTCATGGAGGTAGTAATGGTTTTTCTTCACTGCATTATGTGTAGTAGTCATGTTGTGAAGAATAGAACCAAACTGACGCTTAACCCATTTGTGGTTTCGATCCACCTTCTAGTGAAGACTAAGAAGCAGCTCACGGCCAGTCATCACGAGGAGCAAGCGGGCTTGAGGATTTGACTTGGGAGCATTGGCAGCAGAATCATGAGTGGCAGAGTCATCATTGGTGGAATAAGATGCAGCTTTGCGAAACTGACCATCCAATGGGCGAATGCCTTCATCAATAACAGCCGGTGCCTTGCCCTTCTCTTCAGCTGAGGAATATGTCCGCTTGAGGACTTCAATCGGGGGCAAGTTGCTGAGGTGATTCTGAAAATCATCTTTGTAGTTGAGTGAAGACCTTGTTCTGAGGAATCTCATAATCCAAGGAGCATAAGGCTTCAGCTCAAATGGCAAAAGTGCAACATTTTCCAGAGTCCTCATGAAGAAATTATTATAATTGACAGGGATGCCATGCATGATGTTGAATAGCAGATTCTTCATGATTCCAACAATTTCCTCATCAGATGAGCCATGGCCTTTGATAGGACTCAAAGTCTTCGTCAGAATGCAATAGACGGTTCTTGGCGCATACAACAATTCCTTCCCGAGGAATTTGGTCCTTAGGGCTTGACCGGGATTTAGAGGCTTCATTAGCACTTGCATGTAATGAGCAGTGAGTTCAGGTTCTTGGTACAGACAACGAGCACCTTCAGGTGGAGGATTGATTGGCAGGGCATGGAGTAATTTAGAGGCCGATGCCTTGTAATGAGTGTTTTCGGTCATCCATTCCAATACCCAAGTGTTGATATCATCAGCATCACCTGTGATGTGCAGAGTTGCGTAGAACTGAAGAATAAGTTCTTCATTCCAATCAACAATGTCAGAGCAAAAGTTGAGCAGTCCTGCATCCTGAAGCACACTGAGGACTGGAGAGAAGCAAGGCATTGATTCCATGTCCACGTGAGGAATATGCTCATGGTCGAAGACTTTGTCTTTGTTGAATAGCAGTGAAGAATAGAAGTTTGCCTGGTTGGCAGTCCAGAAGCGCTTCCTTCTAAGACGAGCAGAGTCATATGGGTTGAATTTAGTGAAGAAAACATGCTCGCCGAAGAAATCATCAGCCTTGAATTTCTTCTTCTTCGAGAAGGGATCATTTGGCTTGGGCTGAGGAGTATTAGTCAATTGCATAACCACCTCAGGAATCTCAATCTCAGGATCAACAGGCTGAGGAATTTCAGGCTCTTCTTCAGCTGCAGCCTGGGTCTTCAATTCTTCATTAACATTTTCATCAGCACTAGTGGCTGGAATTTCTTCATGGACAAATGGGGTTGCACGAGGTTCTTCAGATCCCATTTGTACTTCAGTAGTGACAGGGGACTGAGGAATTGATTGAAGTGGGGTGAATAGTGGAGAGTTGGGGTGCTGACTTTCCCAAAAGGCATCATTCAGCACAGGTGTGGTACAGCCAATGTCCACATCTTCATCTTCCATTTCTTCAACACCGACCTCTTCAGCAGTAAAATGAGGCATAGGCGAGGAGACAACTGGTGTTGAAGGGATTGCATCCACTTCAATTTCTTCAGCCAACTGCTCTAACGAAGCAACAGAAGGAATTTCTTCATCTGATTCACTTGGAATCACATAATCTTCATCAAAAGGAACAAGGTCCTTTGATGGCATGAATGAGACAGGAACGACATCAATTGGGTTGTCAATTGAGCTTGTCAAAGGCTTCATCTTCTTCGGAACTGAAGAATTTGATGAAGTTGATGCCTTCCTTTTCTTCACAGCTGCACGCTCTGCAGCCTTGGTCTTCTTCACATCTGATGCAGATGGAATGGAGTCTGCGTTGGCGCAGGAGGAGCAAACGAATTTGGTTCATATTCTTCAGGCACAACTGATGCAGTTGCCCTAACAGCTTCATTTTCTTCAGGTGCAACACTAGTGGATGCCCTGGCAATTTCTTCAGCGACTGGAATGCGGTCATCAGCCCTGGTACTTTTAGTTTCTTGAGCAGCCTGATTGTCACCAGCGGTGCTGGCATGTTCTTTAGTAGGCTGTGCAGATTCTTCACTGAGGATTTTCTTGTTGCGTTATGGCTGCAACAGTTGAAGTGAATTTATCAGTCATCTTCACAAATCTGACTTTGGCTCCAAGCCAGTCAGCATAGTAGCGATCAAATTCATCACTCAGTTGCTTGATCTCAGCTTGTAAGGCAATGAGTTGTACGGGGAAAGCTTCAGCGTTTTCCCTCAGAAAATGCTCTTTCTTGTATTGCATTTTCTTCACTCTTCTTCCTTCTTCATATTTCCATTTTGCTTCTTCAATGAAGGCAGTCAAGTTCATCTCCGGCAAAGGTGTGTTCGGGTCCTTGTGCCATAGATCAATGAAATCTAGGATCAACTTCGGATCCAATAATAGTGGCACATTGCTGCCTTTGGCTCTAGCGGCCCTGGCCTGCCCGTCTCTTATGATTTACGCAAGTTCTTCATCATCAGCCTCGTCATCATTAGATGGCACTTCAAAGGCGACATGCTTCTTGTGAGGACTTGGTCGAGAGCCTCGTCCAGCAGTTGCCTTTTTCTTCAGTAGAGAGGGGCTAGTTGAGGAATTTGGTGCAGCTCAGGAACTCGCAGAAGCTCCTGAGGCAATTGAGATGCCTATAGTCCTTTGGCACGTGGCGAGATGCACACATGCAGAGGATTTAGTTGGAGCAACTGAGGACTTTGTCGGAGGAGCTGAGGACTTTGAAGGAGGAGGATCAGTTTGAGGAGTTGACCATGAGGGCTTTGAAGAATCTGGCCGTGAGGGCATTGAGGGAGAAGCACTTGGCTTGTGAGCAGGCTTCTTAGGCATGGCCTTCTTTGGCTTGCTTACAGAGGCCTTAGCAGCGGTAGCAGCAGCAGCAGAGTCTTCATTGAATTTCCTCACTGCTTCCTTTGCCTGTTTGGCCAGTTTGGCCTGGCACTTTTCCCATTCATCAGGATAATCATCACCGCGCTTGAGGCTGGTGGGATCTGCCAATTGGCCAGGTGCCAACGGAGGTCTTGGGCATGGAGGGTTGAGAGCGAATTTCTTCATACTTGGGAGTAACATATCTGTACTCCCTCCATTCCCGTTCCCATCTCATCTCTATCCTTTGTATGCGCACCTTGCGTTGATTTTTGTCCTCCTTGACAAATTTGGCCTCATCAGAGTGCAATAATCCTTGTATATGTCATCAGGGATCTCGAAAGCAGTATTGACCTCAGGCCTCTTTCCACCCTTCTGTGGCTTCTTACCATCATCCATTTTCTTCAGCTGAGGAATTTGAACAATGAAATTCTCTGAAGATGTATGCAAGTTTTCTTTGAGGAATGCTGCAAATGAGTTAAGTTGATGAGAACCTAGTGATTCAGCAGCAGACATGAGTACCTATGAACAGAGTATAGTTGCGAGGAATTTGGAGAGGTCATATGCGTTCTCAGAAGGTTTTTCAAAAGGAATAACTTTGTGGAATTTGACCAGATGAGTCTTGAAGAATTTCACTAAGCGTTCTTTGTCTTAGGTTCCGAGTTGTATAGATCGAAGATCCACACAATTGAGGAATCTTGAAGAAAAAATATTGCTTAGAGAAACGAATCAAGAGCAGATGACATGGTGTTCAGTGTGTGAAGATTTGAAGAATAAACACCTTTGAAGATTTTGAAGAAAACATTTGAATCAAAGAGGGCAGTTAAAGTAACTTTTAATTACCCTTGATGAAGAACACGATGAACTGGAAAGTGTAGATGTGAAGCTCGTCAGTTCAGATCTTCCACGCCCTAACTCGGCAGAGGAAGACAGCTACGGCGGCGGCGGAGTGAAGAAATCCACAGCCGGCGCAAGGACGACGGCGACGAAGTCGAGGCAGTGAAGCTCTTCCTCACCGGTGATGATGAAGTAGCGGTGGCGCTAGGGTTTGAGAAGCTCGAGCGGGAGTGAGAACGAGTGGAGTAAAAACGAAGTGAGGAAGGGGAGGGGTATTTATAGTCGGAGTGAAAAACTGTACACCCGAGGAAATTGGACGAACGTGCCCCTGACCCTTCTCATTCGCTTGACATGTGTCACCCACGTACTAAGAGGTGGCGATCATGTGAGATCGTGGGTGAATAGATAAGTATTATCATGGGATGCGGAACGGTTTGAGCGGCAAAGCCGAAAATTTAGATAAGATAAGTTAAAAGTTCCGTTCGCAAATTCTTCAGCTGTCAAGGACACAGTGAACATTTTGAACAAGTTTCAAATAGAACGCACATGAAGAATTTGTGAACAGACTGGGTTGAGTTTAGCATAGAGGGGGAAGGGTCCAATCACATTCACTTAGCAGAAAAATCAACTTGAAGAATTAGCAATAAGTGAATGTTGTAGAGGACATAAACTCATATATATATATATATATAGTCAAATGAAGAACAACGACAGAAAGAGTGAAGACAATGCAAAGCTGAAGAATTTGAAAAACTGAGGAATTTCAAAAACGGAGAAAAACTCAAATTGAAGATTTTCAACTTTGGTTGGTGGCGTAACCCACCGTATAAGAAAGCTGATTTCAGACACCTGCGTACAATTCTCGTAGGGTTCCGAGAATCAGTTTGTTTATTAATTTCTTCACACTTAGAGGGTTAGTCTTCATTAATTGAAGAAAAACGTTACTTTGTGTGTTGCACATCTAAGTCATCAATTTTGCATAAGTGTTAGGATGAGTGTCCTTTTCAAAGAACATTCGAAGATTCTAGGATATTTAGCTCACACCGCAACATGCTAAATCTCTTCTCATCCAAGGGCTTAGTGAAGATATCGGCCAGCTGGTCTTCAGTGCTTGCGTGGTCGATGGAGATGTCGCCCTTCAACACATGATCACGAAGAAAATGATGACGAATCTAGATGTGCTTTGTCTTCGAGTGCTGAACTGGGTTATGAGCAATCTTGATGACGCTCTCATTGTCGCAGTAGAGAGGCACATTCTTCACGTTGATGCCATAGTCCTTGAGTGTTTGCTTCATCCATAGTAATTGAGCACAACACGATCCAGCAGCAATGTACTCAGCTTCTGCAGTGTTGAGTGAGACCCTGTTCTGCTTCTTCGAGGACCAACATACCAAAGATCGTCCGAGATGACATGTGCCAGATGTTGACTTGCGGTCCACACGATCACCAGCATAGTTAGAGTCTGAATATCCAATGAGAACAAAGTAAGAGCCCTTGGGATACCATAATCCAAGTGTTGGTGTGTGAGCTAGATATCGAAGAATATGCTTCACAGCCTTATGGTGTGATTCCTTCGGTGTAGCTTGAAATCAGGCACACATGCAAACACTAAGCATAATATCCGGCCTAGATGCACATAGGTACAATAAAGAGCCAATCATGGAACGGTATACCTTTTGATCGAAGTCTTTACCATTTTCATCAATGCATAGATGGCCATTTGTGGGCATAGGAATTTTGACCCCTTTGCAATCTTGCATGCTGAATTTCCTCAATACATCTTTGAGGTATTTCTCCTGAGATATGAATATGTCATTGCACTGTTGACGAATTTGAAGACCTAAAAAGAATTTCAATTCTCCCATCATAGACATTTGATATTCTTCACTCATCATATAGGCAAATTCATCACTATAACGTTGGTCAGTACAGCCAAAAATGATATCATCAACATAAATTTGGCACACAAACAATTCACCATCATAAGATTTAGTGAAAAGAGTTGGGTTGAGTTAACCGGGTTTGAAGCCTTTCTTCATGAGGAATTCCTTCAAAGTATCATACTACGCCTGTCGGTGTCAAAACCGGTGGATTTCGGGTAGGGGGTCCCGAACTGTGCGTCTAGGCGGATGGTAACAGGAGACAAGGGACACGATGTTTTTACCTGTGTTCGGCCCTCTCGATGGAGGTAAATCCTACTCCTGCTTGATTGATATTGATGATATGGGTAGTACAAGAGTGGATCTACCACGAGATCAAGGAGGCTAAACCCTAGAAGCTAGCCTATGGTATGATTGTTGTAAGGGATAATTAGATTTATGCCCCTAGTTGTGTCCCACTCGTCTGTTTTACCCCTAATTCCCAAAAGTCACCGGTTCTGTCCAAGTCACTTTGCTCCTCTTATGCTTTTGCCCTTTGACTGTTTGACCGTCAGTTTGAAAACTTCATAACTAATTCATACTAAATCAGATAAATACAAATAAGATACCAAAATGTTCATAAAAGCATCACCTATATGTCAGTGTCATTTGCATTCATGAAAAAGTGTTGGAAAGTGCCCATCTGAGTTTTAGCTCTTATGCTACCACCATGAATAGTAAAATCTAAAAAAAAATCAAAAAAATTGGTGGCAAAGAATGACAAATGTTTTAAGTGTCTGCCAAGTTTCATCAGGGAATAACATTCATGGGTGTCGCGGCAAAAAAAACAATCAACACTCCAAAATAGATTACTTTTTTGCCACGAATTCCACAAATGTCGTTCCCTAATGAAACTTGGCAAGCACTTAGAACACTTGTTGTTCTTTGCCACCGTATTTTTTTTGAATTTTTTTGAATCTTTTCAGAGTTCACTATTCATGCTGGTATCAAAAGAGCTAAAACTCGTCTGTGCACTTTCCAACACTTTTTTCATGAATGCAAATGACACTGACATATAGGTGATGTTTTTCTGAACATTTTGGTATCTTATTTGCATTTTTCTGATTTAGTATGAATTAGTTATGAAGTTTTCAAACTGACGGTCGAACGGTCAAAGGGCAAAAGCATAAGAGAAGCAAAGTGACTTGGACAGAACCGGTGACTTTTGGGAATTAGGGGTAAAACAGACGAGTGGGACCCAACTAGGGGCATAAATCTAACTATCCCTTGTTGTAATGGTTGTTGTGTCCTACGGACTAAAACCCTCCGGTTTATATAGACACCTGAGAGGGCTAGGGTTACCTGAGTTGGTTACAATGGTAGGAGATCTACATATCCAGACGCCAAGCTTGCCTTCCACGCCAAGGAAAGTCCCATCCGGACACGAGATGAGTCTTCAATCTTGTATCTTCGTAGTCTTGGAGTCCGTGAACGATGATAATCCGCTGTCCGGACACCCCTAGTCCAGACTCCTCAAGGTAGCCCTCGAACTCGGCTTCAATGACGATGAGTCCGGCGCAAGATAATGTTTGGCATTGCAAGGCGGGTTCCTCCTCGAATAATCCATAGAAGATTGTGAACACCAGATAGTGTCCGCTCGCAAAATAATTTCCACATTCCACCATAGAGAGAATATCATGTACACAGTTCAATCTGGCGGCGATCTCAGAGCGTGACGCCACGCCACTACCAAGCCTTTACTTGAATCATTTTTATTATACCACCTCGGTAGCGTTTAGCGGCGGTTTCTTGGCACGTGTTGTCGAGCGTAGATCGTGTTCCCCTTATTCCGGATTCTCATCAATCTGAACGTGGGTAACCCAACCGCGCCATTGATGGTGGCGCTTGGGAGATAAGCGAGTTTTACCAGGCGGTGGGACGATAGTCTTCGTCCGCCTATATATAAGGGATAAAGATCCGCCTTTTACCTCGCCTTCTTCCTCCTTTGCTTATCCATCTCACAAGACTCGAGCTCCAGCGCCCAAGTTCGTGCATCTCGCCTCAACCTTCTCCGACCATGTCCAGCGGGAGGTAAATGGTTGGCCTCCACCGTTAAGGAGGAGCACATCGCTAAACTGTGGCGCGCCGGATACCTTTCCGGCGACATCACAGACCGCCGCCCGACAAGGCAGCTCATCCCCACCCCCAGCCCCATGAGAGGGTCGATTTCTCCCCACTTCCTCCGCTGGATGGGCTTTCCACTTCACCCCTTTGTCCGGGGCTCATGTTCTACTACGGCCGGATTTCCATGATCCGGCGCCAACTTCATCCTCAACATCTCGGCGTTCATCGTCAGGTGCGAGGCCTTCCTCTCGCATCCAGCCCCACTTGACTTGGGCTCAAGACCTTCAATGTCAAGCGAAGGTAGTGAAGGGCACGCAGCGGAGGCGGAGGCGCCATGTTGGGCAAGATGCCCAACGCCCTCTCGTTCAAGGGCCTTCATGGAGTCCGTCAAGGGGTGGCGATCGGGGTGGTTCTACATCACCGAGCCATGCGACCCTCGTGGGCGGCGGCCCGAAGTTTAGATCTGGTATCCTGTGCAGCTCACCTCCTGGAAAGAGAAGGGCTTGCTATGGGGTAGTTCAAGGAGTCGACAGACTCAAGCTCAGATCCGTAAGTGGTGAACAAGAAGCTCAGCTTGTTAATGTGGTACAAGTCATGCTCGTCCGCGGGATTCTCCCATGCCAAGAACGGGCATTCAACCTGTGGAGTTTGATCCGCACAAGACACAGCGTTGAGCGGGCTCTTCGACCACGACATACGGAAGGCGCTGAGGGTGCTGTTTAAGGCGCCAAGCCCGCATTCGCGACGGAAGATCATGATTTCACTCGCAGCGTCCAGGTGACGAGGTAAGTGATTCTACCCCTTTACGGGACACTTGTTGTTAATAGTTCGACCCTAAGCGGGTTTCAATCTCCCTTTTCCTTTGACAGATCGGATGAAGAAGGCCGAGCAGCTCATCCGCCCAGCTCCCATGCCGAAAACCCAAAGTGGGCGCCTGCCTAGCGGGGCTGCTGGTTCCGCACCACATGTGGTGCCGGAGAAGAAGGCCAAGAAGGTGGCTACGGTACTCGAAAGAGTTCTCGCCAGTGTCCGACGACTCGAGGCGGATTCCTCCCGAAGATGAGGAGGAGGAAGAAGACTCTCCCGCAGGAGGGAGAGAGAAGAGGAATGCCTCCCCAACAGGAAGGCCGAAGGGTCCAAGAGGGAAGAACTATTCTCGGACAGCTCCGCCAACGCCAACGTTGGCGAAGAAGAGTGGCCCTCGAGGGCCAGGCCTCTGGCAAGATCGTAAGTATCCTGATTCTGAATGATCTGCAATTTCTTTTGTGTCACATAGTGTCCTAATGCCGATATCGCCTGTAGTCCGCCGACGATGATCTCCTGCTTCGCCGAAGGGGTTGTTAGCTCCGTCGGATGTGGATTCCATCCCGACGCTTCCACCTCGCGCCGAGGACGCCGAGGTGGGATCCCAGGAAGGACCCATCGAGGAGGCTCGGAGGCGCCGCAAGGCAGCCTCCGGACTTTGCGCCGACTCCACGCCGACCAGCAGTGGTTCCGGAGTCCGGCAGAGGCCCTTCGCAAGAAGGGCAAGACCGTGACGCCGGCGGCCCTGGCCCAACCAGAGGTGCGGACAACTTGTTGGAGGCGCCAAAGGTGCTTCCATCGAGAAGAACACCGCACTATCATGAGTGCGGTGATTCAAGGTTCAGCTCGCCAAGAGTGGGCTGACCGAAGCTCGCAGCAGCCTTCTAACAGCTTTGAGGTAAGAAGTTAAAATTATGTAATGTAATACCGCATAGACAAGAGCCCACGATGCTCGGTTCGTGTTCGGAAAGAAAAGCGGACCGAGGATCTAAAAGATATACGCAGGTTGCTAAAATTATGTCAATATGGGTTTGCAGGCTGCGCCGCCGACCTCTGCCGCACTAATCATGGAGGTCGGTGCTTTGAAGTAGGACCTCGAGCGGTCCGAGCAAGAGCTCGGCCGTGCCAAGAAGCAGCTCGAGGACAAAGAAGGTGAGTAAC